>CM024605.1:10953466-11672553 GCA_014182555.1 Eucalyptus erythrocorys | reverse complement strand
CTACAGCGACCCGTAACCCTAAAATCAAATCGAGCCCACGCCATGAATCAAGCTCTGGAACGGCCCCCCCAGCGAAGGGTGGATTAAGCTGCACCAAGAACTCGACAATCGAACCCAGAATCAACGAATCAGCACCAAAACAACACCAAATCCATCCGAACAACGATTGAACATAAGGGGCACAGAGAGAGAGAGAGAGAGAGAGAGAGAGAGGAGCGTACGCGCGTCGTCATGAGCAGAGGAAGCGAAGTTACGCTTGGGCACGGAGGAGGGACGGGCGCCACCGCGAAGGGAGCTGCGGAGGAGAGCAGATCGCACCATAGCCATCGCCATTTCTTTCTCAAACCCTCTCGCTGGAAAACCACTTTGAGACGGCCCCCGGTTTGGGTCTCTTCTCTTATTTATACTCGTCCTTGCAATTGCAATAGAAGATGATACATTGTTTTCTATGATGTTTGCTAAGCAATTGTTGACCGATCAAAATTAGCAAAAATTGTAGATTTTAATATTTTAGAAGTTATCTTTTCTTGACATGAATCACTAAGCTCAAGTTTATTTTGCGAAAAAAATAAATAATAAAGAAAAATGATTTTTAAAGCATTTAAAAATATATAATTACTTTTCGTTTATTTGATGATACATTATTAGAGGAGGTTTCCAAGAGTGTTCAGGTTGAAATTCCTAAAACTATTGCTATAGCCTTAGATCAAAAACCAAAACAAGAATTACGTACACTTGAACTCACTTTGAGAAGATCGAGTAGAACACCTAAACTCCGTATAAAGATATTCTCCGTCATTGCATTATTTGCTTTTGATGGACGTCGGCAAACCATAATATTTTTCAAAAGTACTGCAGGTTAAAGATTCTATTATGTAGGAGTTAGCAATGCAAGAAGAGTTAGATTCACTAAAAAGAAAAAGAAAAAGAAAAAAAAAAAGAACTTTTGCATTAACTCAATTATTATATGGGAAGAAAGCATTGTAGAACAAGTGGGTGTATCGGGTCAAAGAATAGGTTGATGGGAGCAAAAGTACAAAGCAAGCTTAGTAATAAAAGGGTTTCAGTAAGAAGAAGGAATTGGTTACATAGAGATTTTTTCTCCAGTTGTGAAATTGATTACTATCAGGTTAGAATTGAGTATTGTTGCCGCTAAGAATCTACATCTAGAGTAGTTAGATGTTAAGACCGTATTCCTCCATAGTAATTTGAAGGAAGATGTTTACATGATACAATCGAAGGTTTTCAGGTTCTGAAAAGTAAATTATTTTTGTAAATTGAAGAAAAGTCCCTATAACTTGAAACGGGCTCCTAAATAGTAGTATAAGAAATTTGGCATTTTTATTTGTGGTAATGGGTACACTAGAAGTGATATGGATTGCTGCTATTATTTCAAGAAATTTAATGACAACATATCATTTTACTGTTGTATGCAAATGATATGCTCCTGATCTAGCATGAGAGATCAACGTATTAAAACAGCAATTATCAAAAGAGTTTGAGATGAAGAACTTGGGCGCAACGAATCAAATTCTTGGGATGATAATCATGCGAGATAGATTCAAAGGAATTCTCAAATTATCTCAAGAAAGGTATATTGACAAGGTGCTAGACAAATTCGAGGTTCAAAATGCAAAACCTAGAAGTACTTCTTTAGGAAATCACTTCAAGCTCTCAAAGAAGCGGTTACCGAAGACAGATGAAGAGTGGGAGTACATGCCTAAGGTGCCTTATGCATTAGCTGTTGGCAGTTTAATATATGCTACGACATGTACTCAATTAGACAAGCTCATGCAATGGGAGTTGTGAGTATATACATGACGAATCCAAAAATAAATTATGGGGAAGCTGCAATGTGGTTATTAAGATACTTGAGAAGCACTTTAGGTATGTCATTACATTTTATAAAAACAATGTAGCTTTACAAGGATTTGTAGCTGCATATCTTGATGGTGACTTGGATAATAGGAAGAGCACTTTGGGTCATGTTTTTATCTTAGGTGACATTGCAATTAGTTGGATGTCTAGACTTAAGACGAGGTAGAGTATGTTACTATATTTGAAGCGGGTAAGAAGATAATTTGGTTGAAAATTTTTTTGAATGAAATAGAAAATGAGCAGGATAACAATGTTCTTTTCAATGATAGTCATAGTGCGATTTGCCTTGTAAAGAATTTGGTATTTCATTCAAGAACAAAACACATCAAATTAAAGTATCATCAAATTCATCAGTTAATAGATAATGTGACTTTGTCATTGAAGACAATTTTTGGTGCAGAAGATCCAGCAGATATGTCTCAATTGGCCTCCATGGTAAGTGATGAGAGAGGCCACTACACTAGGACAATTTGAGTTATAAAGAATAAAGACTACAAAAGATTATTGCTGTTTTTTGCAGATCAGCCTCCAAATGGGAGATTGATGGAATTGTGAAGTCTGATAGAGAAAAATAATGTTTAAGCGCAAAAACAATTTATTTTGGGCAGGCAGTTAATGTTAAAGCAAATAATAGGGCTTTTGTTATTGCTAATGGCATACATGCAATTTTCATATTAATTATGTATGCCCTAGACACCTACTATATATATGGGCAATGTCTTTTATATTTAAATTGATAAAGCTTGTAACCCTAGAGCTTGAAACGCTAATATTGATAGTTGAAAGATTACCTAGTGTGGCATTGTGATTATTCCCTTTTTCGATTTTAGGTAAAAATTCCCGCTTTTTTTCTTCTCTATATTTTCTATTCATATATTCGTGTTTCTAACACTATGCGTTGTGTGTCCCTAAATAGAGAGAGAAAAGGATGGTCTGGTAGTGGTGGTCATTGTGGTGGTAGATGGTAATAATATGAGTGGTCCTTGAACTTTTCTTCTAAAAAGTAGGGGTGGACATATTGGACCGATCAAATCGGGAACCAATAGGATTGGATCAAATTGATCAGCTTGGTCTAGTTCTTGAGGGCGTTGGTCTAGCTCCCAATTCCATAAAAATGGAAGTGATGATTTTCGATCCGATTCCCAATTCTAGGGGAAATTGGACCGACTTTTTTTTTTTTCCAAAAATATATATTTTTATTTCTTTAAAATAGCAATAAACCATAAAATAGAACAACTTTAGTATTTTTATTTTTAATTTTTTTGGCTAAATGACTAGTTCCCAATCTGGTCTTTGGTAGAGCTGGCAATATGGATCAAAAACCCATATGATGATCCATTTTTAGTTAAATGGGTCATATATGAATCAAGTGAAAGTTAAATATGGGTCGGAAATGGTTCAAATAAATGTTAAATATGGATTAGAAATGGGCTAGTGAATGTAAAACACAAAAAGAAATAGTCTAAATAGATTATAAGAAAACCCATTTTAAAGTTTAAACCCTTGGCCTTTTTTTAAATTTATAAAAATGTTTTTAATAAAAAATCAAAATTATAATTATTTTTCATGTTTCAATTTTTTTTTCTCTTCTTTTTTTTTTTTTTTTTTTTTTTCTTTCTTTTACTTCATTCCTTCTGCGGCAACCGAACGGGTGACGACCGGTTGCTTCCAGGGCGGAGCCTCGGCATTGCCGAATCGGCGAGATCGAGCCCCGCCCAACGCCCGGCGAGCTCGATCTCACTTGTGGCTAGTCGCCACCATCATCGTGGCGGCGGTTGGCCAGAAGGAGAAAAAAAAAGAAAAGAAAAAATAAAAAATAATTATTAAAAAATAAAATTATATTTTTAAAAATTATAAAATTATATTTCAAAAAATAAAAATTATAAACATTATATTTTAAAAAATAAAAATAATTAAAAATTATATTTAAAAAAATTAAAAATTCGATTTTTAAAAATATTTTAAAACGAATTATAAAATTTTTCCATTAAATTTGTAATGCATAAAAATTGTTAAAAACTTTGTATTACATAAAAATGTTTTAACAATAAATAGGTTTTAGCAATACGGTGGGTCGAGTATGAGTCGAATACGGGTCGGAGTCGGGTATGAGTCACTAGATTTACATTATAAGAATACGGGTCAAAACAAAGGTTAAATGGATCAAATATGGGTCGACTCATTTTTGACCCGACTCGACGCCCTGTTTGCCACCTCTAGTCTTTGGTCCAAAAAAATTGGGAACCGATTCTCCCGGTCTAGTTCTTGATTCCTAAATGAAACTAGCCAGATCGGAATCAATCATCCCTACAAAAAAGTGTACAACTAAAAAAAGTTTGATAGAAAAATCAATCACATCAACTCACATCTATAATTTTTTGTTGTGCAATAAAACATGTTGAATGAGCAAAGATTTGACGTCGAAGTTACTGTGAACACCACTTAAACTGGAAATGGAATACTTATTATTTAAAACTATAAAATCTAGAATTAGATTAGAGAAAAAAGCCTATAGATATAAGATTGGGAGAGCAAAGCTCACAAATCTAAAACTAGATGGGGAGTGTAAGAGAAGGAACAAAGGAAATATAAGGAAAAATAACTAGACGAGGAAGGGAAGATTTAGGTCAAATCCCTTCCTTTTGAAAGTGGAAGTGATAAAGAGAGGGAGGGAGAGAGGAGGTTGGGATTAATTTTGCAAATTTTGCAAACTGACCTAAAGATGAGGGAAATTTTGAGCCGTCATTCTTTAAAAAAGTTAATGATTTAGAAAAAATTAAGGCTCTTGCTTATTTCGTAGAATATGAAAGATTTAAAAAATATTTTCATGAAAATAATCACTTATAGTACTTATAAAAATGAATGTGTAAAAAATATCTTTATTGTCCATGAAGATATTTAGATGTAAATTATTGTCCAAAATTGACTTATTATTTCTACCAATATAATAATTATTTTTAGAAAAATGCTTTTTAAATCATTCACTTTTCATGAAATAAATGAAACTTGCTAGTCTGTTTGTGTCACAACCCCAACTCTATCCCAGCGTCATAAGCAGTAAAGGTTATTTTCGTGATATCCCAAACTCATTGCCATCCCAATTCTTTTTATTTTGTTATCATGCACATGCGGAAACATGAACAAACAACTCTCCGGACAAACAACAACTAGAAAACCCAGGACATACATCACACGGAACACACGACTTATATTATAATAGTACTTTTACAAGCCCTTCCCTACGGCTCTCTTTTCTTTTTACAACACCGTATAAGCTTTCCACATAGGCCAGGGGAAATCCCATCTCCTCTAGCGTGACTATAGCTCCCAAAATTTATGAGAGACTTCCATTCCCACAAGACTGAAAGATGGGGGATAAGTTTTGGGGAAACTCAGTAAGTAAAATTCCTAATTTTCAACTATAAAAGTATATCATCTTTAAAGCCTAGCAAGTACAGCACTCGCAAACAGCGTCGATGGCAAATCAATTGCAAATCATATGTCATGCTTTATATAAACACATGCCATCCATGCCAAAAACTACCATCGACTTATCAATTAACATACCAACATATCATGCTCATGCATAACCGGCATTCATGCAAATTCATTTATCGTCGTCCTAACTCGACCAAGCCCTCCTGGCTCAACCAGGGCTTCTAGCTTCTTGTTGGGCTTCATGGTTTGACCAAGGCATCTCGGCTCGATCAAGGCTTCTTGAGGCTAGCTTCTCGAGGCTTCCGAGTTCAAGACCCAAGCATCCTGGCTCAACCAGGGCATCTAGGATCAACCGAGGCTTCCTAATCAACAAACAAAGCATCGCTGCCAATGCTGTGTGGCAATGGGTGCTTTTTCCTCTTTAAATGCATGCATAAATGCATCAAACAAGCCGATTCTTTTCTCTTCTCTTAGCTAACGCATGCATGGCCTGAATGCATGCTCATTCATTGCGTGTATCATGAATTTCTTATACTTGACTAGCAAATATGTCGGGAACGACCTTTGATCCATAACTTGAATCAATCACTTAGCGCCAATCCTCGCATCAGACAAGGCTCAGAAACGGTACACCTCAATACCAATCCAAAACCTCGAGGCTTGGGTACACCTCACATAAGTGATGATCCCAAGCTATGTGAGGTGTACCCAAGCAGACGAACCTCGACTCTAACCCGATGTGGAAGCACATGTGCGAGAATGGCCCTCGACTCACGGTTTCATTCAACACTAAGCACAAAGTCCCCCTCGTCCACTTGAACTATGGAAATCGGCATGCCTTGGTGCCTTACCAAGACCTCACGGATTTGGGTGATCCCCATACTGAACAAGGCATAGAATCGACACGCCTCAATGTCGATTTAAGACCTTGTGGCCTTGGGCGATCCCCGCATCAAGCAAGACTTGGACCTGGCATCCTATTTATGCCAAAACGAAGGCCTTATGGCTTAGAGCGACCTTGCCTTGTGATGAATTCAATCGGAACAAACCTCGGCTTCATTTCGAATGTGAACAACTCAAGCACATGTTCAAGCACAAACAAAAGCAAATCCATACAAAAGATTCAACATCCTACCCACGGCTTGACGGGTGAGCACTTAATTAGACTCGACAATGAAGACAACCATCCTAGAGGAGACATAGGAATCTTACTTACAGGATGAACCCTAGACTAGAGCTTGAACTACACAAGATGGGCGGCTTGCCTTGAGGCCGAAAGAGAGAGAGCGTGAGGAGGCAGGAAGGGTGTTCTAGGAGAAGGAGGGTGGAGAAAATGGAAGGCAAGTAAGGAAAATGGAAAGTGCTCCTCCTATTGATAGCCCTCTGAGCCATCATTACCAAGCCAAGTAGTCCTCTCCAATGTTTCCAAGTGTCCCGCCTACTTTTCTTGGGTGGCAAGCCTACCTTGCCTCATGATTATGCCTATAGAATGTGTTGGCCAAGCTAAAGGCCTTACTTGGTAATCTAAGCTCATAGGCATCATTGATTGTGGCCCGCTTTTTATTATCTCATTAGTCCACCAATACCCCACATTTAATGGGCATTTAATGAAGTCTAATGATGAATGTGCTAACTCGGGGATTCTAGAATATTCTATCATAATAAGGACTTGCGTAGCGTGTTCCAATTGGTCCACATATACATCACCTTGTTCTAGAATATCCGAAGATATTTTGCCGCCACCATGACTTTTGACTTTTCAAAGGGACACCTCACCTTTTTCATGAAAGAATTCTAGAGTTTTATTTCTACTTTCCTTTCCTTCTTTAAGAAGGCAAATTTTCCTTCCTCAAGAAGGCAATATAGAAAAGTCTATCATCCAAGTTGATTAAGGGCTAAGGAAGAGATCATTAGGTACACATCAAAATATCAAATCATGTACACCAAGGTTTAACCACCGCACCCCATACTCGCCCAAACCATTCCTTTGGATGGTCGGTTGGCCAGTAGGGTCGATTGTTCTTTAATTGGTTTGAGACCTATCCTAAGGCTACCCATGGCCTAGCACAAAACCAAGACACCCATGGACCTTAGAATAAGTGACGAAATAGACGGGTCTATCCCTGGGCTCATTTCGATCGAAACTCGATATACCAGTAGGGTTCATGGTTGGTGCATTACCAAACCATAATGGGACATTACCAATTCAAGATTCCATTTTGATCAATAAGAATTAAATATAGAATGATGTATTTTTGGTCGGAAGGAAATCGCATTTGGTCAATTCGGATCATCAGTGCATCGATACCTAACCGAGCAAAATCACCTGCGACCAAAAATTGCGACCGGTCGGACCATGACCATCCTCCAATCCGAAATCATTCATTGACCAATTCTCGTGATCAAAAAGTCATCTTATGAGTTGGCGATCCTATCCCATCAGTATAGTCAGTAGAAATTCATGGCATACATCTCGACCAATTTGTGACCAGTCGGTCGGTTGGTTGGTCATGACCGATCTGTGATTCCTCGCGTTGATCGAACTGATTGATCCATGGCCAGTAGCCCATAATTGATCCTTTTAGGACCTTATGGCCAATCCTCACGAGGTCGGAATCAAAGATGTTACGGTTTGTTTCACAAAATCATTCTTTGGGAAAAAGATTATCCTCATTTGCTGGCATTTGGTTTGTTTAGGAAAAAAAGTCAACAAAAATGTTTTCCTACCAAAGCATAAATTGAGAAAATGATTTCCCCTTTAGAAGAACCGAAAAACATTTTCCAAAAGTTATCATAGTTAATAGAAAATGTTTTCCTACTAAAGCATAAGATCCTTCTTCATTCACCAACCACATGGCTCGGTGATGGTCGGTGACTAGCCATGACGCCGCTCGATAAGCTCATGGCTCGGCTAATTTAGGTGAGTTCAACTTGGCCGAGCTAGTTGAACTTGCGGCTTGGTTGATCCAGGTGAGATTGAGGCTTGCCAAATCCAAGCGAGCTCACGGCTCACTTGCGGTCATCGTCACTTGATCGAGGCGAAGGAGGGGGGAAAAAGAAAAGGAAATAAAAGAAAAAAGAAAAAAAAGAGAAAAAAGAAAATTTAAAAATAATTAACAGTTCACTTTTTAACAAAGAGAAAAAACTAAAAATTGATTTTTTAAATAAAAAGAAATAAAGAAATAAAGAAATATATCGAAAAATTCAAAAAATTTGTCTGAGATAAAGTCATAAAATAGAAATCATTTTTCAACAAGACCGATTAGTTTTTGAACTTACGAAAAAACAATTAAATGCTTGTACTTAGATTTTGATTGTTTCTTCCCTGAGAGGTCATGTCTCTTTCAAGCCACAAGTCTCGTGGTCATACACCTTCTCAGCCTGTTTTTCATAGTGCACAGAAGTATTTAATTTGTTGGAAAGTCTTGATTTATAGGCTCAGTCAAGTGCATCTTTTTATTTGTTACGCAAATTACTAGTGTGAAGATTAGAGTCAAGAATTGTATAGACAAATTATTCATGTTGCACTTTTGAGTTCTAGTATATATATGTGATGAAATTTAATTTGTTGGAAACTCCGACCCACCACATTTTTAAGCTTATTTAACAGACCTTTTACTTGAAATGACCAAATTTAAATACTCAATCTACAATTATAATTTTTATCTTTACAATCACTTTAACTATTCGAGAGCAGTTCAAACGGAAAAATTACCCAATTAGTCCCAAATATATTATATTAATGTCAACTTAGTTTTAAATTTTTCAAATTTTCCAATTTAGTCCTAAGTCATCATACAAAATTCCAATATAGTCCTTTCCTGCCAATACCAAAAATGGTTGATGTGGTGGTCCATTCATTGTTGATCATCTTATGTGACACATCACCACATCTATGCTTTTGGTGAAAATTTGCGAAGGACTATAATGAAATTTTTCACAAAAGTTTATAACTAAATTAGCAAGATTGAAAAAATTTTGGACTAAATTGGCATTGTATAATAAATTTAGAACTAATTGGACAATTTCCCTTTATTTAGAGAATATACACAGGGATAATTTTTTTGGCTATATTTTCTTAATTTTCATTGAGGAAAGTTGAGTATGATTTGATTTTCTTTGTTTGAATCAATAAAAGAGGATGGAAAGTAAAAGTGGGAAATTTGGTGGGACCATTGTCATCACCAACTTTTCTAAAAACCTATGCTGTTAGTTATGGCATGAATTATTATTTAAATATTATAACACTCCCTCTCAAGCCTGGAAATTTAATTAGGGAGGCAAATAAGGCTTGAAATATTTGAACTCAGGACTTCCAGCTATGAAATCATACGAGATTTGGTGGGACCATTACCAACTGTTCTAAAAGTTTAAATTATTAGATGAAGGCATAGTTTACTATTTAAATATTCTATAAAAAAAAAGAATGAGAAAATCTTCTGAACCATTATATACTTCTCGTCTTGAAATTGGCAAAAAAAATAAAAGGAAATGTGTTTCTTACACATCTGTCTACCAAATCACATTTCCTTTTTAAGTGTTAATTAACTATTAGGTTTTCCTCCTATAAAAAATTAAGGAAAATAACACCTTGACCCTTCTTTTTTTGTTGAGAGGCCAGATCTTTCTTCACTTATTAACTCACATTCGTCCATGTCGTTTCTCCGCAAAATCTTTTTCCAGTCATTTAGGCTAAGTACATGACCTTTTGACATTGATGAGATTATTCTCGATTGATTTAACCAACAAGTAATGTTAAATTTATGATGATTGACTCGCAATCTATAAGAGAATGATGAGCTAATTCTATGTGTATAGGTAAAAGCAAGGAACCCTTGAATTCAAGGGTATTTTTGGTCCATGAGGGTTTGCAACGAGCTATTTAAGTTGTGTAACACAACTTAAAAATCGACCAATAATTCAAGTTTTCTAAACCTCAAATTACATCCATAGTAGGTATATTTGATGCGTCGCATTTTCAATCTAAAGATAGATGATGGTGCTTCTATGACAAATCTCATCAATGAATTCAATGTGATTATGACTTAGTTGAGTTTGGTGGATATCAAATTCGATGATGAGGTCAAGGCTTTAATTTTATTATCTTCCCTACCTAAAAATTGGAGTGCAAATGTGATTGTAGTGAACAATTCGTCTAGTGAGAAAAAAGTTGAAACTTCAAGCAATTTGAGATTTGATTCTTAATGAGGATATTCACGGAAGAAAATCAAGTGAATTTTCAGATGCTGCCTTAAATACTAAAGCCAGAGGAAGAAGCAATCAATGAGGGTGAAACCAATATCACGGTAGATCAAAGTCAAGAGGGAGAAGTAAATCAAGAACTCATGGAGAAATAATTTGCTAGAATTGTGAAAAGAAAGGCCAATAAAACAAGATTGTAGAGCCCTAAAGAAGAAATTTAATGTTGAGATCAAAATCAAGAGTAAGAGAAATTTGTGAATTCAACTCTTGAAGAGACGCATGATGATGATGCTTTAATTTTGAGCATTGATAGTATAATTGAGTCTTGGATTCTTGACTCAGGTGCGTCGTTTCACTCCACTTCATGTAAAGAATTAATGCACAAATTTGTTGCTAGAAAATTTGAAAAGGTTTATCTTGCTGATGATGAACCTTTGAATACTATGGGAAAGGGCGATGTTCACATAAAATCCTCTAATGGATATCAATGGAAGTTATGTGATGTTAGATACATTAGGACTTAAGAGAAATCTTATCTCTATAAATCAATTAAACAGCACAAGATATGGAATTATTTTTGGGGATAGCTCTTGGAAATTAGTTAAAGGTGCTTTGATCATAGCACGGGAATAAAGTCATAAATGCTCTACTTAATTGAAAGTAGTAGAGAAACCGCTACGATTCTTTGAGTCGAAGCCGGTTTCAAATTATGGCACCACGAGCTTGGGCACATAAGCAAAAAAGGGATGAAGGTATTAGCATCTAAGGGAAAACTACCTAATTTGAAGCCCATAGATATTGGTCTATGTAAAGATTGTGTTTAGGACAAGCAAATGTGTTAGTTGTTGGAAGATTGGAAAGAGAACAAAAGAAAAGAAAATTAAAGTTGGTGTGTGGGTGTTAAATTATGACTTGATTTTTGAGTATTTACAATTACGTGATTTGCTGGACTTGCGAAGGATTACAAAAGAGGAAATTTGAAAATAGAAATAATAAAATATTTGAAGGGAAATTTTCTTCTTTGTTGTTGCGGAATCCGAATAGGAAAAGAAGCGAGTTCTAGTTGGCTTTGTAGAACTAAAATAGGAAAGTGGTGCACACCCACACATATAAAAGAAGCAAAGGGTTTTCTTTTGAAGTTGCACGCCGAAGACCTATGAAGAAAGAAGCCGCGAGCGGAACGAAAGAAACCCTTCAAGCCGTTCGTGATCCTTGAAGTCGCAAGTCGCGCGAAGCCCGAAGAGATATGCGAAGCCATACGTAGCGCGTATTGTACCGGAGCTTGAACGCGCGGTTAATCTTGTGCCGTGAGTTTGTATCTCAAGTGAGTTGTTTATTTATAGACACTTTGGGTTTGGGGTTAAATCTAGGTGTGGGAAACACTTGAGTGATTGAGCGATTGTAAACTTTGACACTCCGATTATAGTGGATTATTTGCTGCTGGCTCTCCCGTGGACATAGGTACCGATACTCGGACCGAACCACGTAAATTCCTGGTGTCCTTATTTTTCACGTTTATTTTCTCTGGCGATTTCTCGTTGACGTAAATTGCAAGATCCTGTCGTTTCCGCGTATTATATCCCAACAATTGGTATCGAGCTTCGGGTTGGATTTCTTGATTGATTTGGAGCTTTTGCTTGTCGATTATATCTGGAAATTCTATTATTGCAATTATGTCGAGAGGAAATTTGAGATTGAGAAGTTTAACGGGAACAACAACTTTGTGTTATGAAGCATCAAGATGCGAGCTTTGTTGACAACACAAGGTTTGGCCAAGGCCTTGGATGGTGAGGATGAGATGCCTATTATCATGAAAGCCTCGAGAGGGCGAGCTAATGGAAAAAGCAAAGAGTATGATCTGTTAAATTTGTCGGATGAAGTCTTAATAGAGGTTGCCGAGGAGCGGGATGCCGCAAAGCATTATGGGCAAAACTCCATGCACTCTATGTGAAGAAAGGTTTGAACAATCGCTTGTATATGCTGAAAAAGATGTTTCAATTTAGATATACTTTTGAAGGTATGTCTATTAGAACCCACCTAGATGAATTTAATAAACTCATGATGGATCTGAAGAACATCGGTAAGATTCTTGATGATGAAGAACAAGGCATGATGTTGTTAGCCTCTTTACCGAGTCATGGGAGCACTTTGCGATTCAGTTATAGGGGCGTACTACGATTACCTCGAGGAGGTAAAGTCCGCCTTATTCTCTAAGGAGTAGCAGAGAAAGTTGCGAGATGACGGTCTGGCACAAGGAGCAGCACAAGCACTGACTATTCGGGGTAGAGAACAACATTGATGACCTAATAGCAGCAGAGGTAAAAGCAGATCAAAATCACGCCATAAAAAGTCCAAGGGACGCGTGAAGTGCTTTGAGTGTCACGAGGAGGGGCACATCAGGAGAGATTGTCCAAAGCGGAGGAATAAAGTTGATAGACAGAATGCCACGAGTAGTGTGGTAAACGTTGCCGAAGGGAGCAATAAGGATGCAGAAGCTGTTTTATGTGCGACTGCTACTTAATCAGGGGACGAATGGGTGCAAGATTCGGGGTGTTCTTATCACATGACACCTCATAAGAACTGGTTTACTACTTACCAAGCTGCAGATGGTGGTAGAGTTCTTTTGGGGAATAATGTAGTCTGTAAGGCTGTGGAGATAGGGACAATTCGGATCCGGATGCACGATGGGGTGGTGCGCACATTGACAGATGTGAGGCATGTACCAGAGCTCAAGAAGAACCTTATTTCTCTAGGGACACTCGATGACATCGGGTGTAGGTACACCGCTGAAGGTGGAGTACTGAAGATCTCTCGAGGTGCCATGACAGTGATGAGAGGGAAGAAAGTGAATACTCTCTATCATCTACTGGGAGAGACCGTGACCGGAACCGCTGCGGTTTCATCGGGTGAGTCGACTCTAACTTGACTCGGTTATGGCATATGCGTTTGGGGCACATGAGTGAGGCAGGTATGACGATCTTTGAGTGAAAAGGGGTTGTTGAATGGTTAGAAGACAGGGAAGCTGGACTTATGTGAGCACTACATCTATGGGAAGCAGCACCGAGTTAAGTTTACAACAGCTATCCATTCGACCAAACGACCGGTTGAATATATTCATTCAGACGTCTGGGGCCCGTCTTCAATTCCTTCGAAAGGAGGTGCCCGATATATGCTAACTTTTATCGACGATTATTCGAGGAAGGTATGGGTTTACTTTCTGAAACACAAATATGAAGTGTTTGATCGGTTTAAGAAATTTAAGGCATTGATTGAGAAGCAGTCAGATAAACAAATCAAGTGCCTGAGAACCGATAATGGCATGGAATTTTGTGGTAAAGATTTTACCGAGTTACGCGAAAAGAAGGTATTGTAAGACACCGCAGTACACAGGACACCACGCGGAATGGCGTGGTTTAACGGAAGAACAGAATTTTGCTTGAGCGAGCTCGATGCATGCTCTCGCATGCAGGACTTGGCAAGGAATTTTGGGCCGAAGCAGTTAACATGTCGTGTTACCTGGTTAATAGATCTCCATCGTCGCTATCGAGTGGAAGACTCCCGAGGAAGTATGGTCGGGAAAACCGTTGATTACTCCGGATTACGTATATTCGGATGTCCCGCGTATGCTCATGCGAGTGATGGTAAGCTTGAGCCAAGGGCAAAGAAGTGCATATTTCGGGTTATGCACAAGGGGTGAAAGGCTACCGGGCTGTGGTGCACGATCTCGAGATCACCGGTTTTCTAATCGCGAGAGATGTGATCTTCGACGAGACTACAATGCTTCAACGGAGGAGTTCGAGACACAACCAGCGAGAGAAGACGATCATGGTGTCACAAGTGAGGTGGAGCTTCGGTGGAGACTCCGGAGACCTCGAAGGTAACGAAGTAGAGAGCTGCAGATGAAGCCGCAGTTCCCGAAGTTGGTGATGGTGAACAACCAGCAAAGTCGCAGCCCGAGACTATAGCCGCAGATAGACGAGAGAAGGCAAATTAAACCACCGGTACGTTATGGTTATACAGATATTGCTTATGCATTGACTGTAGGTGATGGGTGGAGACAGATGAGCCTTCGTCTTACTTTGAGGCGATGGCTAGTTCGGAGTCGTCACAATGGCTAGGGGCTATGAGTGAAGAGATGGAATCACTCCATCGAAATCAGACATGGGAGCTGGTCAAAGTACCTAAGAGCCAAAAGATTGTCGGAAGTAAATGGGTCTTCAAACGGAAAGAGGGCATTCCTGGTGTTGAGACAGCGAGGTATAAGGTGAGACTTGTGGCGAAGGGATATACACAGCGTGAGGGCATTGACTACAATGAGGTGTTCTCTCCCCGTGGTAAGACATACTTCTATTCGTGTTTTACTTGCCTTAGTTGCTTCGCAGGATCTCGAGTTAGAGCAATTAGATGTGAAAACTGCATTTCTTCACGGTGAGTTGGAGGAGCAGATTTACATGAGGCAACTAGAGGGATTTGCTATTCCGGGTAAGGAAGATCATGTTTGCTTGTTAAAGAAATCTTTGTATGGGCTGAAACAATCTCCTAGGCGTGGTATAAACGTTTTGATGCATTCATGGCTAGTCAAGACTATACAAAAAGTAAGATGGACAGCTGTGTTTACTATAGGAGATTGGATGATGGTTCTTTGATTTATCTACTCTTATATGTTGATGATATGCTTTGATAGCAGCTAAGCATATGTCGATATTGATGTGCTAAAGAGGCGGTTAAATGCTGAATTTGAGATGAAAGATTTAGGTGCTGCAAAGAAAATTTTGGGTATGGAGATTTTGCGTGACGGGGCTGCGGAGTTTTACGTCTATTTCAAAAGAAATATATTGAGAAGATCGTAGCACGTTTTAATACGCAGTCGGCAAAATCTATAAGTACACCTTTAGTGAAGCACTTTCAACTTTCAAAAAAATTATCACCGTAGACTGAGGAGGAGGAGGAGCATATGTCCCATGTTCCTTATTCTAGTGCCGTAGGTAGTATTATGTATGCTATGGTGTGCACTAGGCCTGATATTTCACAAGCCGTGAGCGTGGTTAGTCGCTATATGAAGCGTCCGAGGTAAAGCTCATTGGGAAGGCTGTGAAGTGGATCCTCGAATATTTGAAGGGGACAACGAGACGTGGGTATAGTATACCGGAGGGACAGCAATGGCGGTGAGACCACCGGTTTTGTGGATTCGGATCACGCCGGTGACTTGGATGATCGCGGATCTTTAGCGAGGTATGTGTTTATGCTAGCGGTGGTGCGATTAGTTGGAAAGCGTCCTTATAGGATCACATTGCCTTGTCTTCGGCGAGGCGAGTACATGGCACTAACCTTTGTAGCGAAGGAGGCGATATGGCTAAAAGGTTTGCTCTTGGACTTTGGGTTAGAAACAGAAAAGTGTGGATATACACCGTGATAACCAAGGTGCGATATATTTGGCATATAATCCAGTTTATCACGAGCGAACGAAGCATATCAACATCGGGGTACCATTTCATCCGAGATGTCTTAGCTAAGGGTATTGTTACCGTTAAGAAGATTGCTACAACGAGATAACCCGGTAGACATGATGACTAAGTCTGTTCCTTTGGCGAAGCTCAAGCTCTGCTGAGCTCTATTGGCGTCTGTGGAGAGTGAGCGCCCGTCGGGCGTTGGGAGAGTAGCATGATGATGAGCACTATAACTTGATTTCAAACATCGAGCCAAGGTGGAGAATTGTTAAATTATGACTCGACTTTTGAGTATTTACAATTACGCGATTCGCTGGACTTGCGAAGGATTACAAAAGAGGAAATTTGAAAATAGAAATAATAAAATATTTGAAGGGAAATTTTCTTCTTTGTTGTTGCGGAATCCGAATAGGAAAAGAAGCGAGTTCTAGTTGGCTTTGTAGAACTAAAATAGGAAAGTGGTGCACACCCACACATATAAAAGAAGCGAGAGGGTTTTCTTTTGAAGTTGCACGCCGAAGACCTATGAAGAAAGAAGCCGCCGAGCGGAAACGAAAGAAACCCTTCAAGCCGTTCGTGATCCTTGAAGTCGCAAGTTGCGCGAAGCCCGAAGAGATACGCGAAGCCATACGTAGCGCGTATTGTACCGGAGCTTGAACGCGCGGTTAATCTTGTGCCGTGAGTTTGTATCTCAAGTGAGTTGTTTATTTATAGACACTTTGGGTTTGGGGTTAAATCTAGGTGTGGGAAACACTTGAGTGATTAAGCGATTGTAAACTTTGATACTCCGATTATAGTGGATTATTTGCTGCTGGCTCTCCCGTGGACGTAGGTACCGATACTCGGACCGAACCACGTAAATTCCTAGTATTCTTATTTTTTCGTTTATTTTCTCTCAGCGATTTCGTTGACGTAAATTGCAAGATCCCGTCGTTTCCGCGTATTATATCCCAACAGGTGGGAACTAGCCTATGTGCGTTCCCTTGAAGGCTTGTGCTATTATGTCACATTCATTGATGACTCAATTAGAAAGGTATAAGTTTATTTTCTGAAAGAAAAAAAATTAATGTGTTTGCTACTTTTAAGAGACGGAAAGCTGAAGTGGAGAATGGAACCGGCTTGAAAATTGATCGTCTAAGGTCTAATAATGGTGGTAAGTATGATACCAAGGAGTTTAAGTGATTTTGTGTGCAAAGAACGAAATTAGAATGACAAGAACTATTCCCAACAGATTGCAACAAAACAGAGGTGATGAAAGAATGAACATAACCTTGAATGAGTGTGTAAGAAGTATGAGGTTGCATACGGGATTACCCAAGACGTTTTGGGTGAATGCAACCGCAGCATATCTAATTAACAAAGGACCTTCGGTTCCACTTGATTTTAAGTTACTAGGAGAAGAATGGAGTGAAAGAAGATAATCTCTTGCATCTGAAAGTTTTTGGTAGTATTTCGTATGTCCACGTAGATTCCAAAAATAGAGATAAGCTTGATGCAAAAGCTAAAAAATGTTTTTTTGTTGGATATGGTTCTAATTATTTTGGTTATCAATTTTGGGATGGATAAAATAGAAAAATAATAACTATTCATGTTACATTCAATGAAAACATGTTGTATGAGAACAACGATAGAATTTAGTGTGAAGAAACAAATTGAAGAGAATAGATAGATTGAGGGTGCGTTTAGTTCAATATTCTGAAAAGGCTTTCAGCTTCCAAAGCCCATTAGGGAAATGCTTGACCGTTTAACAACCATTTTGAAGTAGCTTTCAAGTGAAAGTCAGCATTGGGAAGGCTGAAAGTTCAATGTTAGTAAGGATTAGCTTTGAGCTTTTAGCATTTAGTCAAATGCTAAAACTTTTTTTTTCCCAAAACTATCATAACTCATTCTTCAAATTTCATATTTCGCCCTCGTTATTATTTTTTTTTAAATGCCACAATAACGCTAAAAAAATCAAATTTACATAAATGCTAAAAAATTAAATATATTTTCATCTTTTTAAAAAAATTATATATATTTGATTTTTTTAGCATTATTGTCAAAATTTATATTTAACAAGTTGCATACATTATTTTTTTTCAATTTTAAAGAAATAAAAATTAAAAAATTCCGGCGAAACTTTTGGTCTTTTTTTTAAAAAAATTATATATATGTATTTGATTTTTTTAGCTTTATTGTCAAAATTTATATTTAAAAAGTTGCATACATTATTTTTCTCAATTTTAAACAAATAAAAATTAAAAAAATTTTGGTGAAGGGTTTGGTCCTTTTTTTTAAAAAAATTATATATATATGTATTTGATTTTTAGCATTATTTTCAAATTTATATTTAAAAGGTTGCGTGCATTATTTTTTCAATTTTAAACAAATAATAATTGAAAACTTTCGACGAAGGATTTGATCTTCTTCTCTTTTTTTTTTTTAAATTATATATATGTATTTGATTTTTTTAGCATTATTGTCAAAATTTATATTTTAAAAGTTGCATACGCTATTTTTTTACAATTTTAAGAAAATAAAAAATAAAAAATTCCGATGAAGGGTTTGGTCTTTTTAATATATATATATATATATATATATTTGATTTTTTTTTCTTGTATTATTGTCAAAATTTATATTTAAAAAGTTGCCTACATTATTTTTTTCAATTTTAAACAAATGAAAATTTAAAAAAATAATATTAATCACCCAAAGAGCTTTTCAAATGTGTTTTCTATCAAATGTCATTTCTCTCAAAATTACTTCTCAAAGCATAGTTTACCAAACGGCATTTGCATTTACCTAAAGTCCTTTTGCATTTTCTCAATAGGCTTTCAAAATCTTTGAACCAAACGCACCTAAACCCCAATTTAGGCTGCGTTTGGGAGTAGCTCCCAAGGCTACTTTGGAGCCCCAAAGGCCTTTAAGCCAAATATGGGGTGTTTGGCAAAAAATTTTGGACCTCCATTCTCCAAATGCCAGCCTTGTGAAGGCTAAAAGCCCAAGGTAGGGTGGCATGCCCACGCGGGCACTGTAAATGTACTTTTTTTTTTTCCGAAATTGTCCTTACGAACATTTTGTTTTGCCGTCTTTTGCCCTTGGGAGGATACTTCATCTTCTCCACTGGTCGGTGACGGCTAGAGGGACGCCGACATGATCGCTGCAACCCAGGCGATCGTAGTCGGAGAGTGGGTGACCTCCGCGAGTCGCGGTGACTCGACGACCATGGCGAGGGGTCGCCCCGGCGAGTCGCGGTGGCCTAGATCTGGGTCCTCACCGCTCAGATTTGAGTCGGCGACGGCTGATCAGGGTCGCGCGACCCAGGCGCGGCCCTCACCGAGGTCGATCGGGGTCATCACGGCTCGGATCCGAGTTGGCGACGGCCGATCGGGAACGCGCGACCCGGGCGCGGCCCTCGCCGAGGTCGATCGAGCTCATCACGGCTCGGATCCGAGTCGGCGACGGCGATCGGGGTCGGACCCGGAGTGCGGTCGCGCGAGCCGGCGATGGCCGATCGGGTCGCGCGAGCCGGAGGGCGGCGCCGTAGCGAGGCCGCGGTGGAGGTGGACGATGACGGGGTCGATGGCGCGGGCGGGGAAGGAGAGGAGGAGCTCGAGGAAGGCGAAGAAGGGAGGGTAGTCGAGGGTCTAGGGCTGGTCTCGTCGGAGTACCGGCGGACGACGGGGAGGGAGTGGGTCGGGGGTGAGCTAGTGGCGGTGGACCTCGAAGGCCGCCGGCGGGGACCCGGGGAGGAGCTTGACGCGCGGGCGGCGGCGGCGGCATGGGGGCGGTGAGGTTGGGATCGCCGGCGAGGGTTGAGTCTAGTGGGCGAAGAAGGAGCTGCGTAGCACTTGGGAAAATGACCAAAAAAAAACCTTTGATTTTTACTGAAATTTCATTAAAAAAAGTCTAAACTTGGATTTTATTTTCGGTTATAAGTTATAAACTATTTTGATGTGAATTTAACTAAAATTTTAAGTACATAATGTCTGTATTTATGACCCACACTAGTCAAATTTTTTTATTTTTCTTTTGGTAATTTTTTTTATCATAAAAGTCTTTTGTCTCCCAAACACCATTTTGCTCAAGGGTACTTCACAAAGGACTTTCAAACTACAGTTACCAAACACGGTTTACATTTTAGAAAACACCTTTAACTCAAAGATCTTTGCATTTCCCTAAAGACTTTCCCCAAAAGTCTTCCCAAACGCACCCTTAATAATCTTCTATGAAATGGAGAACTTAAGAAGTAAATTATTTATTTATAATTATTAAGGAACCTTTTTTATGTACCTAAATCCTAGGTAAACAAAAATCACCGATATAATGGATAATACGCACATCATAGGCCTAGATCAATAAGCTCAATATAGCATCGTCGCTCTCGGTTATGAGAAGCATAACTTGTGTTGTTTGCCTAATCTAAATTTATATATTTTTGTTACATTAACGCTAGTTGTATTCTTTGCAAAATTGCTGTCGCGATGCTATAATGAAAAATAGCACCTTTTTTCTTTTGGTCAGGAAAAAAAAAAAAAATAGCACCTTAATAAAGAACATTTTTATTGCTTATTGTGAGGAGGGATTGACTACATCAATCATTTAAGATAGGACAACAATCTCTCCCCTGGTTCTGCTAATATTGACTACTCCTCACCAACATTTGCTTCACGAGGATCGAAGGGTTTGCCATCAAATTGGCTAATGACAGATGCATCAGTAGCTATTGCGCATGGAGTTGAAGTTGAAGCTTCTAATGCCAAGGGCTCCATCCCTCTCTTGTCCACCTTTTCCTTGAGATCTTCCAGCGCCTTCTTTAATACCATTAACTGTTCGAAGCTAAGGTTTTCGATTTCCAGAGGCTTAATATGTTGGAGCTCTTTTGCCCGTTTCTTTTCAGCTTGCAGTCGCTCGAGCACATCTGCGTATTGTCTGTTCAGTTCAACTAAGGTTTGGTCTCCATTAGTTTGAGCCTGTTGAGTGACAGTAGGACAAACCGTCTGTGGATGCTCAAACCTGTCAAGGACTGCATCCACAGAAGGGTGCCCAAAGGAGAAAGGCTTGCCGCTAGGAGAGAAGAGAATAATAGCCATCTCAGCAGCGCAGAGTGCATAGTTCGCTTGCTTTCTTGAAGAGTCCTGGTCGCCGTCTTGAGAAGGCAACTCGTTGTGCATTGACACCCTCGATCATCCTCTTTGCTCCAGTTGTTTTGTCCTTCATGTCTCACCCTGCAAAATCAATGTAAATTCAAATGATATTGTGAGAATAATGAAAAATGGTGGCCATTTATAAGATTTTACAGGCCAAAGCATTGCTTAAAATATTGCACCACTCCCTCTTTGATTGGTAATCCACTCTTTGATTGATAATTCTGATTTGGCTTTCCATGTATTAGCATGCGTTTTAAGAGGTTTAATGATAAATATGTCGTTTTCCGTCAATAAGACGATGCTAAGTTGGCATCCCTTTAATGGCAATTGCTAGCTAATACTATGATAAGAATCCATAACAGACTTAATCAACGAGTCCACCTAGCATAAACATGTATTAGCATGCGTTTTAAGAGGTTTAATGATAAATATGTCGTTTTCCGTCAATAAGACGATGCTAAGTTGGCATCCTTTTAATGGCAATTGCTAGCTAATACTATGATAAGAATCCATAACAGACTTAATCAGCGAGTCCACCTAGCATAAAAGGAAATAAATCTCGCTCATGGGTAAAATTAGAATTTTCTATGCTTAATAACATGAATGGCTTTAGCTTTGGAACAATCATATATTTTCGACTGCTTGAGTACCATAACTATTTTTTCGATCATTTGAGTGTCATAACTTATATAAAAAAATTACTTGAGTGCAATAACTTTGAATCAATTACTTGAGCGCTAAAATTTTTTAAAAACATTTACCTAAATACTAGAAGTCTAGCGTGGCATAGCACTTGAGGTGAGCATTTTTAAAAGGTCAATACTCAAGTGACTAATTGAAAAATCATATAACACTCAGGTGAGCGGAAAAAAATTACGACACTTAAGTGAGTATTGTACAAAAGTTATAGCATGGTGTCCTTTTCCCCGCTTTAAATGGTAACGTTGATTCAACTTCCATATATGGCATGCGTCTTAAGAGGTTTAATGATAACCATGTCGTTTTCCATCAAATAGATGAAAGTCTAATCCTCCCAACATTCAAATTTTAACTCTAATTCAACTTTGAATGGTAACTCTTATTCAACTTTCTAGATATGACATGCGTTTTAAAAGGTTTAATGACAAGCATGTCGTTTTCCGTCAATTAGACGGAAGCATAATCCTCTCAACATTCAAAAGTTGGCATCCCTATAATGTCTTTCTGGCTAATAATATATGTATAAAAACCTATTGAGAACATGGGAACAATAACAGTAAGAGTGCCATAACTTTCGTATAGCACTCACTTAAATGCAATAACTTTTTTTCACTTACTTAAGTGCCACATTGGAGTAAAATCAATCATTTAAGTGTCATTTCCGGCAAATTATCCTATTCTGACATGGATTTATATTTTATTTTTGAATTTTTTTATCAATTGACAACATCTACACCGATGATGCCATGTAGGATGACCGGCGTCCATGTTGGATTTTCCAACGAGACAAATCGCCGATGGTATTTAAGTGATTGATTTTTCAAATTTATGACCCTTAGATAAGCGTCATACGAAAGTTATGGCACTCTTGGCATACTTATCCCAAAAATGCTTATATATGTGTTTGTTGAAGGAGTGATCATTTATATTTTTGGAAAATTTATCAATTTAGTTTTAAACCTATTTTATAGATGTCATTTCAGTTTTAACTTTCTAATTTTATTAGTATAGTCCTACACATTTGCATGATATTTAAATGTGGTTTTTTTTTTTTTTTTTTTTTTTTTTGCCATTGTTGTCGCAAATTGCGACGTGAAAATCAACAAATTGCCTGCATTAGTATGTCACGTAGGATAGCCGGCAATAATTAAATGCTACACTAGTGATTTTCGATGGTAATAGGCAGGAAAGACTAATTGAAATATCACTCGAAATTTTAGGGCTTCATTAACAAAACAAAAAAGTAGAACTGATTAAGTCGAATAATTAGTTGTTAACAAGAAAATTATGACAATTGTAATAGTATTATAGGACAATCCAATCAAACCATTGGCAAATACATATATTTTTTTTTCACTTCTAAATACATTAGAATTTCCAAAAGAAAAAAAAAAAAAAAAAGAGAAGAAAAAAAGTAAAAAATGATCTTGAATCTGGCACCTGCAAAATATTGTGGTATGATGGGTTTCTAGAGTCAAGGGCTATATGGTGGTTAAGAAGAAAGAAAGGTGGAGGAGGTAATTTATAATTATTACTTGTGTATTTGTACATAATAACTATTCTAGTGATATTTAATTTCGATATTTGTTGAAAATTAAATTTAAAATATCTTGGATCTTATATGCAATGGGTATCATTCATGAGAAGTATCTAGTTATTATTATGTTATAAAAAATTAAATAATGCAAGGCATTTGCCTATGTGAGACTCTTATAGTAAAGTTTGGAGAGATAGTTGAATTGATTGGCCCTCCCAACCTTCACTTATAAATAAAAAATGCTTAGGAAAGAACAACACAGTACCATAACTTTCGAACCGCACTCATTTGACTGCTATAACTTCTTTTTCCACTCACTTAAGCGCCACATCAAAATAAAATCAATCAATTGAGTGCCATTTCTAGTAAATTGTCATACGTGGATTTTGTTTAAAATTTTCCATCTAAACATGAATTTGTTATTTTTCAAAAAAAAATTATTAATTGTCTACATGTCCTCGGCAATGCCACGTAGGACAACTAGCATCTACATTGAATTTTCCAAAGAGACAAATCGCCTATAGCATTTAAGTAATCTATTTTTCAAATTTATGGCATTCAAATGAGCGGGAAAAAAAATTATGATATTCAAGTGAGCACCGTACAAATATTATGACACTTGTGCTATTTTTATCTCAAGAATATGTATTGAATTTGAGCTTGGAAAGAAAATCCAATTTAAGTAGGTTTCCCAATTTGAGTAGGTCTCTTACAAAGGATTCCCCATTTTGAATACTAATATTACATATATATATATATATATATATATAAATTAGTGTTAGGGTTTATTCTATTTTTTTGAGGGAGTACTCTATGAGATTTTGAGATAATTGGTTCCGCTACAGATGTAATAAGGGCTGACAAAAACTTGAACTGTTGGTTGATAATTAAGTCGTGATACATAACATAAATAGCTGGGTGCAAACCCTCGTGGACCACAATTCCCCGAATTTAGGGGTTCCTTGCTCATACCAATACACAAATGAATTAGCTTATCATTCTCTCGTAAATTGCAACTCAATCATCTTAAATTTATCATTACTTGTCGTTTAAATTCAATCAAAAATAATCTCATCGACGTCTCAAGAGAATTAGCGCCCGCAACATGCAAATCTTATCGCGTTTTATGATGTTAGAATCTTTCATTGTAATTTCTGGTCTAGTAAAGGAGTTGTATGGGCATGTATCCAATACAAAGGAGATCAAATCCTTCATCTGCTCAAAACTTTCTTAAGCTTCATGTATGAAAAGCTTCTTCTAATACCTAGAGTGGTGATTATAATTGGTCACCTTACCGTACCCTTTTGCCCTGCCAAAACAAATTTCTCAGTCACAAGAAAATTTTGCTCAAGAAATATAAATAACCCACTTCATGTTTCTTGAAGCTCCTATGTCCATTGAAGGCCCAGGAGATTCAAGCCTAAATTAATAGATGTGATAAGAGAAATTTATAGTTTGATTGTTGCCTTCGGTTGTGACATCCTGGATTTTCAATCTTATTTTTAATTGAATAAATCGGGCCTTTCATCAACCCGCCTATAGTGCTATTCTCAGAGCTGATCACTCTGGGGATAACTAGACTATTTGGGGAAGTTATTAAGAGATTTTAATGCAATAAACTTGAGGATTCGACCAGGAATCGACTACTCAACCATGCTCATCTACAGAGATCATTACGGCACAGTTAAAAATCAATTAGAGATCAAGGATAGGTTGGTTCGACTGAGATGTTTGGTTAAACGTGGGTAATTCCACTAAATTGTAAAATTCACGTCGATCAACACTAGATTAATTTTTTTTGTCATTTTGATACCCTTTGTTCGTATTTGAAACTTCGAGATTTTCACAACCACCAAGAGTTGCCAATGTGTCGAAAAGATTCATAGTTGCTTAAAGAAAATCGACCACGGGTCATTTGTGACTAAAAATTTCTGATTGCGACCGTCTCGCTTAGGTCATGCTAAAATCACACCAGATTGAAATTAACCGTGAATTTGAATCCAAAAGTTCTATCATATCACAAATCATTTTAGAGATGTTGACTCAGCCTCCGAAGATTTTCTGCAAACTGAGACTTTTTGGAAAAAAACTCGAGGTAGGGCCGTTTTCGACCGGGAATTTCCGAGAACCATTTTTTGATCGCGCAATTGGGATGCAAGTAGGTTCAATTGACAAGGAAAAATACCAATTTGATTGTGAGCTCAATAATTGAATTTGTAGAGGCCGAAATGAATTAATTCGAAGAAAAATTGATTGGGAATTGAAACAATTCCAAGCAAATTCTTGTGCCCCTCTTTCCCATAACAATTGGACCATTTCAAGCTCCTAGAAGAAGCAATTGGTGGCTGGAAAACAGCTATGGAGGCCAGCTAGTGGTGGGGACCAAAGGAAGGGGACAAAGAGATGAGAGAGAGAGGCATGGTGGCCCCCTTGCAGCAAACTGGTTTACCCACTCTCTTTCTTCCCCATTCCCGTTGACCAAGCCCTCCATTGCAACCTTGAAGACTCCCAGCAAACCCAAAAATCGGCCGAGCTCACCCTCTCCACCATCGAAGTCTGTCCGATCACCTAAAGCCACACCGCGACGCCGTCTCGCGTTGCTCACCAACTGTGCCAGGCCCACACCTCCAAGCCCGCTGTTCTGCTTCCACCGCGACCCTAGGACACCCCCAAGGCTGCTAGAGCTTGTCTCACCATTGCCGAAGCTGCCTAGCCGCCCGCCTGCTGCCGTGCAGCCCCGCTAAGCTCGGCCTGCCCGCCGTTGGTCCTTGCTCGTCGTTTCCAGCTTAGCCGACCACCAAAGTAGCCTCTTTAGCCGCACCCCAGAACCGAACAAGTGTGGCTTTCGAGTCACGGTTTTGGGCCGTTTTCGGGCCATTCCCAACCCCGTTTGGCGAGCCCACTTTGGAGTTTCTTGACCCTCGCTGCGTCCCCGTTGTTTTGATTCAAGCAAATCATCAAACAAGCAAGTTTAACTCACTAATCCTTACTTAGTAAGTTAATGACGTTTAAAGGTTGATTAGTTTAGACTAAGTATGGATTAGGTGGATAGTTAGAATAGATTAGCAATTTAATTAATCGTTATTGCATGTTAGGTGGTTAGAGTCATGTAATTAGAGCCTAGACAAGCTCTAATATTTATCTAGAGTGGTTCAGAAATTTTCCAGGCCTGTCTCGGCTTTTAATTAGGCTTTATGGGCCTAAGTTGCTATTTTTGGTGTTTAATAATTAATTTCCGTAATTATTTAATTATTTATTTACTTTTCGAAAATTAAACCGGAATAGCCAGTGACCGGAATTTTATGCCGATTGCAATGATGTGATCTGTTTATTTATTTGGCTGTCATTTAATGCAAATTGAGTGTGATTGGCAATTTTGGGGTATTTATCCTAAAATCTATTAATTTCAGTATTTAATTAGAAAAGTACCGGGCATCGGTTTACAATGCCAAAAATGTTTTTATCGACTATATAAATGGTGGGAATTTTAAAAGTAAAGATATTTTATTTTTGATTGAACCCGACCGTATAGCCACACACGATTATTTTTATCGGTACCCTTAATATGAGGGAATTAGGCCAAGATGCTTTGTTAATTAAGGGATTCAAGAGTGGAATGTCACATCCTTGGCCATAGGTAATTAATCTTGTGATGGTTACAGTCATAATAAGATGGCTATTGAAAGTTGTTGGGTGTGATGTTGTGAGTTAAATCAGGAAAGCCGCCAAAGTATGGCCGTGCCCATTGGGCCATAATTTACCACTAAAGATTTGTTAAGCCGTGCTCGTTGGGCCGTAATTCATCACCGAAGATTTAGTAGGCCATGCCCGCTGGGCTATAATTCATCGCCGAAGATTTAGTTGGCTGTGCCCGCTGAGCCATAATTCAGGGTTGGGGTTGAGTAATTGAAGTAACCGTGTGATGGTCCTGTCGTCTTGGAATCAACTAAGTCAATTGATCGATGATTCGATTTGAATTTAATGATTTAAATTGATTGATGTGATTTGATGTATTCCAACTGGTATTGACCTGTAGGAAGAGACTGAAACCAAGGTAAGTCCTCTAACTCGTGATTGTGTTTAAGCAGTCCTTGGGATATATTTTCTTCCTAGTCGGGTTTTAGGGGGTTGAACTTATTGAGACGTCATCTCACCCCATTGTGAAATAACATTTTCAAGCCCTTAGATGGTAACTCCTCCCGAGAATTTTGGACAACTGAAGGAACTCACTGAATAGAGGTCTTACATTTCGTTTCATGGGGACCCTAAGGGATAGGGAGTACAAACTTGTACGGTCTGTGATTTGGGTCGCTGTGGGATTATCCCATCGAGTACCCTACCAATACAGATCATGGTATTGTCAAGATTGTAATGGTCAAAGAGAGGGCCCCATACCGAAATCTAAGATACCTTTATATGTAATGGAGGTTGCTTTTGGGAAAAGCACCGCAGATCCTCTAGAAGGTTTAGTCGTAGACGCGATCGACCAGGATCTTAAAGAGCCAAGATCCCTAGTGTTTTCTAAAGGAAGCTCTAATCAAGATGAAGAGGAGGTGAAAGACAAGGACAAATATCAGTAAATGTTTGCAAACCCCCCCGTTTTGTAGACTTGGCCTATATGGATATATATATCAACTTGGTTATGTAAGACTTTTGTTGATATGTATATATAAGTGTGTTATTGGTTTGAAAATTTTAGGGCCCTACTTTTCTGTCCCATCTTGTTGTTGTCTAAAGATTTATTTATTCATTTCCACATACGTATTAAAATGAATGGGTCGGCGATGCGTCTTGGGACATCGTTATTATATTGACCAGGCAGGGATGGGCATGCAGCTCGGATGATCGGGACATGACATCTCTGTTTAGTGGTATCAGAGCATGGTCGTTAGAGATTGGAGTGATAAGGTGCGATAGTCTATGGGATAGTTAGTAGGAAAGGCCTTTAAATTCATGTTGGTGCATGTGTGTGATAGATGATTAGTAAAATTGATTGTTGTTATTGCTTGACTTCTAATTCGATGTGGAATTGAAAAGCAGGTTTTAGTAGAAAGCCTGCAGGATGAGCGATCAAGAGCAAATGACTCCTAGGAAGAGTACCGTTAGGCCTACAACTTAGGGTAGGACGCCGACGAGGGTTGATACCTGAGGAGGCCGAGGTAGAGCGCAAGCTGAGGCTAGTGCGAGTGGAGTAGCACCACGTCCAGTTGGTGCTTAGGTAGTTGCCCCAGGTGATCCAGGAACTATTGGGATCACGCAGGCTTTGGATGCAATGGGAGAAATGATGGGGTAGCATGCCCAGAATCAAGCAGCTGCCTTCACTGTCGCCATTGCAATCGTCGCTCAAGCTGCCACTACTGCTATCGTTACTATTGCCGCTGAGGCCGCATCCACTATTACACCTTTCACCGCACCTGCCGATGTTCTAACTAGGAACATAGTCGTGGATAGGGAGAGACTAATCCACAAGTTGGTGTAGCAATTCTTAAAGCTGAACCCGCCAAGGTTCACTGGTACCAAAGATCTAGAAACTGCCTCTCTTTGGATTCAAGATTTGGATAAGGCGTTTGCACTTCTAAAGTGCAATGAAGAGGAAAAAGTAGTCCTGGCAATTTATCAACTGCAAGGCAATGCCAATATTTGGTGGAAAGTTGCTAGAGACACAATGTTTTTGGGATGAATAATCCCGCTGTGGGATGCTTTCCTCAAGGCGTTTAATGAGAAGTACTTTTCGGAAAGTGCCCGAGAACAAAAAATGGAGGAGTTCCAGCTCTTCACCAAGGAAACACAACTGTTGACCAGTATGAGGTCATGTTTGCGAAGCTATCTCAATATGCTCCAAGGTTGATTGAGGATTCTAAGGATAAGGCACGAAGGTTCAAGAATGGCCTTTGGCAAGAGTTGAAGCAGTTGTTGGTGCCGTTTGATTTGAAGGATTACCATGAGGTATATAATCGATTCTAGCTGCTAAAGAGGAGCCTGAATGAGCAAGTCGCCTCGTCTAGATCAAGGTTTAGTTTGCATCGAGAAGGGATCCATCATGGGAAGAGGCCCATGACTGGAGGAAGATTTCAAGTCCTGCCTAACAAGAATAATGGAATTGGAAAGGCAAGGTCCAACCAGAATGGCGTGTGTCATTTGTGTGGAAGGCGACATGGGTCAGCCCCATGCCAACCTAGACCGAGTACTTGTTTTGGGTGTGGCTAGCTAGCCACATAGCCAGGAATTGTCCCAGAAGATGGGGGAGACCACAACAGTTGCCGCCATTGCCACCTTTGGGTCAGATTAGAGGATATGTGCCACAAAACGAACTGCAGGTGGACAGGTCAAACCTCCAGCCCCAGGAACAGTGTATGCCATCGCCCGAGGTCAGGCTGAGGACGCGCCTAACGTGGTCACTGGTATGGTTTTACTAAACAACCATGTTGCTTGTGCTTTGTTCGACCCTGGTGCAACTCATTCTTTTATTGCCGAGCAATTTTTTTAACTGATAGAATTAAGTCTTGAGTTGCTGGAGTTAGTGGTTAGCATATCTACACCATTAAAGAATAAGGTATTGTCAACATTGGGTTGTTACGTTTGCGAGTTAGCGATTCGTGAGTGAGAGGGAAAAATAGACTTGTTAATCTTAGCCATGTATGACTTTGATTTAATAATTGGCATGGACTGGCTCACCAAGCAACAAGCTAAAATGGATTGTTATCGCAAAGCGATTCAATTTAACCCGTTAGAGGGTGAGAGCTTCGAATTTGTCAAGAATCGAGGAGGACCCTCGATTTTCCTAATCTCATCGCAAGAGGCAACCCGTTTGTTAGACCGGAGTTGTCAAAGTTACTTGGCGACTGTTATGGATATGACAGTTGAGGAGCTAAAGATTGAAGATATTTTAGTTGTGCAAGAATTTCCACATATTTTTCCGAAGGAATTACCAGGATTACCGCCAGAGAGAGAGATCGAGTTCGTAATTGAGTTAGCACCCAGGACAAAACCAATTTCTAAGGCTCCTTATCGGATGGCATTATCAAAGTTGAAGAAACTAAAAATGTAGATACAAGAATTATTGGATAAGGGATTCATACATCCTAGTGTATCACCTTGGGGAGCATCAGTTCTATTTGTAAAGAAGAAGGATGAATCGTTGCGCTTGTACATCGACTACTGCCAACTCAATCAGGTGACAATAAAAAACAAGTATCCACTCCCAAGGATCAACAAGTTGTTTGATCAGTTACAAGGAGCATTGATATTTTCGAAAATCAACTTGATAATAGGATATCATCAGTTAAGAATAAAAAAGGACATTCCAAAGTCAGTATTTCGTACTCGATATGGTCATTTTCACTATGATGCTATTCGGGTTAACGAATGCTCCAGCTGCTTTCATGGATCTAATAAACTGAGTGTTCAAGGAATATATGGATCAATTTGTGATTGTGTTCATCGATTATGGTTTATTCGAGGAGTGCTGAGGAGTACAAGAGTCATCTGAGATTAGTGCTTTAGACCTTAAGGATCCATTAATTGTATGCTAAGTTTAGCAAATGCGAGTTTTGGCTAACTCGTATTGCGTTCCTAGGCCACGTGATTTCAGGTGAAGGAATCTCCGTGGACCTATCCAAGATCGAAGTAGTGATCAACTGGCCAAGACCGACTACCATGATAAAGATAAGAAGTTTTCTGGGTTTGGCAAGCTATCAGAAGGTTTGTAGAGGGATTTTCGGCTTTAGCGTCGCCGTTGACTAGACTCTTGAAGAAAGAAGAAAAATTTGTGTGGACAGACAAGTGCGAGTATAGTTTCCAAGAGCTGAAGCAAAAGCTAACTACTGCACCTATACTGACAATTTCATTTGGTCCTGGAGAATATAAGATCTATAGTGATGTGTCATTTAGAAGATCGGGTTGCGTGCTGATGCAACATGGTAAGGTTGTTGCATACACGTCATGTCAGTTGAGACCACATGAATTGAACTATTCTATGCATGACTTAGAACTCGCGGCAATCATTTTCGCATTGAAGACTTGGAGACATTACTTATGCGGGGAAAGATTCCAGATCTTCACGGACCATCAAAGTCTCAAGTACCTATTCTCTCAAAATGAGTTGAATATGAGACAGCGTTGTTGGATAGAACTTTTGAAAAATTACAATTGTGATATCCTATATCACCTAGGAAAGGCGAATAAGGTCATTGACGCTTTGAGCCAAAAGTCTTCAGTCGCTCACATGCTGGTTAAAGAGTGGAATATACTCAAGAGGGCTCGAGATTCGGTTTTCAAATTTGAGATAGACCACCTTTCTCATATTATGGCCGCTCTCAGAATTGAGCTGGATGTGCAAATCAGGATCAAATTACTTCAGCCACAGACCCAAACGTTTAGAAGATTCTTCAAGAGGATACCGATAAAAGGAAAACTGACTTTCATATTTCTAATGATGGAATACTGAAGTTTCGAGGACGTTTGTGTGTACTTGACGATGCGAAGCTTAGAGAGGATATTTTATCAGAAGCTTATCATAGCAGTTACAGCATTCATCCTGGCAGTACGAAGATGTATCAGAATTTGCGTCAACCTTATTGGTGGTCTGGTATGAAGTCAGACATCGCCAAGTATGAAGTCAGACATCGCCAAGCATGTCGCCAAGTGTTTGACGTGTCAGTAGGTCAAAGCTTAGCATTGTAAGTCGAGAGGACTTCTGTAACCTCTCGAGATCCTAGAGTGGAAATGGGAGCATATCACGATGGATTTTGTGACCGGATTACCAAGGAGTCAGAGAGGTAACAATTCTATTTGGGTAGTGGTCGATAGACTGATAAAGTCGGCTCACTTTATTGTAGTGTAAAAGGATCTTGACTTGGATAGACACGCTGAGTTGTACGTGCACCAGATAATTCGACTGCATGGAGTGCCGGTTACAATAACTTCAAATAGAGACCCGAGATTCATAGTCGCTTTTTGGAAGAGCTTGCAAAGTGCTTTAGGTACGAAGTTGCAGTACAGTACGGCTTATCATTCTTAGACAAATGACTAGTCTGAGAGGACAATTTAGACCCTTGAAGACATGCTGCGAGCTTGTGTACTATATCTTGAAGACAACAGTTACCAGTAGAGTATCTAGATGGCTCCTTTTGAAGTGTTGTATGGCAAAGCGTGCAAAACACCCGTGTGTTGGGGAGAGAAAGATCATAGGTCCAGAGTTAGTTCAACAGTCAGTAGATGCAGTCGTAGTGATTAGAAACAGATTAAAGACCACTCAGAGCCGCCAAAAAAGCTACGCATATAAGTGTCAAAGGCTTTTGGAATTCTAAGTTGGTGATCACGTTCTTTTGAAGGTGTCACCAATGAGGGGAACTCACGCTTTGGTAAGAAATGAAAACTGAGTTTGAGGTACGTGGGTCCATTTGAGATTCTTGAGAGAATTGGGACCCTAGCGTATCGTCTTATGTTGCCATCGAGACTGGCGCAAGTGCACGACGTCTTTCACGTGTCAATGTTGATGAAGTATGAGCCTGACCTGATCCACGTGCTTAATTTTGAGGAATTGGATGTGGACGACCGAGTGTCGTACGTTGAAAGCCCGGTTCAAATCGTGGATCAAAATGAAAAAATTATGTGTACAAAGACCATCCCGTTGGTCAAAGTGGTCTGGCACCTATAGTGCTATTCTTAGAGGTGATCGCTCTTGAGATAACTAGACTATCTGGGGAAGTCATTAAGAGATTTTAATGCAATAGACTTGAGGATTCGACCAGGAATCGGCTACTCAACCGTTCTCATCTATAGAGATCATTACGACACAGTTAAAAATCGATTAAAGATCAAGGATAGGTCAGTTCGACTAAGATGTGTGGTTAAACGTGGGTGATTCCACTAAATTGCAAAATTCACGTTGATCGACACTAGACTAATTTTTCTGTCATTTTGATATCCTATGTCCGTATTCGAAACCTCAAGATTTTCACAACTACCAAAAGTCGCCAATGTGTCGAAGAAGTTCATAGTGGCTTGAAGAAAATCGACTATGGGTAATTTGCACTAAAAATTTCTAAAAGCTACCCAGTCACCTAGCGTCATGCTTAAATCGCGCCAGATTGAAATTAACCACGAATTTGAATCTGATTTCAGAAATTAAAAGTTCTGTCAAGTCACAAATCATTTTAGGAACGTCGACTTAGCCTCCGAAGATTTTTCTACAAACCGAGAATTTTTAGGAAAAAGTCGAGATAAAGCCATTTTCGATTGGGAATTTCCAAGGACCCTTTTTTGATCGCGTAATTGGGATGCAAGTAGGTTCAATTGGCAAGGAAAATTACCAATTTGATTGTGAGCTCGATAATTGAATTTGTAGAGGCCGAAATGAATCGATTCGAAGAAAAATTGACTGGGAATTGAAGCAATTCCAAGCAAATTTGTGTGCCCCCCTTGCCCACAACAATTGGACCATTTCAAGCTTCTAAAAGAAGCAATTGGTGGCTGGAAAATAGCTGTGGAGGCCAACTAGTGGGGACCAAAAGAGGGGGACAAAAAGACGAGAGAGAGGCATGGTGGCCCCCTTGCAGCAAACCGGTTTCCCCCCTCTCTTTCTTCCCTATTCCCGTTGACCAAGCCCTTCATTGCAGCCTTGAAGACTCCCAACAAGCCCAGAAACTGGCCGAGCTCACCCCCTCCACCGTCAAAGTCCGTCCGATTGCCCGGAGCTCCATCACGACACCATCTCGCCTTACTTGCCAACCGTACTAGGCCTGCGCCTCCCAACCTGCTGTTCCACTTCCACCGTGACCCCAGGACACCCCCAGGGCTGCTCAAGCTAGTCCCACCATCACCGGAGCTGCCTAGCTACCTGCCTGCTGCTATGCAGCCCCGCCGAGCTCCGCCTGCCAGCCGCCGATCCCTGCTCGTCGTTTCCAGCCCAGTCGACCACTAGAGCAACCTCTTCAACCGCACCCCAAAATCAAACAAGTGTGGGTTTCCAGTCATGATTTTGAGCCATTTCCGGGCCATTCCCGACCCCATTTGTCAAGCCCGCTTTGGAGTTTCACGGCCCTCACCGCATCCCCATTGTTTTGATTCGAGCGGATAATTAAATAAGTGAATTTAGCTCACTATCCTTGCTTATTAAGTTAATGACGTTTAAATGTTGATTAGTTTAGGCTACGTATCGATATGTGGATAGTTAGATTAGATTAGAAATTTAATTAATCGTTATTGCATGTTAGGTGATTAAAGTCGTGTAGTTAGAGCCTAGATAGGCTCTTGTATTGATCTAGAGTGGTTCGGAAATTTTCCAGGCCTGTCTCGGCTTTTAATTAGGCTTTACGGGCCTGAGTTGTTATTTTTGGTATTTAATAATTAATTTTCGTAATTAATTAATTATTTATTTATTTTCCGAAAATTATACCGAAATAGCTAGTGACCAGAATTTTATGCCGATTGCAGTGGTATGATATGTTTATTTATTTGGCTATCATTTAATATAAATTGAGTGTGATTGGCAATTTTGGAGTATTTATCCTAAAATTTATTGATTATAGTATTTAATTAGAAAAGTATCGGGCGTCGGTTTACAGCGCCAAAAATGTTTTTATCGACTATATAAATGGTAGAAATTTTGAAAGTAAAGATATTATATTTTTGGCTAAGGCCGACCATGTACCCACACATGATTATTTTTATCGGGTACCCTTGATATAAGGGAATTAGGCCAAGATGCTTTGTTAATTGAGGGATTCAAGAGTGAAATGCCACGTCCTTGGCCGTAGGTAATTTAATCGTGTGATGGTTATAGTCATAACAAGATGGCTATTAAAAGTTGTTGAGTGTGATGTTGTGAGTTAAATCAAGAAAACCACCAAAGTATGGCTGTGCCCATCAAGCCATAATTTACAAAGTTGGAATTGGTCATGCCCATCGGGCCATAATTTACTTCTGAAGATTTTGTAAGCTGTGCCCGTTGGGCTATAATTCATCGCCGAAGATTTAGTAGGTCATGCCCGCTGAGCCGTAATTCAAAGTTGGGGTTGAGTAATTGAAGTGACCATATAATGGTCATGTCGTCTTGGAATTGATTAGGTTCATTGATCGATGATTCGATATGAATTTAATGATTTTAATTTATTGATGTGATTTGATGTATTCCAAATGGTATTGACCTGCAAGAAGAGATTGAGGCCAAGGTAAGTCCTCTAATTCGTGATTGTGCTTAGATAGCCCTTAGGGCATATTTTTTTCCTAGTCGAGTCTTAGGGGGTTGAACTTGCTGAGATGTCGTCTCACCCTGTTGTGGGATAATATTTTCAGGCCCTTAGATGACAATTCCTCACGAAAATTTTGGATAACCGAAGGAAGTCACAGAACAAAGGTCTTACATTTCGTTTCATGGGGACCCTAAGGGATGGGAGTATGAACTTATACAGTCTGTGATTTGGGTCGCTGCGAGATTATCCCACCAAGTACCCTACCGATACTGATCATAGTATCGTCAAGATCGTAATGGTCAAAGAGAGAGCCCTATACCGGAATCTGAAATATCTCTGTATGTGATGGAGGTTGCTTTTAGGAAAGATACCGCAGATCCTCTAGAAGGTTTAGTTGTAGACGCGATCAACCCGGATCTTGAAGAGCCAGGAACCCCGGTGTTTTCTAAGGAGCCTCCAATCAAGATGAAGAGGAGGTGGAGGACAAGGACGAATATTAGTAGATTCGACTCGGTTGTGTAAGACGTTTGATATGTATATATAAGTGTATTATTGGTTTGAAAAATTTAGGGCCCTACTTTTCTATCCCATCTTATTGTCGTTTGGGGATTTATTTATTCATTTCTGCATGCGTATTAAAATAAATGGTCGGCGATGCATCCTTGAACATCGCTATTATATTGACCAAGCAGGAATGGGCATGTGGCTTGGAGGATTAGGACGTGACATCAGCACTCTAATTTCTAGCTTGATGAGTAAGGAAAGAGGGATTGGCCCAAAAACCTGAGCATTGAACTTAAACAGTTTGGTATTTGCCAGAAACAAAGGAAGAATGGTCGTATACGTCCCAAAGGAAGAGGTACATAATGGTTTATTCTCATTCTCTCACGTCGCATTCCATCATCTTTTATAAATTAAAATAAACAAAAAAGAAATTGTATTAGGCTTTCCAAAATGAAAATTAAAGAAAAATATAACGAAATATATTATCACCATGTGTATATTCTTTTGAATAAAGGGAAATTATTCAATTAGTCCTAAACTATTACACGGATGTCAATTTAGTCCTATATTTTTAATTTTGCTAATTTATCTCTAAACGTTTGCATAACATTCTAAATGTAGTCCTTTAGTCAATTTTCACTGAAAATTGCTCACGTAGTGACATGCTACGTAAGACAATCAATGATGATCGAACCACCACTCAGCTATTTTTGACAAATATAATTGAAAGGACTATATTGTAATTTTACATAAAGGTTTAGAACTAAATTAGCAAAATTGAAAAATTTATGACTAAATTAGCATTTAAATAATAAGTTTAAGACTAATCTAGTAATTTTCCCTTTTGAACTGCTCTCGAATAGTTAAAAGTGATTGGAAAGAAAAAAAATTATAATTGTAAATTAAAGTATTTAAATTTGGTCATTCTGAGGAAGAGTTGTGTTAAGTAAGCTTTAAAATGTGGTGGGTTGGAGTCCCTAGCAAATAAGATTTCATCACATATGTACAAGAACTCATAAGTAGCGGTGAGCATCGATCCAGGGTCAACCCTGGACTAACCCTAGATCGGCCCAACCCTATCGATCCTAGTCTAATTCTCAGGGAGACTGATTCGGTCATTAGTCCTAAGATTCTTAGACCAGTATTGTGCAGGTTGGTCCTCAGTCCTTGAAGTTCAGGATCGGTCCAACCCGATATATATAGAATACTTATAATTTTTTTATAGAGAAAACTTTAAAATAAACGACGTCAACAATATTAAACAACTATGTAGTGAGTAGTTCAAGTAATTTTACATTGTTCTTTAAAAACTTAGATTTTTAATATCTTTTACGGCATCAATAATCATAATTTACAAAGGATGAAAATATTTTTGTAAAGAGTCCCCATTGCATCCAAAATGGCATAAATAGCTTCTTACGGCATCCTCCTTTAGTACTCATTATCTTCTGTCTTATTTGTCTTCTTAGTCTTCAATTTGCCAAAATTGAGAGAAACAACTTCCGCTCGCCACTCAACACTCGCCTCGCTCGTTTTGGGTCACTTGTGCCGCTCGTCGCTCGATGCTCACTTGGCTTGCTCCCTGCTCAACACTCAATAATCACTCCATTCGACGCTCACCCCACTCGACCCTCACTACTTGCCTTTCTTAGCTAACCTCATTCGTCATCAAATACATTGGGTCGGTTAGATTCTTGGTTGCCATTTCAAGAAGTACAAAAAATGAAATAAAAAAATTATTGATTGGTCCCAGGTGAACCCTGGAACTAGACCGAACCCATTGGGTTGATCCGATCCTCCATCCTAAGCTCAATAGGGTCGGTCCTCGGTCCCAAAAATTGAGGACTGGCACTATGCGGGTTGGTCCTAGGGTTAGGGGTGGACTAGCCCAACCCAAACCATGCTCACTCCTACTCATAAGTGCAACATGATCACTTGTCTATACAATTCTTGACTCCAATCTTCACACTAGATATTTGCAAAACAAATGAAAAGATGCACTTGATTGAGCCTATAAATCATGAACACCTGTTAAATACTTCTATGCACTTTCAAAAACACATGCTGAGAAGGTGTATGACCATGAGACTTGTGGTTTGAACTTTGAAAGAGACATAACTTCTTAGGAGAGACAATTGATGTGTAAGTATAAATTTTTAGTTGTCTATTTATAAGGTCAAGAACTAAACCCCAATATAACAATCTTTTATGAAATGGAGAATTAAGAAGTAAATTATTTTTTATGATTATTAATGAACCTACTTTAAGTACCTAAATCTTGAGTATACACTATTATTATTATTATAAGGGAAAATTTCCAAAAATACCCGAAGTGCCTTAGTTTTCTCAAATAATGGCTCAAAGTGGATATTATTTCAAATAATGGCGTGAAATAATGAAATTATTTCAAATAAAAGCCTAAAGTGGCTAAATCGTCTTAAATAAGGGCATTCGGCCGATGGTGACTTTTTCAACCGTCAAAGAAGGGGTATTTTGGTCAAAAAATTGAAATTATATTTAATTTTTTTTTTTTACTTTTTCATCTTTTTCTTTTCTTTTTTCCTCTTCCTTCCCCTACCGTGGCCGTCAACGGTCGGCGGAGGTTGCCCTCGTCAATGCTAGGTGAGGGCAGCCCTCACCAACATTAGGCGAAGGCTACCCTCGCCTAGAGTCGAGCAAGGGTTGCCCTCCCTAGATCTAGCAATGGCAACCCTTGCCTGATCCGGTGAGGGCGAGCCTCCCCTATGTGGGCAAGGGCAATGCTTGCTTGAGTCGAGCGAGGGTGTCCCTCACTAGATCCGGTGAGGGACACCCTCGCCCGATGTCGCCGAGGGCAACCCTTACCCGATACCCGAGAAGGCAACCCTCGCCCTCACTTGAGTCCACTTTCCCTCCACCATGGCCCGTAGAGGAAGGAGGGAAAAAGAAAAAACAAAAGAAAAAGAAAAGAAAAAAATTAAGAGGTAAAAGACGAAAATGCCCTTTTTGTTAGAGAGGCTAAGCCATTTTTTGAAACTAATATGCTCATTTTAGGCTCTTATTTAAAAAAAGTTCAACTTCAAACTCTTATTATAGACAATTTGGTCACTTCAGGCCTTTATTAAAATAATGTTTACTTTTAGTTTTTATTTAAGAAAATGTGAGTACTTCAAGTCCTTATTTGGAATTTTGATATAATAGACTGATTAAGACACATTTCAAAAGCCCAGATCAATAAGCCTGGTATAGCATTGTTGCACTTGGTTATGAGAAGCATAACTTGTGTCATTCGCCTAATTTAGATTTATATATTTGTTACTTTAATGCTAGTTGTATTCTTTGAAAAATTGCTATCATGTCACTATATCGAAAAATAGCAACTTAAAAAACATAACTTTTTTATTGCTTATTGTATCCTCAAGACTTCTCTCTTGTTAAGAGGAGAGATTGACTGAAAAATGTAAAATACAATTTAAGATAGGACAACAATCTCTCCCCTAGTTCTGCTAAAATTGACTACTCCTCACCAACATTTGCTTCACGAGGATCATAGTGTTTATCAGCAATTTGGCTAATGACAGAGGCATCAATAGCTCCTGCGTGAGGAGTTGAAGTCGAAGCTTCTAATCCCAAGAGCTCCATCCTTCTCTTGTCCAGCTGCTCCTAGAGATCTGCCAGCGCCTTCTTTAATACCATCATCAACTGTTCAAAGCGAAGGTTTTCGATTTGCAGAGGCTTAACATGCTGGAGCTCTATTGCCCGTTTCTTTTCAGCTTCAAGTCGCTCGAGCACATCTGCATATTGTTTGCTCAGTTCAACTAAGGTGCCTCCATTAGTTTTAGCCTGTTGAGTGACAGCAGGACAAACCGCCCATGGATGCTCAAATCTGTCTAGGACTGCACCCACAGAAGGGTGTCCAAAGGAGAAAGGCTTGCCGCTAGGAGAGAAGAGAATAATGGCCATCTCAGCAGCACAAAGAGTTCATTGTTTGCTTGCTTTCTTGAACAGCCCTGGTCGCCATTTGGAGGAGGCAACTCGTCGTGATTGGCATCCTCGATCATCATCTTTGCTCCAGTTGTTCTGCCCTTCATGTCTTAAGCTGCAAAATTAATGCAAATTCAAATGATATTGCGAGAATAATGAGAAGTGGTGGCCAGTTATAAGATTTTACAGGCCAAAGCAATGCTTAAAATAATGCACCTTTCCCTCTTTTTCCATGTATTAGCATGCGTATTAAGAGGTTCAATGATAGGTATGTTGATTTCCGTCTAATTGACAAAGGCGTAATCCTCTCAACATTACTAAGTTGGCATCCTTTTAATGTCTATTGCTAGCTAATACTTTGTATTAGAATCCATAACAGACTTAATTAACGAGTCCACTCAAAATAAAAAGAAAAAAATTTTGCTCCAGGGTAAAATTAGAATTTTCTGCACTCAATTGCACGAATGGCCTTAGCTTTGGAACAATCATATATTTTCCACATATCTAGAGAAAAATGACTAGTAAAAAGGTTTTATTATTTACTTAAGTTTCTGTAGTCTCTTGTTATGGGATTGAAAACAAAAACAGGATCAAGAGCTGACAGAGAACCTACGCATAGCAATGCTCGACAAGTGCCCATGGCCGAAAGTCCTCTTAGCGATCAATGTGAATCCGTCTAACCCTATGTCGCTCGATATCCACCAAAAGAAACGGTTGTGTTGAGTCATTCTCTGCGCAAAACGGTTCAAGGATAAGAGCCGGTTGCTTGTGAATCTTGCTACTCAAAAGCTGCTCGATGAAAGTGGGAGATTTTGTTAGGTAGCATCGGGCCTTGCAGACGCATGTGCAGCGTATGATTGAGTCGATGGGAGGCTCGTATGACATTTCTGATACAATCTCTGGAGACAAGTTGGGAATTCTTTCGTTACCACTGCTGCTTCTTTTCTCTGATTTGTCCATTTTAAGAAGAAACATAAAGTTACCCACAAATCAGTATCCCAAGCTTAAAAAAGAAGCAGAACAAAAGGGTTATAAATGACCCTACAAGGAATCTTAAAAGGATCTGTGCTCTAATTTTCATCAATTGGAAAAAGAACTGTTTTACAAAAGGGGTTTCGTTTTATTTCTTTGTTTGTGGTGTCACCGTTTGGTTTCAAGAAGCCTCAAATCTAGACCAACAAAATGTTATTCTAATTTTTGTTGGAATATAATACGCGGAAACGACAGGATCTTACAATTTACATCAACACGAAATCGCCAAAAAAGTAAACGAGAAAAATAAGGACATCAGAAATTTACTTGGTTCAGTCCGAGTATCGGTACCTATGTCCACGGGGAGAGCCAGCAGCAAATAATCCACTATAATCAGAAAATCAGAGTTTACAATCACTCACACGCTCAAGTATTTCCCACACCTAGATTTAATCCAAAACCCAAAATGTTTATAAATAAACAACTCACTTTGACATAAACAGCTCAAAACAAAACGCTCTGCGTACGCCAAAATCAAGAACTCCGACGTTTGTCTTTGGTCCATGTACATAATATCTTCGCATTCCTTTGGAAAGCTTCACATGGCTTCAAGGAAACTTGCGGATCTTTGGAAGCAACATGAATGTGCGGCTCCTTTCTTTATTTCGTAAGGTTTCGGCAGTTCAAAAGAAAACCTCCTGGAGACTTGACACTTTATTTATATGTGCGCCCAAGGAGAAGAGTTTGAATTGGGCCCACTTTTGGCTTCTTTCTTCGGTGTGGAATAAGTGTGTGCCCAAAGTCATATTTGACTGTGGACCCCACATAACTAACCTTATTTGGCCTCCTCCAGCAAACAAAGAAGAAAACTTTACCGCCTTTTTTATTTTATTCTATTTTATTTCCTCTTTTGTAATCCTTCATGGGGTCCAATGAAGTTTATTCTATTTGGGAAATCTTTATTAACAAATTTGGTTTAACAAATCGTTATTCGAATTCAAACTCGAGATATTAATTTAACAATTTTAAATATGTCGATGCACAAAATAGTGGGTAAAATCCATCACACTTAAGCTCTAAATATTATAACTCTTTTGCAGCAACTTTATTTAGTGCGCTAAATAATAAAAATTCACATGAGATGTAATTTATAAATGACCACCTTGCATCACTGCCAAATTTGATATAGCTTTTAGCTTCTCAATAACAAATTATCTCAAGACACCCACATAGTAAAATAAATTACTAGGACGACCACAATTTTATTAATGTTTCCAAAAACGATAGACCACATGAATGACGATAGCAAATTATATGAATACCCTTAAGTGATTAACACTCCCCAAGACCGTGGATAGTCACATCGACTTGTTACTATGCAATTAACACCTCCTCTTCTTCTCCTCCTCCTCCTCCTCCTTCTCTCTTTCTCTCTCTCCAAAAATTCTCTAGGACTATCATAGAATACATCTCTCTAGTTTTTTCTCAAACACCTAATTAGCTCCCTCAAATTTCTACCTAGTTCACCACCACACCAAGCTTACTAGCTTGTGGTTGCATATATCTAGAACTCTCGAGTAGGTCGATGCTGCCATAGGTACCAACATTAGGATCTGGGCTACCTTTTGAGCAAGTGCAAAACAAATAACAGAGGGGAAGAGAGAGTGAATTGAGTGATTAGTTCTTGTGAGAGGTGTGTGTCACTATTCGACAATTCCTTGGCGGTGGAATAGCCCATGCAACACCTAGTGAATCGAGAATATCAAGCCAACCTATACTCATTTCTAAAAATAGTACAGCTAATTTCATTCTCATACCAGATCATACCATGTACAGTTTAGTTCGAGCGTCTAGTCCATCGACTGAGACAAACATAACACTTTACGCACAACAATTGGTTTTGACCTACCATGGCCTATGAGAAAAATAGCATAAACTCCCTATTAGTTTGTGCATCGAAAGCCAACCCTCCCCCGCCCAAAAAAAAAAAAAAAAAAAAAAAAAAAACCTCCAAAGCTCTGTAAAGATGTAATCATTATATCCTAGAACTCTTAACACCAACTGTCTTGATGTCACTATCGCAAACTAGTTGTATCATTCCTTATGCATCACTCATTATTCACTTGATAACCCAATTCTCCACTTACAAGGGTACTTGAGTACGGAAGGATCACAATTTGTGACATTCTCCCCCCCCCCCTCTCCCAGTGAGAATTCTACAATGCTCTTGTTGTGGGCTATTATGTGACTTCCCTGCAATCTTCAACTATTAATGCACTCCTCTAGGTCATACATTGAATAGTTCATCAACCATTAATGCACCACTTTGGATCAACATCAAATGGAAACGCTTGCCCAACAGAATAGGCCACTCCATTGGTAGCTTCTTTTGATTGCAATTGTTCAGGCAACTTGGGCGCTTGTGCTTTCCCTAACAAGTGTGGCTTTTGGAGCTAACTACACTATTTGGCATGATCTTATTTCACCTACCAAGCTTTTCTTGATTTCAATAGACTAATGGAGGTTTCTTCCCCCGCTAAAAATGTCGTAGCAAACCCATCTTGAGATTCGCCTATTGATCCAGGATCGTTTTCCCTATTCAGTAAGGAATCAATTCTTTCATGTGCTCTCGTTGTCATCTTAGAAGTTGGCCAAGAGCCACACTTTGTCTAGCAGGTTTTGCCTCAACAATACACTCTCTACCCTCGTAGGAACGAGTAGACCATAGGTTTTCTCTTACTCAAACTCACTTATTGAAGGAATTTTGCTCTAATACCACTTGTCATAGGCCGATAGTTCCTTGGCCATGAAATAGTCCGTGTGGCACCTATTCAGTCGAGAGCACCAAGCTAGCCTTCCTTCTATAGTTGTTCCTAAAAATAGTATAGCGAATATCATCCTCACATCATATCATACCATATCCAACTTAGCTCAAATATCTAGTCCATCTAGCAAGACACGTTGAACACTTTAGGCACAATAATTGATTGGCATTATTAGGAGAGTGGCATCCCAACTAGTTTATGCACAGAAAATTAACTCCGCCTTCAAAGCCCTTAGAGATATAATCGTTTCATCATAGAACTTCTAGTACCAATCATTCTGACACCGCTCTCATGAACTAGTTCTATCATCCCCACTACATCACTCACTCTTAACCCAAACTCCACTCACAAGAGTATTCAAGTATAAAAGAATCATTATCCATCACACATGTGTGCAAATTAGTGCACTGCGAAATGATGATTAAAACAATAAAGTAAGGTCTTGTGAGTAACCAGTCCCCTGGACATAGTCCTTTTAGGATGTTTAGTCCATGGTCCATTGGATGGTTGATGCAAGGCCAGAAATTGGAACACATTGATTCCGCTTGTTCACGTCCTTTGCTACAGGGCCTGTCCCTTGGTGTGGTTAGTACTCCATATTGTCGGGCAACAAAGTATACACTTGTTCACTAATTATGAAGGTTTGCTAGTGTTGGAATATAATACGTGGAAATGACAGGATCTTGCAATTTACGTCAATGCAAGATCACAAGAGAAATAAACGAGAAATAATAAGGATACTAGAAATTTACGTGGTTTGGTCTAAGTATCAGTACCTACATTCACGGGGAGAGCCAGCAGCAAATAATCCACTATAATCGGATAATCAAAGTTTACAATCACTCACACACTTAAGTGTTTTCCACAACTAGATTTTGATAAAAGCTAGTAAACACACCTAGAGGGGGTAAATAGGTGTTTATAAATTTCTTTTGAAACCTTAAACCCAAATCCCTCAACTTGAAATAAAATCAGAGTAAATTAAATCACACAGCGATAAAGTAAAGAGATTAAGGTAAGAAGATTTGAACACAGAGGTTTATAGTGATTCGGCTTATTGTAAGCCTACGTCCACTCTCCACGCTGACAGCCCACTGGCTGAATTTACTATGTAGCAAATGAGATTTGTACAGCTTATGATCTAGACTACTTCAATAGAAAGTCTTTGCTATAGCTCTCGCAAATCCTCACTGTATGTATCTCTCCTTTGTACACAACTAAGGCTCAAGAAATTTGAGAACAATGAGTTTCAGAGGTTCTGACTTTGAATTTTTCTATCAGCGCACACTCTTCGAACAACAATGACTCCACCTTAAATATTCCTCCATGCCTTCATAGCCGTTAGCACTTTCCAAATGAGTTCATCCAATCTACCTATTGGAATGAATCAATTAAGGTAATCTTCAAGCTATCGAATATATGTGGAAGATAGCTCGTCAATCATGTTCGCCCATACAATCAGGATCTTGAGTTTCCATAAGTGGAACCTTCCAAATCTCGCTTGTTCTTCAACGGATATTCTAATCGAGATAAATCCAAAATCTTCGAGCTTAGTTTCAGCTAGAGATCTTCCATGAAATAGAACAAATCAAAGAAGATATTATCCAATCTTTGAATTCCTAAATGTTGGATTAAAACGCTGTCAGCTTGGCCAGACTAGTAAAATTGAGTCTAATAGTCTTCAGACTTTGATAGATGAGTTTAGAGATCTTCAGACAGAAACACTTGGGTCTTAAACTCTTTAGACTTAAGTGACTGAGTCTTGGATTCTTCAGACTTAACTGACGAGGATGTTTTGCTAGCTTCAAAACACTTAAGGGATTTTTCTTCAACAATCTCCCCATTTTTTATGGTGACAAAACATCTCGGCAGATTTGAAAAACTCTTGACCTGCAAAGAAAACTCATACATAATTTGAGGAATATTTTATATTACTTCTGCAACCACAGAAAAATGTTAGTCCAGAAACATAAGTATCCTCACAAATATAAATAATCCTGCAAGTTTACAAATCCAAACCTAATCATTAAAAGTTCAAACACCCAACAGTCCAAAGTCTTAACAAAACAGAACATAAGTTGTCCAAACAAACTGAAAAAAAAAAAAAAAAAAAAAGTTATGAATTCGAAAATGAACAAAAGATCAAATCTGCATAATTGTCCCCCTTTTTGTTACATCAAAAGGAGGTAGAGGAATTAAAGAAAGAGATGATATCAAAGAGTCAAGGCTGTTTGGGGATGCGAACAAGTTGAAATTCACCCAGCGAGTTGACTGTCTTCTCGAGGCTAGAAAAGGCTTCCTTTAATGATTCCAATTCAGTACCCTTCACGTTTGATTCAACTTGAAGTTTAAGGGCAGTGATTTGGTCTTGCATAGAACCAGAAGTAGCCAAGAGAGCTTGTTTCAAATCCCGCAACTCATAATCCATCCCATAGACTTGCTTCTTAAGATCCACCTAGATATCTAACAGCTTTGAAAAATCAGCTGAATTGACATTTCCAGTGCTTGGACCTGCAAACTCTGTTCTCTGAGTCAAGAAGCTTGGGGGTTCATTTTCAGCCTTACGACCTTCTGTGGGAGAAGATACCTCAGCCTCTGGAAAGTGAGATGCAAAGACATCTTCTGCATCTGCACCAGACCGACTAACATCACTAGTATGGAATGGCGATGATGTACCTTTTGTTTCAGTTACTCCCTCTTTCTTGTGGCCAGTAGGTGGAATGGAGTATTCTTCGCCATGCTCTGTCTCTTCTCTTGCAGAGTGATGTTGTGCAGTCTCTTCTCTAGATTGTGGTACTGCAAAGGAAGGTTCAAGGAATTCTTCAAATTCCTCTTGAGCTTTTCTTTCTTGTTCTTCTCTCCTCATCATTTCTTCTTCTTCTCTTTCCATCTTCTCTTCTTCTTCTCTTCTCATCTTCTCTCTTTCTTCTGCTCTTGCTTCCTCTTCTCTTCTTCTCTCTATCTCTTCTCTGCTTTCTCTAAAACTAAAAAGCTTTTTAAACCTCTGAGAGCTGCAAGTGTCATGGCGTCATCAATTTATTCATCATCCTCATCTTGTAGAATGATTTTTCTTCTTCTTTTCTCTGGAGCAGCCATTGGCTCTTTGCCTTTTTTTTTAGCAACAGTAGCAGATTCTTTCGAGGGAGTCTTCTCCTTCAATCCCTCCAAAGCTTTGTTCAATTCCTTCAGCTTCATTTTCATTACCATCTTGTAACCGACAAGCATAAGAATAGAGTTGGTCAGGCAAAGGGGAGCAGGAATTTGGATTTTGAAGTGCCTGAACAACCTGGTGACTAGAGAGGAGTAAGGCAAGTGACCTTTGTCCTTCACCATAGTCTTGTACATGTGGAACAGGATAGTGTGTGGAAGGGAGAAGCTTCTTCCTTGATTCAGAGCAAACATGAGCTTGGCTTCTGTCTTTGAGACATCAGTTTTCGACTTTGCCTTGGGCTTGAGACAATTGATGACAATCTTATGGAGCAAAACATTGGAGGCATTCATCCTAGTGTAGGATATCTTACCTTCCAGGCTTCTATCTCGAATAATCTCCAAAGTGGCATGTGCTATGGACACCCTAATCGGTTGGTAATTCCTTCTTTCCACCCCGATAATATCAACAAGAGTGTCGACATCCACAACATATTCTTTATCCATGAAAGTAAATGACCGTCTATTCGCATCTAAGAACGACAAATTTGAATAGAAATAGGCCGTCAATTCAGGATATCCGATTGTCGAATTAGTGCAGAAACTCTCAAGCTGTAAATGAGAAAACTTCTCTCTCAAATTGATCTTGATTGAATCAAGAAAATCAAAGTCTACACTTCTTGGATTCATCACCCCTCTCTTTAACAATTTCAAGTAAATTCGCTCTTGTTCCTTAGAGCAAAATAGGCTTCTCTCAGGACAGATAGTGTTAACCGCAACTCCCATCCTTGGTTGGAATTATGTAAACAGCCTCTCATCATCGTCCATAGGCTGATTTGCGGTTCCAAACCGCGGATCACTCGGTATGTTCTCGAAAATACTTTGCGCAAGTCCTTCTTTAATAACTCTCAGATTCTCCATCTCACACAAAAAGATGGTCTCATTCCGATAACCTATCTCCTTTAGAAAACGGTTCAACCTCTTCAATAACTTCTTCTTCGAATGGTTGTTGACTTGCTGTTTGTGTGAAGTCTTCTTCTTTTGTGAGGTCCACTCTGATAGGACCCTCGAATCTCCTTTGTTGTCCCTTTCCGGCAAGCCTTGATGATTTCCTCAACGACATGCTTAACTCGAGGGTGAATAAGCAAGTTGTCCACAAAAAGTTTGGATTTTTATGGAGTAAACAAATGGAACAAAAGTGCAAGTGGAGGTTTTTTAACTTTTAGGGTTTCGAAAAAGAGTTAAAGAGGCGTCTGTTGAAAAAGTGAGAGATGAAGATGACGATTCAGTGGTATAAATAGTAAGAATAAAAAAAAATACTGAACCGTCACAAGGGAAAGTAAAAACTGCCAATTTTTGAAAAAGAAAACTGCCATAATAGTGTCAGGATTCGAATAAAAAATAGATCTCGAAATTTCAAAAGCAATTGTAAATCTAATACAGCATAAAGGGAGCAAAAAAATAATAATAATAACACGCATTCAAACTTTACATTAGCGTCTGAGTGTTTCAAGACTTTACCTCAGAATCTGATCACTTTCAGACCTTACTTTTGAGTCTAAACATCTCAAGATTTTACCTTAGAGTCTAAACATCTTAAGACTTTACGATGTTCAATCTTAAGCGAATTGATTCAAAGTGACTTTTCTCTAATGGCTTTATAAATATGTCCGTCAGTTGGTTCTTCAAGTCAACGAACTGAATCACCACTTCACCATTTTAAACATGATCTCTAATAAAATGATGCTTGATTTCAATGTGCTTTGCTCTTGAATGAAGTATTGGATTCTTTGTAAGGTTGATGGCACTAGTGTTGTCGCATTTGATTTCTGTGCAAGATTCTTCAACTCCAAAATCTTTCAATTATTGTTGCATCCACAATATTTTAGAACAGCAACTCCCAAGAGCTATATACTCTACTTCAACTGTTGAAAGAGCTACGGTACTCTGTTTTCGTGAGAACCAAGATACCAACCTGTTTCCCAATAGTTAACATGTACCTGAAGTGTTTTTTCTATCCACTTTACAGCCAGCCAAGTCAACATCAGAATATCCAAGGAGAGTAAAGTCTCATTCTTTGGAATACCATAAACCTAGCTTAGATGTGGTTGCAACATATTTGATAATGCGCTTCACAGCAATCATGTGAGATTCTTTAGGATTAGATTGAAATCTAGCACAAATACAAACACTAAACAGAATATCAAGTCTAGATGCAGTAAGGTAAAGAAGTGAACCAATTATGCTCCCATATAGCTTCTGGTCTACACTTTTTCCTTCTTCATCTTTGTCTAGCTTTAATGAATTTGACATTAGGGTTTCTGTCTTCTTGCAATTTTCCATGCCATATTTCTTGATAAGATCTCTTGCATATTTTTCTTGGTGAATAAAGGTTCCTTCTTTTGATTTTTTGACTTGAAGTCCCAAAAAGAAGTTTATTTTACCCATCATGCTCATTTCAAATTCATCCTGCATTACATCTAGAAAATTTCTTGCAAAGATTTTCATTAGAAGAGCCAAATATTATATTATCAACATAAATTTGAACAAGTATGAAATTCTTTCCTTCTCTTTTAATGAATAAAGTAGTGTCTACTTTACCTTTAGCAAAACCATTTTGAATTAAAAAATTACTTAACATTTCATACCATCAGGGTGCTTGCTTTAATCCATACAGTGCCTTCTTTAACTTGAAGACAAAGTTTAGTTTTCTTGAATCTTCAAATCCTGGTGGTTGTTCAACATAGACTTCTTCTTGATAATTCCATTTAAAAATGCACTCTTCACATCCATTTGAAATAAGCTGAAATTTTTAAAGCAAGCAAAAGGAAGAAGTAATCTTATTGCTTCTGACCTTGCCATTAGAGTATAGGTTTCATCATAGTTGATTCATTCTTCTTATGTGTAACCTTTTACCACGAGTCTTGCTTTGTTTCTCACCACCTTTCCTTGTTGATCCAGCTTATTCCTAGAAACTCATTTAGTTCCAATAATTGACTTACCTTTTGGTTTAGGAACAAGTTCTTAAACATTATTGATTCTAAATTGATTCAATTCTTCTTGCATAGCTTCAATCCAGCTTTTATCAATCAATTTCTATTGTCTTGGGCTCGATTTCAGAAACAAGTGCAAAAGCACTAAACTCTTCACGCCTTTTAGATCTAGTACGATCCCTTCATCAATGTTACCAATGATGAGATCTGCAAAGTGACTAGATTTATGCTTCCAATTGCTAATTGGTTTGTCACTTTGCTGAGCCTCTGTTTCAGTTGGTGCTATTGATTTAGTCTGCTGTAGAGCATAAGAAATTTGACTTTCTTCAAGGGAATTTGTAGGAGCTTGCACAAATTCATAGTCTCAGATTGAGTCTGATTGGGATGATTCTGTATCGAGTCTTCAAACTTCACATTTAGGGATTCTTCCACAGTCTGAGTTCTTTTGTTGAATACTCTATAAGCTTTGCTTGGTGTTGAATAACCAAGAAAAATTCCTTCATCTGATTTTTCTTCAAACTTACCAATTCGATCACTTGCATTTTTTAAAATAAAGCATTTGCAACCAAATACATAAAAATAAGAGATAATAGGTTTATTTCCTTTGAACAATTCATAAGGGGTTTTCTCCAAAATAGGTCTTAGAAAAATTCTGTTAATGATGTAGCAAGCAGTTGAAGTTGCTTCAGCCCAAAAACAAGGAGAAATATTACTTTCAATCAAAAGTGTTCTTGCCATTTCTTGCAAAGAACGATTTTTCCTTTCCACAACTCCATTTTGTTGTGGAGTGTATGGAGATGAAAAATTATACTGAATGCCAGAATCATTACAGAAATTAGCAAAATCTTGATTTTCTAATTCTCCTTCATGATCAGTACGAATACTTGTTATAGCATAACCTTTTTCATTTTGAATTATCTTAGCAAACTTAGTAAAATAAGACAATGCTTCGGATTTGGTTGAAAGAAAGAATACCCAAATAAAACGAGACTAGTCATCTACTATTACCAAACAATACATTTTTCCTCCAATGCTTTGTGTTCTTGTTGATCCAAACAAATCCATGTGCAATAGCTGTAAAACACGTTTAGTAGATACCTGATTTATTGATTTGAAAGAGTTTCTAACCTATTTTCCAAGCACGCAGGGTGTGCATAGGTCATGTTTTTGATATTTCAAGTTAGGTAGTCCTCGAACTAGCTTCTTAGATGAAACTTTTGCAATTTGCTTCATGTTAATATGTCCAAATTTTTGTACCAGAGAATAGCTTCATCTTGAATAGATATTAAGCATTGTGAACTATCAGACTTTATATCCAACAAGTAGATATTTCCATGTCTTCGTCCAGTGAATGATTGTGAGAGATCTTTGCTTGTTTTAGAACATGATCTTCTTGAAAGTTGATCTTATATCCAATGTCACACAGCTGACTAATACTGAGAAGATTATAATTTAAACCTTCAACTAAAGAGACATTGTTGATTGTGAGATTTCCTATCTTCATGGTTCCACAACCAACAATTTTTCCTTTGTTGTTGCTATCAAAGGAAACACTTCCTCCTTTCACTTATAAGAGATTTGTGACACAAGTTGAATCTCTTGCCATGTGTCTTGAGCAGCCACTATCCAAATACCACTTAATTTTCTTCTTGATAGTGACCTACAATTAAATGAAGAACTCAAGTTTTCTTTGGTACCCATATTTTCTTGAGTCCAACATTGTTAGTACTATACACAGTCTTTGCCCAATTTCTCTTAATAGGTTTCCAAACTTTGGGACAATCCTTCTCAAAATGTTCTAAGCTGTTACACTTTGAGCATTTAAGAGCATTTCTCCCAACAAGTTTAAGAAAAACCATTTGAAAATGATTCTTGTAAAAAGACTTTGTAGGTCTATTTTTAATTCTTTCCTTTACCTTTGGAAAATCAATCAAGGAAATTGTTTCAGATGTCATTCCCAAGCCTAATTTATTAAAATATGGTATTTGGATTGAAAGAATTTTATCTAACTTTTCAGATCCCATTGAAAATTTTTTAGTAACTCTCAAAATGTCTTCTTTCAAGCAAGCATTTTCCTTTGAAATAGTAGTTTCATTTTCTTTTGAATCAGCAAGAGATTTGTCTAAGTTTTCAACTTTTTAATCAAAATCTTTTCTTGTTGTTTTAATTTGGAATTCTCATTTTTTAATTCAAAAATCCTTTTAAGAGAGGCTTTAAGGCTAAGACAAAGTTCGTCTATATAATTCAAGACTTTGGTAGGAATTTTCAAATTTCTAACCTTGACATCACTATCTGAGTCTGAGTCTGATTCTGAGTCTGAGTCTGAATCTGAGTCTAACTTTGCCATGAGATAGATGTTGGCATACTCTTCATCACTCTCTTCACATTCCATGTCGCTCCATGTTTCAGTTTTGAGTGCCTTCTTGAATCTTTCTAGTTTTCCTTTCTTTTTCTTCAACAAGGAACAGTTGGGTCTGATGTATCCCTTTTTCTTACATTCAAAGCAAACAACATCCTTGTTGGTTTCATCTTCTTCATTTGATTTCTTTTGAAATATTTGATTGCTTTGTCTTTTTCCATTGAACCTTCTTCCTTTTTTATTTAGTTTTCTGAACTTTCTTATCAAGAGTGCTAACTCTTCATCATCCAAGTCTTTTTCTAAATCTGTAACATTAGAATCATCATTAGATTTTAAAGCAATTGACTTCTTACCTTTGGTGTCAATGTCCTCATTGAATTGCTCGACTTCATATGATTGAAGTGTGCCAACCAATTCATCTATAGAAAGAGGCATGATCCTTTATGTTTCTCTTATGGAGGTCTTTACGTGATTCCATTCTTTGGAAAGTCCTCTTAGCAGCTTATTGACTTTCATCGGTCCTGAGATAGGCTGACCCTGATATGCTAAGCCATTTACAATTTCTGTAAAATGACTAAACATGTCAGTTATGGATTCTCCTAGCTTCATCTTGAAGTCTTCATACCGTCCAAAAAGGATATTGATCTTGGTTTCTTTAACTCGATCAGTTCCTTCATAAGTGACATGCAACCTATCTCTTTAGCTGTTTCAGAAGATGAGATTCTATTATACTCAATAGGAGATAAAGCACAATACAAAGAATAAATAGCTTTAGCATCAAGAGCTTGTCTCTTGGTTATTTCGGTTTGTGATAGTGCCGCTCCATCTGCTATTTCTTTCCCTGTGGATGATGTAGCTTTAGGAATAATTCATTTCTCTACTACATCTCATTCCAGAGGATCTTTTGATTTTAGGAATGCCTTCATCTTGTTCTTCCATACGTTATATTACTTTTCATCGAAGTAAGGTGGTCTGGTATTGCTTTGACCTTCAATCAAACTTGGAGCCAAAATACTACCCATTGATCTTTAGCTTAGGAAGTAGTAACACTTCCAACAAATATAGCACGAGCTCTGATACCAATTGATAAAAGCTAGTAAACACACCTAAAAGGGGGTGAATAGGTGTTTATAAATTTCTTTTGAAACCTTAAACCCAAATCCCTCAGCTTGAAATAAAATCAGAATAAATTAAATCACGCATCGATAAAGTAAAGAGATTAAGGTAAGAAGATTTGAACAAAGAGGTTTATCGTGGTTCGGCTTATTGTAAGCATATGTCCACTCTTCACGCCGACACCTAATGGCTAAATTCACTATGTAGCAAATGAGATTTGTACAGCTTATGATCTAGACTGCTTCGGTAGAAAGTCTTTGCTATAGCTCTCGCAAATCCTCACTATATGTATCTCTCCTTTGTACACAACTAAGGCTCAAGAAATTTGAGAACAAGGAGTTTCAGAGGTTCTGACTTCAAATTTTTCTATCAGCACACACTCTTCGAACAACAATGACTCCATCTTAAATATTCTTCCCTGCCTTCATAACCGTTGGCACTTTCCAAGCGAGTTCATCCAATCTACCCGTTGGAATGAATCAATTAAGGTGATCTTCAAGCTATCGAATATATGCGGAAGATAGCTCGTCAATCATGTTCGCCCATACAATCAGGATCTTGAGTTTCCATAAGTGGAACCTTCCAAATCTTGCTTGTTCTTCAATAGATATTCTAATCGAGATAAATCCAAAATCTTCAAGCTTAGTTTCAGCCAGAGATCTTCCATGAAATAGAACAAATCGAAGAAGATATTATCCAATCTTTAAATTCCTAAACATTGGATTAAAACGCTATCGGCTTGGCCAAACTCATAAAATTGAGTCTAACAGTCTTCAGACTTTGATAGATGAGTCTAGAGATCTTCAGATCGAAACACTTGGGTCTTGAACTCTTCAGACTTAAGCGACCAAGTCTTGGATTCTTCAGACTTAACTAACGAGGATGTTTTGTTAGCTTCAAAACACTTAAGGGATTTTTCTTCAATAGATTTAACCCTAAATCCAAAGTGTTTATAAATAAACAACTCACTTGGATATAAACTCACGTCACAAAATTTCCACATGTTCAAGCTCAAAGTATAACGCTTTACGTACACCTAGTTCACATATGTACGGATTTGCATTCTTCTTTCTTGATCGCGTGGGTGGCTCCTCTTCAACTTGACATTGTGCAGCTCCTATTTTCTCATGTAGGGTTTAAGCCGCTCACTTACTAGAGATGTTGCTTTATATTTATATGTGTGCCCAATGGTCAAATGTTTGACCTGGGCCACTCCTTTTGGCTTCATGTGGAAGGGAGATGCTACAGAGGCTTCTTTCGTAGAGTTTCGGTGGCACCTATTCCTCCACGTGGAATATGTGTGCCCAAAGTCAAATGTTTGACTTTGGGCCCCACGATAATAACCTCCTGCAGATGAAAAAGAAACTTTGCTCCCTTTTTTTATTCTTATTTCCTCCTTTACGTGGCTATAAGGAATCCAACGGAAAAATATCCTCATGATCAAATAATAAAAAATTTTATCCAAGAGAATCGTGTTCTACAAACGTTCAAACTCGAGACATAATTTAATAGCCAAGGCCTCTTTCCTCCTCCCTTTTATGCTCACTCGTAGGGGTCCATTCCCCCCCCCCCCAAACAAAGGGGGAGGGAGTCGATTGAATTTAATAAGGCAAGATGGAGTCCTTGATTTAGACCTCGTGATCGAGCTTTTGATTGTAAAGAACGCGGAGCCACAATCAAACAATCCAAACCAAGTTGAGAGCGTCAAAGCTTATCCACCTTAAGAGCTCACTTCTACTTATGTCCTGTTGTGGAAGCAGTGGTCGAGAGCTTCACTGTGGAGGCGGGAGGTCTAATGGAGCTGATTAGATTCACAATTGAGACGGAGCCACCCCTAGAACCCAAGAGCGAAGTTATCCCTCTTGAGACTGGCCAATAAGAATCCATGGCAGGATTAGAACCTGCAATACAAAGACTAACCATGGAGATCACTGAAGCTGCTAAATTGACCTCTGAAAAAAGAAGAAGAAAAAGCACTACTGCGATTGAGGAACAAGCCATCGTGGCTGCACCTGTCAAGTTGCACGATCTTTCTATTTGCCTGCTTTGATTAGGCTTTATTCCTTAGCACTCTTTTTAAATGCTCTGGTGGAGCTGGAGGAGCAAGACTAGTCCTTATTAGTAAAGCTTTAGCCCTGCCTTCCTAATCGGCAACTTTTGATAGTTTCACTGTCATAATGGGACCACTACAATTGTACAATTGAACTTGCATTTCTTCTTGTGATAAAGTTTGAAATCCTCCTTCAATGGTCATTACACTTTTTGAACCAAATTTGAGTATTGAAATGATTCTCCTTGTCCATCTATAACAGCCTGTACTTCCCTTAACCTCCATTTCTATTTTCTACTTGATTAGAACTATTGGCCAAAGATCATAAATTAATTGTGAGTTTAAAGCATTGGATTTGACATCACAAAAGACCTTCACATCATTCACTATGATTCAATAAAAGTAGAAAATTTTGCTCTCATTTTACTCTGCCAGATCAATAACAAGAAAAAATTGCAATTTTTCAAAAGCGAAAAGAAATCGGAGTTCCCAAGAACCAAAGATGAATTCCCCTTTGATGGAGATAATTGCAACGAGGCAAGAAAAAAAGAACAGCAAAATACGCATTTAAATCATCAATCACACAAGTGAGAGTGACAGAAATACGGATTTAGCCAGCAAGCACAAATTCGGGGGAAGGAAAAAGGACCACCCAAGAACAAGAGGAAAATGGTCGAACAAATTTGGATTGTACTTCACTGCAAGTCGAGGTGCATCCGCACGGTCAGACAGATTCTCAATTTCTTGCAAACATCAATGAACGAGCAACAAAAAAATGGAACATCAAGAAATAGAGAGCACAACCATGTCAACCATGAATCTTCTCAACTCGACACAAAATTTAAGCGAAAGAGATAGAGAGGGATCAACAATTTTACCATCAAGAAACCAAATTTACTTGTGTTCTTGAGTTTGATCGTCAACATGGGTCGTTCAAGTGCTTCGATCTCAAGTTCTTCTCTTTCTGATTGATGATGACTTCATGTCTTTTTTGTCTATTCTACCTTCGTCCTTGTTTTAGCTTTTCATTTCAATTATGGGATAGTGGCACAAATGATTCCTAAACTTTACCCAAATGTGCAATGCGGTCTAAAAAGGATGTCTTTTTTTTTTTGGTCGAAACTACCCATATATTAATTTAAACTAAGATACAGGCAGAAGCTAGAGCATCAATAAAGATGATGTCCTGTAAAACACACGGAGGAAAGATATTCCAGTTGTGGATCGGGCCATGAGTCTTGTGGGCTTTGGCGGCCCAATCAGCAGCAACATTGGCTTCGCGGCTATAGTGCTTGACTGAGAAATTAGGGCACCGAAGAAGTTCATCGCGCAACACCGCAAAGAGATGACAATCCTCCCATGGGGTTAGCTTCTTCCTCTCGAGGATCTCCACCAGCAGCAGGCAGTCCATTTCCAATAGCACTCTCTCCTAGTTCATTCCCTGCTGGATCAGGTGTTGAAGCGACATTAAGAGAGCAGAAATCTCGACTTGGAAGGCAAAGTGCGTCGGGACCCTTCTGGTGAATACATCGGTAAGACACCCTTGGTAATTTCTAGATATACAAGCGATCGAGCCTTCGTCACTTCCCGGTTGATAAGCCACATCTACATTACATTTAATACTACCTTTTTGCAGGAGGATGCCATCTTCGATCTGATTTCTCAGACGTTGGTGGATGCCGAGGCGTTGATGGATGCCGAGGCGTTGAAGGGTCGAGTTTAGCCCAGATCTGATACTGAGCAAGAGCATCCTCCACAGCAAGAAGCGGATCTAGAGTTTGCTGCCTAAAAACTGCACTATTTCACTGATGCCAGATTTCCCACAACAGAGTAGCCAACACCTCAAAAGCCAGTGATTTCGGTGAACCAGAAACCCTAGTTGCAACCCAGGCATCAAAACGGTGCACTGACGTAGGTAAGATTCGAAGCCTGACTTTGTGATGTTTCCATATTTTAGCTGTCCAAGTGCAATAGAAAAATAAGTGTTCAACAGTTTCTGGCATATTCTGGTTGCAAAGGCTACATACGGGTGTAGGAGAAATATGACACGAAAAAAGATTGGCTTTAGTAGCAAGAGCATTTTTGCATGCTAACCATATAAATACACAAACTTTAGGGGCAGTTTTCATGTGCCCTATTTTCCTCCAAAGCTGAACAGGGGGTTGATAAGATGATGGGGCTGTAGTGTGTGGGGTTTGCTGAGTTGATGACACAACATGGTAACAGCTTTTAACTAAAAAGTCTCCTGATGAAGTGGCTATCCATACTAGCTGGTCAGTAAGAAGTAAAGGATTAATTGGCAGTTTTAAAATCTCATTACTAACCTGACTTTCAAAGAGATTCGAAAAAAGAGTAGAGTTCCAAGCAGTATGAGTAGAATCCAATAAATCAGCAACTACAGTTGGTTCTCCCACAGCTGTTGTACCTCCTATTTTACCAATAGGCAGCCAGATGTCTTCTCTAATATTAATCTTTGAACCATCCCCAACCAACCATCTTAGATTAGGCATAATGATGTCTCTTCCTCTTAGCAAACTCTGCCATCCCCAAGAAGGCCTATGCCCAAACTGAGCACTCTGAAAAGAAGAATTTTTGAAATATAACCCCTTGAAAAGCTGACTCCAAATAGCTTGAGGTTGATGCAAAAGATGCCAAGCTTGCTTACCAAGCATAGCTTGATTGAAATTAACAAGATCGCGAAACCCCATTCCCCCTGCATCTTTAGACTGTTTTAATTCTGACCAGCTTTGCTAATGAACTCTAGATTTGCGGATGTTGGTGCTCCACCAGAAAGCGGAGATCTTCCTTTCAATTACATGGCAAAGTGACAGGGGCAGCTTGAAAATTGACAATGCGTACTGAGGTAAGGCTTGAATCACAGTCTTTAAAAGTATCTCCTTTCCACTTTTAAATAAAAGCTTTTCCTTCCATCCAGCTAATTTCGCATTCACTTTTGCTAGGATCCAAGAAAACATCTCGCATTTGGATCAACCCCAATCAGATGGGATACCCAAGTACTTCCCATACTTGCTCACTATAGGTATTCTCAGTTCACTGGCTAAGTTATTTTGCAAAGTCTGCAGGCAGTTCTTACTTAAAAATACACCTGATTTGTTTTTGTTTATGAGCTGACCCATAGCTAAACAATACTGGTTTAAAATACTTGCTAGGTTCTGGCAATCCGAAATTATAGCTTTGAGGAAGAAAATTGCATCGTCAGCAAATAACAGATGGGATAACATAGGACTGGCTCGATTGAACTTTATCCCTGATAAAGGCTAGTAAATACACCTAGAGGGGGTAAATAGGTGTTTATGAAATTCTTTTCAAATCCTTGGCCGAAATATCCTTTAGCAAATAACAAAAGACTGCAACAAAGCTGGAACCTGAATCCGACTATCTTTGATTGAGGGAGGGTTCTTGTTTTGTTTGGGATCTCTTGTTCTTGTTCTCTTTGTTGTTACTCCTTCGGGTACCATGGCATCCTTACACTCTTTTTGCTTGTCTCTTAGAGTGTTTGTTTTTGTTGATGCCAGGCCACCTTCTTGTATATTTCTTGCAAAATCAATATAATTCTTATCTTTACCAAAAAAAAAAATATCCTTTAGTATGAGAATCACATCAAAAATAAATAAATCATGCATCCATAAAAATAAGTAGAGTAGGGTAAGAGAAATTTGACACAAGGATTATAGTGGTTCGACTTATTGCAAGCCTACGTCCACTCTCCACGCTGGCAGCCAACTGGCTGTAATCACTATGTAGCAAATGAGAGCTTTACAGTCTACAATCTAGACTTCTTAAGTAGAAAGTCTCTTCTACAGCTTTCCGCTATTTTACACTATAAGTGTCTCTCTTTAGTACACAATTTTGAGTACAAGAGATTTTGAGAACAAGAGGTTTCAGAGGTTCTAACTTCGAAATTTTTCTATCGGCTTCCTCATATTTTCGAACAACTTCGACACACCTTAAATATCCTCCGTGCCTCCATAGCCGTTAGCACTTTCCAAGAATTCATCCAATCAACCCGTTGGACTGAATCAATTTAAGTGATCTTCACGTTGTCGAATATATAAGTAAAAAATAGCTCATCAATCCTGCTCGCCCATACAATCAAGATCTTGAGTTTCCAAAAATAAATCCTTCCAAAAACTCACTTGATCTTCAACGAATAAAATCCAAAGAAAAAAATCTTTTGAGCTCACAATCACAGCTAGAAATATTCCATGGATAAGTTAGGGAAGATAATATCCAAATATTAATTTCATTAACCATAAAAATAACCTGCTGACAGCCTGGCAAAATCGCAAAATTTGGGTCTGACTGTCTTCAGACTTTGATTGGGTCTGGAGATCTTCAAACCGTAACTCTGGGTCTGACTGTCTTCAGACGGAAACGCTTGAGTCTTGAAATCTTCAGACTTAGCCGACTGAGTCTTGGATTCTTCAGACTTTACTGACGAGAATGTTTTGTTAACTTCAAAACTTAAGAGGGATTTTTCTTCAACAATCTCCCCCTTTTTGATGGTGACAAAACATCTCGGCAGATTTGTAAATTTATAACCTGCAAAGAAAACTCATGTATATTTTGAGGATTACTTCTGCAAAACAGAAAAATGTTAGTCCAATAACAATTATCCTCACAAATATAATGATCCTGCAAATTCACAAGTCTATAGATCCAAACATCAAATCAGTGTATAAAGTCATAGAAGTTCAAATAGACAACCCAACCAAAAGTTCAAAGTCATAAACATAAATAGTCTAAACAAAAACAAATCGAAACAAATGAAATAAAAGTTCAAAAAAAAAAATTCAAATTCTCAAATCTGCAAAACTCTCCCCATTTTTGTCCCATCAAAAGGAAGTAGAGTGGTTAAGAGTGGGTTTGATAAAAATTTAGGGCTCCTTTGGGATGCGAACAAGATGATATTCACTGAGTGATTGCACGGTCTTCTCAAGGCTTGTGAGAGCTTCCTTCACTGAAACCAACTCTACACCCTTCACATTCGATTCTACTTAAAATTTGAGTGCATTAATTTGTTCTTGCATGGACATGGAAGTACTCAGAATTGCCTTCTTGAGATCCCTTAGCTCATAATTCATTCCAAAAACCTGCTTTTTAAGGTCCAGCATAATATCCAACAATTGTGAAAATGCTATTGAATTAGCATTACCTGTACTAGAACCAGCAGACTCTGTTCTTGGAGTTTGAAAGCTTGGTGCTTCCTTTTCGGCCCTTTCCCTTTCTGATGGAGAGGATTCTTCAATCTCTGGGAAGTAAGATGCATAAATGTCCTCAGCATCAACACTTGACCTACTTACATCACTCTAATGCAATGGCAATATAGTTCCTTGATCAGCAGCAACTCCCCCTATTTTGTTGCCAGAGGTTGGAGTCGAATATTCTTCGCTAAAATCCATTTCAGCACTGTGATGCATTTCGGCCTCCTTCCCAGAGTATTCTTGAGCAAAAGATGGCTCAATTCCTTTAGCAATATCCTCCTCAGCCTTGCTCTCCACTTCATCTTTCCTTCTTCTCTCTTCCTCTTCTCTTCTCACTTCTTCTTCTTCTCTTCTTCGTACTTCCTCTTCTTCTTTCCTCCGTCTCTCCTCTTCTTTCCTCTATTCCTCCTCTTCTCTCCTCTGTCTTTCTTATTCTTCTTCTTTTCTCTTCCTTTCCTCTTCTTTCTTCCTCTGTTCTTCCTCTCTTCTCACTCTCTCTACTTCTTCTTTTTCCTCTGCTTCTCTCCTTGCTCTCTCTTTAGCATCAGTTCTCAAACTAACTGTGCTCCTCAACTTGTGAGAGCAGAAAGAGTCATGGCATCATCAAAATCTTCTTCATCATCCTCATCCTGTAGGATGACTTTCCTTCGCTTTTTCTCGGAGATAGCCATGGGCTCTTTGCCCTTTCTCTTGGCAGAAGCAGTGGCAATCTCTTTGAAGGGAGTCTTCACCTTCAACCCTTCCAATGCAGTGTTCAGCTCTGGAATCTTCATCTTCATCACAATTTTATAACCCACAGCATCAAGCTTAAATTGGTTAGGCATAAAGGTGCAGGGATTTGTATCTTGAAATACCTGAACAACTTGGTGATGAGAGACGAATAAGGCAATTGGCCCTTATCCTTAACCACAGTCCTATACATGTGGAATAGGATAACATGGGGAAGTGAAAAGGGCCTGCCTTGGTTAAGAGCAAACATCAGCTTTGCTTCTGTTTTGGAGACATCAGTTTTGGAGGTTGTCTTCGGCGTGAGACAATTAATAATGATCTTGTGCAGCAAAACATTTGAGGCATTCATCCTAGTGTAGGATATTTTTCCTTCCACATTCCTATCACGCACAATTTCAAGAGTCGCATACGTTGTGGACACTTTAATTGGTTGGAAACGCCCTCTTTCCACCCCAATTACATCAGCCAGAGTGTCAACATCAACAACATACTCTTTGTCCATAAAGGTGAAAGACAACCTATTGGCATCTAGAAACGACAAGTTTGAGTAAAATAATGCCGTCAGTTCAGGATAAGCATTTGTCGCGTCTGTGCAAAACTTCTCCAGTTGCAACCTCGCGAATTTTTCCCTAAGATTTACCTTGATTGAGTCAAGGAAATCAAAATCCACGCTCCTCGGATTCACAACACCGCTTTTCAGCAACTTAGTGTACATCCGTTCATGTTCTCTAGATCGAAAAAGACTGCCTTGAGGACAAACAGTGTTCACAGCCACACCCATCCATGGCTGGAATTGAGAGAATAGTCTCTCATCATCATCATCCAATGGCTAGTTTGCAGTACTATAAAGCGGATCACTAGGTATATTTTCAAGAGTTCTCTGAGTGAGCCCTTCGTCAACAATACCTAAATGCTCCATCTCTTGCAAGAAAATATATTCACTTTTATATCCTCTCTCCTTTAGAAAATCCTCTATCATCTTTAAGTCTAAACCCCCATCCTTCAACTTTTTATACAGAGCATACGCAAGTTTGGGTCTCAAGGTTCTTACCAGTGCAGCCTCGGTAATTTCTTCCTCTTCAAAATGCTGACTTGGAGTCTCCCTTTGTGGAGAATCTTCCTCGCCCGTTAGGTCAACCCTGGTAGGACCCTCTTGTCGCCTCTGTGGTCCCTTTCCAACAAGTCTTGAAGATTTTCTCGAAGACATGTTTGAATTGAGAGCAAAAACTCAACTTGCTCGCAAAAAGGATGGATTTTTGTTGAGTAAAGTAATCGAACAGGGACGGTAGTGGAAAGTTGTTTAAGGTTTTTAGGGTTTTAAAAAAGAGAGTAAATGAGATGGCTTTTAAACGTTGTAGCGGATGAAGACGATGATTCGAAAGTATAAATAGTAAGAAAAGATAAAAAGGAGATACTGAACCGTCACAAAAAAGAAAAGAGAAAAAAATGCCAATTTTGAAAAAGTAAACTGCAATTTTGAAAAAGTAAACCGCCATAAATATGTCAGACGTCGAATAAAAAGAGATATCAATATTTCAAAAGGCAATTAAAAAAAATTAATGCATAAAATAAAGAATATCAAAATACGCAAACAGACTTTAAGTCATAGTCTGAGAATGTTCAGACTTTACCTCAAAGTCTGAACTCTTTCAGACCTTACCTTCGAGTCTGAGCACCTTCAGACCTTACGTTGAGTCTGAACACCTTCAGACCTTACGTTTGAGTTTGAACTTTTCGAGACTCTAGATTTGAGTCTGAATCTCTTCAAGTCTTACGATATTCGATCTTGAGCGAATTGATTCAAAGTGAGCCTTTTCTAGGGGCTTTGTGAATATGTCTGCCAATTGGTTCTTTGAATCAACGAACTGAATCACCACTTCACCATTTTGAACATGATCTCTAATGAAATAATGCTTGATTTCAATGTGCTTTGCTATTGAATGAAGTATTGAATTCTTTGTGAGGTTGATTGCGCTTGTGTTGTCACATTTGATTTCTGTGCATGATTCCTCAACTCCAAAGTCTCTAAATTGTTGTTGCATCCATAGAATTTGAGAACAACAACTCCCAAGAGCTATGTATTCTGCTTCAGTGGTTGAAAGAGCTACTATTCCTTGTTTTCTTGAGAACCAAGATACCAACCTGTTTCCCAATAGTTGACAAGTACCTGTAGTGCTTTTTCTATCCATTCTACAGCCAGCAAGGTCAGCATCAGAATATCCAAGGAGAGTAAAATCTCCTTCTTTAGAATACCACAAACCTAGCTTTGATGTGGTTGCAACATATTTAATGATACGCTTCACAGCAGTCATGTGAGATTCTTTAAGATTAGATTGAAATCTAGCACAAATACAAACACTAAATAAAATATCAGGTCTAGATGCTGTAAGGTAAAGAAGTGAACCAATTATACTCTTGTATAGTTTTTTGTCTACACTCTTTCCTTCTTCATCTTTATCCAACTTTGATGAGCTTCACATAAGAGTTTCTGTTTTCTTGCAATTCTCCATTCCATACTTTTTGATGAGGTCTTTTGCATACTTTTCTTGGTGAATAAAAGTTCCTTCTTTTGATTGTTTGACTTGAAGTCCCAAAAAGAAGTTCAATTCACCTATCATGCTCATTTCAAATTCATTCTGCATATAACTTGAAAAATTATTGCAAAGATTTTCATTAGAAGAACCAAATATTATATCATCAACATAAATTTGAACAAGTATGAAATCATTGCCTTCTCTTTTGATAAATAAAGTAGTATCTACTTTACCTTTAGAGAAACCACTTTGAATTAAGAAATTACTTAAACTTTCATACCAAGCTTGAGGTGCTTGTTTTAAGCCATACAAAGCTTTCTTCAGCTTGAAAACAAGGTTTGGTTTTCTTGGATCTTCAAATCCTAGCGATTGTTCCACATAGACTTCTTCTTGGATAATTCCATTTAGGAATGCACTTTTCACGTCCATTTGGAAAAACCTGAAATTTTTAAAGCAAGTAAAAGCAAGAAGTAATCTTATAGCTTCTAACCTTGCTACCGGAGCATTGGTTTCATCATAGTTGATTCCTTCTTCTTGTGTGTAACCTTTTGCCACAAGTCTTGCTTTGTTCCTCATCACTTTTCCTTGTTGATAAAGCTTGTTCCCAAAAACCCATTTGGTACCAATAATTGATTTACCTTTTGGCTTAGGAACGAATTCCCACCATTGTTGATTTTGAATTGATTCAATCCCTCTTGCATAGTTTCAATCCAGCTTTCATTTTTCAGTGCATCTTCTACGGTTTTTGGTTCAATCTTAGAAATAAGTGCTAGAGCACTAGATTCTTCACGCTTTTTGGATCTTGTACGAACTCCTTCATCAATGTTGCCAATGATGAGATTTGCAGGGTGACTGGATTTGTGCTTCCAATTTGTAATTGGTTTGTCACTTTGATGAGATTCTGTTTCAGTTGGTGCTACTAATTTGGTTTGCGGCTGAGCGTCTGAGATTTGATTTTCTTCAAGAGAATTCGTAGACGCTTGGCTAGACTCATAATCTTCAAGTTGAGTTTGATTTTGAAGTGAGTCTTCAAACTTTACATTCATGGATTCTTCCACAGTCTGAGTCCGTTTGTTGAAAACTCTGAAGGCTTTACTTGTCATTGAGTAGCCAAGAAAAATTCCTTCATCTAATTTTTCTTCAAACTTAACAATTCGATCACTAGAATTCTTTAAGATAAAACATTTACAACCAAATACATGAAAATAAGAAACAATAGGTTTCTTGCCTTTAAACAGTTCATAAGGTGTTTTCTCTAAAATAGGTCTTAGAAAAACTTTGTTTATAATGTAGCAAGCAGTTGAAGTAGCTTTAACCCAAAAATGAGGAGAAATATTACTTTCAATTAAAGGAGTTCTTGCCATTTCTTGCAAAGAACGATTTTTCCTCTCTACAACTCCATTTTGTTGTGGAGTGTATGGAGATGAAAAATTATGTTGAATGTCAGAATCATCACAATATTTAGCATAATCATGATTTTCAAATTCACCACCATGATCAGTTCGAATACTTGAAATTGTATATCATTTCTCAATTTGAATTTTCTTTGCAAATTTAGTAAAATAAGATAAAGCTTCAGATTTATTTGCAAGAAAGAATACCCAAGTAAAACGTGAATAATCATCTACTATTACCAAACAATATATTTTACCTCCAATGCTTTGAGTTCTTATTGGGCCAAACAAATCCAAGTGTAATAGCTGCAAAACACGTTTAGTGGATACCTGATTTATAGATTTATAAGAATTTCTAACTTGTTTTCCAAGTACGCGAGGAGTGCATAATTCATGCTTTTGATACTTTAGGTTAGGAAGTCCCCGAACAAGCTTTTTGGATGAAACTTTTGCAATTTGCTTCAAGTTGACATGTCCAAGCTTTCTATGCCAAAGAATGGCTTCATCTTGAATTAATATCAAGCATTGAGAACTGTCAGACTTTATATCCAGCAAATAAATGTTTCCATGTCTTCATCCACTAAAAGATTGTGAGAGATCTTTGCTTGTTCCAGAACAAGTATCTTCTTAAAAGTTGATCTTGTATCCAGTGTCGCATAGTTGACTAATACTCAGAAGATTATAGTTCAATCATTCAACCAGAGAAATATTGTTGATTGTGAGGTTTCCTATCTTCACAATTCCTCGACCAACAATTTTTCCTTTGTTATTGCCACCAAAGGAAACATTTCCTCCTTTTACATGAGAGAGTTTTGTGAAGCAATTTGAATCTCTCGTCATGTGTCTTGAAGAGCCACTATCCAAATACAACTTGATTTTCTTCTTGATAGTGACCTGCATTTAGATGAAAATCTTAAGTTTTCTTTGGTACCCAAACTTTCTTGAGTCCATCATTGTTAGTACCATAAACAGTCTTTGCGCAACTCTTCTTAACAGGTCTCCAAACTTTGGGACAATCCTTCTCAAAATGTTCTAAGTTTTTGCAATTTGAACATCTAAGAGCATTTCTTCCAACAAGCTTTACAAAAACCTTTTGAAAATGATCCTTGTAAAAAGATTTTGTAGGTCTACTCTTGATTCTTTCTTTTACCTTTGGAAAATCAATCAAAGGAATGGTTTCATGTGTCATTCCTAGACCAGATTTATTAAAGTAGGGTCTTTGAATAAAAAGAATTTTATCCAATTTTTCAAATTGTATTGAAAATTTCTTTGTGATTTTAAAAGATCTTCTTTCAAGCAGGCATTTTCTTTTGAAAGTATAATTTCATTTTCTTTTGAAACAGCAAGACATTTATCTAGATTTTCAACTTTTTCAACCAAGGTCTTTTCTTATTGTTTCAATTTGGAATTCTCCCTTTTTAGTTCAAAAATCCTTTTAAGAGAGCCTTTAAGACTGAGACAAAGTTCATCAATGTAGTTTGACACCTTGGTAGGAATTTTTAAATTTCTAACCTTGACACCGCTGTTTGAGTCTGAGTTTGAGCTTGAACCTGAGTCTGAGTCTGAGTTAGCTATAAGACAAATATTGGCATACTCTTCGTCACTCTCTTCACATTCAGTGTCACTCCATGTTTCAACTTTGAGTGTTTTCTTGAACCTTTCTATTTTCCTTTCTTTTTTTTTTAATAAGGGACAATTGAGTCTAATGTGTCCCTTTTTCTTGCATTCAAAACAAACAACATCCTTATTGGTGTCTTCGTCTTCATTTGACTTCTTTTGAAATCTTTGATTGTTTTGTCTCTTTCCATTGAACCTTCTTCCTTTTTTATTTAACCTTCTGAACTTTCTAATAAGGAGTGCCAACTCTTCATCATCCAAGTCTTCTTCTAAATCTGTAACATTAGAATCATCATTAGATTTTAAAGCAATTGACTTCTTACCTTTGGTGTCAAAGTCCTCATTGAATTGCTCGACTTCATATGATTGAAGTGTGCCAACCAACTCATCTACAGAAAGAGGCATGATCCTCTATGTTTCTCTTATGGATGTCTTCACGTGATTCCAATCTTTGGAGAGTCCTCTCAATAGTTTATTGACCTTCATTGGTCCTGAGATTTGCTATCCTTGGTATGCTAAGCCATTTACAATTTCTGTAAATTGACTGAACATATCCGTGATGGATTCTCCTGGCTTTATTTTGAAGGCTTCATATTGTCCAAGAAGGATATTGATCTTGGCTTCTTTGACTCGATCTGTTCCTTCATAAGTAACATGCAATCTATCCCAAACTTCTTTAGCTGTTTCACAAGATGAAATTATATTATACTCAGGAGGAGATAATGCACAATATAGAGAATATATAGCTTTTGCGTCAAGGGCTTGTCTCTTTGAAATTTCGGTTTGTGACAATTCCACTCCATCAGCTAATTCTTTCCCTGTGGTTGATGCAACTTTAAGAACAATTCATTTCTCCACTCCATCCCATTCCTGAGGATCTTTGGATCTTAGAAATGACTTCATCTTGTTTTTCCAAACATTGTATTCTTTTCCATCGAAATAAGGATGCTTTGGCCTTCAATCAAACTTGGAGCCAAAACACTAGCCATAGATCTTTAACTTTAGAAATAATAAACACTTCTAACAAAATAAGAAACCAGCTCTGATACCAATTGATAAAGGCTAGTAAATATACCTAGAGGGGGGTGAATAGGTGTTTATGAAATTCTTTTCAAATCCTTGGCCGAAATATCCTTTAGTGTGAGAATCACATCAAAAACAAATAAATCATGCATCCATAAAAATAAGTAGAGTAGGGTAAGAGAAATTTGACACAAGGATTATAGTGGTTCAACTTATTGCAAGCCTACGTCTACTCTCCACACTGGCAGCCAACTGGCTGTAATCATTATGTAGCAAATGAGAGCTTAACAGTCTACAATCTAGACTTCTTAAGTAGAAAGTCTCTTCTACAGCTTCCCGCTATTTCACATTGTAAGTGTCTATCTTTAGTACACAATTTTGAGCACAAGAGATTTTGAGAACAAGAGGTTTCAGAGGTTCTAACTTTGAAATTTTTCTATCGACTTCCTCATATTTTCGAACTTCGACACACCTTAAGTATCCTTCATGCCTCCATAGCCGTTAGCACTTTCCAAGAATTCATCCAATCAACCCGTTAGATTGAATCAATTTAAGTGATCTTCACGTTGTCGAATATATAAGTAGAAAATAGCTCGTCAATCCTGCTCGCCCATACAATCAGGATCTTGAGTTTCCAAAAATAGATCCTTCCAAAAACTCGCTTGATCTTCAACGGATAAAATCCAAAGAAAAAATCTTTTGAGCTCACAATCACAGCCAGAGATATTCAATGGATAAGTTAGGAAAGATAATATCAAAATCTTAATTTCCTTAACCATAAAAATAACCTGCTAACAGCCTGACAAAATCGCAAAATCTCGGTCTGACTGTCTTTAGACTTTGATTGGGTCTAGAGATCTTCAGACCATAACTCTGGGTCTGACTGTCTTCAGACGGAAACGCTTGGGTCTTGAAATCTTCAGACTTAACCGAGTGAATCTTGGATTCTTCAGACTTTACTGACGAGAATGTTTTGTTAACTTTAAAACTTAAGAGGGATTTTTCTTCAACAATCCCCCTAAGGTAACCCATATCCACAGCTTGCAATATTGCATTGGATAAAACATTTGCTAGTAAAATGAAAATGTATGGGGAAAGAGGGTCACCTTGACATAGTCCTCTAGTAGGCTTAAAATATGGAAGCTATTCCCCATTAAAACGCACACTGAGGGAAGTAGTGGTGATGCAAGCCATAACTATATTAACCCATCTTTCATTAAAACCTAACTTCTGTAGATAAGCTGCAAGGAAATCCCACTCGACCCTATCATACGCCTTCTGCATGTCGGTCTTTAAAATCAGATTGAATCTTTTCTTACAAGATCTAACTTTAAACTGATGTAGTACTTCTTGTACCACCATAATATTATCCTGGATCTGCCTGCCACTGACAAATGCAGCTTGTTCTTTGGAAATCAGGTTCGGGAGCCAAGGTTTTAGTCTGTTAGCCAAGACCTTTGAAATGATCTTGTAAGCAAAATTACACAAACTTATGGGATGGTATTGATCTAGCCTCTCTGGATGAGGAACCTTAGGAACCAGAGTAATACTTGTTTTGTTTAACTATGCAGGCATACTCCCAAAGGTAAAGAAATCCTGAACTGTTCGAATGACATCAGCTTTGATGGTATGCCAGTGATGCCGAAAAAACAAGCCATTGAGCCCATCAGGTCCAGGAGCCTTAGAAGCACCTAGTTGAAAAGTAGCCTAGTATACCTCCTCCTCTGTTATCTCTTTCAGTAAATGAATATTCATTTCATCTGTCACCATTACTGGACATTGTTGCAGGAAAGAGCCAAAATCACGATAGCCGACTGACTAGTAAAGTTGAATAAAGAAACCTTGAGTCAGTGTCTTTAGTTGGTCTGGCTCCCTTATCCAAGTTTGATTCTCATCCTTCAACATACTGATTTTGTTATGCTGCCTTCTTTGTACAGTACCAGCATGAAAAATTTTTGAATTCTTATCTCCCCACTTCAGCCAGTTTACTCGAGAACGCATAGCCCAAAATTGTTCCTCTTGATGCCATAATCTTTGAATTTCAACCCTAATATGGCTAACTCTTTGTCTTCTGACTGAAAGCTGTTTCTATTGAGAACTGTCTGTAGCTGCTGCTGGAGGTAAAGTATACGTATATTGCTATTTTTGTATTTTGACTTGCTCCAGCTAGCTAATTTGAGGGTGACGTCCTGTAATTTTGAAACCAGAGAGGTGGTGTTACCATTCCATGAGTTCTAAACTACTACTTGGCACTCTAGGTCATGAATCCAGAAAGCTTCATAGTAGAAGGTCTTGGCCTGCTTGACCTACTGAGGAGAAGTAGATAGCAATACAGGGCAATGGTCCGAGCCTATAGATGGGAGAGCCAGCGCCTTAGTAGCAGGATAAGACATCCGCCAGTCCAGGGAACAGAAGACTCGATCCAGCTTCTCTTTCACCAAATCCTCCCCTACCCGATTATTAGACCAGGTAAATTCACATCCTTTACTTTCTATTTTAAGTAAATCGCATTCACTGATCAAATTACGGAAGGATGCCATTCGAGAGTAACAGGGTGGTCTTTTCCCTACTTTCTCCCAGGGATAGAGGAAGTCATTAAAGTCCCCTACACACAGCCAAGGTAAGGTTTGTTCTACAAATTGCTCTTATAACATCCCAGAACTCCTGCCGAGGCTGATAAGAAGCAAGGGCATGCAAACAAGTTAGATGCATCGATGTGTTAGTGGAAGGGTCACAAACTATAAGATCGAGATAGTTATCCTCCGAATGAGATACAGTGAGATCAAAAGGTTCTTTTCAAAACAGCGCAAGACCTCCTGCCAAACCAACAGGATCCCTTAATAAGGAGTGAGGGAAATGAAACCTACGCTGTAAGCTCCTTACTACTGCTTTATGTTCTTCGTCTCCATTAAGAACACAAAATCGGGCTTTTTAGAGGCTAACAAAGCCTTGAGGGCTTGAATTGTCAAGGGATTGCCCAACCCCTGACAATTCCAACTGAGTAGCTTCATTTAAGAGTCGGTGGCTGTTGAGGGCCAGCCGCCAAAGCCCAAGATGCAAGTTCTACTACTGCCAGGACAGGGGTATCCAATAACTAAGACTCATCCAAATCTGCAGAGAAGCCTGCTCGAGGCTCATAAGATGAGTATCTCTTAGTTCTCTTACTTGCTCCCACAGGTGCTATCATTCTAGAAATTTTAGGTTTCTTTTGTATCAACGCTTCTAACGGAGAATGCTGGATGCTCTTCAACTTAGCTTTTGCAGGCACCAGATCTGTTGTCCTCTGAATTGGATGAGCAGGGTCCTTCCCAAAGGAAGAGCCTAAGGGGAGAACTTGAGTCAAGACTGGGGCTTCAAAGACATGGGCAATGGGTGGCAGAGCAGGAACTGGCCTTTGCATAGCCGGCGGAGTTTCAAGTATGGCTTCCTTCATTGGCTCTAGATGATCTGGGGGATTGTAAAAGGCTTCCCAGTAAGGGCTGAGTTGGCGAACCTCTACTCGTAGCCACAGGCCATAGGCCATTTTATCTAAACCATCAAACTGAGCTTCCTCATAGGGGTAATCCTTACACGTTGCTGCATAATGTCCCAATTTCCCACAAGAATAACAGTAATGGGATAATTGCTCATAGCGAAAATCCAGCCACAATGTTTTTCCTTCTATGCGAATTAGTTTTCCTGACTTTAGAGGTTCTTTCAGGTCTATTTCAATCCGGACTCTTCCAAACATATCTAGTTTCACCTCCAGAACTTGCCCCACCTGCTAGACAGCCCTTCGCAAAAGCTTTTCAGTGTTCCCTTCTAAAGGTAAGCCTATCACATGAACCCAGAATGCACATTTAGAAAAATCATAACGGTGTAGAGGCTGTTTGGTTGCCAAGGTCGTAAATGGACTAAATGGCTTGAGAATAACCATGGACTTCCCGCTAATATCCTCTGTTTTTCACTTTCAGATCTAAACTTAATTATATATAGACCACCATCACTAAGAGATATCTCCACTTGATCAACTCGCCAAGCCCTCTTCATAGTAACTTGAAAAGTAGGGAGATTCACAGCAGGATTAGTGAAAATGTTACCCACCAGAATGAGGCGACACTCCTCGAGCTTATCTGAGGTCGGTACTTCATCCCATACCTCCAATTCTTGTTCGGAACATAGCCGTCCCAGTCGATGACACAACACAGCAATGCGTGAAGCACTATCTCCCTCATTCGTGACCATTTTAACCGATGACTCACGAAAAGGCTACTGTTAGCAGGAACCCGACGCCAAAACGAGCTTCCTTGAATTGCATGTCAACGATCCAGTGCATGCGACTCAGATCCACAGAGAAGATGATGAAAATCAAGAGCAAGCGAACAAAGCCGAACAGAAGGTAAAGATTCAAGAACCCATAGACTTCCGAAACCTCCACATGCAAGGCAAGACTGAAGACAGAGATTGAGAACAGACTCGCGAAGCTGATAGAAGCTAAAACTCAAAGGAAGAAAGTGAAGAAGAAGACGGTGGAAATGTAGAAGACGTCATGAAAACGCTCGAACATGATGCGAGAGAAAACTCTAGCATAAACGAGAGAAAAAAATTTGATTGATTTCGGAGGATTTATAAAGGGATGTCTGAGCATTTAGTATATGTTCAATTTTGTCCCTAAATGTTGTCCTTGGACTTAAATTAATATAAAGACAACATTGAACATTTTCATATAATTCATGGACTAGGTTAAATATACTTTTTAAACTCTATAGACCACATTGCATATTACGCTACAAATCTAGAATCACATTTGAACAAATTAAAAATTTGGGAACTAGTTATGTCATTTTTTCCGCTTTGACAATCTTGTTGGGGTTTTATGAATCATGTATAAATCAAATTAACAGAAGAACGCAGCGGAAACAAATATGATATATCTTATACATGACTCTCCGAAGGCGTTGTTCGTGCATTTTAATCAAAAACTGAATATATAAAAGTGAGTTAAACTAATTACCTCTCGAAGCGCGCTTTATACGAATTGATTCAGATGTTCCACAGTTCGAGCCCCATAAGCGTCGGACCTCTAGTTCAGACACACCAACAATGGACGTCGAACAGAAGAGAGAACTTTCGGATATTCACCACTATGATCGTGCTAGCAATCCTGTGGAGACAATCCATCTTATCTTCTATATATAATATAGTCACTGCCCGGATGAGAGAAAACCCTTTTCTTTCTTGCGTCTCTCTTGGAACACACCCACACACACGGTATGTCTTTTTATCTTTCTTGCGAAGAAAATAAATATAAAATCACTGAATTGCTCTCGATTTTAATCCCTTTAATTGCTGCAATTATTGGACAGTTTTTCTCGGAACAGCAACGGTTGCTGATCGTGGAAACAGCAATCATTGCTGACCACTCTCGATTATTAATCCCTTTAATTGCGGCAATTATTGGACAGTTTTTCTCGGATCAACAACGGTTGCTGATCGTGGGAACAGCAATCATTGTTGACCGTTTCAACTTTAATTAATTAATTAAATGAATAAATAAATAATTAATCATTTTAGGGCATACATCCAACAATCTCCCACTTGCACTAAAGCCATAAAAAGAACATACTCTTTGTATGTACAAATGGAATACATTAACATGTATCCACTTTGGGCATGCAAGTGCATCATATGCAAGAAGGCTCGTGACTATAATATAAATTAAATTAAATCTCATTTAATTTAATTTCAAATTGACTCAATTCGATTGTAGTAATTGCAAATACATTTGCAACAATATTTCTCTCTTGTTCCACGTCATCCTTATTGTTTATGGTGTGTGACATCCCTAGGTTCATCACTAAGCTGGTAGTAGGACTTGTACTAACACATTAGTACTCCCAATAGAATTAATTGTCTCGATTAATCTTTGGGTCCTACAAGCCATGATTGACAACCTAGATAGTGTGAATACTTTAAGAACATAATGAACCTGTCAGCTTTGGCTACAGTGTAATTCAATCCCTCTGTCTTACTATGTCCCGATCAAACAAAGACCATGGAATACTTGTCAAGTCACCAATTTGATCATATGCACAAATCTAATTGACATGCATTTTATTCGAGACATAAACAATTTATTCTTGGTTACAACCCCGGCCAAGGATTTCAATGCAGTGTCAGAATTAGATTGCATAGGACATCATTATTATATCTTGCATGTAACAAGGAGACAGATTCCATATTGCGCACACATGCAACTTTGTATATGAACAAACTATGACCATCAGGTACAAAGACGGATCAACGACCCGGCATTACGTGCATTTGTGAACCATAGTTCTTCGATACACCAATTAACGTTGTACCTCAGGTCTAAGGATTATTTACACAAGACCAAAGCATGAACAATTAGACATTGACCATGCTAAAAGCTTCCATGTCGCTAATCATTCCATATGCATCACGTTCAGTAAACTTGTCTAATACAAACACTTGTGTTCTTAACTCAGGTATCATAATACCTAATGACTTGTGACTCATCATCCCCTTAAGTATCCCATACTTAATGGTGAAGTTATGAACACACCGGTCTCAACAGGATTATTAATATCCACTCAATAATCCATCGACCGGGAACAATTTAAAGATTCAATCTGACTATGAACCCGTCACAAATATTCCTGACGTCTCAAGAATAGGTCTAGTTGCAAAATCGATCTTATGGAATCATTCATAAATATAAAATAATTGGACAAATGAATGAATGCGTCATTGCCATTAATTAAATAATAATAATGAAAATACAACTAAAATCCCTAATATGTAACTATTACATAGCAACTTTAGGGAATACATCCAACAATCTTCCACTTGCACTAAAGCCAACTTGTCTGGTACCTCAAACCTATTTTGTCAATATGTCTTTCAAAAGAAGACTGAGGTAGGGCCTTAGTGAAGGGATCTGCCATGTTTTCTGCTAAGGCAATTTTCTGCAAGGCGATATCACCTCTCCCAACAATTTCTCTGATGAGATGGAAGCGTCTCTCAATGTGCTTGGACTTTTGGTGAGACCTTGGTTCCTTGGCTTGAGCTATCGCTCCATTGTTGTCACAAAACAATGTAATCGGTTGCTCAATTGAAGGAACGACTCCAAGTTCAAAAATAAACTTCTTCATCCAAGCGGCTTCCTTTGCTGCTTCAGAAGCAGCTACATACTCTGCCTCAGTGGTGGAATCAGCAGTTATGCTTTGTTTTGAACTTTTCCAACTAACTACGCCACCATTGAATGTAAAGACAAACCCAGATGTAGACTTATAATCATTAGGATCCGATTGAAAATCGGAATCAGTATATGCCACAACTTTAAATTCTCCTTCTCCATATATCAAGAATAAATCTTTAGTCCTTTGTAAGTACTTAAGAACATTCTTGACTGCTATCTAGTGCTCTTCTCCTAGATTAGACTGATATCTGCTAGTAATACTTACAGCATGCACAATATCAGGTCTAGTACATAGCATAGCATACATTATGCTTCCAATAGCGGATGCATATGGTATTTTTGCCATCCGCTCTCTTTCTTCAGGAGTGTTGGGACACATCTCCTTAGAAAGACAGATCCCTTGCCTAAAAGGCAATAATCCTTTCTTGGAACATTGCATGTTAAAACGTATTAACACTTTGTCTATGTATGTTGACTGTGAGAGGCCAATCAATCGTCTTGATCTATCTCTATAGATCTTGATACCTAAAATATAGGTTGCCTCTCCTAAATCTTTCATGGAGAATTTCGTGACAAGAATAGTTTTATCGATGATATCATCGGTACATCATTCCCAATCAAGAGTATATCATCGACATACAAAACTAGAAATGCAATTGCACTCCCACTGATCTTCTTGTATACACAAGGTTCATCCGGATTTTTTACGAAGCCAAACAATTTGACTACCTCATCAAAACGGATGTTCCAACTTCTGGAGGCTTGTTTGAGTCCATAAATGGATCTCTTAAGCTTACACACCTTCCGATTTTCACTATTGGATTCAAAACCTCGTGGCTATTCCATATAAATGTCCTCATCAAGAAAACCATTTAGAAAAGTTGTTTTGACATCCATCTGGAATATCTCATAATCAAGGTGTGCAGCTATAGCCAACATAATCCGAATGGATTTTAGCATGGCCACAAGTGAGAAAGTTTCGTCATAATCAATTCATTCTTTTTGACAATATCCTTTCACCACCAGCCATGCTTTGTAAGTTCCAATTTGACCTTCAGCATTCATCTTCATCTTGAAGATCCATTTACAGCCAATTGGTATAATACCATTAGGCAGGTCAATTAAGGTCCAAACCTCATTGGAATACATTGAATTCATTTCGGATTTCATGGCTTCTAGCCATTTACCAGAATCGATGTCTGACATCGCCTCCTCATAGGTTTTAGGATCACCAGGTTGATCACTATCATTCACAATGAACAAAGGTTCAATATGATCAACTGAGTGTCTATAACGAGCAGGTGGGCGAGATGTTCTCGCACTTCTCCTAAGAGGTTGTGTATCAGAAGCTCCCACTGAATCAGAGATTGGTATTTGAACTCGATTGTTTCGTACTTCATTATTTTCTTCTTGTAAGACTATTTTCCGTCCAGCACCACCTTCTTGGATGAACTGATTCTCCACAAAAGAAGCGTGCTTGCTCACCAAAATTCTTTGGTCTGAATGAAAATAGAAATAATATCCAAGAGTTTCCTTTGGATATCCAATGAAGCGACCTTGTTCAGATCTTGCCTCCAATTTGTCCATTTTCATCTTTTTCACGAAAGCTGGACAACCCCAAATCTTAATATGATTCAGACTAGGTTTCCTACTACGCCATATCTCATAGGGCATAGTTGGAACAGATTTGGATGGCACTCTGTTCAGTATATATATAGCTGTCTCAAAGGCATATCCCCAAAGGGATATTGGCAAATCGGTGTAACTCATCATAGATCGCATCATATCTAATAAAGTACGATTTCTTCGTTCAGATACACCATTATGTTCTGGAGTTCCAGAAGGTGTCCATTGTGATAAAATGTCATTCTCTTTAAGATAGTCCAGGAATTAAGTACTAAGGTATTCACCTCCTCGATCTAATCAAAGAGCCTTAATACATTTTCCTGTTTGTTTCTCAACTTCAGCCTTGAATTCCTTGAACTTTTCAAAGGATTCAGATTTATACTTCATGAGGTATAAATAACCATACCGTGACTGATCATCGGTGAAGGTAATGAAGTAATTATAACCACCTCTAGCAGTTTCATTAATTGGTCCACATACATCTGTATGTATTAATCCTAATATCTTAGTAGCTCGCGCACTTTGTCCCACAAATGGCGCTTTGGTCATTTTTTCTAGAAGACATGCCTCACAAGTCGAGTATGACTTAAAATTTGATGAATCAATATACCCATCATTACTCAACTTGTTAATTCTGTCTTCTCCAATATGACCTAATCGGAGATGCTAAACATACTTTTTATTTGGACCATCTCTAGGGCGTTTATTAGTTATGGCATTTATATCAATTCGATTTTGCTTATTGACATCGGTAATCGCATTACCGGACATTGTAATGGTATAAAGATTATTGGTTAATGAGTTAGAACCAACACATCTTCTATTATGATAAATAGAACATACATCATCTGCAAAAGAAAATTCATAATTCTCTTTACCCAAACGAGGTATAGAGATGATGTTCCTAACAGCATTCTTATAATGCAAACAGTTCTTTAAAACCATTACATGTCCGTAAGGCAAACATAAACGAAAAGTCCCTACAGCTAACGCAACAACTCTTGCTCCATTGGCAAATGTCGGGACAATCTCATTTCGCCCTAGCATCTCGCTTATTTCCAGATTCTCGCAAAGACATACAAATATGTGAAGTTACAGCAGAATCTAGAACCCATAAGTTGGATTCAACACTAATCATAAGATTAGTTTCAATAAGCATAGACACCATACCTTCATAAGGTTGGTCCTTGGGCTTGACCTTCAAGCTCGCGAGGTACTTCCTACAATTCCTCTTCCGGCCCCTTGACACCACAAGAATGACATTTCCCTTTATCAATCTTGGGTTTTGGTTGCACAACAGGTTTGGCAGGCCTCTTCCATTTATTTTTCTTTAAAACAGTCTTACCATTTGAAGAAGAAGCCTTAGCCATAGCCACTACATTTGGTCTCGTGTTGTGCATTTCCTTCTCATAAACTACCAGCATGGTATGTAACTCAGCGAGAGTTTTCTCCATCTTATGCATGTGGAAGTTTTGGAGAAAACCAGAGAAGGAATCGGGTAAAGTTTGGAGGATCAAATCCACAGCTAACTCGTTGTCCATAACGAGATTTAGCCTAGCCAATTCTTCAATGTGCCAGATCATTTTCAAAGCATGATCATTAACCGATGATCCTTCAGCCATCCTCATACGGTACAATGCCTTAGATATCTCATATCTAGAGGCTCGACCATTCTCATCAAAGTACTCCTTTAAGTGAAAAATGATCGACCTAGCATCTTCCATAAATTCATACTTCTTTTGTAATTCATTATTCATCGAAGCAAGCATATATGACCTAACTTTGAAATCATCATCACGCCACTTATCATAAGTGACGCTCCTCTTGGGTCCCACCCTCAAGAAAGGAGGTTGGCATATTTTCATCAAGCACTTACCCAATTTTTTCTGAATTGAGAACAATTCTCAAATTCCTCACCCAGTCAATGAAATTGGGTCCAGTCAAACAATTCTTGTCAAGTATAGAAGCAAGTGGGTTTGTGGTCACCATTTTTAGAGTAATAATATATCTATTGCAGAAAATAAATTGTTAGACGTCGTATCTTTCATAATAACTATTTCATTTTGGCCTTTAAATGAAATAGATCCTCCCACTAAATTTATATTCGAGTCCCATACTCCTTAAGATGGGAAGTGGTAATCTTTGTTGGGTAAAGATTACTATTGGGGATTGGAGTCCCACTAGCCCAAAGCCCACCTCACCTAACAGTTATTGGTGTTCTATGAACTTAGTGAGTGAACCAACTTGTTCAACGCATCATATGCGAGTCCCAATCATAACTTCGGCCTCTAGACCATGAAAGCCTCACCTAACAGTTATTGGCATCATGATCATAGTTAAGTCTAGCCCATCGTCTCATGTAAGTATTGAAAACACAAACAATTTCCTCACCTGACAGTTATTAGAAATCATTTGGCTCCAACCTCACGGCATCACATGCATAATGGAGTGGTCCAATATTATAAATGGCAATTAACCCCTATGTATCCATAATCGGTTAGTTAACCACTATAATATTGGATCAAACCACGACGTTGGAAGGCCACGAGTCCTAAACCCGTTTCGATTTAATATTTATTAATAAGGAGATTTCGATCGTTATTAACAGTCTCACTTTGCACATTAACCAATTTAACATGCATGATAACATAAACACAATAAATAAATAGATATCACATAAATATCTATCCTACGTGGTGATCATGGAATTATGGTTTAATGGGTCTCAAGCCAAAGAGACCCATTTAGCCATTTTAATGTTTTAATAATGTGGACCTGCTCTTTGCTTTTTCTTCAATGTTTGAACTCTTCAAAGACCGGGCCCATAGAGCTCACCGGCTTAATGGCTCCTCCAATGGCTCCTCCTCTCTCGTAGCATTTACATCAACAATTGATATGCTAAAATTACATTACATGAAAAATTAAAATAAAATAAAACAAAGGACGCAACCTCCATTTAATAATTACATCCCCAAAAAATGAATACTTGTAATCATCATACATTCATCCATACAATAATCATCATGATTAGGGATTTTTCCATGATCACCACCCTTCCTTACAAGCCATAAATTCAAAATTTAAAGCTCCGGAAGACATATATAAAATTCTGCATTTAATCAAATTTAAAGTCGAACAATACAAACCACGTCAAGAAATCAAAGTCGATGAAACAAATTTCACGAGCGTGATTTTGAACAGAAGTTGCGTTGTTAACTTTAAATTCACAACCACAAAACGTTCACATAATATAAACACAAAGTATAACAAGTTACGGATTTTTGATTCAAAATTGATTTAGTTCCAATCTTTACTTAGTTGATCAAATTTATCATATAAATTAATCAACTTCTATAGGCCACATAAGACCAAGAGAACCAATTCTCTTAACAAAAATAAATTGGCCATTATAACACAAAAATTTCTTTGAACCATAAATCAATTAAACGCACAAAAAACTCCTAAGGTTGGCTCTGATACCACTGTTGGGGTTTTATGAATCATGTATAGATCAAATTAACAGAAGAACGCAGCGGAAACAAATCTGATATATCTTATACATGACTCTCCGAAGGCGTTGTTCGTGCATTTTAATCAAAAACTGAATATTTAAAAGTGAGTTAAACGAATTACCTCTCGAAGCGCGCTTTATACGAATTGATTCAGATGTTCCACAGTTCGAGCCCCACAAGCGTCAGATCTCTAGTTCAGACACACCAACAATGGACGTCGAACAGAAGAGAAAACTCTCGGATATTCACCACTATGATCGTGCTAGCAATCTCGTGGAGACAATCCGTCTTATCTTCTATATATAATATAGTCACGGCCCGGATGAGAGAAAACCCTTTTCTTTCTTGCATCTCTCTTGGAACACACCCACACACACGGTATGTCTTTTTATCTTTCTTGCGAAGAAAATAAATATAAAACCACTGAATTGCTCTCGATTTTAATCCCTTTAATTGCTGCAATTATTGGATAGTTTTTCTCGGAACAGCAACGGGTGCTGATCGTGGGAACAGCAATCATTGCTGACCACTCTCGATTATTAATCCCTTTAATTGCGGCAATTATTGGACGGTTTTTCTCGGATCAACAACGGTTGCTGATCATGGGAACAGCAATCATTGCTGACCGTTTCAACTTTAATTAATTAATTAAATGAATAAATAAATAATTAATCATTTTAGGGCATACATCCAACAAATCTTACCAACGAAATGATATAAATAACTGATGAACTTTTAATTTGCTCAATATAATTCCTAAATTGTAGCCAATTGTGAAATGTGGTCATTAGACTTTTGGTACATAGTCAACTTAGTCAAAAGACAACATTGAACATTATTGTATAGTTCAAAGACTAAGTTGAACATTGACGAAAAGTCCAAGGACCACTTTAAATAAATTGAAAGTTCAAGAATTGCATTGCACCTTAGGATAAAGTTTAGAGATCATTTGTCTCATAATTCCTTAATTGAAATAAAAGGCTAAAATAAAGATGAAGGTAGGCTAAACAGAAAAGACATGAACTCGTCATCCATAGGAAAGAAAGAACTTGAGATCTAAAGCATTTGAACAACCCATGTTGACAATCAAACTCAAGAACACCAGCAAAGTTGGTTTATTAACGGTAGAACTGATGTCCCCTCTGTCTTTTATGGTTTAAATTTCCTGTCGAAATGAGAATATTCATGATTGCCACGGTCATGTTTTCTGCTTCTTTGTGTTCTTTCTCCTTTCTTTTTTTGTTTATCATTCAATGACGTTTGCATCGATTGAGAATCTGTTTGATCGTGCGATGGGCCTCGGACTTGTGATGTAATACGATCCATTTGCTCAACCATTTTCCTCTTGTTCTTAGGTGGTCCTTTTTTATTCCCTTGAATATGTGCTTGTTGGCTAAATATGTATTTTTGTCTCTCTCGCTTGTGTTATTGATGATCTGAATGCATATTTTGCTGTTCATTTCCCTTGTTTGGTTGTAGTTATCTTTGTCAAAAGGGAATTTATCTTTGGTTCTTGGGAGTTTCGATTTCTTTTTGCTCTTCAAAAATCGCATCTTGTTCTTGTTATTGATTGGGCAATTTTCCCAAGAAGAAAAATTCATGAACCGCATCATTACCCTTTTGAAATTGGTGTGGTCTTAGGAAGCCATCAAGTTTAGTCTTATAAAACACCTAAGTGAAGTTAGACATGTAACTTATTCCTCGACGAGATTTAAAGATTATTTTGTGAGGAGGTATAGTACTAAACATTGTATAAGTTATTGGATGTAATTGGGAAATAGGAAACTGACCAAAAAAAAAAATTGGGAGTTAGGAAACACTAAAAATATTTGAGTTGAGTATGGTTGTAAATTTCATTGTATCGCTTGACCTATGGTGAAATTTATTGCTACTCTCCCATGGACGTAAGTCACTTGACCAAACCACATAATTTGATGTTTGATTTATTTTCTTGTTTTGTTTATTTTATTGTTCAAGTGCTTGCTTCCACAACAGGCCCCTTGGAGGTAGGTCATGATGGGTGTATAATGGTCTCCAAAGGTAAAATTCATGTATATCTTTAGTGTTTCTAAATGTAGAGGTTGTAAGTAGTTATTAGGTGAAAGCTGAGGTTTATTTTTAGTATATTTCTGAAAAAAAAATAAACGAAAAATCATGAGAAACAAGGTATAAGGAATCGGGAATAAGCCCTCTGAGCATTGAAGAGTCCGTCATGCAGTGGTGTAAGGAATCGTTGCCTAATTTCACTAGAGACAAAACTTTATTTTTGCATCCATCTGCAGAAAAAATATCAATCATGCAGGGGTTGAGCAAGTTGTCAGTTCAGCTCATATCTTCTTCAATCGACCTCACGTTCATATCCATTTTACTCCACTGCCAATCGTGAAATGGTGAGCACGGCACATTAATAAATTGACTTCGCACTAGAATTGAACTGGATCTGGTGTTGATGGCGGGGTAGTTGAATTGGATGTGACTTTTAAACCGCTTTGGTCACGTGTTACTGCCAAAATCATCTCTTTGATCATTCTTTGGTTGTTGTTTGTAGCCCAAAAGGAATTTACAAAGAGTCGACATCTTAAAAGATGATCTACAAATTGAAGAATATATTTATCACGATCAAAGACTAGATATGCGTGTGCCTAAGGGTGAGTGGTTTCAGGTGTCTACAAATTCCATCTAAAACTCAAAACTTACCCATCAGAGCAGAAATCTCATCTTTTTGAAACGTGAAACCTATCCCATTACGGGTTTCAAAATAGATTTAAAGATCTAATAGATTCCTTTTTCTTTTGTTTTATTTTTAATTAAGCAAAATGAAAGTGAAAGCAATAACAAAAATGAATTTGCTTTCAGATCTTTCCATCTGAGATGAGGTTCATGTCAATTTACTCTTGACAAAGCCAGATGAACTCTCTCAAAACAGTAATATTATTTCAGCTACCGCATGTTCATCAAGCATCCTCGTCTCGAGTCAACTACACTCATTTCATATCCATAATGCAATGCCATGCTTAATTCCCCAATTCTCCCTTCCCAAAGCATAATCAAGACTCACGGAAAGTATGCCGATTCCTAAATTTGTCAAAAGGAATACCTATCCCTAAACTAGGCAAGAGAATCTAAATTTTACAAGAGAATATCGATTCCTCAAGTTCTCTAAGGAGGTAACGATCCCTAAAACACACTCAAGGAATAACAATCCCTAAATTCTAAGAGGGAATATTGATCTCTAAATTCTCTTAAGTGAATGCCCATTCTCCAAACTAATCAAGGGCATAACGATCCCTAAAACTCACTAAGTAAATAACAATTACTTACTCAGACTAGGGGAATTCCAATCCCTAAAGCTCACTAATCTATTTATTTTTGCAAAAAATGAATGATTTAGAGAAAATTTTCCAAAAAATGATTATCTATATTACTTGTAAAAATGAAAGAACGGAAAATAATCTTATTATCTGCAAATATGTTTAGACAAAAACTATCATCACTAATGAAAATGTTATGCTGACTAATTATGTCATACAAAACCAACGATGATTTCTATAAAAATATTTTTCAAATCATTTATTTTTCACAAAATAGATAAAACTTTAAAGAATTTCAATCCCATAAGCTCACTCAACCCATAACATAAGGTGGTGGCTAATATGGCTGTCGCCTTCACACACTGTGAGTGTGAGTGGTCGCAATCTTTCAAGCAATTATAAAAAGATGAGAAAATTTGTGAATTTCAAGGAATTGTTTATTACTTGTAGTAGTCGAGGGAATTTCCACGTTTGTTTTGACGGTCTGATTAAGCTTCGAAGATGAAGTAAAACCCGACAAGGGGTTAACAACTCTTGTTTTTCTTAAACGCGGACGGGGCTTGACGAATCCCATGCCCCATGTGACGGAAAGTGACATGATGGAATGACCGATCCTGCCATTTCTGAACGCAAAGTGGGAATTTGCAAATTCCGTGCCCAAATAATCCTTTCTAATTAACTAATCCTGCAATTTCCAACACAAATAGGGATTGACGAATCATATGTTTAGACAATACCTAACGAAGGAACATCACATGGCGGATCAAGAAACCTTATCCTTCTTAAATGCAAGCACAAATTAACGGAAATTAATGAATCCTACACTTCAAGATCCTTAGATAAAGAAAACAGTAAAATAGGTTTTGTCTAATATTATTAAACCTAAAGAGGCAAGATAAAATCCTAATGAAGATTTAGATGCCCAATCTCGAGTAATTCCAACTCTCATACTCGGGTCGTCAACCCAAGTACTTGAGGTCCTTGAGCCTAGACCTCGGTCCCAAGCGCCTGGGACCTCGACAGGCAAGGATGAGTCTCAAGAGGTTAGGCCTTAGCTCAAGGTGGCCTCGATTCCTAATCTCCAAACTCATAAGAGTACTAGATGCTTTTCCTTGTGGGTGTTTCTTACATCGGTATATTCCCCTAGCATAAGGTATTATCATGCAATGAACTCAAGACTTTTTAAATCATATATACATGAACAAGTAACATGTATGTGCTCATGATCATCCACATCATGATCTCTCCCGCACTTTTTTTATTTACAACTAAGCAGAAGATTTACATGATAACAATCCCTACCTAAAATCTGTAGAATTGTATGTATGAGTATAAAGCACAAAAATTCGCAAAATGAGGAGTTCGCTCATGATCTTATTATAGCTGAACATAAAAATGCTCTCCGACTCGCGACGTCGTTTTTGCGTGCTCCCGACGTTAGCCCCGATCATCAGGATCGCAGACGCCGACCTCGCGCTCTTCGTCGACGTTGATCCCGAGCGACTCCACCACATCCTCCCTGCTCCATCCCGCACGCAGTAACTCCAGAGACCACGCTGCCACGTGCCGACCAACGCCTCCGTCGGATCTCGGCACGTCGCCCCCGACCTTCACCATCCCATCGCAGCCGTCCATCCACATCATCTCCCTCACCTCCTCCTCCCTCCACCCTCCGTCCCTCAGCCTCCAGAACGCCTCTTCCAAGCACGCCCCGAGCTTGGCTCCGTCGCCGCCGCCGCCGCCGCCGCACCACCACCCGCTTGTGCTCCCCGCACCGGTGCCGGCGCCGGCGCCGGCGCCGGCCCCCTCCTCCCACCTCTCTCCGCCACGTCGCTCCAGAACTCGATCCTCCGCGGCGCCGTGGCGGCCCACGCCGGCGTACCGATCATCGGCGGCAACTTCCCGGCCGGCCGGAAGACGCCGATTCGCAACCACTCGAACTCCTGGAAGAATCCGGCGAGGTCGAAGCTCAGCACGCGGACGTCCCCGCCGTCAATGTAGAACACCGGGTTGCCGGCGGCGTTGGGCGACGCCGGGACGTAGCAATTCCGGTAAATCGGCACCAGAGCCGGCGCTTCCTCCAAAAACCTCTCCGCCAGCTCGACCGCCCGGTCGCGACCGCTCGGCCTCTCGCCCCACGCGTCGCACCAGAAGTCGCTCCGCGACACCTCCTTGATCAGGCACCGGCCGGGGAGGCCCGCGAGAATCCGGAGCTGCTGCGGGGACGACGACCGCCAGTTGACGAACCCGGGGCCGACGGGGAGGCCCTCCTGGAGGATCTCCCGGAGGTCGGGCGGGAAGGCGAAGGAGAAGGCGGACTCCAGGCAGTCGAACTCGGCCTCCGTGAGCCCTTCGAGGACGGGGATGCCGCAGGAGGCGAGGTGGTAGACGACGCTCTTGGCATAGGCCGCGAAAGAGAAGCAGACCCTTTTCGGCACGAAGCGGTAGCTGAGCGCCGCCACGGCCGCCGGCACCCCCGCCGCCGCCGCCGCCGTCGCGACCGCCATTGCAGATCAACACGCAGCTCAAAGTATCGATTTTTCCAGTCTTTTCGATGATGGGTTCGAGCCGAAACGCGAAGAGAGAGAGCCGAGGTAGGAAGTTTGGTGTGAAGATCGATCTGGTGGAGAAGGGGTGATCGTTAGCGATGCGTGTGCTTGGGCCGAACGTGACGGCGAGGTAAGTGAGAAGAAGACGATGCGTGTAGAGAGAGAGAGAGAGAGAGAGAGAGAGGGAGGAGGGAAAGAGGAAGAGTCGGGCTCTGGCTTTGACTTATTCGGAATTCAGGGGACCATTAAACGCTCGCGAAATTTAAATGGAGCCAGGAGATTCCCATAAAAATCACTCCCCCTTTTCGTTTATTTTCAACTTTTTGGAGTCGTCCCTTTTAATGCGCAAGAATAAGGTGGCTGCTTTGACGCGGTCATAATCTTATTTAGTGTTTTTTTTTTTTTTTTTTTTTTTTTTTGCCCCTAACCTATCTGTTTTGGATACAGCTTGCTTGGTGTTGAAGATTTCGCTAGCCCAATGCCGACGTCCCCCTGAACACCTGCGAAACTACAATTTATGGTGTGATTCCAATCATCCTTAAAAAAAGAGAATTAAATTTTATATATTTCGAGACACTTTGTTGTTAAAGTACAAGTGTTGTGAAAACATTATCGAATCCACCACGAAGGTTGTGCTATTTCTCGAAAAGATTAATACTAGAAGAATCTCAAACTGATACATTCACAATAAATTTATTCAAAGTAAATTTTTTATCATAAAAAATTTTAAATTGGTACATATATAACAAATTTATTCTAAATTAATTTTTCTATCACTAAAAACCTAAAATCGATACAATTTTGATAAATAAACCCTCATTTAATTACCGATAAATTGGATTGATACCATGAAAATCATAAACTGGTGACCTTGTGACAAACGAACAATAAAACTCCAAACTAGTATACTTATAAATTGTCATGTGTCATTTAACTCAACAATTTGACTGTAAAATTTAATGGAAACTAACATATGGTAAATTTGTCATATGTGTATTAGTTTTTGATTTTTCGTGATATTAACTATTCTTGAAAACATGAAAGGACATTTGATCATGAGCTTGCTTGTATTCTTCAATGTGGTTCTCAAACTTGCAACTTATTCAATGAAGTTCTAGTATTTTTACATTTTTAAGTTCTTATATCGCCAATTTCAAAGAACCAAAGTTGCAAGCCTCATGCTGAGACAATCAATACCGCCACAAGCATGAAAACCTATGGCAATCTACTTAAATGTATAGGGTCATTGTTCTTATAGTTTGGTCGAAGCAAAAGAAATTACCTAAAACGGTATCGAGTTTTTCCATATCACTCTTTTAATTGGAATTGACAAACAAGCTAGCCTCAGCTTGTTGGAATTAGAAATCAAGAGACTCAATTGAAAAAAAAGGATCCATAAGTTAAAGGAATTAATTGCACAAAATACAAGTTCAAGAACAACATCTATATATATATATATATATTGGAAATGAATGTGTATTTTTCCTTATGCTTTTAACGAAATGTTGTATTTTTAAGGGCACACTGTGATGTAAAACTATATGCAACGGTACAGCTGAATTAATGCACTTTTAATAAATAAAAAAAATTAATATGATCATTAATGAGTGAAATTCTTTTGTTTTTTTTTCCCAACCTATGTGTTTTGGATACAGCTTGCTTGGTATTGAAGATTTCGCTAGCCAAATGCCGACATCCGCTTGAACACATTTATAAGGTGGTTCGAATAATTCTTAAAAATAAATAAAAAAATTTTATCTATATTCAAGACCTTTTGTTATCCGAGTACATGTGTCGTGAAAAATATTATCAAATCCACCATAAGTGTTGTACTATTTCTTGGAAACACAAATGGAAGTTCGATCATGAGCTTGCACCGATTCTTCGACGTGATGCTATGAAGGTCTTGAATGTTTACATTTTCAAGTTCTTCCATCGCCAATTTCAAAGAACTGGAGTTAAAAAAGCCTAATGCCGAGACAATTGATGCCACAGCAGCACGAAAGACAATTGCGATTTACTTAAATGCACGGGGTCATTGTTTTTACAGTTTGGTAGGTGCAAAAGAAATACCTATAATCACATCAAGTTTTTCCACGTCACGCTTTTGATTGAATTGACGAACGAGTTAGCCTCAATTTGTTAGAATGAGAAATCAAGAGATTCGATTGAAGAGAAAGAAATCCATTAGTTGATAGAGTTAATTGCACAAAATTCAAGTTCAGTGACCATATTAAAATAAATATAATTTTAGGAATAAATGTGTGCTCTTTTCCTTTGTCCTTAACAAAATGTTGTATTTTTAAGGCACACTCTGATGTAAATGATTATAGTAAAGCTATATGCAATAGTAGAGCTGAATTAATGAACTTTTAATAAATAAAAAAATTAATATGAATCATTAATGAGATGAAATTCATATAGTACATATATACGTGCATAAGAAAGGAATGTTATTATTTGCACCACAAGACGTGTGATATATTTTTCTATGCCAACGTAATAATTTTGTTTTCCGACCAAAAAAAAAAACGTAATAATTTTGTTTTTCATTTTTTTTTATGCATGTGGTTTTTTTTGGCCGAATATAAAATTATTTTTTGAAAAGGTCTGTCTATAAAATAAAACTGCCACATGCCTCCATGATGATCAAGAATAAAACCGAGTCAAGCTATTCACAAGTAACTTGGGCCCCGCTCGAAGACTACTTGATTACGACTCGTTTCATTTTGAGTCGAATTCGAGCTTTTAATGTTTTTTGTTTTCAAAATATATATATATATTCATAAACATAGATACAATGTACTTAGAATCAGAAACATTTGAGATTATTAAATTCAAGCTGGAGCTTGAGTCGTGTTTCGTGCAGTAAATTTGGGAGTTAAGGCGAGCTTGTGCTTGGCAGGGTGTCAACTCTATTAGCTTGATTACACCCCAAATTGGAAAGTAACCTGTGGAAATTATGTTCGCACCATCATGTGGAGACAATAATCCTTTAACAAACTGTGATGGATCAAGACCACCTACATAACTCAAAAATATGAGCTTAACCAATTCGTGGGACTAGTAGAGTATTCCAAGAACTCTCCAGATAATCGGGTTCCTACATTGTATCCTTAGATCAATTGAAGAAAATCAGCTGAAGAAAACTAACTAATTTGAAAAAATATTGCTTGAAAGTAGTTACACATATGGTAATTGGTCTATGAGAGAATTGTTTTTATACTCTTGTTAATGAGAGTTTAATACTTTTATCAATTGATCAAATTATCGAGTTGAAGATTTTCATAACAATATTTCTACAGGCACATTAGGAGACGATAATGAGAAATTTTACTAATAAAGTTCGTCAGCCAACTCCTATCTGCCATCTGACAGAAGAGAAGTGCAAGTTTTCAAACTCCATGCACGCAAACGTTTTCATGCCTGACCGTAACATGATGAACTACCTATATTGGGAAAGGGAAAATGTCACAAATGGTCCTTGAACTATTAATAAATGTCCGATTTAGTCCATGAACTTTCAATTTGCTCAATTTGGTCCCTGAACTATTGATAAATGTCCGATCTAGTCCCTGAACTTTCGATCAGCTCAATTTGGTCCCTAAACTATTGATAAATTGTCCAATTTAGTCCTTCGTTACTGTTTTTTTTTTTTTTTTTTTTGTGCTTTTTCTCTCATGAAGGACTAAATCGGACCATTTATCAATAGTTCAAGGGACTAAATTGAGCCGATCGAAAGTTCGGGGGACTAAATTGGACATTTATCAATAGTTCAAGGATCAAATTGAGCAAATTGAAAGTTCAGGGACTAAATCGGACATTCATCAATAGTTCAAGGACTATTTGTGACATTTTCCCATTGGGAAAAGAAATTATGTCACTGACACTCTGAGCTAGCTTACTGCTCAGTTAGAGTTTACCCATTTATATGTGCTCTTTATATGTGTGTTACTGACAAAAACATATGTGCAAATATGGTTTCCTCCCAGTAACCTATGAATTGAATTAGGCAGGACCACAAAGAGGCGGGTGATTTGGTTGTTTCGAAAAACCTAGAAATTTTTTCCCGAATACATGATGGACATTATAGAAGGTGAACTGGCGCTATAGAAACGTATATACTTTTGCATAATCACAATTTTCTATCAAACAAATACTGGAACTGTTTAAAGAATAGAAGAAATGTGAATCAAATTTATAGTAATTGGCCTTCCACTTGGCCTACTCACTTTCCCAACTCTTACAGTCCAATGAGACCAGAATTTACTATGTACTTCTTGAAATATTATGGTTTGTGCAAAATGTAATGCTTCAACCTAAAGCTTCACGAGTTACTTCTACAAATTCGAGCACCTCTCAAAACACTATATCACTCTTTCTTCAGATTGCATATATTCATACCCTCTAAGGAGATTTATAATATAAAAATCACTTAATTTTGCACAAAAGAAAGCAAGACAAATGCAACGAAGAGAGGGCTTATTAAATACCACGAAACCAAGTTTTTAAAGACTTTCGATTTTCAAAATAGTCATGAAAGCTTTATCCGATCAACTTGCCATTCTTTGACCATTGAAACGTCCTCATACGGAGCATTAAAGGTCGATTCAAAAAGTAGGACACTTTGCTTCTATAATTTACTTGACATATCTTTTGCTTATCTAGAAATGGAAAATTAGATATGTTTTGCTACAAATTACTTTTAGCGAATGCAACACTTGAAGATAGTTGTTATAACAAACTTGACTCTAGTTCAAATTAAGAAAGAGCTAGGTCTTTCCACTAAGATTAGTAAAGGCTCATATGTAGAATCATATATGGGTGATCAGTTCTTGAGCTGGTTTAGTAAGCAGGACCAAATCCCATTTTTTGGAATTAGGGACTAGACCAAATGGTCCTAGGATTGGGAATCGAATCGAACCAAACGGTCCTAGTCTAGTCTAGCTACTTAGCCAAAAATATATATATAAAAATTTAGAAATAAAAAATCATAGTTATTACAATTTTAGGGTTTATTGCTATTTTTAAGAAATTAAGAGATATGTTTTATTTATAAAAAAAAAAAAAAAAAAAAAAAAAAAAAAAAAAAAAAAATCAGTCCAGTCCAATCTAGTTCCTCCCCTCCAGAACTAGGAACTAGATCGAAAATCACCAATTCCATCTTTATGGTACCAAGAATTGGACCGATGCCCTCAGGAACCAGATCAAAGAGGCTAGCACGGTCCAAGTCTGGATAGTTTCCAGTCCAATCGGTCCAATGTGCTCATCCCTATAAACATCCACTTTGTCTATAGCATGTACTACTTCTATAAAATTGGTCCTCTCGACTTTTCATGAAATCTTATGCTACCGTCTAGTCACCTTTTACAAGATGGCTCTTCTAAGCACATTGACGTCCTTATGATCTGTAGACTATTCACATCCTATTGGTCCATCCAATTTTTAGTGAACACTCATTCTACGGATGGTTCTTCTTTTACAAAGATCTTTACAGACTCGACACATTTCCCATCAAAAAGCTTAGCTTGTTCTCCTTCTGTGGAGTCAAACATTTTTTAGATATTCTGTTGTTAACACTATATGCATATGCTTTGTGTATACAGAAGTTGTTCATTTTGCGCAGTTAAATACATATATTAGTAGTCTTTGACTACATCATAAGGGATTTTCTAAACAATCTAAACTCACCAAAATGAAAAAGTATTAAATAGACAGCCTACAATCATAATTTTTATATGGGTGAAGAACAATTTGTCCTTCTCTTTCTCTATTTTTTTTTTTTTTATTGCTTCTTTGTAATTGTCTTGACCTCTTACTTAGGGGTAAGCGGTTTCAAGTTCCATATAAGTTTCACTTGGAACCTGAAACCTACCCATTGGAATAGGTTCCCCATTTTTTGAAACCTGGAACTTATCATCTTGGAATCTCGAACTTATCCTATTACAGGTTGTAGGATTGATTCCAAGGTCTACCCTAATTCCACTCATATTATTAATTGAACAATTGTAGTAAATTATCATTTTTAATGACTACCACTTGATGGTATAATTTACTGACCATAACTTATATTTAAGGGTTAATACCCTAAAAAACCCCAAACTGGTAAACCTGTGACAAATTTACCCCAAACTATTTTTTTGACCACCAAAAATCCCAAACTGGTACATATGTGACAAATCTACCCTCCGTTAGCTTCCATTCATTTTGCCGTTAATTTTGCTGACGTGGTTGCCGACGTGGCAAGCCATGTGGAAATTCACAAGTTTAATACCGTTAAAAACCCCAAACTAGTATATTTATGACAAATTTACCCCAAACTGGTATATTTGTGACAAATTTACCCCAAACTGGTATATTTATGACAAATTTACCCCAATCAAGTATATTTACGAGAAATTTACTCTAAATTAATTTTTCGATCATAAAAACCTAAATGGATACACGTGCGGCACATTTACCCTCTTTCAATTTTCCCAAATTTGATCGAGTTGTGATTACCAATCAATTTTATTTTCGGATTATTTTCTACGTGGCATTAACCTTACTAAAACATGTAATATAAGATTAAAACAATGTCGTTTAGGCTCAAATCCTAATTTTTAACTAACATCTTAATTGAATTAGATTAAAGAAAAGCTATTTTTTCTCTAAAAAATAAAAAATAAATAAAAAGGAAAGGAAAAAAAAGACAAGGGCTACAGGCCCTTGTTTTGGCTGTAGAAAAAGGGTTGGTGAGGGCTCGGTGAGGATCACAATTGATTAATTTAAATTGAATATCTTACGTGAATAATCCATGCATAACATTTTTTTTTCCACCGTTCAAACGTATCGAATTAGAAACCAAATTAGCAAATTCCATTAACTTGAATCAATGAAATGATCACATTAAATATTTTCATAATAATATAGAATGAAATTAAGCAGCTATCAAAAGTTCATATTGTTTTAATCTTATATTACATGTTTTAGTAAGGTTAATGCCACGTAGAAAATAATCCGAAAAATAAAATTGATTGGTAATCACAACTCAATCAAATTTGGGAAAATTGAAAGAGGGTAAATGTGCCGCACGTGTACCCATTTAGGTTTTTTATGATCGAAAAAAATTAATTTAGAGTAAATTTCTCGTAAATATACTTGCTTGGGGTAAATTTGTCATAAATATACCAGTTTGGGGTAAATTTGTCACAAATATACCAGTTTGGGGTAAATTTGTCATAAATATACCAGTTTGGGGTTTTTAACGGTATTAAACTTGTGAATTTCCACATGGCTTGCCACGTCAGCAACCACGTCAGCAAAATTAACGGCAAAATCGAATGGACGGAGGGTAAATTTGTCACATATGTACCAGTTTGGGGTTTTTGGTGGTCAAAAAAATAGTTTGGGGTAAATTTGTCACAGGTGTACCAGTTTGGGGTTTTTTAGGGTATTAACCCTATATTTAAACACATGAACAATATAAAATAATAAAGTAGAAGCCTCGGTAATGATATGGAAGTTCACAGTAGTGGTTTCATATTATACATTCATCATTGAACATCATTAAATATCATAGGATCGCACCAAAAATATATATATATATATATATAAACTTGTTACAAACTCTAGGTTCCGGATTCAAGGTTCACCAGCCTAGAATCTAGAGCCAACCAGTCAAAATAGATTCCCCAATTTTTGGAATCTGGAACCTACCTGCATATCTTGGAATTTGATTCTCAAGTTTTAAGTTCCACTCTAAAACCATGCTCACCCTCACCCTTACTTTTTATTTTTCTCCTTTTTTTTTTTTCTAAATATACCTAACTCGGTGCTAGATGTCAAAAGACTATTGCCTTTCTTGTGTTTTTATCTTTCTTATTCTTACTTTCTTCTTTGGCCCACATTGTCAACGTGTGTCTTTACCCATTTAAATAAAGCCAATATTACACTTACTTTGATGGAAAGGAACCCTAGGTTTATGTCCCTAAAATGGATCCTCGCGTGTTTAAAGCGCTACAGGAAAAAAACACTCACATGTGATTACGAACTTGCATGATGTACAAACAGTGAAAAATGTAATGCAAAAATAGGGAAAGGTCGATTCAGTTTCTCAATACAATGAGTTAAATTGTTTCTCTCTTTTATTGAACTTTTGTAGAGCTTAAAAGATAAGATCAAAGAAGAAAAAGGAAAAGAGTCTTCAATTGAGATAATTTTCAATTTACTTAAATATATAAAGACATGATTAGTTTAATCTACAAAACTCTCTCAAATTACCATCACATTATATCATTCATGACATGGCACAAATTTTCACAATGTATGTCAAAGTTTCATTTGTTTCGCAAAAAATAAATATTTTAAAAATACTCTTGAAAATGACAGTTTGTATAGTTTAAAATAGTTATTCAATGAAATATTTTTTTCATCACCGGCAATAATTTATTTATAAAATTTTTTTGTAGATGATAAAAATATTTTTTATTTTCTTCATTTTTGTAAATGAAACAAGTCAGTATTTTTTAAATATATTTTTTAAATCATTCATTTTTTACGAAACAAATATTGTAGTCTATACTTAAATTAAAGCACAACAAAATGAATGGAGGTGAGAAAATGGGTTTGGGTTGTTCATCGCCTACGTTTAGTGGAACACGAAACAACTCGCACGGTGGCAATATTGCACGCATTCTAGCAATGTCAGTAATGTCATTAAGAATAGTGAGACAAAAAGGAACAAATCGACAAAAGGGGGTCCGGCCGGATAAATGCTTAGTTTAGCTTCAATAAATTATTTATTTGAACAACGTCTCGCTTATTCAAATTAACTTCGAGGACTACGTCGTGGGAGTCTGGCGTCATGCACGTGAACGGAACTGTTTACATGCGTCCATTGCTATTGAATTGCACATGACTCGTGGTTGATCCATTAAAGTACGATCAATTATGAAATCAACAGTCATGTGGTTGCTTTTCTTTTCGGCCAACATTAGTTGCAATCCCGATTCTTCCTCGAGCTTCTATTCATAGAAAAAATCGGAAACTTTTACTCTTAACCCCAAAAATACCACATGTCCAAAAGAGCGCTACCGATTTCTCCAAAAATATCAATATGATGAGGCTATTGTTGTTCCATACAAAATTGAGTGTTTGTGATGATGCACGTTTTGATAATGAACCTCTAACTTGCCCTAATGTTATTAATTTTGAAGAAATTAATGGCAATTTTTGAACATGGCGGCAAATTTAGGCTAGTGAAGGTTTATGATTTCACCCCAGTGGCCAATCTTCTAATATGGAAGGGAGAGGTGAGGGGTTCAAATCCCCACCTTCTCAAGGGGAATGAAATGGAGACGTGTAAGTTTCAGGAGTGAGTTTCGACTACCATGCCCTATAAGAGGTAAAGCAAAAGTCTGAAAGTAAGTATTAGAATAGGAATAGAGTATGACTGATCAAAAGAAAAAAAGGCTTGTGATTTTTTGGAAGACAAAAAAAAGTTCGGGACATAATTGGGATTAAATCTAAAATTTGGGGCTTCTAGGGAATTGAGCCCTTCTTCATAACCTCACTGAGTTAGTGAAGTTGATTGAGACTCAATATTAATTTACACCTTAGAAAGTGCAATCATGAATAGTAACGAAGTTAACTCTGTCGGCCACTCGAAGAACCTCTAGCTTACGTGATAAGGTGCAATAACCCAAATACCGCAAGATAGGGAAACAGCGTGACGTCACGAGATCAGCAGAGTGTCCGCAACATGTCACACCATCTCAAGAAGTATAAATCCAAATTTGACCAAACTCAATTACAACCCCTTTTAGATTAGTCACAAGGAAAACAACTTCCTCCTTTCAATTTCCAGCTCCATCCAACCACAATGAATTAATCATTTGCCTCGAACGAAACAAGCAAATGATCTAGTTCAAGTATCCATTTGAATATCACCATTTGTAATAAACGAAAAGTACTATTAGATCGGAACTGATTGAGAGGAGAAAAAATATGGAATCTTGTTCTCAACATTCAGATCGAGGTAGATTCACAATCCACCTTCATTCCTTAAATATAATTATACAACACTTTGCGCAGTGGAGAGATCATCTTTGGATCGCACTAACCATCGATTTCAATAATTAGCCCCATGATTGGAAACGGTCCCCTGAGGACGCGACACGCTTTATCGGTTTTTCTTCGGACCGACGCCCCCCTGAAAATGACGTGAAATGTCGTTTCCGATTTATTAATTTTATCAGATCGCAGACCGTCGTTACAAGACTTTAGCTACAGGAGCTCTTTTAAATTAAAGGTTTTCCCTTGTTTCTCGAGCCGGACTTTAAGGTGCCCGGGCGGCCCACCACGGTACTTCGGTCATGCAATTGAAGACAAAATTTATATCTGGCTTCCAGACAAACGCGACAGCGATTGAACGGGGAATTTTCTTGCCGCGCGCCATATGGCATGGAGCGTGGATCGTGCGGGGTGTCGCATGAGTTCGGTTTCACGCAATTTGGTGGCATGGCGTGTTTCCCGTATCAACATTTATGATAAATTATTTTTATTATTGATAATAATTTATATCTAAATATTTTTATAAATAATTTCATTATTTTTATCATTGTTCATTCATTCATTTTTATAAATAATCATTTTTTAAAATTATTTTTAAAATTATTTATTTTTCATGAACAAATGAGACCTACATCGACTTTAGTTTTTCTCTTCAAGACTCTTATGATTAAAATTAAAAGGATGCATGAGAACAAGTTTTAGCATTTCTAAATCGACATGTCATGAATTTTATGTACATAATACAATCATCAAGTAATAGTTATATCATTGCTATTCTTGCTCTATTATATTCTCCAAGCCATGAAATTACTAGTTAGTTTTGCGTTACTCCATTTGTACAAAATGCTAAATTGAATCACATATAACAGTTGACACATACACTAGTGTGAAGTTTTACTCTCCATTTGTCATAGGTATATCAGTTTGAGATTTTTCATGATATTAATCTAATTTAATGGAAACTAATAGATAGTAAATTTATCAGAAATATATTAGTTTGGATTTTTTGTGGTCAAAATATTAATTTGGAGTAAATTTGTTGCATGTATATCAAATTAGGGTTTGGGGTATTAACCCCTTGTAGAAGTATGAAGTAATGTCATGAAGGTATGATTAATATAAGTTATAGTAACCGTAAGTTATACAACATGATTACGAACGATGATAGGATATTTAATATGCGATAAGCAATCATTAGAAACTATAACATAGTTCAATTCGTAAAGCAACTAATCATTATTTTTAGTGGACTGTAACTTCAAATGATAATTTAACAATATAAGTATAGTTAGTTGATTCTTCTTATCGTCATTATTTAATTGTGTAAGTGCACTATGTAATAATTTAAACTATCTCAGTTAAATCAGACTATAAATTATGATCAGCCACGATGGTTGTGGGAAAGCTTTTCTCTGTTGTATATTTAACCAAATAGTGAAAATAGAATCACTGCTCCCACCAACCAAGCCTCCTGTAACTCCAGTAAAAGACAATAACACCTTGATTAGCATCTCTGTGGGAGAGGGTCTACTTTCAATGAACTCAACTAGGTATGGGTATAGCAAGACTAGGCTTTGGGATTCTCATCACATTCTATCTCATCTCCCTTGGAAACCCAAAACTGATAAATCACAAAACAAAATCAAAGTTAATCAATCGAATCGGTAACCTGCTCCCACTCTAAATAGCAAACTTTGCCCAATGTCCCCACCTCTTGTCTCCATGTAATTAGAAACGTGTAAGATTATAATTTTGGCACTGTTGGCATATCATCTATTCTTGTCTAGGTGTGCTAGCCTAATAGCCTTTTGTTACTACAGCAATCTAAGGCCACATATGTTAGAAAGCTCTTTCATGTGAAAGGCTTCATGGGAATTCCAACAAATATACGAAATTTTGGGTAAGGTCTATTGTCTTAAAGACAATGATTTTCCTGACAGGATTCGTGATTCAATATAATCGGCTCCGATGGTCAAGATACAATGCTTAGACTCTGATCTTCCTTATTAGTCTGCGTAATAAGCGGAGGATGAGCATGATTCGAGCTTTGAAATGATAGTCAATATGGAGTAGATACGAAAAAGACAAACAAGAAAGGAGGAGGAGGACGAGTATAGAATTGCATTGCCATTATTTTAGAAAAAGAAGTTGATTAGTATTTTCAGAAAATACGCAACAAAAGGAGGCATTTTCGATGTGAAGACATGAATTGGCCATCTCCATGGCTATTGCTTTTTCGGTCGGTCCAATCTATCAAGTAAAACACTATTTTTTTCAGGCTATCTTATTTCTAAAACTATTAATAAAATAAGAAACAATAACAATCTACATAACTAGGGCAAGTAGCATTTGTTTGAAATGGTCCTAGAGTTTGGCAAGCCTTCATTCTACTCCGCTTAACCCTGCCCCGCGAGGGCTGTGAATCCCCTTGGCATGTAAAATAGGACCCAAATCTTACTTAAGGAGCAAATAATTTCCAAAATAGTGATATTATTTAGTTGAAGTGATTGGTTCCCAATTCGGTCTAGTTCTAAGATGGAACCGGGAATCAAGGACAAGGGATCAGACTGATCGGTCCTAAAATCAAGAACCGGATCAAATAGAACAGTCCTTTTTTTTTTTTCCTACTACTTGATGCCGTCTATTATAAAGAAAAAAAGATAGTCTTTCTTTTTTAAGAAATTTTAAAAAAGAGAATTTTTAGTTGGTCCAGTCTAATTCCCCCTTGGAATTGGACCACCCAGATACTGGTTCCACTTTTTGGAGTTAGAAACCGAACCAACACTCCCAAGAATTAGATCCAACTAGCCAGTTCAGTCTGTTTCAAGTGGTTTCTGGTTCAAGCGGTCCATTTTGCATTCCCCAATTATTTAGGACACTCCTTTGCAATCTTAGATAATTTTATTTATTCATTTTTAGTAGGCATTTGATTAGTTTAATATATACGTGTGTGGGAGGAGGGGGGGGGGGGAAGAATTTCGAATTTATTTTATTTACGTACATCTGTATATCCATTTCATATTTTTGTCTCGTAGTTGAGTCTTTTTCAAGGGAGTGTCGTGTTTACTTTCATCTGCAATTGGAGGAAACTTTTTCTAAGCATGCCTTAAGATTGAGATGGGTTACAATAATGGACATTACTCATACTCATATCTATTTTTTCATTAAGACTGCGTAGGGGTGATATCCATAGCTTATACTCTATCAATCCCATGCTCATGTTCATTCACCGAATGAAATAAAATAAGCAACTACTTGATCAAGAAATGTTCTTGTTGGAGTTTCAAGAATAATGTATAGGTAAAATTAACAAAAATAACACAACTGAAACAAAAATGATATATTTTATACATAATTCTCCTAAGGCGTTGTTGGTGTGTTTTAATAAAAAAATCTGAATATAAAAAGAAAGTTAAATGAATTACCTCTCGAAGCGCGCTTTATACAAATTGGTTCGGATGTTTTATAGTTCGAGCCCCATAAACATCGAAACTCTAGTTTAGACACACCAACAATGGACGTCGAACGGAAAAGAGAACTTTCGGATATTTATAATTATGATCGTGCTAGCAATCTTGTGGAGATAATCCGCCGTATCCTTGATGTTTTTAGTCACGGTCCGAACGAGAGAGAATCCCTCTTTTTCTTGCGTCTCAAAAACACAAGAACACAAACTTTGCTCTCTATTTTCAGCAACCTTTGCTGACCATCCAAGTTTCGTGCATGTGCTTCGTGCACATGCATGAAGCTTTAAATTTTTTTATTAAACATTAATTAATTAAATGAATAATTAATTAATTAATCAAATCCCTTTTAAAAATAAAAAGAAGATAATTTTTATAAGTACATTTGTGAATACATTAACATATATTCACTTTGAGCATGTATGTGTATTATATGCAAATAGGCTCGTGACTATAATACAAATTAAATTAAATATCATTTAATTTAATTTCAAATCCACTCAATTCGATTGCAATAATTGCAAACACATTTGCAACAATATTTCTCTCTTGTTCCACATCATCTTTATTGTATATGGTGTATGACATCCCTAAGTTCATCGTTAAGCTGGTAGTAAGACTTGTATTAACACATTAGTATTCCCAAAAGAATTAATTGTCTCAATTGATCTTTGGGTCCTACAATCCATGATTGACATCTAGCAATATGTTATGGCTACCTAGATAATGTGAATACTTTAAGAACATAATGAACCTATCAGTTTTGGCTACAGTGTAATTCAATCCCTCTGTCTTAGTATGTCTCAATCAAACAAAGACCATGGAATATTTGTCAAGTCACCAATTCGATCATATGTACAAATCTAATTGACATGCATTTTATTTAAGACATAAACAATTTATTCTTACTTATAACTCCGGCCGAGGATTTCAATGCAGTGTTATAATTAAATCGCATAGAACATCATTATTATACCTTGCATGTAACAAGGAAACAGATTCCATATTGCGCACACGTGCAACTTCGTATATGAACAAACCATGACCATCAGGTACAAAGACGGATCAATGACCCGGCATTACGTGCACCTATGAACCATAGTTATTCGACACACAAGTTAACACTGTGCCTCAGGTCTAAGAATTATTTACACAAGACCAAAACATGAACAATTAGACATTGACCACGCTAAAGCTTTCATGTCGCTAATCGTTCCATATGTGTCACGTTCAGTGAACTTGTCTAATACAAACACCCGTGTTCTAACTCAAGCATCATAATACCCAATGACATGTGACTCATCATTTTTTTAAATATCCAATACTTAATGGTAAAGTTAAGAACACACCGATCTCAACAGAATTATTAATATCTACTCAATAATCCATCGATTGTGAACGATTTAAAGATTCAGTCTAACTATGAACCCGTCACAATATTCTTAACATCTTAAGAATAGGTCTAATTGCAACTGATCTTATGAAATCATTCATAACTATAAATAATTGGACAAATGAATGAATATGTCATTGTCATTAATTAAATAATAATGATGATAGTACAACTGAAACCTCTAATGTGTAACTATTACATAGTAACTTTAGGGCATATATCCAACAATTCTTTTCTTAGCCTATTAATTTTATCCGTTACAATTCAATAATCTGACACACTCTAACGGCTTAAACTTATTAATTAATCTATCCAATTGAGTACCCAATTAAGTTTTAGGACACGAATGATAACTATTCTGCTCAAGGAATAGATTTTTCTATTTTAATTTTGTGGACGAGTTTCTAAACAGAAATACACATTTGATAACAACTTAAAATTTCTGCTCATGGAATAGAAATTTGTATAATAATAATATAAAATTTCTCCCTTTTGGATGGCAATCACAGACGGCAACGACGGCTAATGATGACTAGCGGGTGATCAACAACAGTGATCGACAAGCAACTAGTGGCGACGAATGATGGGCAATGACGGGTGGGTAGCCGGCTAGTAGGTAAGGTGAGCGATAAGAAAAGTTTTTAGTTCTCATTTGTATTCTAGAAATAGAGAACTATAAATTTTTTAGTTCTCATTGTTATTTTAAACTTATTTCTAAACTCAAAATTTGTTCCATAGATAAAAACAATGAAATTGCATCACCAAACGGATTTCTATTCCAAATATACTTTCGAGAACAATTATCATGCTCGCCCTTAGTTTCTTTATACACCATCCATTCAAGTTTTGCGATTTGTAGATGTCATACTTGAACAAAGGCCATGCTAATCTTCTCTAGATCAGTTCACTCGGATTGGGTGTCCAACAATGCACCCATTCGAATTTCATTAGCTCATATTGATACTATTTCATTTTGTTTTATCAATTCAAGTGGATTTAAAACAATTTTTGCATCACTAGCCTTATTTACTCCTTGCGCACGACAACTACTGTAACGAACCAATCCGATGAGGGTGAGAAGTGGTCATTGGAGCCAAAGGGCTCCAACAACAAGCGATGGTGAAAGGGGGAGGAATGAACTGTTGTGGCTAACAATGCAACCTAGAAGGGGGTGAATAGGTTGAGTAATGATTCTTTAAATTTTTGCAAAATATTAAACAATTAGCACTCAAGATCATGGGGGATGATGATAAGCATATTAGAGTGTTTATGATGTTTAGGTTTTGTAATCAAGCACAAGTCTACTCTAAGACTAACAGTCTTAATAGCGGTTGGATTCCACTAACGATCAACAAAGAAAGTCACAACCGGCTTAATGTTGTTCCTTTCAATCGATAGATCACACTATTAGGATATGCACACTGCTTTTACATTTATTCACTCAACTATCAGTTGTTCTAGTGCTAAACTAATACAGGAGCAATACAAAAGAAGATCAAATAGAATTTATGTTTGTGATAGTAATTGCAATATTCAATGCATCCAACCCTCTTCATAACATCACTACTCCCTATATAATAAGGTCCTCAAACGTATTCAGTTGGAGATCTTACTCCTTATATGCTAAGGTCCTCAACATATCCAATTGGAGATCTTCAAGGATGACCAACTAGCCACTGAGTGTTGTTGAAGGAGACCTCGGACAGAATCGGCATTGCTCTTGCAATCGCTTCCTTTAACAGTCTTAGGTTTCTTGATATAGGCCTGGTACATCTGTTCAAAACAATATTTCAGCTGTTTTTCTTATTGCTTTCCTAGTTTTTTTTTGCTATGAAATCCGGTCTTGTAACGGCCACATTCTATACCATCAATAGTCATCTTTCCAGCGCATATCTCACTGTCATCAAACCCAATGTATCACCATAACTATCAGATACACACTATCGTCAGCACTGACTGTGAGTGACCTAGTCGAGTATATTCAATGACGATATTGATTGAATGACACGAGATGTTAAAGATCAATTACCCTTCAATCTTTATCAATACCATAGGACTTCTAAGGATACTTGCTTGACCAATCCTACTAAGTGACCACGAGACATCACTCTCATTTTGCTTGTAAATCCAATTTGTCAAAAGCAAAGTTTCTTGGCAAACCAAGATCATTGATGATAGATAAACAATTTCACTATCTGCACTAGTAAATGTTGATACTCACAAATAGTTCGGTAATCACCAAAATAGCATAGGAATGTTTTCCAACATGAAATGAATTGCATACCCAATACGAGGAAAGCATGCTTAGAATATGTATGTGAAAAATGAAATTAATTTAAGGACACGCTTTTTTATGTAATAATAAATTTTACTTTGAAACTTCAAAGTTAAGCATACTTAGGCTAAAGCACTATTAGAATGAGTGACCTTTGGAAAAGTGCCTAATTGTACATCAAAGGACAAGAGAATATAGGATGAGTCAAAGCCGATAATATCTCAAATGAATTAATTGAGAAATGTCACCACTCCAATTCTTGGATAAAAAAATGATGGTCAGAGTACTCATTTGAACATGACATGCGAAGGCCAAGATGGGGAAGAACACTTCCAGGTGATCTATCAAGAATTCTAATTCTCTTTTTCTCTCTTATTGCTATTCTTTATGTTTTCCGGTTCCTATCTTGTTGTTTTATCTGACCGTTTGACATGGTTATGTCCACGTTTTATATTCCACCTTAAAATGTCGGTTATGCTGATGGAAGAATTTTTAATTAAATCCGTTCTTAAAGTTTAAGATCTCGCGGGATGGCGCGAATCATAATATTCAATTTTAACGATGCCCAATAATCTGCCATATATCTTACAAAATTCCTAGTGCCTGTCCTTTGTCCAATGTCTGATTGCCGACACATGGGAGCCATCAAAGATTCAGATAGTTCTGTTTTATTTATTTATTTATTATTTATTATATTTTTGGCCAGCAGCATACTCCTAGGTTTACTTTAGGAAAACCAATGTGATGAAATGTGACAACGACGTTGACAGAAGTTCGATTAACACCTCCCCCACAAAAGCATTTAAAATACGGTTTTGCCAGTTGCTTATGAGATGGCCCAAGTGAAACCTCCTTTTCTTCTCTGGCAACAACCCATTTAGAAGACTCCAGTCCCTGGAACCTTCAGGATGTGATTGGTCGGTTTGGTCATATGAGATGTGAGATCCCTGGATAAATATTTTTGGCATGGGGTGGAGAGACGATCCCGTGACTTGCTTTCGTGGAACAGCATTTTAGTCATCCACGACATGATATATATGAAGTAAAATTTGAAGCTCGGAAATTATAAATTTGGAACAAGTCAAATTGCCATGTGAAAAACTTAAATTTTTCATAGCGTATGTATAAAGTGAGCGAGAGATGTGATGGTAACCATCCTCGATACAAAAGCCAAACGTTCAAAAATCAAACTAAACCAATCTGGTTTAAGATGGAAGTTAGGACATCAAAAATCTAATCTCATACAATAACATAATCTGATTGTGAATCACTTTCGAACTTTATGTTCTCCCCCTCAAGCAGGCACCTTGACTTCCGCCGTGCCCAGCTTGTTTACATTATCATCGAAAGTCTCCTTTGCCCATGCCTTCGTAAGATGTCTGGTACTTGTAATCTCGTGGGCACTCCCACACAAAATTACATTGTATCAGCACAGGAGGACTTGAGCTTGAGTCCCCATTATTTATTTTGAAGCTTTAATTTGAGGACAAAGTCCAGGTAGGCGTGATGGGAGTGTTTAAGTATATTAATGCTGAACCCCGAATTCATCTAATAGTTTAAGCCACTAGAACTGTTGGCAATCCCACACCTTTTTATAGAATTTGTACCTGCAAAAGAATTAACATCCCCAGTTCCCAATGGGAAGAGTTCTATATGTAATGCCTACAGCAGTATCTAATTTGGAATCAACAACCAAGAGTAAAGCCTGTTTAGTCCTCCTGGCAGGCCCTAATTCCCCAATTTGATCTGGAATAATTATAATTATGATCTTTGACCAAAAAAAGGAAAATTATAATTATGATCACCTAAGATGACCCAAGTCACATGGACCCTCCTGTTAAATGATGCTTCTGCTTGCTTCAGTCTCACAAAAATCTGCTGCTGAGTCTCTTTCCGTATTTGATGAGCTTAGAAGAACCGGGAAATCATATCTGATGTTGAATCCTCAAGAAAATCACATATGAATCTTTCCTTCATAGAAACAATCTTCTAAGTAACCCAGCCCTCAGATCTTCCAAGTAAAAAAGCGTGCCAACTAAAATGACACCATTCAGATCAACTGCATCAAGAATCTGTTGAAATGAAGAAATATCCTGAAAATAACATCCCAACCCATTATTCCTTCCTGAGAACTTCTGATAGTGTTGAAGTCTCCAGCAATCATCCAACGAAATCAAGAACAGAATCTGACAGTAACGTTCAACTCGCCCCACAAAGAGGCGCTCTCATCACAAAAGTTCAGTGCATGCACAGAGGAGGAGAAGAATGACATTTTTTTTTTTTTTATTGCAATGAACATATTATGCGTCAGAGAGACTAAATACAGGGAGAGTTTCAAAACAACCAGTTCCACAAAGCTGATAACTTGATGACTGTGGCAAGTAACTCCTTCCAGAAAACCATCTATTTTGCATTCCCATCCATATTTGTTTCATGCCCTTTAGTATCAAGTAAAGCAAACAACAAAATGCAAGAAAGTACTCACAGGTTTTTAACTTCTACATGCCTACAGGGCTTGTTAATACCTCTTATATTCCCCACTAAGAACTGGATGACGACCATTAAGATATCTTAGACAAGAAAAATATAATCGATGATGAAACTGACATAAACTCCTTCAATTGTCTTTCTATTGTGATTTCAGATAACAGTTTTCCAGTGCAAATTAGCCTCAACAGCTGCCCACAAGATTTCTTTCATAAGGCATGCCCTGCAGATAAAGTGGCTACCTTATAAATAACTGGTCAACAGCACAGTTTGCAGCTGATAATTTGCACTCACTTCCGACAAAAAGAATGAAACAATCTTCATAAAGAACATCAAATTTTTGTTCCTAACTGCAACCTCGTCAGGAAACGCTTCATCCTGCTGACAGTGAGAAGAATTTATAATATCAGGAGTGTTATTTGACATTCCAAGCTCTGCTCCTGGATCCACATTTTCTAATCTAACAAAACCTAATCTAGCATCAAATCCAGCACAAAGAGTTGCAGTATCCACTTTAAAACAGTGCTCGGTGGTCCATGCTTAGTCCAACATCTATAGCCACTGGAAATAGCTACTCCAGTTTTAGTCATAAGCTCCATCGAACTTTCTTCAATAAAATCCAGGAGGTGTAAACCATATACAGATCTTCAGGGATTGGACTATTTGGAGGGTAGAAGTCTATTTAGACATAATCCTAAGCTATTATACACCAAGGTCCATTCTTCAACGTCCAATCAAAACATTTCATCATTTGGCAAACATATATACCATTTTCACACTGACACCTCAATTCTACCTTGCTGCTCCCAGAGCTTAGAAAATATTTCAAGTTTAATTAGCAAGATGCACCTAGATCCAAAATGGGTATATATAAGAATAAATTTCATGCTCAAGGACGCAAAAGCAAATTATAATCTAGCCATTGCAATAACCAATCAGAAAACAAATTCCCAATATTTTCTTATGGAGCTAACTTTTTGTCTTACATTTTTTACATTTTTTAACTTGACAGTCCATTTAACTTCATTTATTTTAATAAGAAAAATCACAAGGTAAATGGAAAGCCATGTCTATCATTCTATAATTTTCTCTCTTTTGATACGCAATTTACAATTGACATTTTGCATTTTTACTAGAAAATCCAGAACTACAATTAGTTATTCTGTGTTAAATATCTGTCAACTTTGAGATATTGATACATTTAGAAAACTTCCTCCCACCCCAAAAGCAGCAAGTCCCTGCGCCATCAATAAATGAAAGCCTAGACATTTTACAAAATTAATCTGCTCTCTCCGGTAATCACCAGAAGTCCTTGCAGGAACATGTACCGTTCATAAAATGATGGAATCTGCTCTTATCTCTCATGATAATCTCCCTCATGCTAATTCTTGAAATAAACTTAAAGAAATTATGGCAGTCATCACAAGTCCTCAGATTCTTTATGATCCTAATTGGGGATTCGGGTTCTACATTAATTAGACCAAATGCAGCAGCAAGCTTTTCACTGTGAACAAGCAGCATGGCTTCCTTCTCCTCCATTTCCACGTCATGGTGAACAGAACCAACTTCTGAGATGTAACCCAAACTCCCGATTTGCATATACAAGTCCTCCAACTTCTGATATATGCTTGATGACTGTGGATGGGAATTATCTCCAGTGTAAAAAACATGTACTTCACTGTTTAAGTCAATAGAGCTATATGCAGCTACCTTCTTGATGCACTTCTTTCTCATCCTTAGTCTCACTTTTTCAACAGAGTCCCACCTCCCAGCAGAAGCATACATGTTAGATAATAGAACATGATATGAAGCAATATCAGCTGCTAACTCAAAAAGCTTATCGGCCGCAACCTGACCCACTTTAACATTCTTGTGTATTGCACAGGCACCCAGCAAAGCACCCCAAACTCCTGCATCTGGCTCAATGGGCATACCCATTATAAAGCTATAAGCCTCCTCAATATGTCCTGAGCGGCCAAGGATATCGACCATACAAGAATAATGCTCTCTTCTAGGCCGAAGATTCTGATCATTTGAATCCACAATGTAGCTAAAATAAGCCCGACCTTGACTCACAAGTCCGGCATGGCTACAAGCAAATAAAACTCCAAGATAAGTGACATAATTTGGTTTTGGCCCTTCGTTCTGCATTCTAGAGAACAGAGCCAAAGCTTCTTCACTCTTCCCATTAACTGCGTAGCCTAAAATCATCGTGCTCCACGAAACAACATTTCTAAGACGCATTTCATCAAATAAAGTTCTTGCCATATGAGTACTACCACATTTCATACACATGTCTAGCCGTGCATTCTCAACAATAATATTGCTCTCCATCCCATCATATAAGGCAGATTCATAAATCTTATTGCCAATGTTTAAACATCCCAACTGACCGCATGCCGATAGGGCACTGACAATAGTCACGGCATCAGGCTTGATCCTGGCCAAGCCCATCCGATGGAACAGTGCGAGGGCCTTACTAGCATACCCCATCTGCACGCATGCTGCAATGAAAGAATTCCAAGCCACTAGATCTCTCTCTATCATAGTCTCAAACAAGTAATCAGCCAACCCCACGTTCCCAAACTTCACGTACATTATCATCAATTCATTTCTCACCATGGCATTATACTCAAACCCATACTTTACCACGTGCGCATGGATAGTCAAAGCGGCCCAGGACTCGGGCAGCTCGGCGGACGCCTTCACCACAAATGGAAAAGTAAATCCGTCGGGGCGAACACCGAGAGAACTCATCCTTCCGTAGAGCGAAACCGACTCCATGGGCATGTCATTCTTCGCATATCCCCGGATCAGGGTGTTCCACAAGAAGATTCTTGGTTTGTGCATTTCATCGAACAGTTTGCGAGCGTACTGAACGTCACCTAAGATCACCAGATTGGTGAGCAACTGAGTGATGAGGCTGTTTTTCACCGAGAGCCCAGAAGTCAGGACGAGCGCATGGATCTGCGTGAGCTGGTGCGGTTGAGAGGAGCATGCTTTCAATAAGGTGGCGAGGGTCTGTTTGGTCAGCGGAAACGGTAGAGAGAGCTTTTGGCGGCATTCCGCGAGCATCATAAGGGATGTAGAGAAAATGGGTTCCCAGGATCACATCGAAAAAGACTTCATAGCACGACGGCGAGGCCGAAGTTCTCGTTTGAGCTCCGAGCGAGGTAGATCGGCGTCCAGCAAGCTTTGAGACATCCAAGTGCGACGCCTTTCTGTCTCTAGATTGCTTCATTCCTTTGAAATTTGTCATTTTCCGATACAAAAATGGTGCAAAATATTTACTAAACTTTGACTCAATATATAATTTGATCTTTAAATTTTTAATTTATTTAGACTTTCGCTCAATATATAATATGATTCATGAATTAATTTGTTCTTTGTAACCCTCGAACTATGTTCTATATTGTAAATTTAAAAATTCATGTATCACATTGCATATCAGGCTAAAATTAAAGGACAATATTGAATGAATTAAAATTTCATTAATTAAATTGTATATTAAATTAAAGTTCAAAAATTATTGTATGATTCCTTAAAATTTGGAAGCAAGTTTACTTTGTTTGGCAAATGAAGTTGGAGGAGGAAAAGAAAATACAATAAAGAAAGGAGGTTAACAGAAGATAATTGAAAGGAGTTTTCTTTGTTATCTTGGATTAAGCATGGAATGGAGGGCTTTGAGGGTACTAAGCTATGACATTGTGACGTTATTGAAATTAAGTACAAAAACCCCATAACACATGGCAAAATTGATTGCCCGCATGTGACAAATCATGATGAATATAAGAACACTTCAACATGTGTATTTCCTTTCATACGAAGACATTATCATGAATAGATGAATTTACTTTTTTCCTCAACAGAAAAATATCGTATACATCGATCACATAACTGATATATCAATTTCTACATTAGAATTCTGCGAACTTTATTTTTTACTGGTTGATTTTTTTCAAATGTCGTTTTCACGTAACATATCTTGCCACCCCAAATTTCACGTTTGCTTGATCCACCCGATAAACCTATGGGAGGGAATTGGGATTGAGAAGAGACGATTGGGCGTGATAAGTAGACGTGGTGGAATATAAGAGAGTGGACAAGATCGCAACCCTAATTGCGTTTTATGGGAAGCCCATACTAGAAGTAAGTCGTCGTCCTTACGGGCCATATCATCATTGGGCCACTTGAGCTGGGCGCGAGCCTAATAAGAAGAAGTGAGAAATTCTACTACGATAAGTATATAGAGCCTAGTCCATCAAATGGGTCAGTTAAGTCAATTTGAAAGATGGTTCAGTGCAAATTGACTCATTTAACTCCTTGATTTCCATGCAATGCAAATGTCTTGACTCGAACTTAACTCATTTCCGGCATAATATGTATTATTAAAACACTTCCATAGTTAACTCAATCTAGAAAAACACATACCCAAATTGAGGTTAGAATGCAAAGCGAGCGAGCATGAGACAGAGCAAAACACTGTTAAAATAGAGATATAAGTTATTTGATTTTAAGTAAATTGTGAACCTATTTAACATTCTTATTATTTTGAGATTTACCATTGTAGTTACATTTATAACACATTTCATCGATTTTATTTATTTATTTATTTTTTAAAAAAAAGTCATCTTTAAGTAGGGACAAAGTCCCACGTCACCTAAGCTTGCACATGTGAAGTCATATACAATCTGATATTGTGGTTCTATGAGTTGCATACTATTTTGAAGCTCGTACATCGAGCTCTATTAGACCTGTTGAAATAGGTCATATGCCCATTTCTTAACTCATATTTGATGGCTAAGTTGTTATGTAAATTAGATAAAAGCTAGACACAAAGTTTAGAGAATCCTTGAGGAAAACTCACAACAATGAGACGGGCAATGAATTATATATAGCCCAACATACTAGTTCGGAAAGAGTACTTAGGTTCTTATAATCGCGGAATCAAGTTGTAGACAACTTTGCATGTGCACACTTAGGCAATGTGAGACATTCATCTCAGATTGAATTCCTTTTGTTGTCAACAATTAATCTCTATAAAGGGAAAAGGGTGGGGCTACATGCATAAATGTCATTTTTGGCTTAAAATCACGTGTCTGGTCGATTGCCCAAATTAGTCTTTCACTTCATCAAGCGTGTATTGATACCTAATGTAAATCCTTTATGCAAATTAATGATTTATGAGTTGATACTTTCCCATTTCGGTTTATCATAAAAAATTTCCTTTGGTAATTATTTTATTTGTTTATTTTTACACCTAACATGAAGAAAACAATTTTATATCTTTCTAAAAGAGAGCAAAAACAAAACATCGGATATGTATTTAGCTAGAAATTCAATTCAATATCTCGATTTGTTTGTTCTGTCCAATCTCCAAAATTGAGATCGTTCCAAACACAGAATGGAAGTACAATTAACGCAGTGGCCCAAAAAGAGCATAATTAGCCCAAAAATCAGGGCCAACCCTAGTCAAAGATGGATTAACCGGCCGACAACTCTTATTCAATTTTTTGGGCCCATTTGATAGAACTGAAAAAAATTAAGTGCTGAAACATTGAAGTACTAACTATTAGGTTCTTGAGTGCTGGATGATAAAAATATAAAGTTTCTTAATAATAGATTATTATTAAGTAAATTTTTTTTTTTTGGCTTCTTAATAAACATGAAATAGTGAACTCTATCGGAAGGTTTTGATGATATAATAGATAAGATTTTGATTTTCGATAAGTATCAGTTAACCAAAAAAGCAATAAACCGATTTGTGTAGTTAGAGGTTATTAAACACACTTAACGACATTGCAAAAAAGCTTAGTACTCGGCACTTAACGTGATTATCAAGTACAACCCATTCCCACTTCAAGTCTTCAACCGTGTTGATTAAGAGAACATCATTTAGAGGGGAATGAAGATCTGATTCTCATCCCACCCATTTAATTCTGAATAACCAAATATGATCAAAATACTTGATTTGAGGGAGGCATATCTTTGCCTTCATACACTGACGCAACTTACATGAACAGAAAAGATCATGTGTATGCATCTGAGCTGGGGAGAGATTAGTTAAGCCGAAACATTCGGACAGTCCGTAATTCCAGTGAAAAAAAAAAAGGGAGGGACATAGGCCAATCTCTTGGCGCGGTTGTGAACAATTCCAGTATGCGACTGGCTGTCCCGTGATGGTCGGCGAAAGATGTAAAGGGAGAACTCACTGGAGCCCTTATCTTGTGGGGATCCCCCGACCTTTCTTTTTCATCATAGTTGTTCATTCTTTTCCTTATAATCACCGGACCACCTTTTGTCAATTCCTCGAGTTGAAAATGGAGAGCTCATCTTTTTGCGCAACCCGGCATTCGGTCTCGACCTCGTCTGTCACACATCATTTTCTACATTATGTGTCGGATTCCATATTCATGTTGAAAATCAAGGGCGTCCTTTGTTTTGCTTTTTCTAGCATTTCAACTGGAATGTTTCCAAGGTTTCTCACCGTACCTTTATTTTCCAAAAAAGATTTCAAGTAGGTGACGCTAAAGTTTTTTATGGTTGCAGTATATTTTTATCTGTAATTTTTTTCTTGAGATTTTGAGGCTTATTTTTATGAAATATTTGAACAGCTTGAAGATAAAAAATACATATAGTTATTTAAGATCATTTATCATCTTATCAAACTTTGTTAGGTGCCGGGATGAGTTACTAGAAAAATCCCTCATTGGAAATATTGGGGTGTGTAACAAACAATATATTTTGATTGATCTATAATTAATTACTCAAACTTTTGTATAAGTGTGGGGAATGTACCAAAAAAGTCATAAACCTAATGTATTAGTAATTTTTCAATTGAACCAATTTAAGTATAAACATTTTTATATTAATACCAATTCAGTTTATCTGACCAATTTTGGCCGATTGGTATTGACATGGACACCAGCCAGTGGTCAAATGCTAACGTGGATACCAACTAGTGGCCAAACATTGACGTGTCAATTTTTAATTTTTTTAATTTCTTATTAATTTTTTTCTTTTCAATTTCTTTCCTTTTTCCTTTTCTTCTCTCTCTTCTTCCTCCTTAAACTATCCTCACAATGGCTAACGAGTCTCCAGTGAGGCTGGCCAGCCACTAGGTGAGGACCGTGAAGCCCTTGCCAACTGCCGATGAGGGTTGCAGCTCTCGCCTAGCCTCACCCAAGGGTGTGGGCGAGACCGGTGAGGCGAAGCCCTCACCTAGTGGGACACTTGCCGGACACCGCAAGTTATGGATCTGATCAACGCCACCGGCCATAGGCCTGCCCAGCCAAAGGCGAGGGACGGCCTTGCCAAATCTGGTCTGGGTGAGGGCGAGCCCTAACGAGGCTAGCCCTCGCCCGGCGTTGCCGTCGCCTGACCGATGTCGGCGAGGCTGCCTTGGCCTAGGGGAGGGTTGGCCTCGCCTAGGCGACCCTAGCCGAGCTGCGCCTGGGCGAGGGCTCCCCTCGCCCGACCGGGCCTCACCTATGGCCGGTGAGGCCAGTCGACTAGCTGTGGTCGATGGCTGGCTATCGCCTATGGCCGGTGGTCGGCCACCAGAAGAGGCCAATTAAAAGCCAAAAAGAAAAAAGGAAAAAAAAATAAATTCAGAAAAAAATCAAAAATATTAAAATATTATTAAAAATTGTCCATGTTAGCGCCAATAATCCTATGTGTCACTTTTGGCATCCACATTAGCATTTTTCAGCAAAAATTGGCCAAATAGACTAAATTGGCAAGAGGTGAAAATGTTATGACTCAATTGGCAAAGTTAAAAGGTTTAGGACTAAATTGGCAAAAGTGCAGTAGGTTTAAGACTTTTTGGACAATTTTCCCGAAAGGAAGTTAATAGAAGATAATTGAAAGGAGCTTCATTTTTTATCTTGGATTAAGCATGGAATGGAGGGCTTTGAGGTTACTAAGCCATGACATTGCGATGTTATTGAAATTAAGTACAAAAACCCCATAACACATGGCAAAATTGATTGGTGGCGTGTGACAAATCATCATGAACATACGAATAGTTCAACATGCATATTTCCCTTCATATGAAAACATTATCACAAATAGATGAATTTACTTTCTTCCTCAACAGAAAAATATCGTATACATCGATCACATAACTGATATATCAATTTCTACATTAGAATTGTGGGGACTTTATCTTTTACTAATTGATATTTTTCATATGTCGTTTTCACGTAGCATATCTTGCTACCCCAAATTTCAAGTTTGCTCGATCCACCCGATAAACTTATGGGAGGGAATTGGGATTGGGAAGAGACGATTGGGCGTGATAAGTAGACGTGGTGGAATAGAAGAGAGTGGACAAGATCGCAACCCTAATTGCGTTTTATGGGAAGCCCATACTAGAAGTAAGTCTTCGTTCTTACGGGCCATATCATCATTGAGCCACTTGAGCTGGGCGCGAGCCTAATAAGAAGAAGTGAGAAATTCTACTACGAGAAGTATATAGAGCCTAGTCCATCAAATGGGTCAGTTAAGTCAATTTGAAAGATGGTTCAGCGCAAATTGACTCATTTAACTCCTTGATTTCCATGCAATGCAAATGTCTTAACTCGAACTTAACTCATTTCCGGCATGACATGTATTATTAAAACACTTCCATAGTTAACTCAATCTAGAAAAACACATACCCAAATTGAGGTTAGAATGCAAAGCTAGCAAGCATGAGACAGAGCAAAACACAGTGAAAAGAGAGATATATAAGTTATTTGATTTTAAGTAAATTGTGAACCTATTTAATATCCTTATTATTTTGAGATTTACCATTGTAGTTACATTTATAACACATTTCATCGATTTTATTTATTTATTTATTAAAAAAAAGTCATATTTAAGCGAGGACAAAGTCCCACGTCACCTAAGCTTGCACATGTGAAGTCATATACAATCTGATATTGTGGTTCTATGAGTTGCATACTATTTTGAAGCTCGTACATCGAGCTCTATTAGACCTGTTGAAATAGGTCATATGCCCATTTCTTAACTCATATTTGATGGCTAAGTTGTTATGTAAATTAGATAAAAGCTAGACACAAAGTTTAGAGAATCATTGAGAGAAAACTCACAACAATGAGACGGGCAATGAATTATATATAGCCCAACATACTAGTTCGGAAAGAGTACTTAGGTTCTTATAATCGCGGAATCAAGTTGTATACAACTTTGCATGTGCACACTTAGGCAATGTGAGACATTCATCTCAGATTGAATTCCTTTTGTTGTCAACAATTAATCTCTATAAAGGGAAAAGGGTGGGGCTACATGCATAAATGTCATTTTTGGCTTAAAATCACGTGTCTGGTCGATTGCCCAAATTAGTCTTTCACTTCATCAAGCGTGTATTGATACCTAATGTAAATCCTTTATGCAAATTAATGATTTATGAGTTGATACTTTCCCATTTCGGTTTATCATAAAAAATTTCCTTTGGTAATTATTTTATTTGTTTATTTTTACACCTAACATGAAGAAAACAATTTTATATCTTTCTAAAAGAGAGCAAAAACAAAACATCGGATATGTATTTAGCTAGAAATTCAATTCAATAACCTCGATTTGTTTGTTCTGTCCAATCTCCAAAATTGAGATCATTCCAGACGACAGAATGGAAGTACAATTGACGCAGTGGCCCAAAAAGAGCATAACGAGCCCAAAAACCATGGCCAACCCTAGTCAAAGATGGATTAACCGGCCGACAACTCTTAATCATTTTTTTGGGCCCATTTGATAGAACTAAAAAAAATTAAGTGCTGAAACATTGAAGTATAACTATTAGGTTCTTAAGTGCTGGATGATAAAAATAAAAAGTGGCTTGATAATAGATTATTATTGAGTAATAATTTTTTTGGCTTCTTACTAAACATGAAATAGTGAACTTTATCGAAAGGTTTTGATGATATAATAGATAAGATTTTGATTTTCGAAAAAATATTTTATCAGTTAACTAATTAAGTAAGCTGTTCTTCGTAACACATTGACTTTTTTACTAAAAGCAATAAACCGATTTGTGTAGTTAGAGGTTATTAAACGCACTTAACGACATTGCCAAAGAGCTTAGTATTTGGCACTTAACGTGATTATCAAGTACAACCCATCCCCATTTCAACCATGTTGATGGGGAATGAAGATCTAATTCTCATTCCACACGTTTAATTCTGAATAACCAAATATGATCAAAATACTTGATTTAAGGGAGGCATATCTTTGCCTCCATACACTGACGCAACTTACACGAACAGAAAAGATCATGTGTATGCATCTGAGCTGGGGAGGGATTAGTTGAGCCGAAACATTCGGATAGTCCGTAATTCCAGTGAAAAAGAGGGAGGGACATAGGCCAATCTCTTTGCGCGGTTGTGAACAATTCCAGTATGCGACTGGCTCTCCGGTGATGGTCGGCGAAAGATGTAAAGGGAGAACTCACTGGAGCCCTTATCTTGTGGGGATCCCCCGACCTCTCTTTTTCATCATAGTTGTTCATTCTTTTCCTTATAATCACCGGACCACTTTTTGTCAATTCCTCAAAGTTGAAAATGGAGAGCTCATCTTTTTGCGCAACCCGGCAATCGGTCTCGTCCTCGTCTGTCACACATCATTTTCTACATTGTGTGTCGTATTCCATGTTCATGTTGAAAATCAAGGGCGTCCTTTGTTTTGCTTTTTCAAGCATTTCAACTGGAATGTTTCCAAGGTTTCTGACCGTACCTTTATGTTTCAAAAAAGATATCAAGTGGGTGACGCTAAAGTTTTTTATGGTTGCAGTGTATTTTTATCTGTAATTTGTCTCTTGAGATTTTGAGGCTTACTTTTATGAAATATTTGAACAGCTTGAAGATCAAAAATACATATAGTTATTTAAGATCATTTATCATCTTATCAAACTTTGTTAGGTGCCTGGATGAGTTACTAGAAAAGTCCCTCACTAGAAATATTGTGGTGTGTAACAGACAACATATTCTGATTGATCTATAATTAATTACTCAAACTTTTGTATAAATGTGGGAAAAGGTACCAAAAAAGTCATAAACCTATTGTTTTAGTAATTTTTCAATCGAACCAATTTAATCATAAACTTTTTTATATTGATACCAATTCAGTTTATCCGGCCAATTTTGGCCAGACAATGTTGACATGGACGTCGGCCAATGGTCGAATGTGACATGGATATTAGCCAGTGGCCAAACACTGACGTGGCAATTTCTTATTTTCTTTTTGAATTTCTTATTAATATTTTTCTTTCCTTTTTCCTTTTCTTCTATCTCTTCTTCCTTTTTAAACTATCCTCACGATGGCTGGCGAGTCTCCGGCGAGGCTAGCCAGCCACTAAGTGAGGGCTACGAAGCCCTTGCCAACTGCTGATGAGGGTTGTGGCCCTCACCTAGCCTCATAGGCAAGGCCAGGCGAGGGTTGCAAAGACACTTACTGGCCACTGCGAGGACAATACAATGAGAAAGAAAAGAAAAGGAACCAAAAAAAGAAAAAAAAAAAAAAAAATCGACATAAAATAAAAGAATTATTAAAAATTGCCACACTAACGTTCGCAGATCGACTGGTGTCAACATTAGTGCCAGTTGGCTAAAGTTGGCTGGATGGACTGAATTGGTACCAATATGAAAATGTTTAGGATTAAATTGGTCCAATTAAATAGTTTATGATTAAATTGATACCAATGTAATATGTCTATAAATGTGAGCTCCATTATATATGTTAATGGGCTTAACTTGGGCTCCATCTTCCCAATTTGTGCAAGTGAAGTTATTGGACTTCTACTTTGCCATCTACCAAGTGTTGTCGGAATGTCACTACCAAGGGTGGCAATGCACTAGGTTCAACCCGAAAACCAATCTAGTTGGAGTTCGACTCCCAATTCAAAGTCCTCATCCGTCGGTTCTCCCTGAAAATGGGTCCAACAAGTCAATTCTTAGGTTGAACCAAATATGATCTAAAGTACTTGATTCAAACAAGGCATATTATCGCCTCTTCACTTACCCAACTTACATGACCAGAAAATATTGTTTTATATGTGACGAGCTTTCTCCTGATTTAGGTAGTCCGTAATTTCAATAAAAGAAAAAAAAAAAGGGGAGGGATAAGTAAGCAATTTCAACATGCGACGAGCTTTCTCGTGATGATTGGTGACAGAAGTAAACGGAGACATTGCACTGGAGCCATTGGGGCCTTTGTTTTGTTGGGATCCCCCACCCTTCCCTTTACATCATATTTGTTCATCCTTTTCCCTAAATCACCGGACAACTTTTTGTCGAGTCCGCAAGTTGAAAATCGAGAGCTCATCTTCTTGTGAAAGACAGGCTTTCGGTCTCGTCCTAGTCTATCACACATCATTTTCCACCTCGTGTGTTGTATTCCATGTTCATGTCGAAAATCAAAGTCGTCCCACAGTACCTTTAATTATTCCAAAAAGATTTCAAGTAGGTGACCCTAAAGCACTTGTGGTCGAAAACCAAATTAGGTTACTGTTTGCAGTAAACCTTTATCTGAAATTTTTCTTTTGAGAATTTGAGGGTTACCTTTTGAACACCTTGAAGATAAAAATACATATAGCAATTATTTAAAGATCATTTATAATCATATCGAACTTTGTTGGGTGCACCGATAAGTTGTACTAGAAAAGCTTCTCATCGGAAATATTGTGGTGTGTAATAGCCAATATATTCTAATTGATTTATGACTACTTAAACTTTTATATAAATGCAGGCTCCATTATATATGTTAATGGGCTTAGCTTGGGCTCCCTCTTTGCAATTTTTGCAAGTTAAGTTATTGAACTTCCACTCTGTGATCGACCAAGTGGTGTCGAGATATCACTACTAGGGTTGGCACCATTCAAGTTCAACTCGAGAACCAATCTAGTCAAAGTTTGGCTCCCAGTTCAAAGGCTACACCTACCAATTCTCCCTAAAAACTGGTCCAACCATTTGTGACACGGAACGTACTTTCGCGCCCATAAAAAATTGAACCGTGATTTTGGCATGATCCAACAACTACATAGCTACTTGACCAAGGAATGCCTTTGAAATGAACCAGTACAACTTTTATTTATTTGGGATATTTACTCAAAGCATAAGAATGACCTCGTTCTTAGGTAGAACCAGGAATTGGACTAGCATAAACCAATTTAGAAATTGACAGTTCTAGAACCAACGTATTATGTTGGAATGGGTGATCGCAGGGTCTATTCTCATTCTAACCTGAGCATCAATCCACCATGGAATTGATCACACTGAATGCCTATATATTTATATTTAACACTTGATCATTTATAAATGTCTAGGATTTTGGACGTAATAAGGATACAAATGGAAAGAATAAAAGTTGGTTCATTAATACACAAATCCCTCCAATGACTTTACCCCTTTTAATCTTGTCTCTCTAACCTTTTCCTTTGTCCAAACAAAATTGTGTTTTTCCCTCCTATTAAATTACGTGTTGAAAGATAAAGAGGGATTGATAAAGTCATTGGAGGAATTTTCAACATGATTTGAAAAACAGGTCGACAATCGTACATGTTTTTCAATTCATGTCTCTTTCCCTTCGTCAATGCGCCATTTCATGTGTCTTCGTGGGTTTGTTTGAACCATGGGAGGGGCGAACCTAGCTGCACGCCACAAAGCAAGGAAATCCTCACGGACTTGGTCACAGAAGGATCCTCCAATGCTAGAGAGAGAGAGAGAGAGAGAGTCCAAGGGAGGATCTTCTATGGGAAGAAAACTAATGGATCATGAGAAAATGCGACTTACTTCTTTTATGCTAAGGTCGTTACCTTGAGGGCTGTGATTACTCTCAAAGTCTTCGTCCTTACGGGCCATTCCGTCATTGGGTCACTTGAGCTGGGCCTGAGCCCATAAGAAAAAGTGAGAATGTTTTGCTACGACAAGAAATATACAAAGCCCAACACGTTTCAACAAAGTACTCGACACTTAGAACCGTGAAACCAGGCCGAACCCGACTTCGCACGTGCGCACTTAGGGCATTTCGGGCTTCATTTCTTCCCACTGTTGACATTGTCTTCATAATTGATTAATTAGGTATGGAATCTAGAGAATCAGTGACACAAAACCCACAGCAATTGGTGGAGAAATATATAGAGCCCGGCATACCAATTTTAAAAAGGTATCCTGCTCTTATAACCGTGAAACCAGGTTATATACAATTCCACGTGGACAAACTTAGGCAATGTTTGGATCAAGTTGGGGCTACATATGCCCGCACTTTTTGGCTTAAACAACACCTTTTTAGTTGATTGATAATGTTAGGTTTCAACTTCGGTAAGCATGACATTAATACTTAAAAACACACCTCTTTTAGAATTTAATGATCCATGAATCGATATTTTCCCAATTCAATTTATTCGAAAAAGATTTCCTTTTGCGTCCTTTTTTTGCACTTAGCATGAAGAAAACAACTTACTTCTTCCTCCAAAAGAGAAGAAATAAAACGTCGGATGGATATTTAGTTTGAAGTGTAATTCGATACCTTAATTTTTTTGTTATGTCCAATTTCAAAATTAAAGTCGATCCAAACGACCGAACAAAAATATAACTAACTTAGTGGTCCCAAAAAAATAAAAATCATAATTAGCCCAAAATTTAGGAATTAAGATGGCCATTAATCTTCAAATTATAGTGTTTGGTAACTTCTTGAAATAAGAATGAGGATCTAAATTGCTATAAATATAAGCAAATAAATGAGATCGGGAAAATATACCTACCGTACCTAAGTTTCCCTCTTATAAAGATAGCCAAATTCAAAATCTATTTATTGGTTAAATTTAAAATTACCAATTAAATCTATCTGGTCCTATTCGCTTTTTCAGGCTTGTTTGATATAGTTTTTTTTTTTTTTAAGTGCTGAAAAGTTAATTATTGAATAATTATTTCTTACGTACTTTTTTGACAAAAAAAGAAGTACTGAAAATAAAAATAAAAAGTTGTCATGATAGATGAAAATAAAGAAAAAAGCTAGCTTCTTACTGAAAATGAATTAATGCACTTTCTTGGAAGGTTTTAACAATATAATCAATAAGATTTTGATTTTCATTGAATATTTTATCATTTAACTATTTTTTTGTCAGTCATACTTTACTCATGTTCTAATTTTTACTTTTAAACTTTTGTTATATCCTGTTACAAAACATGAGAGTCGAAACCTACAATTAAAATTAAATTGTCCTCCCAACCTCTTGAAAAAGTGGGAATTCAAATCCCCCACCTCTCCATTCCCATGTGGGAAGATGGCCCTCAATTCATTTTGTATAATCTACTACATTAAGTGATCTTCTTACTAAAAATAATGAATTAAGTTGTTGTAGTTAGAGGTTGTTAAACACATTTAATGACATTTGGTGCCAAAAAACTTTATTTTCAACACTTAATCTGATTATTGAAGACACCTCACTGCCATCTCACCCATGTTAATAAAAACTTAAGAAAAAGAAAGGACCTCTCATCCCAAGTTTTGATACCCATTCCTCTTCATTCCAATTAAGAGAGCATCATTTAGAGGAGAATGAAGACCAAACTCTCACTCCACTCTTTTAACCACGAGTAATCAAATATAACTCAAATGATTGATGGAGTGATTAAGTAATTAATTTGAATGTGGCATATTTTGGCCTCCACATAGTTACTAGACTCACATGAACAAAAAAGGGTTTGTATGTGTCTGCATATCTTAAGTGATTAGTCAAGTTGAAAGATTTGGAAAATAAGTAACTCCTATGAAAATTAGAGTGATAAAGAGAAAAGATCTCTTTGTGCAGCAAGTAAACAATTCGGGTATGCGACGAGCTCCCCAGCGATGAAGACAACTCATTGGAGCCCATGCTTTGTAGGGATTCCCCACCCTTCCTTTCTGATCATATTTGTTCGTTCTTTTCCCTAAAATCACCGGACCACTTGTCGGCAAGTCCTCGAGCTGAAATTGGAAAGTTCATCTTTTTGTGCAAGACAGGCTTTCGGTGTCGTCCTCGTTTATCTCTCACCATTTTCCATGTCTCGAATTCCACGTTTGTTGAAAATCAAGGGCGTCCTTTGTGCTGCTTTTTCAAGCATTTCGACTGGAATGTTTCGAAGGTATCTGACTGTACCTTTAGTTTTCCCCAAAAAAAAAAAAAAAAAAAACAAAACAAAACAAAACAAAATAAAACAAAACAAAAAACAAGAAGTTGACAGTGAAGTTACCTGTGGTCGCATGCCAAATTAGGTTAATGTTTGCAGTAAACTTTTGTCTGTAATTTTTCTGGAGCATATAAGGCTTACTTTTATAGTATATTTTAACAGCTTGAACATCAAAAATACATATAGTTGTTTAAGATAATTAATGATCATATCGAACTTTTGTAGGCACACAAATGAGTCATACTAGAAAAGTCTCTCATTGAAACATTGTAGTGGGCTTAGCTTGGGTTTCCTCTCTATAATCTTTACAGAGGAAGTTATTAGACTTCTGCTTTGTGATCCACCAAGTGGTATCAGAATATCACTATTATGGTGGCACTGGGTTAGGTTCAACTTAGGAACCGACCTAGTCAAAGTTCAGTTCCCAATGTGAAGGCCGTACTCACCAATTCTACCCTAAAATTGTTTCTCAAATCAACCAATTTCGAACTTGTTTTGGAACAAAAAATGATCCAAAAACTACATAACTAGTTAACCAAGGAATGCATTTGTAATAAACTAGTATGGCTTTTATTTTTTATTTGGGATTTTTACTCAAAACATAAGAATGATCTAGTGCCCAAATAGAACTAGCAACTAGCCTCGTGTCAGCTAGTTTTGAAACCAATGGTTGTAGAACTGATCAGTTAGGTTGGAATGGGGGTCACATGGTCGATTCCCATTCTAACTTGAGCGTCAATTCATCCTAAACTAATCACACTAAATACCTACTTACGATTTTTTAAAATATATATCAGGGATTTTAGATGTAATAAGGATATAAATGAAAAGAAGTAAAGTTTGTGTATTAATACACAAATGCCTTCAACGAACTTATCAATTTATTTTCCTTCTTATATTTTCCTTCATCGAAACAAAATTGTGCTTTTAGAATCATGTCCCTTGCCTCCTATTCTTTCCTATTAAACTGTGTTTTAAAAGGTGTATGTCAATAAAAAAGGAATTGGTACAGAGCAACGAGACACACGAATTTTTTATACATTCGTTAAAGGTTTGAAGTGCTATATGTTGTTAATGAGCGCATAGCCTTAAGCCCCCGAATTGAAAGTTAAAAAATTTGGACACAACCCCGTCCTGACTATAACAGCAATGGCTACTCACCATGTCAGGACGATATTCCAGTGCGCCTTCGAAGGTGACCAAAATGTGATGGGAAAAGGAGGGGCCAAATCGATGACATTCCTCAGAATTTTGAAAACCTTCCTTCCTACTAGTCAATTTTATTTTTTTTCACATGTCACTATCACGTAACACGACTTGCTGCCTGAAATTTCATGTTTGCTTGAACCACCCCAATAAATCTATGGCAGGACTGGGAGGTAGTGATAGATTATAGAGATCAATAAGCGACTTGGCGTATTAAGTGTACGTGTGGAATAGAAGGGAATGTGTAAGATCCAAAACCAGTTTCATGCCAAGGCCATGCTATGACTTTTTACACTGCTCAAATGCGCTTGTGTGGGACTAGCATTTGGCATACACATGCGAGGTGAAAAAGAAAAGATCGAACTCCTTTTCTTCTTCTTCTTCTTTTTTTTTTTTTTTTTTTTTTTTTAATAAGCGATAACCTCGCCATAAAATATAGTAAGTTTGTGAGACAAAAGGAAAAAAAAAAAAAAGGACGGATTTGGAGAAATGTCGATGGTCTATTTCATGTGTCGTCTTTGGCTGCTTTGAACCTTAGGTGGGGTGAACCCAACTACACGCCGCAAAGCAAAGGAATCCTCTTGGCCTTGGTCCCAAAAGGATCCTCTTTTGTGCTGGGGTCGTTGCCTTTCCGGCTATGACTACACTCTCGAAGCCTTCGTCCTTAAGGGCCTTACCATCGTTGGGCCACTTGGGCTGGGCCTCAGCCCATAAGAAGAAAGGAGAATCTTTTTGCTACAACAAGAAGTATATAGAGCCCAACACGTTTTGACAGAGTACTCGACCCTTATAACCGTGAAACCAGATCGAACCTAACTTCACATGTGCACACTTAGGTTGCATTTAGCAATTAGAATAAAATTCAGGATACAATAAAATTTATCCTATATTGCACTTGGTACCTCCTCAAGATAAGATAAAATTAGATATGAAAGGGATATAAAACGGATAAAATTATCCTATAAAGGAGATGGGATAAATGCGGATAGGATTTCCAATATCTATTATAGGAAATTTTTTTTCTCAAATAAAAAATTTCTTAAATTAACAAATTACAGGTATATTTCAATATAAAAAAATATTTGACTTTATTATTGTAATCACTAATCAATGGATAGAATATAGCAAAATCTACTAGATTTCATTTCCAACTTATCTAGTTTTATCATGATTAGAAATCTAAACGACCAAACATAGCCTTAGGGCATTTCGGGCTTCTCCTTGTTTGATGTTGACATTTTCTTCATAATTGATGAATTAAATTCATTCATTCCTATTCACCTTTTGGCTCATTTCATAATTTTTTTTTTTTTTAAAAGTGCTGAAAAAATAATTACTGAATATTAAGTTCCAAAGTACTTTTTTGACCAGAAAAAGTACTAAAAATAAAAATAAAATATAAGAAAATAAAGTAAAAAAAAAATTAACTTGTTACAGGAAATATTGGAAGCCTTTAACGATATAATATATACGTATTTTTTATTTTCATCGAATACTTTACCATTTGCTGAATTTCAGCAATTCATTTTATATAAGCTACTACATTAAGTGATCTTTTTTTACTGAAAATAATGAATTACGTTGCGCGTAGTTAGAGGTTGTTAAATGCATTTAATGAAATAAGTCCTTAAAAACTTCATTTTCAACACTTAATGTGATTTTTGAATACAGCTCACCACCGTCTCACCCACGTGAATCAAAACTTAGTCAAAGAAAGCACCTCGTATCCCTAGTTTTGACACCCATTTCTCTTCATTCCAAGTAAGAAAACATCAATTAGAGGAGAATGAAGGTTTAACTCTCATTCCGCTCCTTTAATCATGAGTAATAAAGTACGACTCTAAGTGATTGATTGAGTGATTAAGTACTTGATTTAAAAGTGATACATCTTTGCCTTTCTACACAGTTGCTTTGACTCATGGGAACAAAAAAAAATGATTTTTACGTGTCTACACTTGGAATTATTTGTCAAGTCAAAAGTTTCAAAGAGAGTGCATAATTCTTTTGGAAATAGGAGTTATAAAGGAAAAAAATTATCTCTTTGCGTGGCAAGTAAACAATTCCAACATCAGACGAGCTTTGCCGTGATGATCGGTGAAAGGTCGATGCGAAAGGGAGACAACTCATTGGAAGCCTTCGTTTCGCAGGGATTGCACAACCTCTCTTTTCCATCATATTTTGTTCATTCTTTTCCCTACAATCGCCGAAACCCTTTTTGTTAAAAGTCGTAAAGTTGAAAACGGAAAGCTCATCTTTTCGTGCGATACAGGTGTTTAGGGTCTCGTACTCGTTTTATGTTACATTATTTTCCACTTCGAACGTCTTATTCCATCTTTATGTCCCAAATCAAGGGCGTATCTGTTTTGCTTTTTCAAGCATTTTGACCTGGAATGTTGCGAAGGTATCTCACTATATACCTTACTTTATTAAAGCAATTTCAAGTAGGTGACACTTAATTGCGGATGCATACCAAATTAGGTTATGTTTGCAGTTAACTTTCATTTGTAATTTTTTCTTTTGAGAATTTGAGGCTTAGTTTTGTTATTTTTTTTTTCGGGCCAAATATTTGAACTTGGAGATCTAAAAATACATATTGTTATTTAACATCATTTATACTCATGTTGGATTTTGTTAGCTGCACGCATGCGTGGGTTGTATTTGAAAAGTCCATCATCGGAGATATTGCAGTGTGCATTGGGTTAGGTTCAACTCAAGAACAAGTCTAGTCGGAGTCTAATTCCTAGTTTAAAGATGCATCTGCTAGTTCTATCTGAAAATGGATCCAACCAAATCGATTCCCGAAGGAAATCAATTTTGAACCTATTTTGGAACAAAAAGTACTTTCATACCCATGAAAAATTGAACCATAATTCTTTATATGATCCAACAACCACATAATTACTTGACAAAGTAATGCTTTAAAAAACTGGCCATGGGCGAGGCTCGCCTCGCCAGATCCGGCGAGGTGGCCGGCGAGGTCGGCCTTGCCCTCGCCGGCCGGTCGCCGGACCGGCGACCGGCTGGAGGAAAAAGAAAAAGAAAAAAACAAAAACAAAAAATAATAAATAATAAAATAAATAATAAAAAATATTAAAATATGAAAATATTATTAAAAGTTGTCAACGTCGGTGCCGATAAGGCCACGTGAGCCGGCCGGCGTCCAGTCAGCAAAATCCAGCCAATTTTGGTCGGAAAGGACTGAATTGGCACAACGTAAAAATGTTTAGGATTGAATCGGCACCAAAAAAAGGTTTAAGACTAAATCGGCACAAATGCAAAAGGTTTAGGACTTTTTTAGCACTTTTCCCTATTTTTTTTTCATTTGGAATTTTTACTCAAAACATAAAATTGACCCAGCTCCCGTATAGAATTAGCAACTAACTAGGAGTCGGCCAATTCAGAAATCACAGGGTCTATTCCATTCTATCCCAAGCATCGATCCACCCTCTAACTAATCATATTGAATGTCTACATTTTTACGTTCACTAGTTGATCATTTATAAATGCGTAGAATTGTGTGCAGATGTAATAAGGGTATAAATAGAAAGGACAAAGTTTGTTTATTAGTATGCAAAATCCTTTAAATACTTTATCATTCCCTCTTAATCCTTTCCATCCTTGTCTTTCCCTTCAACCAAACAAAATTTTGCGTCTAGAGTAATTTCCTTTCCCTCCCAATACCTCCTCCCAAACTATGTGTTGACCGACAAATTACTGTAAACAAAACATATTTTATAGAACAACGAGAGACAAAAAATTCCACTACATTCATTAAAGAGTTGAAGTGCTATATGTTCTTAATTATTGCATAGCCTTGAGCCCCCAAATTGAAGGTTCTAATAATTGGACATGATCAATTCGTCCTGACTAATAGAGAACTTATAAGGAGAATGATACACTAGTGGAATTCAATTTTATACTATTCGACATTATTTCTTTTATAATGCCTTGTGATCGAGCACAGGCTATTCATCATGTCAAGATGAATTCCGTCGTGCCTTCAAAGGTAACCAAATATAATGGGAAAAAGAGGAGCGAAATCGATGACATTTCTTTCTTCCAAGAACTCATTTATTTAACTGCCTGCTTACAATCGATCACTTTATCAAGCAACTTCGTAACCGATATCCATTTTCTTAGCGTTATGTCTTATTCCCTACAATAGAAAATTAAATGTGAATGCAAACAATGCTAGGGCAAAGACCTACGTATCAAAGTGCCCAGCGGCGAAGCAAATCGGTGCAAAAGCAATAGTATAATGTAGACCTACAACTAGGCAATTGGGAATCCCGAGTCAATGGACGAAAGTCCTCACCAAATTCAATGTCGCCAGAGCTGGATCGCATCGAAGAAAAACCTAGCGCTTCTCCACCGAAATTGCATGGAACGTGAGGAGATTCCCTCCCTATGCCAAAAGCCCTTCCCCGATGGGACATCCCACGTCAAAATAAAGCGACCCAACAAGACAACAAAGAAAATTTTAGCCCTCGGCTTGTCGCATCGGGATCGATCAATCACCTCGCCTGGTACCTCGAACATCTGGGACCCCCGGCAAGATTCTACGATCGAAACATGATTTTTCTCATTCACAAGTCGAACTCTGACTAGGAACATCGTCCAGCTTGACTCGATTTATAGCTAAAAAGTCTTCCAACAGGGGCAGAATTATCAGCTCTGGTCTAGTTTTTATTTTTATTTTTTTTTTTTTTTTTTTTACAATTTTAAAAGAATGATTAATACCTCAAAAAATCCTAAACTGATATCAATTGTAACTAATTTTTTTATCACCAATATTATAAATTATATATCTATGACAAATTTACTTACCGTTAATTTTTTTTTTAAATGACACGTGATAATTATTGGATATATTAATTTAAGGTTTTATTCTTCATTTACCACATGTGTACTAGTTTTGTGGCTTTTCATAATATTAATTCAATTTAGTAGAGAGTATCTTTGTCACAAAATGTACAGATTTGGAATTTTTAGTGCTGCAACAATTTAAGGTAAATTTATCACATATATATTAATTTATATTTTTTCATGATATTAATCCTTTGAGAACGAAAATAAAACTTCGCAAATGGACATTTAGATTTTTTGAAAAGTTTCAGATACTTTGAATTTAGAAGGAGAGTCACAAGATTTAGCAAACATAAAAAAAAAAATTTTTTTTTTTTTTTTTAAAAAAATTTGTATTTAAAGTCACTCAAGTCTGCAAGCACATGTCCCCACTATCGCGTAAGTTGATTTTAAGTCTATACTTGTTTCATAAAAAAAATGAATTAATTGAAAAATATTCTTCTAAAAAATATTGTTTTTATCATTAAGAAAAATTAATCAATAAAAAAATACATATATTATCAATAATAATTTATATTTAAATATTTTAATCGATGACAAAAATTATATTTATAATTTTTACAAAAATATATATATATATATTTTTAAATTGTAGATTTCGCAGAAAAACGTAATCGTCAAAAATAATCTCTTTTAAAAAATGAATTTCATTGACATAATGACCATGCATCATGCACGAGATAGTGCTCACTAGTTACGAGAAACATTATATTTCTCCATAGCATAGGGCCAAGAAACCGCCGTCGCCGCCTCCTCCTATAATCTAATTTTTTTTTTTTTTTCGGGGAAACGACTTAGACAGCATCGGATAATCAAGAAAAATTAAAAAATTGAGAGTCTTTACCTAAACCATTTTAGCTGTTAGCTGTATAGACTGGTGAATAGCCTCTCATAGATTATATTTTTAATGGTATTCACTAGTGACGCCGGTTTGCCTCCCAAAACCTATACCCAAATCAAAAGAAGAAAAGACCGTTTAACCGAGCCCTTGTCTTTTTAATCGAATAGTAATATACGTCCTCTTGAAATAATATTTTATGTGTCGATCACTCAATTGATATAATAATTTTATGCGACCATTTCAATTTCAGAATGACTTACTTTTTATTGGCTTGTTATATCGTGTACCATTACTATTGTAAAAAAAGAAAGCCATGAATCCAGGCTGAACGAAATTGAAAGAGGAAATTATAAAGAAATGTATTAAGACAAGGCACTTCTAACGAGTTATCTCTAAGATAATTATCTGCTTGTTATGTTGCCAATGGTTTTGATTTAACAAAAACCGATTTACATTTACCGGGCCTACGAATTTAATGATTCCAGTCGTACGTGATCTACCAACATGTACTGAAGGCGCGAAAATTTGCTCGCCGTTCTCGCCGTTCCACGACACATAACTCTCCAATTTAAGATTCAAGAGGTTCAACAACTAAAGAGGGTCAAATGCAACTAATTCCCCCCAACAACTCTCTCTGATTTGCCCGACTTAGAACGGCATATCCCATCTCCGCACCTTCCTGAAAATAAAAGCGAAGGGGCCGTCCATGAATAGTTGAAATCATCATTCCAACTATAAGGCAAGAATCTTCCTAATTGTAATACCTCATGCGTACGGATATGGAAATTCACACAACATTCTGGAACTCCATAAATTGATTAAGTCCAAAGTCTTTTTAGTCTTTGCAAGTGGCCCTAACACAGCTGGTAAAGTCCAAACCTTTCATCTGTGTAGGTGGCCCTAACGTGGAGTAATTTGCATGCAATTAGCAGGATTTGTGATTTTCAGTTCTTGAGCTGGAAATCCCTCCTCACACCCTCACTAACTCGTACCAATTTACAAACTTGGGTTGTCTCTCATGTTCTTTTAGTTTGCCATTTATACATTGTAGAATCTTAACCTAATTGAGTCAAGCTCGACGATGTTCCTACGTCGGAAAGAACAGGTTGAGATCCTTGCAGACTCATCTATCATATTATTCAAGGTTTTGTCGGTTTGGTTTGGAGTAGGCTTTCAGTGTTTTAGGTGGGTGGAGGATTCCTGACGTAAGGTGTATAGATTTGGAAAGAAGATGACATTTTCGAGACAGGAGGATATTTTAAAATATGAGGATATGTAAATGGTCATTAGATGAAAGATAAGTCTTTGATCTTTATGCGAATTTGTTTCGCCTCGTCTCCTTGGAGTTACGCTTCTGCATAACTTTTTATCAGCTTCACATCTGAATTTTTTTTTTTTATCCATCGACGTGAAGATCATACGAAACCCAACACATGATTTATAGCACTTAGATGCCTTTCTGACTATGGCATTTCCATCTGCCACCATCTCATCTCATCCTGCAACCCAAGGTAGAGGAGGAATTATTAAGAGAGGCAGATGGCAGTTTTAAATGAAGTGAGGTCCATTTTCCCCTTCTGCAGAAGCGGAAGCAGAGAGACAGAGCAGCACACAGACCAAAGCCATGGAGTTTTTCACTTCCCCACCAGAGGAAGAAAACCCTCTCGTCTCGGTAATTGAAAGGACAGGCTCTGTGACGTGTGCTGTGCTGTGTGCTGTGTGCTGTGTCTGGGTTGTGTAAGGTCTGTCATTATTACTGTTCCTCCAACATTACATGCGTCCTTGTCAATATCTGACTTCGCACAAAACTCATAAAAAGCTTTGCTCAAAAACTTCCTGCCCCTCTCTCTGCCTCTGATGATTACTCTGTATCTCAGTCTCTGCCAAGCTAGAAAAACCAGTCACAAAGCCCTTACTTGATGATTCATGAAGCAGAAACCAGAGATCACAGGCCATAAGTACACTTCAAGATAAAGGACAAAGATTCATGACAAGATAACCCCCCCTCCCTGTACACCAAGACAAAAGGACTTTTAATTCAACACATTAAACCACCCCCCCCTCGATACCATAGTTAAAGAAAAATTGGATAAGCATGAACTCCCACACAAACAAGAAAGTCTACTAAATGCTTAAAAGATCGGGCGGCGGCGGTGGCGACTGGGGCGGCGGTGGGGATTTACGGCCATCTCTCGCTTCTTTCGTTGGAGACTCCAGTGGGCTCGTTGAGGGTTCGTCCTGTTTCACATTGCATGGCTTCGGGAACTCAGTCAGGATCTGGACCACCTCCCGCATGGTCGGGCGCTCGACCGCCTGTTCCTCGACGCAGAGCATGGCAACATAAAACAAGTGCATGGCCTCATGGAGTGGGACGGTGCTCAGCCTGGGGTCGAGGATTAACTGGACCTCCTCCTTGTTCGAATTGGTCATTTTCCGGACCCATTGGACAATGTCGACCCCGTCCCCAAATTCCCCAACTGGTTTTCTTCCGGTGACTAGTTCGAGCAGGACCACGCCAAAGCTATACACATCGCTCTTCTCATCCACCTTCAAAGTGTATGCATACTCTGCAAAAGGGAAGCAAGCAAAGGCAAAATTGAATAAAAGATTCTAACAAACCCAAATTCCAAAGTGCTCGCAATTGGTTTTTCCCTTGATGTAGAAGCAAAATCGCCAAATTATAAGCAAACCAATTTGGTTAATGTGAAGAGATCATCTCTTTTGGAGCTTTCCGGTGCAGCTAAATATCAGTGCATGGGTTCATAACTTCATATAGAGACAAGATGTTGGATTTTTTTGTCATTATGGTAGGTTACCAATAAAATCATGAGATTAATTGAAACTCTTGGGCCTGCCAAACTCGAGAAACGGATTGTAGTAAAGAGACTCCCATTTATGTGGCAAATCAGAATTTATGGCATTGCATGCTTGTCTGAAAAGTCAAAGCAGAAGTGACTCCAAGAAACTCTGGACATAAATACAACCCATCTTCATGATTGCAATGAAGTGTACTCAAAAACTCAGAAGAAGAATCCACCAATTCTGGAAATTTATTCACCAATGCGCAGGGGAAAAATTTGTCATTTTAAGTATAGTGCTATTATCATCGTCGGTGAAAAACATAACCTCTAACTTATCAATTACTAAAAGACAAGAAGAGAAGTTCCTATGATTATCCGAAAGACGATTCTCATGATCAAAACATGATTTCGCAAGACGTGATTGATATCTGAAAGTATTGGGAGTTTGAACGGTACCTGGTGCAATGTATCCATAGGACCCAGCAATGGCCGACATGCACTCGGATGCGCCCGAATCTTGAAGGAACTTGGCGAGGCCGAAGTCGGCGACGTGGGCTTCAAAATCAGAGTCGAGCAGGATGTTGTTGGACTTCACATCCCTGTGCACAATCAGAGGCGAACAGTCGTGGTGAAGATAGCAGAGCCCTTTCGCAGCTTCCAGGGCAATCTTATACCTCAAGTTCCAGATCAAGTGGCCTCCTTTCTTGCCATGAAGAACCTCGCCCAAGCTCCCATTAGGCATGTACTCATAGACCAGAAGATTGGTTTCGTGGTTTGAGCAAAATCCCAGTAGCCTTACAATGTGCCTGTGCCTGATTTTTCCCAGAGTTTGTATTTCAGCGTTGAATCCGTGATCGTGGGAAGACCCTCTTCCCATCACGGGCAGCCTTTTCACGGCGACTTGATCGCCATTCGGCATGCTGCCTTTGTACACGATCCCCGCGCCGCCTTTCCCGATGATGTTGTCCTCCTTCAAGCTATCCAGGACATCCTCGCAAGAGAAGTCCAGCCTCTGGAAGGCGCTGAACTTCCATGCCCTGGCATCGCTGGCTTTCTTCAGTGATCTGGCCTTGATTATTGCCACGATTGCGAAGATGATTGAGCACACGAGCAACCCGATGACAAGGAGGAGCTTCACTGAAGCAGAAAGTGGCCCCTTGACATGCGTTTGATGGGTTCCATTCGTTTCTCCACCTTTGCAAGGGCCTAAGTATGGTCCACAGAGTTCAGGGTTACCGACAAACGAAGTGTAGTTGAAGTAACCGAACTGGCCGGTACCCGGAACTAGACCAGACAGATTGTTGTATGAGAAATCAACAGAAGTTAAGCTCTGCATGGTGGAAATAGACGAGGGAATGCCGCCGGATAGGTTATTACTCGACAAATTCAAGTAGTTCAATATCTTCATACCGGTGATTTCGTTCGGGATCTCACCGGAGAGCTCATTCCCACTGAGGTCAACAAAGGTTAACAGCTTGCATTGGCTCATTTGGGCCGGAATTGGACCGGAGAACCTGTTGCTACTGAAATCAACCTTGGCAAGCTGCTGCAAACGCCCTATTTCAGGTGGGATTTGTCCCGAGAAGTTATTGCCATCCAGGAGGAGCTTTTGGACCACTGAGAAGTTGCCAATAGTCGGTGGCAAAGACCCACCAAGTTTGTTGTTCGAGAGAGTAATCTGACCAAGCTTCAAAGCTATCGAATCATCGCTCACAGGAAACTCTCCAACAAGGAGATTATCCTGAAACTCAACTTGGGTCAGCTCCGGCAACCCGAATAGCGCTCTCGGGATCGACCCGTTGAGGTAGTTCCCCCCCATTCGGATCCTCTCCAAGGACCGGCATTTCCCCAGAGACTCAGGAATAGGGCCCAACAGGAAGTTGCTAAGAGCAATCAAAACCCGAAGCTGATTACCATAACACAAATCAGGAGGAAGATTACCCGTCAATTTATTCGTCGAGAGATCAACGGTGTTGAGATGCCCATTCTTGCCCAAACCCTGGGGAATACTGCCGGTGAAATTGTTCTCCCACAGCTGCAGAACCTGCAACTCGGGCAAATCAGCAATGAACTCAGGAATCTCACCATTCAGCTTGTTCCTGAAGAGATTCAGAAGGGTCAGGTTCTTCAGCTGAGAGAAGGACTCGGGAATCTCTCCCGAGAACATGTTGTTGGACAAATCCAGAGATTTGAGGCTACTCAAGTAGCCTATCTCAGCAGGCAGAGACCCTGCAAACCCATTCACTTGAAGAAACAGAGTGTCGAGATTCTGCAGCTTGGCAATCTCAGGCGGTATCTCGCCGGACAATCCGCAGTAAGCCGCATCGAGCCTGACGAGTTGAGTCAGGTTACCAATCTCCGGGGGCAAGCTTCCGTCGTAGCTGTTGTAGTACCCGAGATAGAGTTCTCGCAGCGTCGTCAGGTTCCCGATCTCCGGCGGGATGGGGCCGGTGAGCTCGTCGCCGGAGACGGCCAGGTACTCGATGAACTCCCACCGGCCATACTCGGGCGGGATCTTCCCGCCGAAGTAGTTCCCCCCGAGGTGCAAATGGCGGAGCTGGGGCATCTCGGCGACGGCGACGGGGAGGTCTCCGGTCATGTTGTTGTTGTAGAGGTCGAGGACGCGGAGGTTCCGGAGGAGGCCGAGCTGGGGCGGGAACGTGCCGTTGAAGACGTTGTTGGAGAGGTTGAGGTAGCGCAGCGCGGCGAGGGCGGAGATCTGCGGCGGGATGGGGCCGGAGAGCTGGTTGGCGGCGACGGAGAGGGAGGTGAGGAAGCGGAGGTGGGCGACGTCCGGGGAGAGGGCGCCGGCGAGCTCGAGGGACGAGAGGTCGAGGGCGGTCACGCGGCGCCGGCGGGCGTCGCACGTGACGCCCCGCCACGAGCAGTGGCTGCTGCCGTTGGCGGCGCCGGCGGAGGTCCAGGACGAGAGGGCGGACTGGGGGTCGCCGGTGACGGCGGCCCTGATGGAGAGGAGGGCGAGCGGCTCCATCATGACGGGGGCGGCGGCGCCGCCGCCGTGGCGGAGGCGGAGGAGGAGGAGGAGGAGCAGTAAGAAGAGGCGCATTTTCTATATTGCTAAAGGAGCGGAAGAGCGGGATTTTGAGATGAGAGATGGAGAGAAGAGGGGAGAGTGAAGTGTTGGAGAAGAGTGAAGGGAGGGGACTGATTATATTGTCGTTTTCTTCGCTTTTTTTTTTTTTTTCTTTGTTTTTTCTTATGTTGTCTGTTTCTCTTTTCATGGGCATTGTCGTTTTCGCTGTTGGTATTTTCCCACTCGCTTGCTGTGAAAGGACCAGAGGGGATTCACGTAAGCAGTAGGCTCGTTTTTTATTTATTTATTTCTTTAAATCTATTTCACCACGAGATGTTCTTGCCATGTTTGTAAATTTAAAGAACATTTTCGTGAAAATTTTAAAGCATTCCATGTGCATCACGAGCAAGGATCCGGATTAGCCAAAGGTAAAAATCGGTCACGTTTGCTTGGTCTTGGCGGAATTGAGCTTTGAAAATGAGTGTTTTGAAATGTCGAATCGAGTATTATCTTGTTAAAGGATAAGTGTTTTGCTGATCAAATCACGTTGGCAATTCAATCGCGTAAGAGAGGGGTCGGCTTGTTTTTCCGATGCTTGTCGTTCACTTTTTTTTATTTGTAGTTTTCATGAATTTAGCTCGATCCCGACCGTCAATGGTTTTAATAGTCCCATTCGATTATGACTCCGGTGGTGCGATCAGATTTTCTTCTTTTTGTGACTCTTTTGCTAGGATTCCTTGTGGGGTCCTTCTAACTAATTAGATTAGATTGAGTCCCACCCATTTCCCATTATCTAAATTGAGTTGAATTGGGACTGAGCATGATTACATGAAAAGTTGCATGATTGGGGGTTTGGACAGCAACTGTTCTACTATTTCAAAAGAGAGAAGCCTTTTGTTCAAAGATTCTTTCAAAATTTCATTTTTTAATAAATTTTTGCAATTATTATTATTTTATTCTTCCCAAATGTAGGGTGGTAAAAAGACAGGCAAGGACACCTCCGTTTTCTGTCTTCCATGAAGCTTCACCTGTCCTCTAAGTACCTCCGCGAGTGCGCCAAATAGTGAAAATGATCATGGGGCCTCTCCTTATAATAAATATTGCTCGAGCAAATAGCATCCATGTGACACGAAGACCAGTCCCAATGCGCATATAATTTATTTATCTCGACTCTCGAACCAGTTCTATTATGGATAACTCGAAACACCGATCAGGCATGCTCAATTCGGGCTTGCCCCAACATGAAAATAGTTGCTTAACTAGCATCTCTGTGATTTGAGCCGTTAACCAGATCTTTTTGTACAGTAAAACAATTATCACATAGTAAGTTCTTTTGCAAAAAGCATTATTGATATCATGATGGGTAATGTAAATAAGTCATCAAAACTTGATCTCGTGCGTGTGCACAGTTCATGCAAGAGAGATTATGCTGTCGTTCAATCATAGAGGTTCTAAAGCAAAGGGATTGGTAATTGATTAAAGTGGGGAAGCTTAATGCTTCATTATTCAATAATCCTTCGTTAATTGTCGTTTTGCTCCTTTATTCTTTCTTTTACTTTCTTCATTAGTTGAAGATGAGACTGGTACTTACCTTCAATGGATGCTTTTGCAGGAAATCAGAGAGTCCAAATTTTTACAGTTGGAAAGTTAACAAACCTTGTCATGTAGCCAAAAAGGACAAGAGGATGACACTATTCATCATCAAGTAGTGGGATTTAGATGCGCTGGTCAAATGAGTGAATCAGCGTTTGGCAAATATGATTAGATAGAAAATGTCATGCATTTGTAGAGGTGCACGTGGAGACCCGCTAGGCGAAGTTCTGTAATGAGTCATAATGCATTGTATTTACATAAAAAAAAAAAAAAAACCAATTCACTATGATCGACGCATTATGAGGACTAATCGACCAAAGAATATTAATTATTAAAAGTATTACAACACATAAAGCAATCGATATCAATGAGAGAGATTTATTGAGAATTGTGCGTCATTAATATCGACATCAGACAAGTCATCTAGAGGCAATATCGATATCCATGGAATTGTTTAATGAGGCTCATCATATAAAACTTTAACCATTTTAAATTTTGGCTAAGGGTTGAGAACAAGAGGACACCAAGATCAGGGTGCAAATTGAAAGCACGAACACCAAGCGATTGTTGAGTAACCCCGCGGCATTGGAAGTTGTAATTGTTTTTGGATGAGACCAACGTGTGAATAGGAGGCTCGAAATCTTGTGAATGCAGTTGTAATTGTGCTTAGAGTAGTAACTGCTAGTGAACGGTTGTAATTAGTAAGCTATAAAAATGGAGGTGCGTGTAATAATTGAAGACACTCGTAATCAAAAACGCTTATTCCCAGCGTACTTATTATCATCTTACTAATTAATTGTCCCCTCATCTTCAATTTAAGTCATCATCGTCATTACTTTTCATTTGAGTTTCTTGTTCATTTTCACTATAAAGCCATGAGTGCCACTAAACCCATTTCATTAGAAATCAAAATTAAATTTTTTTAATGAAAGATTTTTCACTATTTAGGTCAAACCCAATTTTGGTGAAACACATAGATGTTAAACTCTTTGAGTAAATATAAGTTTACAAGTAGTCTATATACTCTTGCTCGAAATATAAAACCATCCCTTTACTTTTCTTGGTTACATTTTTAGAAATTTTGATATATTGACCTTAGAGTCCCACTAATAACTCAAACTTTGCATTTTTAGGCCTTTGGGCCATCCTTGCCTTTGTTTGTAGCCTTTGTAGGCATGACGGTGGTTACTTGCCTGTGGTAGTGATGATCACACAACACCAAGGCGACGATAGCGCCTCACGCTCTCTCTTAGCTGCCTTAGTGTTCTCTCTCCCTCCCTCTCAACCATGGCCGCCACTCGTGGTGGTCATGTCCAATGTGATGGTGACCATAGACAAATGTAGTTACTTCGTTGACTCTCATTGTTACTTTTTTTTTTTTGAAATTGCTGATGGGCAATCAATCCATTCGAGATGTGGTAGTGATGATCACACAACACCAAGGCGGCGATAGCGCCTTGCACTCTTTCTTAATCGCCTTAGTGTTCTGTCTCCCTCCCTTTCAACCATGGCCGCCACTCGCGGTGGTTGTGTCCAATGTGATGGTGACCATAGACAAATGTAGTTGCTTTGTTGACTCTCATTGTCACTTTTTTTGAAAATTGCTGATGGGCAATTAATCCGTTCGAGCATGTGTTTCGATGTCTACGTGAGGATTTTATGGTATTTTTACAAAGGGGCTAACGATGGATACTTTAAAATATACCGATACTATTTTCAAAAAAAGAGTAAATGGACGATTTTGAATTTTTAGTAAGTACAGAGGGATTATCATTGACATTTTGTCGCATGTTATTGAGCTTCTGTTCGGACCGTGGTACCTCTAAGTTGAGATATGAGACTTCTGCTGGACGTTCCGATAAACCCTAACTAATTCAGCTTCAATACGACAGCTTCTTTCATGTTTCTTGTCGTCCATCAATAGTTAAAGATTAGACCGGTACTTACCTTAGGAATGTTTTAGAGAGTCCAATATTACAGTTGGCAATTAAGTTAACAAACCTTGTCATGTGGCCAAAAAACGAGACGGATACATTTCACTCCATCACGGGGTGACATTAGTAAGTGCTGTTCCAATAAATAAATAGGTGGTCACCAAATATCATTAAACAAAAAACGTCTGGGTTAATTTTCCTATTTGTTATAAGAGTTAATATTGCAAAACCTCAAACTATGTTAATTGTGATACATATATCATGAACATATCATCATTATTATTTTTTTGTGTTACTTATAACCCTAAACTTGTCCATCGTGACACCAATGCCTCATTTTTTTTTTTTTTTGTGTTATAAAAAGTCCCGAATTTATATTAGTGTAACAAGTATGTCTTAAATGAGAATTGAAAAAGAGGGTAAACATGTTTTTCAATTCCCAAAAAAGTTGGTGATATTAGTGTCACAATTGGCAAATTTAGGAGTTTTGGGAACATAAAAAAAATTTGAGATATTTTTATCATAATAGACATAATTTGAGGTTCTTTATTTATTTATTTATTTATGGTATTTGGCCTTATTTTAAACAATGCTTGCCTAACTCTAAATATTCACCTGAAAATAAAATAAGAAGTATTCGTATTAAATTCCTTGAGATCAGAGCAAAAAATTCAGGGTATAACCCAAACAAGCTCGCAGGTCATAAAAAACACGCAATTCCTTCACTCGCTTGCTCTTTCCTTTCTCTTAAGCATTAGAAACAATTCACTAAGTATGTTACATGTACCGATAATGAATATCAACCCTCACATATGATGAGACTTGTATAAACTAGATTTATTGAGTGATTTCGTTTGATAATCCAGGACAAAGCCTCGATTTCTTGTAAGACCATGCAACACCAAGTAAACAAACTCCGTGAACCGGTTGAGTCCGGGCATTTGTCCTGTCGAGATAATCCTGATCCAGAGCGGTATGCGTGTGCCTAAAGGGATTTGGACGCCCCATCAACTCTCCTTTTGAAAATCAGGCTCTTCGACCAAGGAATCAATTTGGGACCAAATCGCATCCCTAAGCCCGATGCTCTTCGTATTCCGCAAAACGCGAAGCGAGGTTTATTCAAAAGCACTGTTCCGTGCATGGGATTGTGTTCGTTTGTCCCCTTCCTCTTTGGATTCCATTCTTATCCTCCCTTCGATCGAGTTGGCAATATAATACAGATGAATATCTGTGTTGGGCACTGCTCTTGCTCGGGACTTTCTAAACAGTTCAGCCTTTGACCCAGAGACTAAGTGGATGCAGGGGAGAATGCAATGCTTTCTCAAGGCCTGGCCATTTATACTTCATCTTCGGATGAAGATCTTCCTGGCTGTGAATCTTATCATGTTCAAGGACGTGATTACAAGATTGGTACCGATTCGCCTGTATGCCATGAATTTGGACATGCGATACTAATATACATTTGCAACGATCCATTTAGTGGGACCCACACGACACTAACATTTGATCCATTAAAATTGGTTTGTAAATTTTTAATGGTTAAAACTATCAAAATCCTCAAATTAATTTTTGGGTCACAAAAACTTCAAAAATAATATGTTTGTACTGCATTTATCTCCAGATAATTTTTGCCTAGTAAAAAATCCTAAAGCAGTACATTTGTGTCACATTTATCTCAAATGGTTATACTCATGTCGCTTTAATATACTTATGATAGCCAATAAGACAGATTCAAATTTCTTGAGATAAATATGATACAGGTACATCAATTTGAAATAAATGTGATATGTGTATATCGATTTGAGTTTTTTGTGATATAAACATTTGTTTAGAATAAGTGTGGCATGAGTGTATCAATTAGAAAGTATCAATTTGGAGCTTTTGTATTTAATAAACTCATCCAAAATTTCCACACGCAGCGGAGCAAACTTGCCAATCACACTTTTCTAGGTGATTTCACGTGTTCTTTTTTTCTTTTTAACCTTTTGAAAAATTAAAGTGTTCTTTTATCTTGACTGCTCGACCATTTAATCATTGCATTGCCCCAGGTGACGTGCAGTTTAATTATATGTAAGACTAAGAACTCGTTTGATAAAGCTAAAAAGTAAGTACCGAAAGTTGAACTATTGAATAGTAGGCGTGCCCCATCATTTTGATGTTGAAAGTGAAAATGAAAAGTTACTTTATATGAGATGGAAAATCGATTAACAACTAGTATTAGTTTCACGGATATTGTAGGCAGGTTTAGAAATACTTTTCACCAACAAATTAAGTAATTTCTGTCTTGAAAAAACTGATAATTAAATTGACATTTATACAATAGGATTGAAAAGTTAGAGATATCTAGACTGTTATATCAATAATTTCTTGCGAAAATTCACCGCAATGACTATATTGAAATTTCTTTTAAAGATTTAGGATTAAATTAATAAAATTGAAAATATTGAATTGATATCTATATAATAAGTTTAAAGTTAATTATATATTTTTTCATTTTGCCTTTTCTCTCAAATTTGGACCATTTGTGTTTGTCATTTTCGTGCTTTATTTCTACATAAAGCATTCATAGGATCTTATAAATATAGCGTACTTTGCACGTGAGCTAGGCAGATAAAGTTTAATCTTTTTAGCATCAACAATACAAAGGCAATTATTGCTTTTACTCGATGGTCCACTTTTGTAAAATAATCGTGTACCATTCGCATTTGTTCAGTAACACTTTCGGACAATCTTTGATGGGTTTATGGCTCAAAAAAGGGATACTAAAAGCCTTTACATATGTCATAATAATGTAATTGAGTTTTAAAATTTATAAAAAGTGCAATCAAGTTTCAAAACTTGTCAAATTATTACAATGGAATCCTTTTATTAATTCTGTCCAACTTGGCTAACAAAAAATACTGAGAGTAGCTGTTTGTATTATATTCTCAATGGTGTCACTAAAATGACAATCCAAATCTAATTTTTAATACATAATTTATTTAAATTAAATTATAAAATGAGCTAAATTTAAAAAGGGTGAGAAACCTTTGTATTAAAAAATATTATTTAGATGAAAAAGATGTCGTTTTAACTTTATGTTTCATGCCAGACCAAAAAAAAAAAAAAAAAAAAAAACTTTATGTTTCATGTCAACATTTTCGGTTAGCTAAGCTAGATAAAGTTAACAAAAATACTCGATTTTACCAATTTAACAAGTCTTATAACTTTTTTTTTTTTTGGTCGAAGATGATACGATGTATAAAATTACTTATAGGAAGTCTTACACGACGAGAAAGGACGAACGTCCGAACATAGGATATTAAAAAGAGGCAAAGGGGGAGAAAACCACCAATTTAAAGGGAGTTGTCTTGTATGGTGAGCACGCGCTATCCAATCGGCTGCATAATTTTCTTCTTGAGGACACGACTGGAGACAAATTTCTGTGAAATGGGCCAGCTCTCCTCTACACCAAAGAATAGCCTCCTTTAAATGCCAACTCAATTCGGCCCGGCCCAAGACTTGGTCTACAGCAACGGAACAGTCGCTTTCCACTGACCACCGAAGCAGTTGACCTGGAGATGCATCCACATGTGTGGCTTGGAAATCTCGAATAAAGCTCAGCCCGTGTCTCAAGGCTTTGACTTCAGCCTCCTCAGCCGAAGAAACCCTAGCAGAACACCCAAAGCCATCCAGCACTTTTCCCTCTGAATCGCGAACAAGACCAGCGACGGAGCACAAGAATTCCCCGGGTAACCAAGAGGCGTCGACGTTCAGTTTGAGGGACTGGCGATCTGGTGGCTTCCATCGGACAGGTAAGGGACGGTCTAGCTTCGAGTTTTTCTGGGAAAACTGACCCTTCATGAGGTTAGGGTACTGATCTTGCACTGATTTCAGCAGATCTACCACATCTGAGGCCTTTGCGCGAAAAATACAACCGTTCCGTGCCTTCCAGATAGACCAGAGGAGCACGGCGACATACTCTCGGTCAGGTAGCGCTTGAAAGGCCTCCATAAGCCACTGATATGCTCTACAGACTCTGCTGGGGGCGTCAAGACAATCAAAGTAAGGGTTCTTCCATACCTCTTTCGTCCATTTACAGAGAAAAAAGAGATGCTCCGATGTTTCGACCTTTGTATAGCAGATCTGGCACAAGGGGTCTGGAGTAATGTTACGTTTAAACAAATTTTCTTGTGTAGGGAGTGCATCCTGCAGAGCATCCAGAGGAAGGTTTTAATTGTGGGAGGTACCTCGAGCCTCCATAGCCGTGTCCAGATGAGGAGGGTTGATTAAGCTAATGGTTGCTACTTGAATATGCTGTATTGTAGCCGCTCTTGACTGTATAGATGCCTGTTTTATTCCCCGTCCACACTATAGAGTCTAGTTGTGATGTTGGGTTTAAAAGAATGGCCAATATCTCTGCCGAAGTACTATCATTAAAGAACTGATGAATTTTGTGTTCGTTCCATTGACGTGTATCTTCCTGTATAAGTTCTAAGACCATTATAGGTTCTGATGGGTTGGCTTGATCCCCAAATACCCCTTGCATGAGCCATCTATCTGTCCTAATTCGAATGGATTTGCCATCGCCCACTAACCATTTAATGTTTCCTTTGACTAAATCTCTCCCGAGTAATAAACTTCGCCAACCCCATGAGGGTCGGTTGCCTAGGCCAGCTGTCCAAATGTCTCCGGTCGGGAAATACACTCCTTTCAGGACTCGGCTCCACAGTGCAAAAGGAGAAGAAGAAAGGTGCCAGGCTTGCTTGCCCAACATGTACTTTTTATAAGTCTTATGATTTAATTGTACTTTCGTGACAAATTTTAGAATATTTAATATATTTATCCCTTAAAAAAATTCTAATAAATTTCAATGATAAATTCATTACACGTCCCCTAATTGTAAATATAATACTAAAAAGAAAATAATGAAAATTATGACGAGATTAGAGCCCACATATAAAAATCATTGTCACTTCAGAAAAAATAATTTGCATTTCCTTCAAACTCAAAAGACATATTTGCTTGCATATCCTACACCCACCTCTTTCTCCAAGGGGTGAGCGGTTTTCAGTTTCAAGATTGTTTCAAGTTCTACTTAGAATCTATAACCTACTCGTCGGAATCAATTTCTAAATTTTGGAACTTAAAATCTACCATGCATATTTTAGAATTTGGAATCTACCTTGTCACATGTTTCAAAGTTATTTTTAGAGTTATATTAAGTTTCACCTGTATTTTTAATTGAATGATTGTAATGAATCGTCACTTCTAATCACCACTATTTACTTCTACAATCCACCTATCATAATTCATACTTAGATACGCAAAAAATATAAAACATTAACAAAATAAAAGTTCCATTCATTGATATGTTGGAAATGGAAGTTCATATTAGTGGTTCCAGATCATATATTCATCATCGGACACTATGGAATCTAGCAAGATTGCATGAAGATATGGAATAAGAAAAAAAAAAAAAAGATTTGTTTCAAGTTCTACCTGGAAACTATTTGTCATAATAGATTTCCTAATTTTTTAAACATTTGTTACTATCTTACTTGCATACCTTAGAACTTGGAACCTGATAAGTGAGAATCGGTTTGATTTTCTGATTTTCGGTTCTGCCCTAAAAAAATACTCACCCCTACTTTCTCCTCCCTTTCTTTCTTCTTGTACCTTCTATTCACTCACGTTCACCTCACAAGGGTCTCTCTCTCTCTCCACCTCTAGTTGCCGCTACTGCCATCACCTCTTTGCTTCTAGCAGCAACCATGCGAGCTCCGTCACAATGCTTGCTCGGACCTTACCTAGTCCAAATCGATTTGCTCGACCTCGATCTAGACCAGATCTTAGGCAGCAATTGTCGTCAGTCTTCAGTCTGAAGTTCAAAGCACTGTGGGTGACTCCCATTTTACCCTTTTATGTTGTATATAATATACATGAGGTGCGGTATGATGGAAATTAATCCAAAGAAAATACAAACTGTTTGTTGTAATCAGAATATCAATGTAAAGAAGACGACAACAACTATATAATATTCTTCTTTTATGTAAACTTACAAATCTTGGAGAAGAATAAAATAAGATTTCATTGGAAAAATAACATAAAATTGAGTTGAGGTACGTATAACCGAATCTCCTTAAGGTGATTAGTTCTTGCCAATGGTGCTCCGTAGATTCACGAACTATGCCTCCCAAGATACAATACCTCGAACCTGTTTGGATTAGCACTATGCAAACAGGACTCAGTCAAAGCGTTTAATCACACCCAGGAAAAACGGAAGAGTAGAAAAGTATATCAAAGCTCCTTTTGGAATCGAATCCGAAAAACCAAAAAACCGTCAATGAAGTTCTATGCTTCCATCTATTTATACAGATTTTTTTAGTTCATGTATAGAAGAGATACATGAATTAAATAGACGCATGTATCCACGAAATTCATGAATCAAGAGATACGTGAATCCAAAGATACATGAATTCAAGAGATTCATGAACTCAATAAATTCATGAACTCAATATATGCGTGAATAGGAAACTATAGGAAATTCATGAATCCAAAATAGATACGTGAATAGAAAAGACATATCTTAATGGGATATGTTCAACAAAAGTCCTAAAACTTGTCAAGGAAGTGCAATTGAGTCCTAAAACTTACAAAAAGTGCAATCAAGTCCTAAAACTTGTCAAGTTGGTTCAATTGAGTCCTAAAGTTAACACCGTCAATAAAGTTAACGGAAATTGCTGACGTGGCGCTGAAAATGAATTTTTTATTTTATATATGGCTTTTTAAATTATTTTTTATTCAAAATCTTTTAAAATTAGATTAAAAACTAAAAAGAAAAAACTAAATTTATTAGAAAAACAAAACTGTTCAAAAAAAAAAAAAAAAAAAAAAGGCCACCGGAGGAGCTTCCGCCGCCGCCATCGCCGGAGGGGCCGGCGACCGGTGTGGTGGCCGGCCCTCGCCGACCCTGTGAGGGCCGGCCACCCCCGCTAGGTCGGGCGAGGACGCCCCGAGATCCAGATCTGGCACGCCGGCCCTCGCGGGGCCGGCGTGCCCGATCCGGATCTGGCAACCATCGCCCGTCGTCGGCGGCGGGGCGGCGTCGTCCTCTTCGGCGACGTCCGACGAGGCCTTGTCGGGCGAGTTCGAGGGGGAGGAGCAGCCGCAGCTCGACGAGCCGGTCAACGAGGAGGACAAGGAGGAGCTCGAGGCCGTCGCCTGCTCCGCCAGCTCTGCCGACGAGGACGATGCCGCCCTCGCAGCCGATGACGGGCGATGGTTGCCGAGATCTAGGCACGCCGGCGCCTCCGGCGATGGGCGGCGCGGAAGATCCTCCGGTGACTTTTTTTTTGAACAGTTTTGTCTTTTTTAAATAAATTTAACTTTTCTCTTTTAGTTTTTAATCTAATTTTTAAAGATTTTCAATAAAAAATAATTAAAAAAATCATATATAAAATAAAAAATTCATTTAAAAGATGACGTCGGCGCCACGTCGCAATTTCCTTTAACTTTATTGACGGTGTTAACTTTAGGAATCAATTGAACCAATTTGACAAGTTTTAGGACTTGATTGCACTTTTTGTAAGTTTTAGGACTCAATTGCACTTTCTTGACAAGTTTTAGGATTCTGCTGAACATATCCCTATCTTAATTTATTGGCTTTTGTTGATCCATTAACCATAATTATAACCATAATTACAACACGGTATATGTACTAACTAGAATTTGATTCCTTGAAAGTGATGGGTGTCTCGTGAGACTTGCCAAATATATGCGATCGTCCAGATATAGTTTAGAATATGTGTAGGGTTTACTGAATTATTCTTTGCTGATGAATAAGTCGGAACTCCATCTTCGCAGTCGGCCCACATCTCTGTTGTGTTCCCGCACATCCCGACCCGATCAAGCCAAGTACACTCGTAAGATCTCTTCCAGATTACGAAGACAAAACAGTTTCTTTTGGGAATGCAGTCTAATTTCTGTTACAAAGAGATTGGAAGTGATGCAATATTGAACAGGTATGCCAAACTTTGAAATTAGAGATGATTTGTAGTTGGAACACTATTTGATAGAAAAGTTCAGAGAACAATCATCTTAAGTACTATATTTTCTGGTGTGATCAACTTTCCAAAGGAAAAGTCAAAGACGGAGGTTCATCCGAATTTATGTTCTGCCTTTCCCCTTGGATTTTCAGAATTTATACTTAATAATCCATGATCTTGCTATATAAAAAATACTGAATGAGTTACTTCGCTAGAATCACGTACCTTTTCTTTGCCTTTATATCGGATTTGTGATCCGAGCTTGCTGCTAATATCCGATCTAGCCAACTGCCAGATCACAAATTTCAGCCAAAAGGCGGCAAGTTTGGCTGCTCGATAGAGAAATCAGCAACCCTAACCAGGCATTGCAATTTATTCGATGCTCTAAATGTTAATTCTGACAATAGAAGTCCATGACAATTACTCCGAAAATGCAATCCGCATTTGAATTTCTGCTGTAGTCTTCCGAACGAATTGAGTTGACAAGGATTTACTGTTGTCATCTTATTTTGGAGAGACTGTAACAGCTATGGGTCATGGTCATAGTCGACTATATCTCATTAAAGAAGCTCTGTAAAATGATTCTGCAGTACATGTATCCGCATTGTCAAATGTTGGCTATGGAGCCTGCTTCTTCTTTGGTCACTCGTTTGTTTTCATTTTCTCAAGTTCATTCACAAGTTCGCATGTTTTTCGGTCTTTCTTTTCAGGCATAGATCTATTTCTGCACGTCGCTCTCGTATCAGATGCGCAAGATCTGCTTTCCCATATTCTGCTGCGGTTCTTGGTATGGCTCGATACTCCATTGACAAACTAGGTGAGGCGGCTTCTGGTTGCATGTTGGGAGTTCTATTGGATACCTTTCGATGTTCCTTCGGGATGCTTAGGACGCTGCCGTGCTCTAATCTGGCGACTCGTCTTGAACTTGCTTTCCCATGTGGCTTATGTTCGAGCATACTTAGGTTTTTGGTTTGAATATGTACCAGGGAGTGAAATGGCGGGGCTTGTGCTCCTTCCCTTTGAAGAAAGTCCATTATAAAAGTGGGATTCGTGATGAGAGGCTGCCGTAGACTCTGCATTGATACAAAACTGAATCTGTTCACCCATGACTTAGCGTGAATAAAAAGGAAAAAGTAGGGCGAATGACTGTAAGATTAAGTAATGAACAATTTCTGACATATTTCGTCTACGTACGTATTGTTTAATTATGTAACTTTTAATTGGGTTAGTTACCTGTTGTGGCGAGCTGAAATTCCTATAAAAGCAGCCGACATTTCATTCACACCTGAATTTTGGTAATTTCACTGTATCTCCGCGAACCTTACCAAATAAGGGGATTATATCCTCTGATTCGCTGCAATCTTATTGATAAGATTAGCTATCAAATTGGCCGTGTATCCGACGGTTGCTTTGAATTGCTTAATTCTGTCAATTTGCGCACGCCTTTGGATCGAATAGGAATATATCTCTCTGATCTGTTCGCACTTAATGCCAATTTTGAATCAACCTTCCGAAAAAAAGAAAAAGTAGAAGCACTCGGATTTTCCCACGGCAAGCTCCCTCTTTCCGGCTATCTCCTCCAAACCTGGCGTTGCCGCCGTCCCCTGACTGGTCCCGCCACCTTGCTCGATGGTTCCCTGCCGCCAGTTCCCTCCCGGGGCCACCTAAGCTCGCCTTCCGTCCGCCTCTGATCAGCTGCTGTTCTCAGTCTCCAGCACTGCCCAGAACCCGCTGGCATTGCCGCTCGCCTCCACTGGTCGGTGCTGTTTGCCACCTTAAGGACCCAGTCACTGTCACCGACAATGGTCCCATCACTACCCAGGTCCCGACGTCGCTGCTGTAAGCCTCGCATCACCGCTGCTCGAACCGGTGCCCCCTGTCGGTCCCAGTCGCTGCCACCCAATTTGCTGATGCCGTCTGATTAGTCCCGCCAGTGTCATTGTTGATCTCGGGCCCCGCTGTCATCGTCCCTTGTTGATCGCTCCTGCCGGTGCTGTTCGCTGTACACCGTCGATCACTTCGTTGCCGGTTCACATTGTAATCTCGCCTGAGGTAAAATTAGGTAACGTATTATCCGATTTAGCTTGCTTCCTATTTTGGAACATGTAATCTTTGAATAAGTTACCTTGCGTATATCCCCTGCACATCTTAGATAGATTAAAATATTCGATATCCTATTTTGGAGTAAAGAACACCCGAGTGCCATAACTCAAGCACGGGGGAAACTTAAGTGCCATAACTTTTTTTCTGACATTTAAGTGCCACTTTTTTTCAAATGGAACACTTAAGTGCAAATATTGGAGTAAAATGGAACACTTAAGTGCCACTCCGGCGAAAATCCGGCCAAACGCAATTTTCGGGCGATGGAGGTCCAAAACGGCGTCGTTTTTGCATGCCGACGTGGAAAAAATGCAAAAACGACGCCGTTTCGCGTCGACGTGTAAAAATAATAAAAAATTAATTAAATTAAATTAAAACTTAATTTTAAATAAAAATACTCTAAAAATTTTTTTAAAAAAAAAAAAAGTGTGGGACAAGGGGCGGGCGGGCCGAGGGCCGAGCCCTCGCCGCCGTCGCCTCCCCGCCGTCGACGGAGGGGGAGGGTCGGCGACGGAGGGGGGCCCCCGGGTCGGGCGGGTCGCCGCCGCGAGCCCTCGCCGCGATCCGGCGAGGGGCCGGGCCCTCGCTTGCCTCCCACCGTCGCCGGAAGGGCCGGCGACGGAGGTGGGAGGTTAGGCGGGGTCGCCGGCCCTCGGCCGAGCCGCCGGCGAGGGCCGCGAGCCCTCGCCGGATCGCGGCGAGGGCTCGCGGCCCTCGCCGGATCTGGCGAGGGCTCGCGGGTCCTCACCGCGATCCGGCGAGGGCTCGCGGCCCTCGCCGCCGGTCGGCCGGGGCCGGTGACCCCGGCCGACCCTCCCCCTCCGTCACCGGCCCTTCCCGGCGACGGCGGGAGGCGGCGGCGGCGAGGGCTCGGCCCTCGGCCGCCCGCCCCTTTGTTTGTTTTTTTTTTTTTTTTTTTTAGAGTATTTTTAATTAAATTAAGTTTTAATTTAATTTAATTAATTTTTTATTATGTAAATGGCGTCGTTTCGCCGAGTCGGACTCGCTCTCCGGCGAGCCACGCAAGCATTAAAAAATGATAAACACGTGCCACGTTGGATTTCCGGCAAGGTCGCCGGAGGTGGTACTTAAGTGTCCCATTTGAAAAAAAAGTGGCACTTAAGTGTACCAAAAAAAAGTTATGGCACTTAAGTGTCCCCCGTGCCAAGTTATGGCACTCCGGTGTCCCAAACTCTCCTATTTTGATTGATCTTGAATTTGTTGAGGATATCTTAAATGGGGAATCGAATCTTTGAGCTGGAATATTGAACCCTAATCAAGTTTTTCCTCTTTTATGCGTCATGAGGTGATATTTAATTAGCTAAGTTTAATCTTAATAATTATTAAAATCACTCATATTATTTCATTAACATCATTAGATTAGGTGCATTACATAAAATAAAAATACAAAAATAAAAAAATAAAAATCGCATTGTATCTAAAACTTGGATGTGGGTTATGCGTGTTTCCTAACTTAGAATTTCATAGCATTAGGAATCATATAGCAATTTTGGAAACCATGAATTTTATTTAATGCCTGACTAGGATTATATATATTACGTCCTAGCTGATTTAAGTCATCGCGTAGATTTAGGAAGTATCATAAAGAAAATACCAAAAAATGCTGTCCATATTTCATATAGATTGTATTTAATTGTAGAGTTAATTCACTGATTAGTTCTATAATGTTCATGTTGCACATTGCACATCATTTAATAAATCAAATGTCTTTAGGAATTCATCTTATACATCATCTCATATAGAATAGAATGAATTTAGGATTAATCATTACTTAATTCCATTGCATATAGTTTAATATTGCTTATGCATGTCATGCAATAAGGTTGATTCATGTCATTCAATAATGAATGCATGCACGTAATTTAGTCCATCTAGAATTCTAGGTATCAATTGCGCGTTTGCTATGTTAATGAGAAAACACCAAAAAATTTAGTTTAGGTTGCACACTAATTTATTTTGCATCATAATCCTAATTCATTCATCATCATTTATCATACCATTGCTTGTTTGCTTCCTAAGTCTCACATTGTAAAACTCTCGTTGGGGTGAATATAATGAGATGTTGCTTTTGCTTGCTTAGGGCATTTAGGTCCTTTGCATTCTCGCAATTTATTTCTTTGTCTAGTTATTGGATGTTAAATTATTGTTTGCGCACTCACATGATTACTTCTCACATGTTAGCGGCTTAATATTAAAATCGAGAAATATTATATGCAAAATATATTCAAAATAAAGACAAAAGACACCGAGAGGGCATTAAACTAATTCAACATAATCAAGTGCTCGAATTCATAAATCTCTTATTTGTAAAAGTATAATGTACTCCAATATTTTTCTTGAATGTCTAATTGACCCATAATCAATCATTGGCAGTTCCAAAATAAACTGAATTGCATGTTTAAATTAAAACCCCAAATTGCAACTGATATGGTCTTGAGAGAGTCAATGCTAGGCGACAATAATGTCTTGTTAACGCGTAATTGCAAAAGGACAAAAAATGGAAAAATCCCAATGTGAACATGTTTAATATTTCTCGTATTCTAAATGTACATATTTATATATCATTCGCAACTATATTTTCTAAATCTACTCCTATAGTTATGGTAAGTACAACTGAAAGATTGAATCATGGGATAAGGATGCTATGGTGGCATATGGTCACGCTAAGACTACCCCTCAAGTGAGCAAGTGTAGGTTACAGATGCCCAACTTGGAAAGTAGCTGCATGTACTGATCTTAGCTTAGTGGTTTGATAAACACATCAACTGTTTGTGACTTTGTACCAATTCAATGGAACGATGAGGTCGACTTTTATTTTTTCATGAACAAGATGGTAATCAATTTCAATGTGTTTTGGTTGCTCATGAAAAGCTATGTTGACAGCTAATGGGTTTATTCTATGTGTTGATGGGCCTAAGTAGGCTCGTGCGCCCATGTTGGGCCCAAAAACCCAGCCTGCAAGTTAAGGGCTCATGGAGGAACAGTTAAGATATGGAAGGTTGCGTTGTTTAGATATGAATGGTTACATTGTTTGAAAAGGGCATTTTAATAAATAGAGAATTACGTTCTCTCAAAGTAACACTCAGAAAAAGTCTCTCCCCCAAACAAAGCAACAGTATGCTCTTCAGTAGAACATGATCAAGATTCTTCCTCGAACTTCAACATTGGTGTTTAATTAGTGAAAGAAAAGGTACGCTTGATTCCATAGTGTATCTTATGATTGGTGTAACATGTGTTTCCTTGGGCACACTTCCACGTTCATCATTTTTGGGGTTCGATTGAGTATCGGATCGTTGTTTTTAGGGAATCCGTTTTTCTCAACATTGGTATCAGAGCCTTGTTCATGTTGCCCAATCCTCTTTTCATGTATATAAATTGTTTTTTGGTTGAATTCAGTAAAACGCCGTCGTCGCTTGATCAGGGACGGAAAGATCCGGGTTTTTTCTATGTGTTGATGGGCCTAAGTAGGCCTATCTGTCCATATTGGGCTAAAAAACCCGGCCCGCAAGTTAAGGGCCCATGAAGGAACGGTTAAGATATGAAAGGTTGCGTTGTTTAGATATGACGGGCTATGTTGTTTGGTATGGGCGTTTTAATAAAAAGAGAAATTACGTTCTCTCAAAGTAATGCTTAGAAAAAGTTTCTCCCCCAAACAAAGCAACAGTACGCTCCTTAGTAGAATAGGATCAGGATTCTTCCTCGAACTTTAACATTGGTGTTTAATTTGTGAAAGAAAAGATACGCTCGATTCCGTAGTGTATCCTATGATCGGTGTAATGTGTTTCCTGGGCACACTTCCGCGATACTCAATCGAAATCCAAAAATGACGAACACGTAAGTGTGCCTAGGAAACACATGTTACACCGATCATAAGATACACTACAGAATCGAGCATACCTTTCCTTTCACAAATTAAACACCAATGTTGAAGTTCGAGGAAGAATCCTGATCCTATTCTACCGAAGAGCGTACTGTTGCTTTGTTTGGGGGAGAGACTTTTTTTGAATGTTAGTTTAAGAGAACGTAATTTCTCTTTTTATTAAAACGCCTATACCAAACAACGTAACCGTTCATATCTACATAATGCAACCTTTCATATCTTAACCGTTCCTCCATGGGCTCTTAACTTGCGGACCGTGTTTTTAAACCTAACATGAGCGGACGGGCCTACTTAGGCCCATCAACACATAGAAAAAACCCGCATCTTTCCGTCCTCAATCGAGCGACGACGGCGTTTCATGGAATTCAACCAAAAAACAATTTATATACATGAAAAGGGGATCGGGAAACATGAACAAGGCTCTAATACCAATGTTGGGAAAAACAGATTCCCTAAAACGATGATCCGATACTCAATTGAATCCAAAAAATGACGAATGCGGAAGCGTGCCCAGGAACACATGTAACACCTATCATAAGACACACTGCGGAATCGAGCATACCTTTTCTTTCATAGATTAAACACCAATGTTGAAGTTTGAGGAAGAATCCTAATCCTATTCTACCGAGGAGCGTACTGTTGCTTTGTTTGGGGGAGAGACTTTTTCTGAGCGTTACTTTGAGAGAACGTAATTTCTCTCTTTATTAAAACGCCCATACCAAACAATGTAATCGTTCATATCTAAAGAATGCAACTTTTCATATCTTAACCGTTCTTCCATAGGCCCTTAACTTGCGGGCCAGGTTTTTGGGCCTAACATGGGTGGACAAGCCTACTTAGGCTCATCGACACATAGAAAAAACCCATCGTCTTCCACTTGCACATGGTGGGCTGAACAGAATCCTCTTTACCTCTCTGCAACATTCATACTGGTGAATAATCCATGTCACCAGCATACTTTGAGAGCTCGTTGCCATAGGAATATATGACAACTCATAATGGGCATCACACTTTAAGTAGATTTAGTATGTAGTACCCTATATCGATCGATCACATTTATATTTCTCTTGATCTATTTTTAATCAATGATATATTGTATTCACAATTATGATTCTCCCATAAAACAATCATAATTGATCGACTAGTGAATACAATTTCCAAATTCGATCTTCCGCTTTACTTGAAATTCTCAATTTTAGTTCAACTTGCTTTTCTAGAAGTGTCCCATTAGATTGAATCAATTCATGATCATTGGCAATATCCTAAAATAGCAAACATTGAATATAAATCTTGAGAATAAGTAAAGAGTCATGAGGACACTTAATTGAGGAACTCTTTTCCTCAAGAGTCTCACACGGCATAAGAATTGAGATTAAAACTTTTGCCACTCTTGTTGGTCGGCTATTACAGTATTAACTCATTTCCTATAGAGCATATGTCTACACCTTCAATACCGTACAGATAATAGTTCAGACATACCTAATGTCAAACTTGAGTTCACATATCTACTCATTCACATAATTCATCATAACTCACATTTGACATTATAGACAGATAAAGTAAAATATGTGGGTTATTTTACTTTCAGATATAGTAAATATTATGTCCTCATCTTAACACTTAGTTAAGGTGACTTAAATATTTTAAGTTTGAGCTCTCGATTATTACTTAGATAATAAGTTTAAAAACCGTATCGTCTCTATTTATCACATAGTAAATAGATGCGATTATCCTTGTGAGTGGGCTAATCTTTCCCAATTTATTTTTTCTTAGATTAGTTTGAGATGTTTTAGGTGTAAATATCTCTTTCTATATTAATATATTTTTTCCTCTAAATATATTACTTAGTGTAATGGACATGTTTAATCATCGAAAGTTTAATGTTATTTATTGTTGTAAATTAGTATGTTAATTTACAATTTTTTGTGGGAAGCTCAAGAAAGTTTTTATGACTTTGCTGAACTTATTTTGCATAAAAGATTATATTAATGATAATTTCAAGTTAGGATTTTTGGATGATGATTGGAAACTCAGTGACCTTTTGATTCTGAAATCTTATTTGAAATTATTCATTAATATGATGAGTTTGTACAAAATGGATGCATAAATGATATGCATTAATAATTCGTGCATATGTTTCGATATGTTTAAATCCAATGGCTTTAGCAACTAAGAGTATAATTGCTGAGTTGAACAAAGAAGAGAAATTGAACGGCGAAAATTGTGAAATATTAAATATGAAAATTTAATATGTGCTTGAAAAGCAAGAAACAATAGAAGTTCTTAACCATGTTATGGAAGAAATTGAGGATGCTGTGCGTCATCCTAAGCTAGCAGAGGACCGCCTAAAGACAATTGAGCCGAAAATAGATATTTGTTGTGCTGGTTCTAGTTCAGAAGGGGCTTCGAGCTCTAAGCGCAAGCGTATTATTTCATTCAATATGTGGAAATGCAAAGGATTAAGTCATTCTTACAAGAAACCAAGAGTTAACCAACATAAGAGAGGAAAACGTCCTCGAGTGAAGAGAATTTCAAGGGTGAACTATTATAACTGTGACTAGAAGGGTCACTATGCTTATGACCGTCGTGAGCCAAAGAAGGTAGTCACTCCTTGTGCTCTTAAGAACTTTACTTATGTGTTAAGTTCTGTATTCTTAACCAAGTCTAATCCTTAGTGGACTGTTGATTTGGGAGCAACAAATCATGTAGCGAAGGATAGAGAATCCTTCATGAAATTCCGATGAGTACCAACTGGAACTAAGTGGATTTATGTAGGGAATCACTCCAAAGCCAAAGTAAAAGGGATTGACACATGCCAATTGAACATGCGTGGTGAACGCTGAATTTCCATTGCATTTAATTCATTTCTGACGTTTGTGGTCCAATGAATATGAGAGGAAATCATATGACTATTTATTTCATCATATTTATATAGATGATTATATTCGATTCGGATATGTCTATTTGATTTCTCATAAATCTATAGCATTGAGTTGTTTAAAAAAGGTTTATGAACTTGGCAGAAAATCAATTAGACAAGAAAATAAAAATATTGAGATCTGATCGAGATTGAGAATATTTATTTGATGAGTTCAGAAATTTATATGATGAAAAAGAATAGAAAGACAGTTGTCTATTCCATATACTCATCAACAAAATGGTATTGCGGAAAGAAGAAACAGAACCCTGTTGGAAATGATTAGGTCCATGATGGCGCATGCTAACTTACCTATCACTTTTTGGAATAATGTGTTATTAACTGCTGTCTACATACTTAACCGGGTGTCTTCCAAATTAGTTACTTCCACTTCATATAAGTTATGGACAAGTAAAAAATCAGAATTAAGTTTTCTTAAACCATAGAGCCGTGCTGCTTATACTCATGAGCTCTCTCACAAGTATGAGAAATTGGGTTCTAGAGGCAAGAAGAGTATTTTCATATGATACTTAGAACACTCGAAAGGATGTGTGTTTATAAGTGAGTAGGAAAGTGGGAGTATAACTTAATTCGAATCATGAAGATGCTACATTCTTAGAGAATGATTTTCCCAATAAGGGCGAAATAGGTGAGGATTACTTCCTATTTGAAACATTGGATTAAGATAATGAACTTAGTAGAGTTCGTCCAAGTGAGAGTAACATGAGAAGTGATGAATTTAATTCAGCTCACTCTCAATTACAACCATATGATGAAATGATATCGTCATTATCTAATTCGAGTGGGAGCATAATGGGGAATTATGTACAAAGTGTACAATCTCTCACACGGTGAACAAGTCGCAAAAGTATTCCCCATCGACGTTTTGACATTGAAGGAGAAACTTTTATGGTTGCTCCGCAAGATGAAGATGAGCTAAGGAATGTAAATGAGACTCTAAGTTGTCCTAGTAAGAAAAAATGGATGCAGGCAATGGAAGAAGAAATAGAGTCAATGAAGTCAAACCATGTTTGGGAACTGGTTGATATTTCAAAAGGACGCAAAGCCATTGGGAACAAATGGGTTCTCAAAATAAAGCATAAAGCCGATGGCTCAATAAAAAGACATAAAGCTCTTCTTGTGGCGAAGAGGTATAATCAATAAGAAGGAATTGATTATGAGGAAACATTTTCTCCTGTTGTGAGATTTACCTAGATTTGCATTATTCTGGCAATAGTAGCAAGTATGGATCTTGAATTAAATCAAATGGATGTAAGAATTGCTTTTGTCAATGGAAAATTAGAGGAAGAAATATATATGGAATAACTTGTTGGTTTCATTATGGAAGGCCAAGAAGAAAAGGTATGTCGACTTTTGAGATCGATATACGGCCTTAAGCAGTCGTCGAGACAATGATATATATGTTTTCATAATGCTACAATGGCATATGATTTTACAATAATTGAGGAGGATCATTGTGTATATATCAAAAGATCCAAAGATCAATTTGTGATCATATTATTATATTTTGATGATATACTAATTACCGGAAGTAATATGGAGTTTGTTAATATTGTCAAGAGTTAGTTATCTTCCAACTTTGAGATGAAAGATATGGGTGAGGCTGCATACATTCTTGGCGTTAAGATTTCAAGAGATCGTTTGAATATGTCATTTTCTCTTTCGCAAAAAACATACATAAATAAGGTTCTTGAACGATTTCGTATGCAAGATTGTAAACCCATAGATACTCCTATTGCAAAAGGTGAATGATTGAGCCATAGAATGTGTCCTAAGACTCCACATGAGAAGGAACAAATGCAACATGTTCCTTATGCTAGTGCTATTGGAAGCTTAATGTACGCTATGATGTATACAAGACCTAACATATGTTTTGCAGTGGAATGGTAATTAGATACCAATCCAATCAAGGTCAAGCACATTGGAAAGTTGTTAAAAGAATATTGAGGTATTTGAAGGGAACTGCTGATTATACGCTGAATTACCAAGGAAAGGATCTACAACTTGAAGCCTATTTAGATGTTGATTGGGGAGGAGATTTAGATGAAAGGAAATCTACCTCTGGATTTTTTTTTCTCACTAAATAATGGCGCAATATCTTGGAATAGTAAGAAACAAGTGTGTATAGCCTTGTCTACAATAGAAGCTGAGTTCGTGGCATTATCAGTAGCAATAGAAGAAGGTGTTTGGCTTAAGAGATTTTTGAATCATTTAGGTGTTATTGGGAATGCTGCAGACTTATTGTTAGTTAACTGTAGTAGCCACGTAGTAATAACATACACCAAAGATCCAAAATATCATGGCAAAACTAAATATATAGATACCAAGTATAATTTTGTCAAAAATATGGTTGTACGAAAAGATGTGGACTTATAGTACATATCTACACATAGAATGGTCGTATATTCTATGACAAAGCCAATACTTAGAGATGCGTTTTATGGCCATGTGAAATCTCTAGGACTGCGTAGAGGCTGATGTACTGAATATTGTAATTTCTCTAAAGTGTTCATATTTAATGAATTATGTTTTCATTATTAATGCCTATGAATCTTTGTTTGATGTTTATGCATCTTAATGCTTAGTACATTATATTTATAAAATTGAAAAAGTATGTCGGATAGATAAAAGATTAGCTCACTCACATGGATAATCGCCTCTATTTACTATGTGATAAATAGAGATGAGACGGTTTTTAAGCTTATTATCTAAGTGATAATCGAGAGCTCAAGCTTAAAATATATAAGTCACCTTAACTAAGTGTTAAGATGAGGACATATTATTTACTATGTCCGAAAGTAAAATAACCTACATATTTTAGGCTATGAATGAGTTTCTAAAAAGTATAGAAAAAGTTTGTCAATAATAAAATAGTTGGCAAATCTCATTATAAAAGGTCAAATAACATAAGTAAGTGACTTAGATGAAAGCTAATAACCTCAATATAATATAGAAATTTAACAGGAGAAATGTTGGCAAGTCACTTTATATAGGTTGGTAATCTCTAGAAGGTTTTAGTAAATATAAGGGAGTGCTAATTGAGATAAATAAAAGTTGGCCATAATAGAAAAGTTGATAAGTTATATAAAATAATTGAATTGGTAAGCAATTTAAATGAGAGTGGATAAATCATTCTAATTTAGGATGTTAGTTTCCAATTAGAGCTAATAAACTTGAAAAGTCATTAAGCTATGTATATAAATTGGTCAGTGAGTATAAAATTTGCTTATTTGCAAATGATAAAAAAAGAATAATTTGTAATTATATAAAAATGTTGGTAAGTTATTAACAATTTACCTAGAAAAAAAAAAAAACCTACAAGTTTGCTTTACTAATAGCTTTTTTGACATTCATCAACCTTTAGTGAAATTACCAACACAGAAAAGAACCATATTTTATGACTAGAAACAATAAAATTCTGCTTTCATGTTAGGTGGGCTTGCTCCTACATAAAGCCTTTATCATGTATACGTACTGTGTTGTCTTTTTTCTTTTCTTCCCAGCAATTGTCGACAATGGCGTTAGCTGTTTGACAATATATCTAAATTTGTTCAACAGATGTTAATAAATTCATGCTAAGCTGCTAATGATTTTCTACTTTATCAATTATGCTTGTGAGAGATTGTCGGAAAAAGTCGACAGAAGAATCGGCTAACTTCTTTGATGCACAATAAGCAAATTACTCAGGAATATACATTAAATCATGAGCAAATGATAGACGATACAATCTCACAATGGTTTGAATACAATCACAAGAAAGGTATTCACATTTCACAATGTTAATGTCGAATCTCTTCTCAAAGTAGTAATGGAAGCCTTTTGCATATTGTTCTTTAATGGAGAAAGGAGGAGAAGAGAGAACTGTTCTCTATTAGAAAGTTCTTTCATCCGTTGACAAGGGCGGCTATTTCTAGAAGTTATTATGTGTGGGAAGTTGAATAACTCCTCCTTACATAGATAAACCTTCACACCTCTTGAAAATGTGTTTCTCTATCACATCACATCAAGACGAACCGATACATCTTAGTCGCACCTCATGATGGATGCAACAACAAAATATAACATCTTCCACTCGAACATGATAGGCTTAATAGTATTTATCAAGAGTATAAGGCATTTGACACTCATCTACTTTAGAAGCAATTCATACTGGTAAGAAAGTTGTGCAACCACCGAGTACATCTATACTTGGAAGCTCAAATTATGCACTTGTTAAGGATAACATAAAAGCTATAACTCCAAATAGAAATAAACAATTGATGTCTTATAATGCCTTAACATATTTTGTTACATCAGTCAAAGTATACTTATCTCTTAAAAACTATACTTGATTATTCTCATAACACAATGTATTTATAATTATATTCAAAAATACAAAAAGTGATATAATTGGTTGACTAATACACACATATGATAGATGTAAAACAATAATAGTCTTCTTTCACACTCATGTCTCTCTACATTTCAAAACAACTACTTTCTTAGACACATCCCTTAAAGCCATATATATGCATGATCATTAATAATGTACTACAATAGCAACATTGTTCTTTCACTTTGAGAACATAGTCAAAAGTAACTTGGGGCACAAAATTGAGGTAAATTATAAATTATTTCAAGGGCTCACACGATAAGTACATATGGATAATTTTACTCACCTCCCTTATCAATTGTACAATGCACATGTAATATGAATTATATGTTATAGTGGATTTCTTCTTTTATAAGAGCGTATATTATTTATCAAACACATTCATTATACGGATCTTAGCCAAAATATAGTCACATTCTTCTCACGTACTCATATTTAGCTCAAGTGATGTATCAACTCACTTTCTACAACATCAAATTAAGTACTCGCATCTAAAATCCTTCAGGCATATATGATTATGAGACTATCATGCTCAATCTTATCACATACAAATCATAAACCTCGTCTTGATTCCAATCAAGACAATATAAAAATATATTATGTATTAACTTGCTCTTCCAACATCTATAGTACATATTGTCTCATCTCAATTTGCTAGCTATAGTACTTGAGGTGATTACTTGTGTGAGTGAGCTAATTATTGATTGCAGACATGCTTCTCAATAATATATGTGTGTTTATGCTAGTTTCATAATGAATTTGTACTACAACAATTCATTAAAAGACAAAGAAGTACAATACATATATTTACATATACATAAACCCAATAATATCATATTGTACATGATCCTAGAGATATCTTGAGGGTCAATAACATGTCTCTAGGAACAGCCTTTATAAATGGATCAATAGCCATTCTATTGATTAAAATATATTGTAGGATCACTTCTTTCCACACTATTATATCTTTGATGAAGTTGTTCTTTATTTCAATGTGTTTCGTCTTATTATAATACTTGGGATTTTTCATATAAGCAATGGCTTCTTGATTATTACAATAAGTTGTCATTGGTCTTGAAACCTTGGTAATAATGGCTAAATTTTTCAAAAAAACGTTTTAGCTATACTACTTTTTGCACTTGTACTAGAGTATGTAATAAATTCTACCTCTATTGTAGGTAAGGCTATGCATGTATGTCTCTTGCTATTTCAAAAAAGTATGCATTCATTGAGTATGAACACATACCTAGAAGTCGATATATGCTCATTTAGGTCTCATCTTCAATTAGTATTTGAGTAGCATAATAAGCGTAAATCGTTCCCTTAATAACAAAGTCGATAGTCCATTGTGCGTTTCAAGTATCTCATGATCCTCTTCACTGCTTTCCTGTGTGCTTGAGTAGGATTTGACTGATATCGACTCACCAACCCCAAGGTATAAGAGATGTTGGGTCAAGAACACATTATAACATGCATCAAACTTTCAACCGCAGTAGTGTAAAGAACAGTTTTCATTTCTTTCTTTTCTTTTAGAGTCTTAGGACACATCTTATAACTTAAGCCTTTGCCTTACATGACAAGAATATCAATGAGATTAAAATGCTATATATTGAAGCACTCAAGAATCTTAATTATATAAGACTCTTGTAACAGAGTAAGGAGTTTCCTTGATTGATCTTTTTTTATCTTAACTCCCACTATATAAGCAGTCATATCCTTTATTTCAAAAATTAGAGGAAAACTATTTTTTTAAGGTGGTAACCAAACCCTTATTATTCGTAAACTCAAAGATGTTATGACTTAATGAAAATGAAAATACCATTATCTAAATGTTTGCTTGAGGCCATATATTGAGTGATGAAGTTTGTAAATTTTACACTTCTAACCTTCAGTTATAAAACCTATCGATTACTTCATCTAGATTTCCTCATCTAATTTTCCATTGAAAAATGCCAAATTTACATCCATTTGATATAATTCTAGGTCTAAATGTACGACAATAGTTAAAATAAGGTGTATGAAAACAAATCTTACAACTAATGAAAAGGTTTCCTTGTAATCTATACCCTCTTTGTTGAGTATAACCCTTTGCCACAAGACAAGTCTTATACATTTCAATAGATCTGTTCGCTATTTGATTAATCATGAAATCCATTTATGTCCAATAACCTTACAATTGGGTAGTAGGTCAACTAAGTCCCAAATGTGGTTTGTCCTCATAGACTCTATTTTATCTTCCAAAACTTTTCTCCATTCTTCATTGTCAAGTGATAAAAGAGCCTCTTAGACTTTCTTAAGCTTAGCATCATCTTACGGAGCAATCATAAATATTTTCCCTTCAATCTCAAGACCATGATAGGAATATTTTTACAATTACTTTTATGTAACTAAACTTCTTTTGAATTTAGTTCGCCAAGCAATGTAGCACTCCCACTAGATTATGGCCTCGTTTGGTTTAGCATTTAGGAAGAGTCTTTGGCCAAATGCAAAAGCCTTTAGCCCAAAAAGCTTTGAGGAAATGCAAGATTGTTTGGTAAACAAATATTTGAAAAATCCTTTGGTGTGACCAAATTAATTTTTTTAGTTTTAGTATTTTTAAAATTGCAAAAAAGAAACAGTGATTATAACCTTTTAAATTTTCACGTTGAGAGTAATGTAAAAGATACGTATTAATAAATTTATTTAAAAATTGTTTAACAAAATTTGATTATAGATTAAATGCAAAGCTCAACTTTTGGCCTAGGGCTCTTTTAGGTTTCTTTTCAACTTTGAATATTGTTTTTTTAAAAATTATTGTGGTTTTATTCATTGTTGTTAGTTAATGATTATTCTAGTTTATTGATAAAAAGTTGGGCTATTGATTGTAAGAAGAAAAAAATAATACAGAAAAAAAGAAGGTGCACTTATTCGGTGGATGGTGAAGTGACCGATTGTGAGTGCTAATTTTTTTGAGTAAGCATCGCATATAAAAAAGAAGTCATTTCCAAGTTCCTCTCATACAAATTTGATAAAAAGTAAACATAGCCATATATGTCCCGAAAAAAGAAATACGTTATACTTAGTATTACAAACTTCTATAGCTTTGTAAACTCATGGACTATTTCATCACGTAAATGTGTCATGTCTGGAGATGCATATGAATTTGAAGCACCCACCTCTTCATTGCATCATAATGGTCAATTGAATATCCATAATTGGGATCCAATTCTGCTTGTTCAAAATCCGTATTAATCATGTTATTTCTTCATATATAATTGTGCAAAGTCATTGCCGCTACGACAATTTACACTTGTGTTGACACCTAATTTTGGAAAAATAAAATTGTATTTTTTTTTGAAAATAGGGGAAATTGATTTGATTGAATTGTGCAAGGAAATGTGGAATTCTGATGGATGTCCGGATTTTGTTAAATGCAGCAACACTTTTGAAATCAAGTGAATAAGGGGCAAGAATTTTTGCAAAATGGAAGAAATCTGAGCAAAATCGAGCTAATTGCGAAATCATGCTCTGATTTATAGCTTTGATTTAATGTGACTGGAGATGGAAACTTAGAAAATGCCATACAAAACAGCCGTTCGGAATCATTATAAAAGAGAAGTCCATTTTTCGTAACTGGCGGGGGGATTTTCGAAAAATTTCAGAGAGAAATTTGTGCAGTCAAAGAATTCGTGAGAAAGGGGGTGGTCGAAGTAAGTAGGGTTTTGCTGAGAAAAAAAATTGAGAGAAAAGTGAGAGAGCAAAAGAATTTTCAATAGGGAATTCGTGCAATAGGGAAAAGTTTAGAAGAGAAGGAGCTTTCTTTTCTATTGTCAGAGAAAAGAAAAGGAGCCGAAGAGAGAAACAGTAGAAACGTGAGAGAGTCGTGAGAGAGAAAAAAAAAAAGAGAAAAAGAAAGAAAAAAAAAGAAAAAAAAAAAGTAACTGTTGGTCTTCTTCTTCGCGGACTCGCCTTGCCAGCGTCCGTTGCGGCTGTCCTCCGCACCAGCCGTTGCCCTCCGCGTCTGTAGCTAGCGACGTCGACACCCTCGCTCGCCTACCCCTCCGTCTCGCCTGTGCCTCACCTGCTCCACCCGACGACGATGTCACGCCCCTTGGCTCGCCATCGCGCCAGTGCACCGACGCCATCTCTCCCGCTTGTCCGCGAACGCCCCCCCAGCCAGATGCCCGTTGGAATCGTTCACCGCCCGCGCTCCTCGCCCTCGCATCGCCGTTGACGTCGCCGCCCGGTAACCCGTGATCCAGCTCCGCCTCGTCGCCGGCCCCGAGCTCGAGCCCGACGCCGTCGCCGTTTAGCAGCTCGCAACCCACCACCTCCGTGCGCAACACCATCACTAAGCCGTGCCTCAACCTGCGCCCCCCATCGCTCCAACACAGTTGCCTCCGGCGCAGCCATCCGAGCCTCCCCATCGTGCGTCCACCCCCATCGCGCTACTATCCTTCTTGCACTTTTCCTTTAGGTATTTTTTTTTTTTTTATTTTTTACTTTTACTTTTTACTTTCTTTATAGTTTAGTTTATTTTACTCTTTTTATTTGTTATGTTATTTTTTGTTTATTTCATTTGATAGCATTTTTTTAGTTTAGGTATTTAATTTGTAATATTGGATGTTAACATCTGTAATTTTTGTAGGCATTATCTACAGGGATTTTGTCTAGAATTATTGTAATTATTAATTTAATCTAAGAGACATCGGATCATTTTTTTTAATTATATTAATTTTTGGGCTTTTTGGTGGAATTGTAATTGTTAAATCACAATAATTATTTAATTTGGTCCGTAAGACTTCGGACCAGATTTTTAATTATTTTGATTTGTTGTGATATTTAGGGTTAAAAATAATCGTTAATTTGGCCCATGAGACAACGGGTTATTTTTTCGATTATTTTAATTCTTTATTGGTTGAATATCTGGATTGTTTAGATAATGCTTATTTGATAATTATTTATCTTGGAAAAACACTAAAAAAAAAAAAAAAAAAAAAAAAAATCAAAATCTTGCATTAGCCATGTAGGTTTAATAAATTAAATTGCATTTTTTTAGGTTTAGTAAATCATGATTGTATTTTTAGGATTATATTTTTTAGAAACCTTTTTCAAATAGGTTAGGATTGGGCCTAGATAATTTCTTTTAGAGTTGTAGAAAAGTTGTCATTTTAATTAAAAAATAAAAAAATAATTTTCTAAGACAGAATAGGGTTTAAGTCAAATTAATCCCAAAAATGAATTAGAAAATCATTCCTTTTTTTGAATAGCTTAATTAGGGTTTTTTTTTATTAATGTCAAATTTTGAAATAAAAAAGTCAAAAAATATTAGGTGCATGTTAATTAATGGGTTAATACATGTGATAAATTTACCCCAAACTATTTTTTTGACCATAAAAAACCCAAACTGGTACACCTATGACAAATTTACCCTAACCGACCATAAAAAACCTAAACTTGTATATTTATGACAAATTTACCCCAAATTAATTTATTTGACCATTAAAAACCCCAAACCGGTCAATTTGTAACAATTATACCCTTCGCTAAATTAAATTAATACAACAAAAAAATCACAAAAATTGTAAATTGTGACAAACGGAGTGTAAAATCCCAAATTGGTTTACCGGTCAACCGTCACGTGTCATTTAACTTAATTAAAATTTAATAAAAATAGCAGAGGGTAAATTTGTCACAAGTGTATCGGTTGGGGTAAATTTGTTAAAGGTTTACCAGTTTAGGGTTTTTGGTGGTCAAAAAAATAGTTCGGGGTAAATTTGTCACAAACCGATTTGGGGTTTTTCAGGGTATTAACCCTTAATTAATTTGCATAATAGGTTCATTTAGTTAAAATTTGTTTATTAGTAATATTAGGTGCATGTTAATTAATTTGCATAATATGGTCATTTAATTAGAATTTGCATATTAGGAAATTAGATCATTTAGTTAAAATACATGTCATGTGATAAAATCATAATTTCAAGAAAAATAAAAAAAATTAATTGTTTATCTTGTGTGATGCAGTTTATTTATTAATTTGTTTTTATTAAATGTTTAATAGTGGATAAACACCTGTGTGGTCATCATATTTTGCATGATAGTAATTATGTTAAAATAAATTCAAGCTGCCTGCATAAAACATTTTTAAAAAAATAAAAAGAAATGGTACCGAAAGGGCATTAGAGAAGTCTAATGTAACCAAGTCTCCGTATCCTTAGTCTCTAGTTCGTAGGAGTAAAATAATTCTCCCGTTATTTTACTTAGGTGTCTAATCATCTTACCGGAAAATGATTAGTGGCGATTCCTAGATAAAATTCATCTGCATGTTTAAAAACTTGAACCCTAAGTCGCGAATTGGTATGGGCCTGGGAGGGCCCGAGCTAAGTGTAGGCTTGGCAGTCCATTAACCTAAACTCTAGGTGGTGCACCCGGAAAAAATAGGTCACGACAGCTTGGCGACTCCACTGGTGTGTTAAAACACTTAGTGGACTTAGGCCAAATTTCTTTTTTTTGAAAAAAATATTTTTGCAGATGGGAGGTATAAGGGGAGTAGTCTTTGATAACCCTTGTCTTGTAGGTTGGAGTTAGGGATGAATGTTTAAATTAAAGCTATAGAAGTGTTGTTTGCCTTTAAACTGTTGTGCATGTTTTACTGCTTTTAGCACTACACTATTGCACACACAACCTGCGGCCAGACCTGGGCTGCAATAGGATTCCTAGGATGGTGTTGAGAAGGATACTTCCTCCAAAGCGAGACCGCTATATGGAGGTTGATTTTCTCTTCCCTGAAAGTTTTTCATGGTGTCAAATGTGTTTGTCCATATTCGCGAGACTGCAGGATTATTGGGTATTCCATTTGACTGAGCCGGAGTTAGGGGGGACCTGACACGTTACGCGAGACTGCGATGGTCAAATCATCCTCTTAGCTCCACTTTGTTAAGCCATTTAGGTAAAAATTGAACCTCACATTTCATGCGTGTGTCTATGTGATTGTCATCCATTCTTGGTAAAGATAAGCTGTCCGAACTTTCCCTTTGCAATTTACATATTTTATTGCGATCGGTTCATGACAATGTTTTACCCTTTAGGAAAGTCGTCGCACCGTTCATTTCTACTTTTGAAGTCTCAAGATGATGTCATATGGTCTTGGAAGAAGGGGTCAAGACATTCGAAACCCCACTGAAGCTCCTCAGAGATCTCGTTATGCTGGATTAGGATACCATGGAAGAGGTGGAGGAAGGTCCGGAGGACAAAGACAGGGAAGGAGGAACCCGCCACCTGAGCAAGGGCAGGGGATGCAAAATTTATCACCTCCCACTATTCGTGAGACGTTTCCTGACCCTCCAAGGATGATGCAGAATGAAGTAGAAGTGATAGACACCCTGAGGCAGCCAAGTGGCAAATTCGACTACTATGTGAAGTACTCGGCTCCTCCAAGCTTCTACATCGACCCTCGAGATATTGTCCCAGATGGATGGGGTGGCATGGATGATCCAACACCTCCAAAGACAGAGAACCCTAATGATGTGCTGAAGGAATCGCCAATCTGTTCGATGGCCTCCTCATAGGAGCCATTGAGGAAGAACTCCCAGGAGAGATGGGCCCTGGCCCACAAGAGTAACTCTTTTACTGCTTTTGCACATTCCCCTGCGTGGGAATTTTTATTATTTTCTAAGAGATGTTTTCAATTTCTTTAGTGATTGAGTGTTGCATTTTTTTCATTCAATAAATGTAATTGATTGATGAATTTCAATGAAATTACAAGTTTTATTTTGAGGGCAGATGAGGTATACCAAACCAGCCCGGTGATGATATCCAGCCGATAAACAAAAGAAAAATCCAAGGAGAACTCTGAGGCCTGGGCTTCATCATGCTTTCTCGTGTCAAAATGTTTTAAAAAAAGAATGCTTTTGCAAATGCCCTTAAAAAAAAAAATCTTTTGAAAAAAAATCTTAAAAGTTTACCCTGTTTGTTTTTCTAATTTATCTACTTCATGTTTCAGGAACAATCTTATGGCATGCAAAAATGTGGAAATGGTCCAATCCAATCCAACAAGTGTCGATAATGATGATCCTAAGGATTTGAGTGAAGATCCCTTTGAGGTGCAGCGTAGCTGGGAACAGCATAAGAAAGCCAAGGCTCTTACATCCGAGAAGACCGTCACTATTAATATAGGTGACGCTGATGAAGTCAAAGAAGTGAAAATTGGGGCGAATCTCCTGAAAGACAAGGCCAAGCACTAATTCAGCTACTGAAGGAATACCAGGATATCTTCACATGGACCTACGCTGACATGCCAGGGCTAGACCCATCAATTGTGGAGCACTGCTTATCTACTAATCCAGGCGTGCCACCTAAGAAGCAGAGGTTGCGGAGAACTAAACCCGAACTCTCGAAGAAGATAGAGGAAGAAGTGATGAAGCTTTTGAAAGTGGGATTCATTGAAGTCTCACAATACCTTGAATGGGTGGCTAACATTGTCCCGATAATGAAAAAGGATGGTCAGGTTCGAGTTTGTGTTGACTATCGGGATCTGAACAAGGCTAGCTCGAAGGATGATTTCTCGCTACCTCATACAGACGTCCTTGTGGATAGTACATTTGGGTTTCAACTATTCTCATTTATGGATGGTTTTTCTGGATATAATCAAATAAGGATGAAAGAGGAAGACAAGGAGAAGACTGCGTTCATCACCCCGTGGGGAACCTTTCATTATAAGGTCATGCCCTTTGGACTCAATAATGCAGGGGCAACCTATCAGCGAGCCATGGTAGCGTTATTTCATGACATGATGCACCAAGAGATTGAAGTTTATGTTGATGATATGATTGCAAAAACTCGACCTAGAAAAAGTCACATCGAAACCTTGAAGAAGTTGTTTGATCGACTCTGTGAGTTCAAGCTTCGACTAAATCCCACTAAATGCGTGTTCGGGGTAACATCCGGTAAATTACTTGGATTCATTGTGAGCAGTAAAGGAATTGAGATTGACCCATCCAAGGCAAAGGCCATATGCGAGTTGCAGCCTCCATCGATAGTAAAAGAAGTCCGGAGCCTTTTGGGAAGGTTGAATTACATTGCTCGGTTCATTTCCCAACTTTCTGAAACTGCTAAGCCGTTCTTTAAGCTTTTGAAGAAGAATGCACGAGTCAACTGGAATGATGAATGTCGAGAAGCGTTCAACAAGCTGAAGCAGTATTTGACGAATCCACCAGTTCTTGTCTCACCCTTGCCAGGGATCCTTTGATTCTCTACCTCACTATCCATAGTGAGTCATTGGATGCAATGTTGGCTCAAGAAAGTTCTGTTGACAAAAGAGAACGGGCCATTTATTACTTGAGCAAGAAATTCACCGTATCAGAGCTGAAGTATTCTGATGTTGAAAAGACTTGTGCAGCGTTAGTGTGGGTATTGCATAGGTTGCGACAGTACACACCGCATTACCAAACATTCCTCGTGACCGAGAGCGACCCTATCAAGTACTTGCTTGATCGGCCAGCTTTAGTGGGGAAGTTGGCCAAGTGGCAAATTTTAGTTTCCGAATTTGATGTGCAGTTCATGCCGCAAAAGTTGGTTAAAGGTTGAGTGATTGCTGATCTACTGGCCGAGAACTCGGGAGTCTCAAATGACGAGAATCGCTCCCTAGACAATCGTGTCTTAAGTGTAAATGAAGACTCATGGACAATGTTTTTCGATGGAGCTGTGAACCTGTCTAGTTCAGGCACTGGGACAGTCTTGATATCCCCAGATGGACAACACCATCCGGTAGCTGCAAAATTGATATTCCCATGCACTAACAACGTGGCTGAGTATGAAGCTTGCATCATCGGGCTTCAAGCTGCAATCGAGATGAGTGTGGTTAAGTTGAAAGTGTTCAGAGATTCGGCACTGATCATATTGCAAACCGTAGGTGAATGGAAGACTAAAGATGCTAAGTTACTCCCATACCACAATTATTTAGAAGATCTGGTAAAGGAGTTCAAGAAAATTTCTTTTGAATACTTGCCAAGGTGTCATAATCAATTTGCGGATGCACTCGCAACGTTGTCTTCTATGTTGCAAGTCACTGATGGGTTGGAAGTCGAGCCATTGAGAATAGAAGTTTTGCCAAGGTCGGCTTATTGTATGATCGTGACTGAAGAGCCTTATGGAAAACCATGGTATTATGACATCATGAATTACATTCAAAAACGGGAATTTCCCGAGGGAAGCACTTCGGCTGATAGGAAGTATATCATGAAGATGGCCTCAAAATTCTTTGTTAGTGGCGAAAATCTGTACAAAAGATCTTATGATTCAGTCTTGCTGCGGTGTGTAGATGCAGCCGAAGCCACTCACATCATGCAAGAAGTGCATGAAGGAGTATGTGGCCCTCATATGAATGGACACATGTTAGCCAAGAAGATTATGAGATTAGGCTACTACTGGCTCACGTTAGAAAGTGATTGCATTAAGCATGTATGGAGTTGTCACCAATGCTAGATCCATGGGGATAAGATAAATGTGCCCCCAACTGAGCTGCATCAATTTTTCGAGTCATGGCCCTTCTCAATGTGGGGTATTGATGTGATTGGCCCGATAAACCCCAAAACTTCAAATGGGCATCGTTTTATCTTAGTGGCAATAGACTATTTCTCCAAGCGGATTGAAGCTTCATCCTTTGTAAATGTCACCACTCGCAATGTTATGAAGTTCATCAAGCGTGAGATAATTGCTCGCTATGGCGTCCCTGAAGCAATCATCACTGATAATGGGACAAATTTGAACAACAAACTTGTGGATGAATTGTTCAACGAGTTCAAGATCAAGCATCTGAATTCGTCTCCTTACCGCCCTCAAATGAACGGGGCCGTTGAAGTAGCCAATAGGAACATCAAGAAGATCTTGGCTAAGACAGCTGAGAATTATCGAGATTGGCATGACAGGTTATCCTTCGCACTAATGGTATACCGGACATCGATTCGTACTTCTACTGGGGCAACTCCTTTTGCTCTGGTGTACGGCATGGAGGCTGTTTTGACTGTGGAAGTGGAGATTCCTTCTCTGAGAGTTTTATCCCAAGTGGGGTTGTCTGAAGCAGAATGGTTGCAGCAAAGATTTGATAAATTAAACCTAATTGATGAGAAAAGACTGAAGGCTCTTTGTCATGGCCAAACATATCAACAGAGAGTAGCCAGATCTTTCAACCGGAAGGTGCGGCCGAGACATTTTGAGGTAAATGATCTTGTTCTAAGGAAGTTGTTACCGATTTTTCCAAACCCTGGAGGCAAGTTCGCCCCGAATTACAGTGGCCCATATGTGGTGAAGAAGGTTCTCCCTGGAGGTGCTTTGATCCTAGCAGAAATGGATGGTCGTGAGTTTTCCACTCCAGTTAATTCTGATGCTGTCAAGAAGTATTATTCATGATAGAATTTGACATGTCATGTTTTGAATTACAAGCATTTCTGTGATGAATAAATTGCCTCAATGAGTTGAATTGTTCAAATGTTTTGCAAATCTTGCATGTTTTCTCTGATGAATTGTATGAGATAAATTGAATGTATTAAATGGGACACTTTGGAATGACAAAAGGCGAGCCTTATTTCATACATTGTCTCATACACTAATTCCCGGTGAGTTGTGTGAAAAATTTTCATGTCCGCAAGGAAAAGGGTGATCTCGCAAAGGGTACGACAACTGAAGTGACGAGAGGCAATTTTTTCTCTTACCCTAAACATTGCAGGTATACCCATTATTTAGCCCTTTGAGCCCACACACATGAAGTGTTTTAAAATTACCCTGTCAAGGATCATCCCACATTGGGACCAAATTCGAAATGAATGATAGGGATTTTCTTACTCACACTTACACCAATCTTCGAGTATTTCTTTCGCAGTGTAACTCATGCGATGATTCAAGTGCCTTAGGATGACGAAGAGCAGTTCTTTCTTTATCCTACACACTTTTAACCATTGCATAGCCCACTTGAGCCTATTTAACCATTGCATAGCCCACTTGAGCCTATGAGTTCAGTTCATATTAAACCCAGTTGGTGATCATCCCCTATGCTGGGGCAAGGCAAAAATTGAGTAGTAAAAGGTGGAGACTATTTGAGTCCAAAAAAAAAAAAAAATGCAAGAATGGGGCAAGAAAAAGCAGTGTGCTTGGTAAAAGCAAGGCCAATGCCAAAAAAAATCAAACATGAGTTGAAATCATATCCCCAACAAGGTGATACTAAAAGCTCGAAAGCTTAGATGTTACACTCAATGGAGTTTTGATACAAAAAAGAGAGGAAAAAGAATTCTTAACAGTTGAGAAGTAAACTGGTGAAATGTCAAGATGATCACCAACTTTGACCCCTCAAACACTTTTTGAGCTCAATGATCCTTTCATTTCTCAACCCATGAACCAAGCTTATGTTACGTCCCTTACAAAGTCTCTTCAGATTAGGGCACTTGAATGAACGTAAAGGTTCATATGTTCGAAAGCATCGCTCTAAGAAGTGTGAGTAAGGCAATTTCTACTTCATTTTGCATGTCTCTTGACTTGTAAACCCAAAGATGATTTCAGCAATATCATTCTTCATTAAGCCTCGACTCAAAGAGTCCCATTTGTTAAGCCATTGACCAAGCCCCCATTACGGTCCATGTTAAAGACCTCTCAGATTGGTAAGGTCGTACCACTTGCGAGATTACTTGGACCCCTATTTGGCATGATGAAAGACAGAGTGATTGTCAAAAGTCAGGACAAATCAGCCTTTTCGTGAGAATGAGTGAAAAGTCCTTTTAGACCGAAAGATCTCTCATTTGACATATCCATGACACTCATGAATTCAGATTGGAATATTCTTTTGAAATATTTCCAAATGGGATTTGGTAATACAAGTTTGATAGAAATCATCACGCATGAACCTCATGGCTGTGAATGCATGTTGCCTCTCCTACAACTGTGTTTTGCAGGAGACATACCCTCTAAGGAACGAAGATGTCACCAGGTAAGTACATCTCTATCCAAACCTTAAATACTTGTCATTATGCAGGTATTCCTTTTCAAGCACTGGCACTCAATGGAGTTGCCCCCCAAAGATTTTTCTCCAGATTCAATCTGATTAAGGCGATCGAAGAATGGTTCGGGTCCTGGTTAGGTGAATTCTGTTGCAAGACTGGGCGACCATAGAATGGCATGGGTCCTAGTCAAGCAAAACCTCAGTTTAGGTGACCGTAGAATGGTACGGGTCCTGAAAATGAACCCCAGTTTAGGTGACTGTAGAATGGTATAGACAGCACTTATTTCCTCATTTCGACAACACCCCTCATTAGGTGACCGAGAATGGTATGAGTCCTAGACAACACTCAAGTGACCGTAGAATGGTACGGGTCTTGAAAAACCTTTTTTCGTTTAGACGACTGTAGAATGGTACGGGTCCTAGACAGCACTCAGGCGACCGTAGAATGGTACGGGTCCTAGATACAACCAAACAATGCCATAACATTTTTTTGGGCGACCGTAGAATGGTATGGGTCTTGGGAAGGTAATTTCTTTGTGAAGCCATGTTACTATTTTGGGCGACCGTAGAATGGTACGGGTCCTGGACATGTAACACCAGTTATCTCGAGTTACTATACCCTCCTTGAAGGTAAGTTATTCCGGGTAAGTTCCTTTATTATTTACATTAGTATTTTCATGCATCATATAGATTTCATTCAAAATAGGATTTATTTTCCAAAAAAAAAAAAAAAAAAAAAAAAAAGAACAAAAAACCATAGTGCAAATTGCATTTTAAAATGGAATTCATTTTCCAACCAAAAAGAGTCATTTAATGCATGTACATGATCTAAAATTAGGTCTCAATTTGTCCTTGAAGGCAACCTCTATGAGCTCACCTTCAAAAGGGGCAGCTGTTGACACCTAATTTTGGAAAAATAAAATTGTATTTTTTGAAAATGGGGGAAATTGATTTGATTGAATTGTGCAAGGAAATGTGGAATTCTAATGGATGTCCGGATTTTGTTAAATGTAGCAACAATTTTGAAATCAAGTAAATAAGGGGCAAGAATTTTTGCAAAATGGAAGAAATCCGAGCAAAATCGAGCTGATTGTGAAATCATACTCGATTTATAGCTCTAATTTAATGTGACTGGAGATGGAAACTCAAAAAATGCCATACAAAATGGCCGTTCGGAATCATTATAAAAGAGAAGTCCATTTTTCGTAACTGGCGGGGGGGATTTTCGAAAAATTTCAGAGAGAAAAATTTGTGCAGTCAAAGAATTCGTGAGAAAGGGGGTGGTCGAAGTAAGTAGGGTTTTGCTAAGAAGAAAAAACATATTGAGAGAAAAATGAGAGACCAAAAGAATTTTCAATAGGGAATTCGTGCAATAGGGAAAAGTTCGGGAAGAGAAGGAGCTTTCTTTTCTATTGTCAGAGAAAAGAAAAGGAGTCGAAGAGAGAAACAAAGAGAAACGTGAGAGAGAAAAAAAAAAAGAAAAAAGAAAGAAAAAAAAAAGAAAAAAAGTAACTATTGGTCTTCTTCTTCGCGGACTCGCCTTGCCAGCGTCCGTTGCGGCCGTCCTCCGCACTAGCCGCTACCCTCCGTGTTTGCAGCCAGCGACGCCGACGCCCTCGCTCGCCTACCCCTCCATCTCGCCTGTGCCTCATCTGCTCCACTCGACGACGACGCCACGCCCCCTGGCTCGCCATCGCGCCAGCGCACCGACGCCATCTCTCCCACGCCCCCGCGGATCGCCCGTTGGAATCGTTCACCACCTGCGCCTCCCTGCCCTCGCACCGCTGCTGACGTTGCCGCCCAGCAACCCGCGATCTAGATCCGCCTCTGTCGCTGTCCCGAGCTCGAGCCCGACGCCGTCGCCGTTTAGCAGCCCGCAACCCACCACCTCCATGTGTAACACCAGCACTAAGCCGCGCCTCAGCCCGCACCTCCCATCGCTCCAACACGGTTGCCTCCGGCGCAGCCATCCGACCTCCCCATCGCGCGTCCACCCCCATCGCGCTGCTGTCCTTCCTATACTTTTCCTTTAGGTAGTTTTTTTTATTTTTATTTTTTACTTTTACTTTTTACTTTCTTTATAGTTTAGTTTATTTTACTCTTTTTTTATTTGTTATGTTATTTTTTGTTCATTTCATTTGATAGCATTTTTTTAGTTTAGGTATTTAATTTGTAATATTGGATGTTAACATCTGTAATTTTTGTAGGCATTATCTACAGGGAGTTTGTCTAGAATTATTGTAATTATTAATTTGATTCGAGAGACATCGGATCATTTTTTAAATTATATTAATTTTTGGTGGAATTTTAATTGTTAAATCACAATAATTATTTAATTTGGTTCCGTAAGACTTCGGACTAGATTTTTAATTATTTTGATTTGTTGTGATATTTAGGGTTAAAAATAATCGTTAATTTGGCCCGTGAGACAACGGGTTATTTTTTCAATTATTTTAATTCTTTATTGGTTGAATACCTGGATTGTTTAGATGTAATACTTATTTGATAATTGTTTATCTTGGAAAAACACTAAAAAAACTAAAAAAATCAAAATCTTGCATTAGCCATGTAGGTTTAATAAATTAAATTGCATTTTTTTAGGTTTCGTAAATCATGATTGCATTTTTAGGATTATATTTTTTAGAAACCTTTTTCAAATAGGTTAGGATTGGGCCTAGATAATTTCTTTTAGAGTTGTAGAAAAGTTGTCATTTTAATTAAAAAATAAAAAAATAATTTTCTAAGACATAATAGGGTTTAAGTCAAATTAATCCCAAAAATGAATTAGAAAATCATTCCTTTTTTTCTGAATAGCTTAATTAGGGTTTTTTTTATTAATGTCAAATTTCAAATAAAAAAAGTCCAAAAATATTAGGTGCATGTTAATTAATTTGCATAATAGGTTCATTTAGTTAAAATTTGTTTATTAGTAATATTAGGTGCATGTTAATTAATTTGCATAATATGGTAATTTAATTAGAATTTTCATATTAGGAAATTAGATCATTTAGTTAAAATGCATGTCATAGGATAAAATCATAATTTCAGGAAAAATCCAAAAAAATTAATTGTTTATCTTGTGTGATGTAGTTTATTTATTAATTTGTTTTTATTAAATGTTTAATAGTGGATAAACACCTGTGTGGTCATCATATTTTGCATGATAGTAATTATCTTAAAATAAATTCAAGTTGCCCGCATAAAATTTTTTTTAAAAAAATAAAAATAAATGGTACCGAAAGGGCATTAGAGAAGTCTAATGTAACCAAGTCTCCGTATCCTTAGTCTCTGGTTCGTAGTATTAAAATAATTCTCCCGTTATTTTATTTAGGTGTCTAATCAGCCTACCGGAAAATGATTAGTGGCGATTCTTAGATAAAATTCATCTGCATGTTTAAAAACTTGAACCCTAAGTCGCGAATTGGTATGGGCCTAGGAGGGCCCGAGCTAAGTCTAGGCTTGGCAGTCCATTAACCTAAACTCTAGGTGGTGCACCTGGAAAAAATAGGTCGCGACAACTTGCTTTTCATACGGATAACTTGGCATATGAGTTAAAATCCCCCACTTCTATTTTAATACACTAAAGGCTCACTCAATTGTTGAGCATAGTGAGGAATGGGCACGGTTGAACACTTCTCGATATCCTGTAGATGAAGGATCTTCTCGAAACTCTGACAAATGATATATAACTTCTTTATATGGCCCCAAATAACCAATCGGATTTGGATATCTAGTATCTACTAAATAATATTTACCTATAAAATAAATTATAAATTTAATCAACATATGCCAATTAGATTTATAGATGTATTTAAACCATTAAATAACATACCTGGAGGAGGATGGGGAAACTGTGCGTCACATCTTCTAAGAGCTTCATAAAAGATACAGGTATCATGACCTTGTCCCTCCCAACCGGCCCAAACATAGACAAATTCCATATTAAAATTACATATGGCTAACATGTTTTGAGTTGTTGTTCTTTTTCGACCAATAAAACGAATTTGATCATACGTAGGTACAATCGCTGGGATATGTATACCATCAATAGCTCTAATACAATCCTTAAAATATGGATAAAATCGCCCATCTTTCTTAATCTTCTCTAGAACTTTTCTATATTGTTGATCAATTGGTTTGATCAAATCTTTTCCCATATCACATACTTTATCTAAAACTAAGCTAAAGTGCCTATTTATGGTTTCTCTGGAATGTTTGTGCTAACCTATTACCTATACCATGTCCTAGAATATGAAGAAACATTCCAATCATTTCTCTAACATCGGTATTCCTAAATCCTCAAAGGCCATATGTGTTAGTAAATCATGCGTTAAATTGTTAAATGCAATCTTATGCATTCTAAACATATTGTAGCATCTTATTGGATTAACATCTTCGCCAATCAACTCTTTTAACCATACATAACCTGTATATGTTGGGGTCATGCAAAGTTGTTTACAAAAGTTGGTTGCTTGATAAAGAATTGCAGATTAAGCGATTGAGACAAGATCCCAATTTTCCTCTTGCTCTTGATTTTCCTTTGTATGTGAATCATCCATAACTGCTTCAAGTAACAAAATATAAAGAGAAACAATGCTTCAAGTAACAAAATATAAAGAGAAACAATGCTTCAAGTAACAAAATATAAAGAGAAACAATGTATTACCCATCACATATATGCAAACTATCACATTAAGAGAACACCAAATGAAAACAATTCTAACATCAAACATTAATTGAAATTAGGTTCACAAGGACCGCAATTGTCGTGCCCCTCGCAGTTGCTCGCGAATCACGCCAGGCCCATGCCCGTCTCTGCCGTCCCTAGCCTCCATTCTGCCTCTACCGCCGACCCTAGGGTGTCCCTGGAGCCAATCATAGCCCTCCTGCCATCATTGGAGTCGCTGGATAGCCCGCCAAGCTAATAGGAACCTCACCGCAATCGTTCGCCTCTCTTCTACTTGTTTTCGTCTCAATCGAGCCACCGGTCCAACTTTTCTCAGCCCATATCAGAATCGAAGTTTGTGGGTATCGCGGCTAATGTTTTGGCCTACTTTGGTGCCTTCCAAACCTCGGTTGGTAGTCCTGCTTTGGACTTTGTTGATCGTCGTTGCGTCCCCGTCGTTTTGATTCGAGTGGATCATTAATCAAGTGAGTGAGTTTAATTAACTAATCCTCGCTTAGTAAGTTAGTGACGCTTAGGGGTTGATTAGTTTAGACTAAGTATATATTAGGTGAATAGTTAGAATATATTAGCAATTTAATTAACCGTTATTGCATGTTAGGTGGTTAGAGTAGTATAATTAGAGCATAGACAAGCTCTAGTATTAATTTAGAGTAGTTCAGAAATTTTATAGGCTCGTCTCGGGTTTTAATTAGGCTTTACGGGTCTAAGTTGCTATTTTTGGCATTTAATAATTAATTTTTGTAATTATTTAATTAGTTAATTATTTTTCAGAAATTAAACTGTAATAGTCGTTGACCGGAATTTTATGCTGATTGCAATAGTGTGATCTATTTATTTAATTGAGTTCTAATTTCTACTGATTGTTTGTGAATTGTGATTTTGGGAATTTATGCCTAAATTTATTTAATTTTAGTAATTGATTAGAAAAGTACTGGGTGTTAGTTTATAGCGCCAAAAATATTTTTATCAACTATATAAATGGTGAGAATTCTGAAAGTAAAGATATTATATTTTTGATTGGGGCTGATCATGTACCCACACACGATTATTTTTATCAGGTACCTTTAACCCGAGAAAAATAGGCCAAGATGTTTTGTTAATTGAAGAATCTATTTGTGAAGTGCAATGTTGTTGACCATGGGTGAAGAACCATGAGATGTTGTGAGTTAGATCAAGAATACCGCCAAGTATAGTTGTGCCCACTCGGTTGTAATCTATTGCCAAGTATGGCCGTGCCCACTGGGCTGTAATTTACCACCGAACTTGGAACCAATTGTGCTCACTAGGCCATAATCTACCACCAAAGTATGGCTATGCCTATTGGGCCGTAATTCACCACCAAAGATTTAGTAGGCTGTGTCCGTTGAGTCGTAATTTAGAGTTGAGGTTGAGTAATTGAAGTGACTATGTGATGGTCCTATCGTCTTGGAATTGACTAGGTCGATTGATTAATAATTCGATCTAAATTTAATGATTTGAATTAATTGATGTGATTCGATGTATTCCAAATTATATTGACTTGCAGGAAGAGACTGAGGTCAAGGTAAGTTCTCTAACTCGTGATTGTGCTTAGGCATCCCTTTAGGTGTATTTTATTCCTAGTTGGGTTTTAGGGTAAGAACGCTTCGAGTGCCATAACTTTGCACAAAGGGATACTTAAGTGACATAACTTACAAAAGGTACACTTAAGTGCCACATTTTAAGAAAAGTGGGACACTTGAGTGCCATTTCCGGCGAAGTTGGGCGGAAATCATACGTGGCATTAAAATATTAATATTTTTCGACGATGTGTCTCGCTAGAGAGCTGAGTCAGCTCGAATTCACCCCAAATGATGTCGTTTTGGGTGTTGGCCCAAAATAGAGCCTTTAAATCAGCGAAAACGCCGTCGTCTCCCAATTTGCCCTAAATCTAAAACCCTAAATCGAGCAAAATGCCATTGAAGCGCTGGAGCCCTAATCCTGCACCCTAATTCAATTTGCCCCAAAATTTACCATCAAATATTGGAAATGGAGAGCAGGACTTTCAGCAGTGGCTCAAATTTCTCTCGCCGAAGCGAAGGAGAAGGCGAGCATTTATGTTTTTGTGGGTTACCAAGTCCAAGAAGAACATCGTGGACTTGAACGAATCTCGGGAGAAGATTCTATGGATGTGCTCGATACAGAGAAAGCTCGAAGTGCAAATACTTCAAATAGGTCGATGCGAAATTCTCTCACCGAGCCACAGAGGTGATATTGGACCTACTTGATAGATGTCATCAACCTCCATCTACGCTTGTGGATGACTTGGACGATATTGACTCAATGCAAGCTCAAGCTTAAGCATCTTTTGTTAATCATTTGAAGAATGAAGTTTCAAAGATGAAAATTAAACGGAAGTGTTACCAAGTGTTTATCGTGTTGTTATTTTTTTTTATTTCTCCTACTTTATGATGAAATGTAAACTACTGGAAGATGAGAAGAAGTTTCTCCGACTACCATAGTTGTGTTGAATGAAATGTAACTTATTTTTTTGGAAATTGAGAAGAAGTTTTGGGCTGTCATATGTATCATGTGTTACTTCTTGTGCTTGTGGGGAGGTCAAGGAAATGGAATGGATGAATGAATAATTTCGACAAATATTGTTTGTACTATGTTTTTGCTTATTCTCAAATATAAATCGGTGATGATGGAATGTGTATTGGGTCGATGTCTTGAGGTGACTATTTTACTTGAATTGAATGTAAACCAATAGTAAATGTGTAAACCAGCAGCAAATATATAAACTAGCAGCTTCTCTGTTTTGCTGCAAACCACCATATACATAGAACAGACACGAGTGATTACTCGAGTGCTATAAATTGTATTTAGTGATCACTTAAGTACCAGTTGGGATAAAAAAAAAGAGTCATTTAAGTGTCAAGTTATTATTAAAAGGATCACTTAAGTGCCACTTGTTAAAAGTGACCACTTAAGTGTTAGGTTTTTTAGAATGTGATCAATTAAGTGCAAATTTTTTTTTTCGTACATTTCACTAACCATCGGCTACTACTCGCCACCACGATCGCCCACCACTAGCTACCATTGGCCTCTAACCATCACCACCAGCCACACCAAGCATCCCAGGCATCCACTTGAGCCACCACTAGCCACCACTATGCTGGTGGCATGTTGTTGCATAAGTTGCTAGTGTAAGGTGTCTTACACCAGCTTGCACCAACATTACCTGGTGCAAGATGTGTGTATTGCACACTTACATCTTGCAATAGGTGTAGCAAAAATCTCCAACCCAACCCACCACTATCAGGCTTCACCAGCCGCCGCCACCAGCCACACGAGCACCCTAGTCACCACCACATATCCACCACCAGAAGCAGTAGTAAGTAAAAGTAAAAACAAAATCAAAAAAATGAAAAATGCATGCCAAAAATGACAAGCAACAATTGTTTCATTGATATTGAAATGAAGTCTCACAAACTCAATGACAAATGACGTCTCACAAACTCAACTAACTCAATGACAAACTATTATAAAAAAAAAAAAAAAAAACAAACATCCACAGATGTTTATAACTGACTCCTCAGACCCACAAACCATATCACATCCCATCATCAATCAATATGCACAATGCCTCCTGTTCGTGCTCGTTTTGAAGGATCTCACACTTGATTCATAATTCTTGCACTTTTTCTAACTGGATGTGAGACTTCTTCTTCAACTGTCTTAGGATGAGTTGATTCTGATGGAGTTACAATTGTCCTAGGCTGAACTGATTCAGAAAGAGCTGAAACCGTTGTAGGCTGAACTGATTCAAATGGACCTATAACTGGGTTCTTCTTACTCTTCTTTCTTATTGGCGCAGGCAATGTCTTCTTCTTTGTTGGCACAGTTGTTGATTCTTGAGTTCAACCTTGAGAGATAAGAACCTTTGAACTTCTCCCAGGCTTAAAAAAAAAAAAACTCAATTATCAACAAAAGTTTGCATTATAAATTAAATTAAATGCAACCTATAAAAGTTACATTAAGAATAAGTGTTCCAGATCGTTCATCTATATAAAGGCCATAACCAAATTGTTTTAGCCTCTTCCCAAGAGCCCCTCTTGTTCGAAGGGGAGTGTCATGTTCAGATACTTATGATTGGTTATCTCTTCTTCTTGCATGTGATTTCTTGGGCTCTTGTGGCTGTTCAACTACAGTAGGGGCTTCTTTGGCCAATTCTTCAGCTAGGCGTCTTGTAGATAGCCTTCTTGTAGGTGGCTCTTGATTTGGCTTTCTTCTGGTTTTTTTTTTAGTTAGGCCTTTAGCTTCAGTGACACCTTTGGTTGGCTTTGGTGGTGGCCCTTGTGATGACCCTTCTAGTGGCCTTTGTGATGACCTTGGTGATGGATTTTGTGGTGGCCCTTCAGTTGGGCCCTCTATTGGCAGCTAAGCTTTAGCTTGCCTTTTTCGAACCTGAGAAAAAGGCAAAGGACATCATAAATATAACATCAGGCCATATTAGAACGTAAATGAAAAGTAAACTCAAATCAATGAACTTATCAGATATTTTTTTTTCTATATTGTTGCTGAAGAATAGTCGACTTAACTGGCCCTCCAGTTGGTTCAGCCAATCCTGCAGCTGGCTATCTTCCACCTAGCTTTCTTTTAACAGGCCCTTCAGTTTCAGGTATAGCGGGGCTTTAGTCAATTCTTCACGTGTCACGATGACCTGACAAAGACAAAAACATTACATACATGTCACTTATATCTATGTACATATTCGTAACAAACCATAAAGTAACATAAACACAATTGTCATGGCTCACTGGGTTTATTGTCGTCAATTGAAGAACAATTGACTCACTTCGCCTTTCTGTTTCTCCTTCTCCAACTGTTCCTTCACTAGGCCTTTCGACTGGCCTCAATTGGTCCTACTGCTTTTTTAATTGACAACTCTTAATATTGTGTCCTACTATGTGGCAAAAAGAGCACTTTATTGGTACACTTGTCCTATTCATCCTACGGTAACATGAGTCCTCTCCCTCCGTCATTTTTCGTTTTCGCTTTGGTCTTCTCATTCTCTTCTTTAGTGGCAAAGGTTGAGATGCTTCACGATCTGTTGGCTCCCAGAACTTGCTACTTCTAATTGGCTGCAACATGAATTGATAAGAAGCAAGATATTTTGGTTTCTTGTACCAATCATCAAGGTAGTCTTCTATGTTGTGGCCCTTTAATGGAATTGCACATATGGCATGTGCACAAGGAATTCCACTTAGTTGCCATGCTCTACATGAACACTTTCTCGTACCTAAATGGACAACATACTTGTCGGAAACCTTCATTATCTCATATCCTTCATCCCCATTCCAAATGGGGTAACAATATCTACTTGTAGCCAAGTTGTCATTCAATTTCTTAGCAATCCTACGACCACATTGTTTAGTCCACTAGGTAGTCTCATCTCTTTGTCTCTGCAGCTGAGTCATGACCAAAACCCGTATGTCTTGAAGTATCGAGATAATTGGTTTGCATCTGGCATCTATTATCCTCCCATTGAATGCTTTGTAGATGTTGTTATCAATGTTATCGCACTTGAATTCCTCGTTGAAGAATGCCCTACACCAATACTTTGGGTCTGTTTGGCACAGCGCATCATAACTATCCTTCGTCAATTGAAGCATCTCTTCTTTGGCCATCCTAAAGTCAGACATATTTGTGCTCTTTGCTAGCTACTAAAATCGCGACTGCAGCTTGTCCCATTTATAGGTTTTTGCCCAATTTGTGTATATGTGCCGCACATATATTCAATGTTCAGCATAAGGCAACAACTCAGCTATTGCTGGAACAGTCCCTGCAATAATTCAAAATATAAGAAATGTAAGCAAATGACATGTTGATATCAAAAAGCAAACAAGTGACCAAATTTTTTAAAAAGCAAACATTACCTTTTGTTGGTCGCTCATGAACGCCCACCCTGCCCCATTTGTTATCTCCAAATCAGTTATCAAATTTTTGAGGAACCGGGACCAATTGTTCTTGTTCTCTACCTTCACAACAGCCCAAGCCAGGGGAAACATTTGGTTGTTTGCATCTCTTCCAATTGCGGCCAGCAATTCTCCCTTGCACAAGCCCTTTCAAAAAACATCCGTCCAATCCTATAATCCGTCTACACCCAGATAAAAATCCTCGTTTGCATACATCGAAGCAAACATAGAATTTATCGAACTTCAGCCCAATATCAGGAAGTGGTCTCTCCACGACCTCTACATACACTCTACTTCCAGGATTTTGCAGCCTACACTCCCAAGCATAGTCCCACAAATGTCCATATTCACCATTGTCCTGACCAATGAGTATCTTCATCACATTTTGCTTCGATCTTTTACATTGATTCCTGGATATATTGATGCCTACCTGCTCCTTCACCAGCATCCTGAACTGAGTAGTATTCATTCGAGGCATCAACTTAATTAATTCAAAGAAGTAATTCGACAACCATGCACTTGTATTCCTTTTATTCTCAAAATTAATGGAACAAGTATGTTTCTCTTGGTAGGCTATAATTTGGAAAGATCCACTTCTCCTAACAAATGCGCCATAGATCTTCCATGGACAATTTTGTTGCGAATACCTAGCTCTTACAAACATCTTAGTGTTTCTAATGAAGTCAATGTTCCTCTGTGCAGTAATAGAGTTCTTTAGTATGGCTTCTCTAAATTGCTTCGTATCATGAAATTTCATGCCTACCGACAAAGTAGGAGAGGCAACGAATGGATCATAAGAATGAAACTTACTTTTCCTTTTCCTTTTATGCATAGGTCCTTCATCTTCTTCAAGCTCATCCTGGGAAGTGGCATTCTCGACGCTTTCTTCATAGTTAGTCTCCTTGCCAGTAGCACCAGCATCTGCAGGGCCTTCAGGTCTGTTTGGAAATTCATCGGCTACCTGCAAAGCTGCAAACTTAGCTGTCAAAAAATCCCTTCGCTGTATTCTTGACTGTACAAGCTCCTCATCGTCGTCATCATTTATAAAATTTTCAGTAGGCAACCTTTCATCATCATCATCAGTTGATTCAGCTATTTCCCAATCTAATCCAGAGATTGTGACATCGATCACTTTGGTGAACTGCATCTGCACTCCTCTCATGTCCATCATATCTATCCTGCCCTCCTTCGACCCTAACGTCAGTACCATCTTAAATACCATCTCCTTCTTGTCCTACTTCGACGCTCTCTCCATCATCATCTTCATCCTCACTTTCACTATTGTACTCAACATATATTTTTACCTCTTCACCATGAAGATAATGGTATAGAACATCCCTAAGACCATTATCATCTTCTAAGCATCTCAAACCATCTCTTAAGTCTTTCCCAAGAGTACAATACAGCGACTTCTCAACTTTACAAGGCAAATAAGTATTTATATCCCTAAGAAATTCTATATAAGATGCCTTCTTTATATCCACAAAGATGGTGCTCTCATTTCCACCCTCATATTCCCACTCATCCTCCCCAATCACAAATTCCCCATCGTAACAAACTATGACAGCGACATAATCCTTGTCATGAGCCATTACTGCACCAAGAACATGAAAAAGAATCATTAGTTTTTGGGACCACTAGACAATTGCACATGGGAGTCCCCCCACTCTCATGGACTTCAGTAAACAGAGGTCCCCACATGACAACCAAAAAAAAGGTTGGCACTTTAATTATTTGCCTTCCCTTCTCTTAAATAATTAACCAAAAACAGAGGTTCCCACAACAAGCACAGGTCCCCACAATAATCACAGCCCAAGCAATTTTGTCTATTGAACTAAACTTGCGATGTAAGAGAATGTACATCAACTTAATCAAATCACAGCCGCTGATTCCTACAAATTCCTTTAGAAGTTTAAACTAAAATTAGAACAACTAAACTTAGAAGCATTTTATGTCGCTAAAGCTAAAGAAAAACAAAGAGAAAATAAAGCACAGACAGATCACTCCAAAGTCTTAGACTATCCTAACCTGTAACAAATTTGGACAAGCAGGCAATACCTTTCTCAAAGAAGATTGACACAAACTACAGAGCTAATTCCAGGAAATAGCGTCACCAAAACATGCTTCAATACCCTTTCAAGTTCTTATTCTTCCTCCTTGAAACTTTTTCTCAATTTGTAACTTTACCAATAAAATTCTAGCTACAGTTGTTGTGTTCTCTTTTTCATCTTTCTATCATCATTCAGGATTTTGGATTGATAAATATACCATATACAACCTCACAAGTAGGGTGGTTCAAGGACTTAAGTTTCTTCTCGGAGATACATTAGTCACCTGCTTTATTAGGATGCTCTTAAGGAGATGCATAGCCAGTGACTCAACAATCAAAGCATACTCTGAAATTGGCTTGAAAGAAAAATTCACGAAAATAATGAGAAATCTGGTCTTTTTGTGTGATGTTAGCAAGTTTCAGTTGAAGTGTATCAACAGAAATTCCATTCCATCGGAACTGTAATAAAATAATCGAGCAAGCCCTAATAAAATAATTGAGCGAGCCCTAATGAAATAATTGAGCCCTAATTTCATCACAGGGGAGGGGGAGAAGGGGCCGAACTTAGACGAGCGATGATGGTGAGCGGTGATGACGACCAACGATGGTGAGCGGTGAGCGATGACAGCGACCAACAACGGCGACTGACGACGGCGACCGATGACTAGCTCTGGGTGTGAATGGCAACGGAGAGAAGGGCTTGAGATCTAGTGTGAATGCGGATGGGGAGGAACAACGATGGCTAGGTGTGCTTAAGCCACAATGACCTAAATAACGTCGTTTAGGTTAGCATACTCAACGTGGATGGATGACATCATTTATGTCGTCCACGTCAGCTTTTTTTTAAAAAAAAAAAAAATTTGCCACATCAGTAAAAGAAGTCGCCGGAAATTGCCGGAAATTGCCACGTATGCAATTTGGCTGGATTTTGGCTGGATTGGCACTCAAGTGATCCATTTTGCTCCGATTTTGGTACTTAAGTGTACCTTTCGTAAGTTATGACACTTAAGTGTCCCTCTGTGCAAAGTTATAGCACTCCAGAGGTCCGCACGTCTAGGTTTTAGGGAGTTGAACTTGCTGAGATCGTCTCACCCTATTGTGAGATAACATTTTCAGGCCTTTAGATGGCAACTCCTCCCGAGAATTTTGGACAACCGAAGGAAGTCACAGAACAAAGGTGTTACATTTCGTTTCATGGGGACCCTAGGGGATGGGAGTACGAACTTGTGCGCTCTGTGGTCTGGGTTGCTGTGGGGTTATTCCACCGGGTACCCTATCGATACAGATCATGGTACTTTTCTATCCCATCTCGTTGTTGTCTGGGGATTTATTATTTGTTTTTGCATGCGTATTAGAATGAATGAGTCGACGGTGTATCCTGGGACGTCGCTATTATATTGACCAAGTAGGGATAGGCACATACTCGGAGGATTGGGACGTGACAGGACCAGTGGTGTATGTGCATCTCTTATCAACATATGAACAACAATTGGATATTCTTCCTAACCAACCAATTAATGCAACGGTGATTGCATGTGTGTATCATTTTATAAAAGCTAACGATCGTACACAACACTTGTAGATACTTCTAGCTTATGAGAACTGAAAAACCATTCAATAGCTGCTTCAAAATCCTCCAAGTAACTGGCAAATCAACTAAATTACTGCACTCCATGTAGCCTTTATCATGAAGATTCAATGCAAGTGAGGAAGCAACATTCGGGACTATTATGAAAGAATATTGACATTAATGGGCAACATGAAAAGCTCCATATAGAGAGCTAGTCTTGCTGCATGTATCAATGCTTCACTAGAAACACTCCTCACATCATTATGTAGACAGTGAAATAACCATGACTCGCCTCCTAAAATGACATCAAAATAAAACACAACTCACATTTCTTTTCTCAGTGTTTTCCCCAATTTATATCCATCTTGTTCTTCCAAGAGGACTCCAGGGAAGAAGTTCATCAATGCAAAAAAAAAAAAAAATTCCCCCCACATTGCCCTTTTGTTCACCAAAAGTGCAACTAATTATTACAACACAAAGGCACTTCATGTTTAGGAGAGCAAACCTCTTCCTAGGGAGGATATCATTAGACGTGAATTCAAGTAAAGCTACCCCATAGAACAACAATCCCACACAAATTATAATCAAGAACCCGAAGTAACTCCAGAGATATAGTAATGCAAATAGTCCACTTACAAACAAAAATCCCTAACACTTCAATTATTCAAGGCAATCCCACAAAATAAAAAATAAATAAAAAAGAAGTCACTTGGGTCATTTAAAGGCCAATGTATGTGGGATAATAAACCTCGATGAATTCCAATCACCAAAAAGAGAAGCTTTTATTTTTTTTATTTTATTTTTTTTTTGCAAAGGGTATAACCTCACATATCCCACTTAAAACGCAATTTGCAATATACCGATGGTGGATTCATCAACGACATTTTTATGGCAGTTTTCAAAATCAAATGGGGTCCGCACATATGCCAAGCTGCTTAGGATTCACCCACGACATTTTTATGGTAGTATTAACGCAACACCGAGACAAATCACAGATGAACAAAGCAGAAACCAAATGCAAGAGGAGATCCAAAGACGAAGATGCTCATACACGACCTCAATAGAGAGAGAGAGAGAGAGAGAGAGAGAGAGAGAGAGAGAGAGAGAGAGAGTACCACCAAAGACAAACCCTTCTCGCCCAAAGATGAAAGTTGTCAAGCAAATCGCAGAAAGAGAGAGACGAAGAAGAGAGATCGGCCCTCACGTGATGGAATTAAGAGTAGAACAGAGGAAATGTTCCACAGAGAGAGAGAGAGAGAGAGAGAGAGAGAGAGAGAGAGAGAGAGAGAGTTAGGGTTTTGTTTTGTTAATGGGTAAAATTGGACATTTCATAATATTTTGAGGGTAAATTAGGGAACTAGCCAAAATTCATTAATTGAGAGGAGTAGCATTCCGAAAATACTAACTGCCAAAAGTAGGTCCCCACCTACTTTAGGATTTCGGCATTTCAAATGCAAGCACTTGGCCAATGAGACCTCAGAATACTGAACCAAATGAGGCTTATATGTTGAGGTAAATTTTTATTTCTCTTGCCAACATTAGTAGGTGTGTTATTAGAATGTTTCACCTTATATAATTGGAAGTCCTTATTAATCTCAACTCTACTAGAAAATTCTTCTCCAAAAACGTAACATCACGTGACTCCATCTTAGTCACACTTTTATCAACTTGTTTCACATATGAATACATATTCTTAGGAGTGTTTAGAGTATTTTATAAAGATATATTTCTTTCTTTTTATGTCTTAATTTGCCATATTTATGAGAAGAATCATGAACATATGCTGCACACTTCCAAGGTTGTAGGTTACTTAAGTCTGATTTCCTACCAATTCATAATTCATAAGGGGTGGAAGTGACTGATTTAGAGGATATATAGTTAAGTGTATAAATAGCAGTCAATAACACATCTCTTCTATACAAAATAGGTAGATTACTAGCACTACCTTAAACCTAACCATTTTCAATAAAGTTCTATTTCTCATCTCAGCAACCCCATTTTGTTGTGCAGCACCAAGAACAATCAATTATCTTATAATTTCCTTTTCATCACAAAAAGTTTTAAATTATTTAGATAGATACTCACATCCGTGATCGGTTCTTAATACATTTATTATTCTATTTAATTGGTTATCTAGCAAAGCCATATTTTGTCTAAAGCAATCAAATGCTTTAGATTTGTAGGAGATTATAAAGATATAATCAAAATGTGTGAAATTATCTATAAAAATGATAAAATATGAGGCTTTATGCCTCGCCTTCACGTTCAATAAATCACAAATGTCAGAATGTATGAGTTGTAATGAAAATTCAACTCTAGTTCCTTCACCAAATGTTTTCTAGTTATTCTTCCACAAGATAATGTTCACATATAGGAAGATCAATTTTAGAGAGCGACCCTAAAAGGCCTTATTTAGTTGACCTTTACATTATTTGTAACTTAATGTGATCTAATCTAACATGCTAAATATTGGTATCAATTTTCATATTATTAGAAAATGCAATTAAAGAAAAAAACAACCATCAACATTAATATTGAATATATCATAGTCAATGTGTAACATCATAAAACCATTCACTATATGACTAGAACCATAATAAACTATTCCAAACACAATATCAATACAATCACCATAGAAATTCAATACATAACTTAAGTTTAGAAGAACAACTACAAAGGTCAATTTATGCTGAATAATTACAGCATAGAGAACATCATGTAGGAATAAATTTTGGCTACCAATGCAAAATCAGTTTACATGTGCCAATACTCTTTACTTTAACTTTAGAGATGTTTCTAATATATATCAATCTTTGTCTAAGTTGTATCCGACAATACTCCATAAATGCTCCTTAGTCTCTAGTTACGTGGTCTATTAGTTCTAAGTCTATAGTCCACATAGAATGAAATTCAGCAAGTATTACAGTGCTAGAAACATAAGCATCACTTAAAATAATGGAGAATGTGATATCTCTTTTGGCTTAATACATTCACAAGTGAAGTGACCTAGCTTGTCACAGTTATAGCACTTCATCTTGGCATTGCCCTTCTTCTCACCATACTTTTTGCGTTAAGGAGCTTAGCTCTCTTAGGTGCCTAATCAATTTCTTTTTCTTTGTTGTTGAATTTATAGTTCCTCTTGCGCTTGAAGCCCGAAACTTTGTGCGAACAAGATTCAACAACATAAGCATGTGTAGAAGATCTCATAGCCTTTAAATGTTTATTCTCTAATTTCAAATGGCGTGCTATATTATCAAAAGTGACAATATTCTCATTGTGCGTCATGTGAATTTTTATATACTTCAAACTCTTAAGAAGAGACCTTATAACAGCCTAAACTTATTGCTCATCAATAAAGGTATATCCTGCCATCTTCAACTCACTATCATGTTTGACATCTCTCAAAGTATTACCTCATGGTTTTATTTTAATGCTTTTGATATATGTCAAACTTAATGGTAAACCTCCTTAATTTAAAGGCAAGCATAGCCCCAAACTTATCTTTCAAGACAGCCCAAATTGTTTGAACTTTGTCATAACTTTCACACTCACACATGATATCATCTTGCATACAACTCAACCATGTGATGTGAGCAATGCTATTTTTCTTTTCTCAAACTTTATAAATTTCTTGATCTCTTCTATGTTAAGCAGAAGTTCCATGCTTAGATTTATCCATGGTATGGTTGAGAGTTTCCAAAACGTCTTGATTCTCAAGGATATACTAAACCTTTCAGTATTAAATATCATAATTATCACCATTTAGCTTCTCACTCTTATTAAGGTCAACCATAATGATCTTGGATGCCGAGATCATGATCGATTATTATTACACATTATCATAATAAACATAGAATTCATACTAGCACATTTTTCAATAAAGACAAACTAAATGAATGATAATTCAACAAAAAACACTGAAATGAAAGTTCACAACATTCCTAATCAGCTTCTATGTACAATTGTCCTACTATCATTAGTTTGATTAATTTGCGCAAATTTTAAGTTCTAAGTGATAACTCATTTAAATTCTACCAGCCTACAAACTCCCACTTGTAAAAATATTACATGACTTTATATAATTATTAAATTTTCTATTAAAAATCAAAAGGCGTAGCATGATGTGAACCAACATATAAAATATTCATACATCAAGTATAATCATATGTGGAATTCAAGATATAATGAAAAAACAAAGATCTCTAGACCATTATTTGAGTTTGCTCATAATTGGGAAAATGCAAGCACGTCAAACCATAGGGATGCTTTCATTGAACCAAACTCTACACAACTTGTATTTTGTCATTTACATGTATGCTAGCTTATGTATCTCCAAAACCATAGGGAAATGCAAGTATTAAGGAAAAAACAATGCACTTATATCCAAAAAATACACATTTTTAGGCTTATGTACGGATTTTTATACCTTTAAAAGCTTCAAACATGTAAAATAACTATGCCACAATGAAGAGCATTTCAATATAAACACAAGACACCAACTATGCTCCAATTGAAGGCCACACCATTCCACACACGCCACTTGAGTGTGTGGTGCATGTGGCACACATCCCAGGCCAAAAACCGACTCTCCTAAACTAGTCTGATTGGCCCAATAAGTTCAATCGGCCAACCGGTCAACTCAGTCCGATCGGTTGACCAATTAAGCAAGTTGGGTTGTCAAATCGAATCTTCGGGTCAGGTCAGTGGTCTGGTCAGGGTAATGATGTTGTTGATGATGTTAGCGGGTTAGTTACTGATGGTTTGCTAATGTCAGTGCTACATGCACGGTCGACATGCGTGTGGCTAATGATGCTGCCCTTCATAGCAGTGCATGAAGATGTGTCCGGCATTGGTCGGTAGCATGTGACCCTCCATTGTACTTGTCTCGATAAAATCTTTCACCTTGTATATTCAAAAACAATTTTCATTGTAAATTTTTTTTCAAATTTGGCCAAACAAAACAGTCCATGGAATGTCCGAACTTGTTCTTCGCTTCGGTTCACATTGATCGTTGATTTTCCAATTTTCAGGTAATAAATATGTAGATGATATAAAGTTCAACCTTGTAATCTTCACATAAAATGGCAAGTGAAAAAATTCGGAGGAAAAACAAAGCAATGATCATAATACAGGCTTTGATACGAATATTGGAAAAAAGTCGACAAAAGAATTAACTAACCACCTTGATGTACAACAAGTGAATTACTCATTAATGTATGTTAAATCACAAGCAAAACGATAGATGATATGACCTCACGATGGTCCAAATACAATCACAATGAAGGTATTCACATTCCACAACATCCATGCCGATTTTCTTCTTAAAGTAGTAATGGAAGTCTTTTGCATAAAGTTCTTTGATCGAGAAAGGAGGAGAAGAGAGAACTATTCTCTTTTAGAATGTTCTTTCTTCCATTGACAAAGGCATTTATTTCCAAAGTTATTATGTCTGGGAAGTTAAATAACTTCCCCTTAATTAGATAAACCTTCACACCTCTTGAGAAGGTGTCTCTTCATCACCTCACATCAAGATGAACTGGTACATTTTATTGCACCCCATCATGGATGAACCAATGAATATAGCAGAGATCATCCGTGAGCAGATAATTCACTTTCTTGAGCATGAGGATTGAAATTATCATAATATTACCCCCAATCATCAACCAAAATGTGCCAAAAAGTTATGTTAAATTGCGCAAAACAAAGGGATGGCACAATAGTCTCATGAGAGTAGCATCATAGGCCATCAAGAGAATGTGTGGTAGACTTGGATAGATTTTTTTTTATCAAGAAAATTATCCAAAAAGCCCTAAACTTATTACTTTTTTTCCCAATTGAGTCCTAAATTATTTTACATTTTGCTAATTGAGTCCATCTAACCAATTTTGGCAAAAAATTGTTAACGTGGATGTCAGCCATTTTATGTGGTACAATTAATGCTGATTAGACAATTTTAATTATTTTTTAATTTTTTTATTGATTTTTCCTTTAATTTTTTTCTTTTTTTTTCCTTCCCTTCTTCCTCTAGCTAGTCACCAGGCCCAGCAACGGTTGACGATTGGCTAGAGGTGAGGGCCATCAAGGTCAACCTCGCCCACACGAGGTCGGCCTCGACATGTTTGGGCAAAGCTCAACCTCATTGGATTTGGCAAGGTTCACCCTTGCTAGCCTGACAATGGTGAACATCACCCGTTATTGGCAAGGGTCAAGCCAATGGTCAGGGGTCAAGCTTTGTTAAAGCTGGCTCTCACCTCAAGCTAGGTGCTAGGGCTCGACAACCAGCTAGAGGAAGGAAGGAAGAAATAAATGAAGGAGAAAGAAAAGGGGAAAAAAGGGAAAATAATAAATTAATAAAATATTCAAAAAATATTAAAATATTATTAAAAATTATCAACATCATTGTTAATCATGTCACATAAGATGACTAATGTACACATCAATGAATTTTAATCAAATTTGGCCGGATTGACTCAATTGACAAAATGTAAAAATATTTAGAATTCAATTAGCACAATAAAAAGATTCAAGACTCAATTGGAATAGTACAAAAAATTTAACACTTTTTGGACTATTTCTCCCCCTTCTAATTTGCTATCTAGAGGAATTACTTAGAGAACAACTAAATTAGCATTTACTCCATCACTTGAGCTACTACAGCTTAGTAGTTGGCTTTACATGGCAATACTCTCATTCTTACCAGGATACTGAAATCCACATTTCCTCTTGTAGGTGGTAGCCAATACACTTTGTTCGATCATGAAAGGGGAATTAGATTGAAAATGACACATGACCATGAGGAAAGGATTGGTGATATACCCGAAATGTGCTCAATTGCACCCCAATAATCTCGCTACAAGTTTGAAGCAAGTCAAATTTCAATATGAAGTTCAACTTTTCATAAAGTAGAAGTTAGGTTACCAAATATTTAATCTCATACAACCACAGAATCTGATTGTGAATCACTTTTGAACTTTATACGCACTTTTTGAGAGCTTCGAATATAATAGCAGAAAAATTAGAGATTGATGAGTAGGCATTAGACCAGGCATTCCTTCAGCTAAAGTGAAAATCCTACTTTCAAAGAGAGAATGGTGGAAGTTTGAGAATTTGCATTTGAGGTAAGAATCTTGAATTCTCGCGGGGGTCTTTTTTAATGCTAGAAGGTGCGAGAAACAAGCCTCCAGAATCACGCCGAAACTGAGCTGCTTTTAATTGTATGTCCGAGGTAAAGTGGTCTGACTCATCGCTATTGGCAGAAAAACCCTTAAGAAAATCAGTTTGTTTAGCACAATAAATCACTAGTCTGAGTTTGGTGTCAGATAATAGTGGAGCGCGATTCCGTCTGTTCATTGCATCTGTTTATGGGCATTCTTGTGATAGGCTTTTCATTAGACTCACTGACAGAAGAAATTATTTTATAACATACATCATTGATTGCATGACATGCCTCGAGATTCGGCTGCGTGACTTGTTCGTGTCGGTTGTCTGACCTTTTCGCTTGGAGATTGAATGTACCTCTAAGCCAATTCCTTCCACAAGAACTGTAACTCACACAAGGGAAGAAGCTATTTAGCAGATGCCTTAGCGTCGGTTATGTCAATCTTTGCAGGACTATCAAACGAAACAAGAATCGAGGTTTCAACCATAGATTGTATCTACTGGGTTAGGGTTCCTAAAACTAGCAAATTAATCCATTTGTGTTTCGGAGAGCTTCGCCACTCTGATTTATCTAACTTATTATGTATCAGCTTCAGCAGGGCTGGTCACTCACTTCAGACTCCATCAGCAGAGAAGGAATGTTGGGCATTAAAGTCTGCTACGAAAGAGAGAAATCTCTTTGTTAAAAAGCCAAATGAAAACTAGGATTGGGAGATTTGTGGGTATAGATTTGGTGTGGATCTCACCTTATTTTAAGACGGTAAAAAGTGGAGTGTAACACTGATTGTAAGTATGGCATCTCAAGGTGGTGGGCCAATATCCATTATTTTGGCAAGCCAGACAAGAGGGAAAGTTTACCATTAATGGCAGAGTAATAGCATATGCTATTAGTGTAAAATGAATATTTCCATGAGCGATCTTGTCCACTCTTGATTTGATGGTTACCTAGTGAGAGTAGATAGTTAGCATATATGTGTAAAAAATTTCTTGACGCTGAACGTGCGTGTCCAAATCAAGAAAACGTGAAAGCCATCCAACTTCCTTTCCTTATGTTGGGATGAGATCACAAAAAGAAGTCTCATTAAGGAAAGTGAAAGTTTGGCAAGGATCAATGGCTTCTCTTAAGTTAAACCAGACTATGGTGCTAAACTTTGTTGAGGGGAAATTGCTATTCGCCCCCAAGATTTTTGGGATAAATTCCCTACTGTTTTCAAATTGAGTTCGATGGCCCCAGCGATGATTGCAAACGCGTTGTCGCCTGAAAATGATTAATTGATGGCACGTAATCTTTCTTCTAGAGCCAGAATCACATTTTTGCCATGTAGATTTGTTGCATAGATCCAAATTACCATCTGGTGTTTAAAATATTTTGCCATATGCCCCTTGATCTTTTGAAATTTGTTGCATCCTTCCCCTTACAATAATTGTAAAGTCAAATGACATTAATTATGACTAAAAAATGAAAGAAACCTCAACAAAAGGAAATGAACAAAAAATGTGTGTGTTTTTTTATGAGAAACTTTATGCCTAAGGAGATGGTTTTATCCGAACTTAATGTTCAAGAAAAGTGAATGATTTTTCCTTATTTAGTTGCGAGCATGAACATGAGAGGAATATTAGAGAGGGAGAGAGAGTTGCTCACTATTGTTGCACTGACGGCACCACATTGGTATATGGGGAAAAATAGTTCTCTTTCATGAAGGGGGGGCGTTTGTTTGGATTGAAATTATTAATTAGGAAAATGTTTTCATATTTTTGGGCCTCCCCCCCCCAAAAAAAAAAAAAAAAACCAAACTGATTTAAAAATAATCTTAATGTCATTTCTTTTAATTAAATCCAATAATGGACGATTCTCAGGCTTCAAATGTGGAGAGAGTAAGGAACCTTTCAAAATTGATTTGCCTATCATCGCTAGAATTACTTCACTTACTCTTTTTTTTTTTTTTTCCTTTTACTATTTCTTCCCGAATTTTGGGCCCTAATTTCGATTTGGATAAATAGGGCCGGGTTCGTCCAATTGAAGTCGGGGGTTGTGAAATTGAGGAATATGAGGGATTTTTGGATGAAGAAAATAATCAATTTGATAAAGGAGACATCAATTGATTTTATGGGAGTCAATTTGAATGGAATTAAGGGAAATTATAAGGTTCGCCTATGGTCGTACTTTTGGGATTTAAATTGATTCAATGGACAAGCCAAGATGTGAATTAAATTATGGGAACATTAGATTAATTTTTATGGACTTCAATTGGACTCAATTGAAAAGAAGAATTGAAGAAATTAAGGTGTACAAAAATTGGACCCCGGCGGAAAATCAAGTGCACCCATTGGATTGAGGTTGTGGGACTTAGTGGAGGATGGCATCACCATGAGGTCATGGTGGGCCACTAGAGGAAAGTGAGAAGGAAAGAAAGGAAGAAAGAAAGAAAGAAAGAAAGAAAGAAAAAGGGAAAAGAAAAAGGAAAAGGGGGAGAGAGAGAGGTGGGGCCCATGTGTCATCCTCAAGCTTGAGGAAGAGAGAGAAAAGGGAAGGGAGAAAAGAGGGGAGGGGAGCTCGACGGGGGAAGCCGCACGCAGCTCCGCCCGGCCCCGTCCGCCGCCGCGCGCGCGCCACTTTGCCCGCCGTGCCGTCCACCGTGCCGTCGCCTCCCGCGCCGCTTAGCCCAGCCGCTTCGCCTCGTCCCCGCGCCCATCCAGCCCGCGTCCCGTGCCTCCTCCGCGCGCCAGCAGCCCTCCTTCGGCCGCCGTCGTCCTCCGCCAGCCACAATCGTCCGCCGCCGCTCCTCCCTCGCCGTCCGCCACCGAACCACCTCCGTTCGGCCCTCCTTCAGCCATGGACAGCAGCTCCCAAAAATGGGTTTCGCAGCCCCTTCCGGGCTCATTTTGGCCGGCTTCCCGGCCCCGGACACGAGCCCGCCTTTGGAGTTTATCGATCCCCTCGTCGCGCTCGTCGTTTTGGTCCGTCCGATGCGTTAATCGGGTGAGTTACCTCACTAATCCTTGATTAGAGGGTTAATTATGCCCTAAGTGTGTTTAGTTTAAATTAAGTATGTTTAGGTGGTTAGATTAGATTATTTTAATGTAAGTTGGATTAAGGAAATTGGATTAAGCTTAATTGGGTTTAATTAAGTTTAAAAGAGGTTAATTAAAGTTAAGTGTGATGTGACTTATTTAGATTTTAATTTAGAATTATTTAATTGGTTGGAAATTCGGATTATTAAAATAATATTAAAATATTCCGAAATTAATTAAATATTATTATATAAGAAAAAAACGGAAAAATTTATTTTTAGCCCCTTTACTCGAATTTCGTGCTTTGATCGCTTCTTTGTGATGTCGAATTTAAATTTGATGCTTGATTGGTGGCGAATTGAGTGTGATTGTATAAATTAGGGGTTATGTATAGAAATTCCAATTGTAGAATTTGATGGGGATTGGGCCGTGTTTGACCGCCTATTAGAGGCTGTGCCTATTGAGGCCGTGATGAACCGCCTATGAGAGGCCGTGCCGAGTGGGGCCGTGATGCCACTAGTTATTTGACCGCCTATGAGAGGCCGTGCCGAGTGGGGCCGTGATGCCACTAGTTGAACCGCCTATGAGAGGCCGTGCCGAGTGGGGCCGTGATGCCACTAGTTGTTAACCGCCTGTGAGAGGCCGTGCCGAGTGGGGCCGTGATGCCACTAGTGTTGAACCACCTTTTCGAAGGTCGTGCCACGTGGGGCCGTGATACCACCGATTTGTTGAGTCGACCTTTAGGGTCGTGGTTGGGATCATTGATTGGTTTGATTGAATGACATGTAATCGGCCGAGCCGATTGATCGCTGAGACGATCAAAGTGATTGATTGGTTGATGATGTGACTGTGCCCTGATTGTTTAATTGTCGCACTTGTACGTGATTAAATGTTATAAACTGTACTAACACTCGGGTGCGCAGACTGTTGCGAGGTAAGTCTTCTTGATGTGTGGTTAGGACATGCCGGGGTGTATTTTCTTTCTAATAGGGGCTTAGGAGGGGTGAACTTGCTGAGACAATGTCTCACCCCGTTGTGGGAAACACATTTCAGGGCCGCAGATGAGGATTCCAGCGGAGTCAAGTGGACTGCCGGTGCCGTTGGAAAAGGAGTTGTAGAGTCAAGAAGATGGAGGATCGACGATCGAGTCCGGCTAGTAGTTTTAGGACTGTTCCTTGTTTTTTGATTTGGCCAATCCTGAGTGTGTAGACTCCGATCCGTTTTGACTGCATGTAATCCTTGTTTGATTTTTGATTCCTGCTTTTCTATCCCGCTTTTAAATTGTCAGGGGTTTATTAATACGTTCCGCATGCGCTTAAATAAATTAAATTGGGTCGGCGACACTACCTGGGAATGTCGCATTATCACGACCATGGCGGGTTGTTCACGTGTCTCGGGGTTCGGGCGTGACAACCCCGTTTAAGTGGTATCGAGCATGGTCAGTGAATGGAGTGATAAGGGCGATGAGTCATGGGATAGTTAGTAGGAAAGGCTTTAATATTCTAATGCATGTGATTGATAGTTGTTTGGTAGCTTGCTTGTGTGGTTGCTTGGTGTTTGTTTTGGAAGCGGGCGTCTGTGTTGAGCCTGTTGCGTGAGTGACCGAGTGTCGTGGGCCGCTAAGTGAGGGTTGTAGGCCCCGTGTTTCGGGCGAGCAGCTGTTGAAAGTTGGTGCCCGTGGTGCTCCGGGTAGTGAGCAAGTTGGGGCCAGTGTGAGTGGTGAAGCATTGTCTCTAGTCAATGCTGGGGTAGTAGCCCCCGAAAGTTCAAGGCTTGCTCGGTTTTTGTGGATGCTTGAGAGGTTGGGAGACAGAATGGTCAGTAGGCCGCCGCTTCAATTGTTGTTGCCGCCGTCACCGTCAGTGCCGCCAGGGCCGTGACCGCCATTGTTGTCGTTGCTTCTACCGCTGCTAGGGTTGTGACTGTTGTTGTGACCATGCCTATTGAGGCCTGTTATGGAAATCTGATCGAGGATCAAGCCATCGTATCTGAGTTGAGGTTCAAGGTTTGCCCCATTTTTGAGAATGAATTATTCCTGGCATCTGGTAAAGGTGTAGGTCTTGCAAATGATAATCCTCTGGAAGCAATTGCTGGATAATGCCACGTCATCTACACTTCAAAGGACATAAGGATCCGCAACCTTCACGTGAAGATCTTCAAAAAGCTGACTTCGTCCTTTCTCGTACATTTGATGTCGCGAATCTCAAAATAATGGATGAGATAAAAAAAAGGTGTTGAAAAGGTTGTCTGTCACGACAAAGTGGATGAAGACCCTCACAATAATGCGTTGCTAAGTGAGGCAATAGTTAAACCATTGGACGATCACAATAGGCCATTGAAGAAACGAAAATTAGATGTTTCAGAGATATTCGTGGGGGATGAGCTCAAGAATGATGAAGGCAAGTCAATTGATGCTGTCGAGCATCAGGCTCCACTACAAAGTGGAAGCGCATCTGAGAATAAATTGAGTAAGAATCTCAATGAATCTCCGAAAGGAGAGAGAGACCTCTTCTTGAAGCTAGAGGAGAAATGGATGGAACTCTCTCATGGGAAGTTGGATGAAGTGTCCTGTCATCAAAAGGGTGACAAAAACAACTATGAAGCATTGCAATCTCCTTTGCCAATTGATGTTGACAAGAACACATGGCCCAAGAAGCCCGCTGTTAGTTTGAATCGTGACAATATTGTAATTCAGTTTATTCAGTTAGCGTACGGAAGTTTGGAATCATTGAAAGTGAAAGAAGGATTCAAATCCTTGTAATTCGTCATAAAAGATGACCTGGTTCAGTTCGTTAGTTATCGAATCTACGTGGCAACGGTAAGGGATGCGTCAGTTGAGGGATCGAATATGGAGAACACGATTGTGGCACAGGAGTCTTCTAAAGTATGTTATGGAGAAATTGTTAGGTTTGTTGTCAGGTCCGTCGTCGGGAAGAGAGATAGAATCGTGATTGAGTTAGTACCCGGAACAGAGCCGATCCCTAAGGCTCCTTACCGGATGGTGTATCTGAGTTAAAAAGGACTGAAGGTGCAGATGCAGGAATTTGAATAGGGGATTACATATTCCAGTGCATCACCTTGGGAAGCACCTGTTCCATTCGTGATGGAGAAAGTTGGTTTGTTGTGGCTGTACATTGATACATCTCAAGACCGACTGGAGGTCAAAGTGTCATCAGTTGAGGATCAGGAAGAAGGGCATACCGAAGTTGGCATTGTGCATTCAATACAGCAGTTATGAGTTCACGGTAATGCTGTGTGGTTTGAGAGATACCTTAGCTGTTTGTTTGGGTCTTATGAGCAGAATGTGTAAAGGCACTTAAATCAGTTGTGATTGTGTTCAGTGAAGTTATCCGAGTGTGTTCAGAGAATGCCAAGGGGCACGAGAGACATTTAAGGATGATACTTCAGACCTTGAGAGCTCTGGAATTTCATGTTAAGTTTGGTCAGTGCAAGTTTTGGATGACTTGCGTATCGCTGGTAAGTCACGAGATTTCAGGCGAAGAAATCTTTGTGGACCCTGTCAAGATTAAAGTAGTGAACAGTTGGTTGAGATTGATTACGGTAACAGAGATCCAGAGTTTCTGAGTTTAGAAGGGAGTTACAGACAGTACGTATATGGGTTTTCTTTCAGTGTTAGCACCACCGTTGACAAGACTACCGAGGAAGGAAGAAAAGTTCGTGTGGATAGATGAGTGCGGGTGTAGTTTTCAAGAGCCTAAGAAGAGGCCGACAACTGCACCTGTGTGGGCCATTCTGCAGTCCCGGAGGGTGTGAGATTTTCGGTGATGTATCATTTAAAGGATTGGATTGCTTAATGATGCAGCAGATAGGAGTATTGCACATGTGTCCCGTCGCTTGAGACCTTATGAACCGAATTAACCGACGAACGACTTGGAATTCACGACGACAATTTCCGCTCCGAAGATCTAGAGATATCGAAGTGGTATGAAGAAAGACTCCGGATCTTTATTGACCGTCAAAGCCTCAAAGTATTTATTCTCCTAGGAGGAATTGAATGAGATAGCGCCGTGAACCGATCTTTTGAAGGACTTGGATAGTGGTATCTCGGTATCACCCGGGAGGATGAAAGAAGTCACCGATGCTTCAAGTTGGAAGTCTTCAATTGTGCACGACCGCTAAAGTATTGATTTATTCAAAAAGGGTTCAAAATTTGATTTTCAAAATTGAGGTAGGCTCCCCTTTGAATTTTATAGCCGCCCTAAAAAAAAAAAAAAAATTGAAACTTTTGAAATTGAATCAGATGCTCAAGTTTTAATCGGCGCTTAATTGACAGACAGAGATGTTCAAAAAGTCTGATAAGAGGATACTAGTAAGAAAGATATTGACCTTGAGATTTCTGAGGATGGAAAGTTCGATTCCATGAGTGATTGAATACACCTGATAGTGTAGCACTCAAGGAGAAAATCTTGTCGAAGTTTACTAAGGTATTGCGCTTTGAACAGATGGTGCAAGTAAGTCAGAATCGGCGTCAGTTTAGTTGGTAGGCTGATGTGAAGATGAAAATCGCCAAGCAGGTTGCAAGTGCCAGAGTTGTCAGTAAGTGAAAGTCCAGTAATGCAGACTCAGAGAATTTTAACATCACTCGAGAGTCCAGAATGGGAATGAAAATATATCACAATGGGACATTGTGATGAGCTTGCTAAGGATTCAGAAGTTTACCAATACCATTTGAGGATAGTGGTCAATGATGGATGAAGTTGGTCCGCTTTGGTATGATTCGAATGGATCTTGTTTTGGGTGTGCAACGTCCAGGTTTATGGATTCTGACTTTGACTGGATAAGTTGGGCGTTTCATCGGCACGACTTTAGTGTTTTTCTTTGAGTTGGCCACCCATGAGATAACTAGACTAGCTGGGTGAGTTATTAAGGGTTTTAAGGCAAATTGACTTGACGACTCGACCAGGAATCGACTTCTCGACCATGTTCATCTTTAGAGATCATTGCGGCACGATAAAAATCGAATTAAGATCAAAGATAGGTCAGTCCGACTGAGATGAATGACCAATCGTTGGTGACCCCACTGAATTGGAAAACTCTCATCAACTGGCACTACTTTGATTTTTCTGTCGTTTTGGTACCCTGTGTCCGTATTTGAATCCTCGGGATTTTCACGACAATCGAGAATCGACACTGTGTCGAGTGGGTTCATTGTGGCTCGAAGGAAATCGACCACGAGTCATTTGTCCTAAAAAGTTCTGAGAACTACCTAGTAGCCTAGGTCACACCAAAAGTGCGTCAGAGTGAAATTAACCGCTAATCTAAGTTCGATTTCGGAAATTTGAAGATTTTGTTATGTTATGGACTGGGGTATATCGAAGCGTGTGAGCATCGGGTAATTCACCGGCATGGAGTGCCGGGGTGATTTATATTTCGAATTCGAGATCGAGGTTACGGGTTTGGCGAGTTTTCGAGGGGTTCTTTCGGGGTTCTTCCTTAAGCGGTGCTTAACGAGGGTGCAATTCGGTGGTAAAAAGAGAAAGTGAAGAAAGATCACAGACCAGGGTCAGCCCAGAAATCAATGTTTGCAGTGGTCAGATCAGTGTCAGAGTGAAGGTTAGACAAAACTGTCGGAAATTTCAGTCATTAAGCCTCAAGGTTTCATTAGAGAGTTGAGAAGAAGAGATCAGATGTGAAAGACGGGGTGTCAAGTGGGAGAAGTTCAGTTCAGTTGTTGGTTCAGAAAGAGCAGATTTGGTATACCAAGATGGTATCCCTGGATCGAAATGGTCGGACATCACGAAGAGACCGAAGGACTAGTTTGGAATAGTGAGACTCGGTGAAATGAAAATACCCTCACCTTTTGTATAAGGATTGGTAAAGGTTTAAATTTCGAGGACGAAATTTTTATAAGAGGGAAGAGTTATGACATCCCGAATTTTGGGCCCTAATTTCGATGGATAAATAGGGCCGGGTTCGTCAATTGAAGCCGGGGTTGTGAAATTGAGGAATATGAGGGATTTTTGGATGAAGAAAATAATCGCTTTGATAAAGGAGACATCAATTGATTTTATGGGAGTCAATTTGAATGGAATTAAGGAAATTATAAGGTTCGCCTATGGTCGTACTTTTGGGATTTAAATTGGTTCAATGGACAAGCCAAGATGTGAATTAAATTATGGGAACATTGGATTAATTTTTATGGACTTCAATTGGACTCAATTGAAAAGAAGAATTGAAGAAATTAAGGTGTACAAAAATTGGACCCCGGCGGAAAATCAAGTGCACCCATTGGATTGAGGTTGTGGGACTTAGTGGAGGATGACATCACCATGAGGTCATGGTGGGCCACTAGAGGAAAGTGAGAAGGAAAGAAAGGAAGAAAGAAAGAAAGAAAGAAAGAAAGAAAAAGGGAAAAGAAAAAGGAAAAGGGGGAGAGAGAGAGGTGGGGCCCATGTGTCATCCTCAAGCTTGAGGAAGAGAGAGAAAGGGAAGGGAGAAAAGAGGGGGAGGGAGCTCGACGGGGGAAGCCGCACGCAGCTCCGCCGGCCCCCCGTCCGCCGCCGCGTCGCGCGCCACCGCCGTCCGCCGTGCCGTCCACCGCGCCGTCGCCTCCCGCGCCGCTCAGCCCAGCCGCTCCGCCTCGTCCCTGCGCCCGTCCAGCCCGCGTCCCGCGCCTCCTCCGAGTGCCAGCAGCCCTCCTTCGGCCGCCGTCGTCCTCCGCCAGCCACCGTCGTCCGCCGCCGCTCTCCTCGTCGTCCTTGCGCGCGTCCGCCACCGAACCATTAATTGTCGCACTAATTAAAAGTTATATTTTTCATTTTACAATCAATGTTGGGAGAAGATTGCAAAATTTTCAAAAGATCAAAATGCACATTGCAAAAAACGTTTACATCAAGAGGCAAATGTTACCATAAGGAGGCCAAAAGTAATTTTCCTAAATTTGTTGGATCTATTTGCCCCTCTAGAGGCAGCACCTCCTAGTTATGCGAGAGCACGTGATTGACTATTTGATGAGAATTTAGAGAGTCTACATTAGGGTTACATTGAAATCGATTTGAAAACATCAGGAAGGTTTTTTCCAAAATTGAAATATTGGTAGGCAAATTGCAGCAACCGTATAAAACCTGGACTAGTAACGTTTCCAAACTTTGCTTCATCTATCTCGATAAAAGTTCTCTCCATGTAAAATACTGGTTAAGATTGTACAGAAGACGTCAAGCTTTCCCGCGTAATAGATGGAAAGAAATTCATGAGTCAATTTTTCTTGCTCTTTACGTTCTTCTCGAGTGAGACTCTGCTCTTTTTGGCTTGAAATCTGTATGCATTATTTGGACATCACATTATGTTTTGTCAGAATCTGAAGTGGAAGAAGGAAAAAGAAGAATTCTGTATTGTATTCACTGTGTAATCAATGTACATGCTTATCTCTGTATATACTGTAATCTATGTATAAACAAGGTAAGGGAATATTTTATAAATGGAAATACAATCGAATCTAATTGGATCTGATATTGATTGATGCTGTGTATCTTCCAACACTCCCCCTCAAGCTGGTGGCTTGTAGATATCCAAGACACCTAGCTTGCTTAGAAGATACGCGTGCTGACTTTGACATAAAGGCTTGGTGAATATGTCCGCCGGCTGTTCCTGTGTTCGAATCCCAAGTGTTTTGATTATTCCTTCTTGAATCTTCTCCCTTGTAAAATGGCAATCCACCTCTATGTGTTTGGTTCTTTCATGGACTATCGGGTTTGAAGCAAGTTTCAGGGCTGCATCGTTATTACAGAATAACTTTGTTGGACCTTGAATTTGCACTCCCAAATCATGGAGCAAGCCATGTAACCATACTACTTCACATGTCGTCTTTGCCATAGCTCAATATTCTGCTTCTGCTGAGAATAACGAGACGGTCGCCTGTTTCTTCGTTTTCCACGAAAGTAAGGAGTCTCCCGACTTGATGCGAAAACCAGTTATCGACCTCCCCGCTCATGGGACATGTTGCATAATTTGCATCACAAGATGCAGTCATCCTCATGTCGCATCTCTTGGATAAAAGAATCCCAAAGCCTGGGCACCACTTCAAATACTTAACTACTTTGAGCGCTGCATTCATGTGAGACTGCTTGGGATTGTGCATGAATTGACTAAGTGTCTGCACAGCATAACTGATGTCCGGCCTGGTCATTGTCAAGTAAATCAGTTTTTCAACAAGTTTCTGATAACTCATTGGATCTCCCAACATGGGATCTGCTTCTTGAGAGACATCGATGTCATATTCTGCCATGGTCAACTTGACATTCTGCTCGATTGGAATTACAGCTGGCCTACATCCTGACAATCCAGCTTCTGATATGATCTCCAAGGCAAATTCCTTGATCTAAACGAGCAATTTCTATCCCAAGGAAATACTTTGGTGGCCCCAGATCTTTTATATGGAAAGTAGAGTGCAAGTATTGCTTGAAACTTCTGATTGCTCCCTCATCATTTCCCATGATCAATATGTCATCTACATATATCATTAGGTATATAGACGACATACCTTTAGTCCATGTGAAAACGACATAATCAAATTTGGATTGTCGAAAACCGGCAGCAATCAGGGACTCAGAGAATTTTGCATACCATTGTCTGGATGCTTGTTTGAGTCCATATAAGGATCTGCGGAGACCACACACTTTATCCTCCCCCTGTCTCCGCAAGCCTTGTGGAATGTCCATATAAATCTCCTCATCCAGGTTGCCATGCAAGAAGGCATTGTGGACATCCATTTGGTGCAAAGCCCAGTCTTGATAGGCTGCAACTGAAAGGAATGACCGGACTGTAGCATCTTTGGCAACTGGGGAAAAGGTCTCATGATAATCAAAACCTTCCTTCTGAGTGAAACCCTTTGCTACTAATCTGGCTTTGTACCTTTCAACTGTACCATCAGCTCGGTACTTGATCTTGTAGACCCACTTGCATCCAATGGCCTTGCGATGCGGAGGTAAATTGACAATGTCCCACGTCTTGTTGTCCATCAGTGCATGTAATTCTGATGCCATAGCCTTCTGCCATCGTGGATCGACTGCCTCTTTATAGGAGGAAGGTTCTCGTTCTTCAGAAATCCGAGCAATGCAACATCGATGCTCCTCGGATAATCGATCGAAAGAGACATAAGAGGAAACAGGAAAAAGAATACCTAGTGAATTCCTGACTCCACACACGTAGTCCTTGGTCCAAGTTGGAGGACGCGTGGCTCGCCCTGACCTCCTGGGCCGGATGACGTCAGAAGAAGGCTGAAGTACTGGACCAGAAGAAGACGGAAGTGCTGGACTCTCCATAGGATGTGCAGGAAGAGATTCGGATGCAATCTTTGCGTCCTGATTTAGATCCATGTCTTCTGTCAGGGGTGTTATACCCATAGTATGTACATCAGCTTTGCCTGGATCGACTGAATAGGGAACCAAGAGATATCCCTGATTATGAGGTGATTCCTCAATAAGAGGAGTATCAGAATGTTGTTGGCGTTGTGTGTCTGAGCTGTGGGTAGAGAAAGGAAAAGAGTCTTCCCGAAATTGAACATCCCTACTGACGAAAAATTCATTTGTAGAAGGATCAAGAACTCGATATCCCTTTTGTAGGGTCGCATACCCCATGAAGATGCAACGGCGAGCTCGTGGACCCATCTTATCCTTGGGACCCACTATGTGGGCATAACAAAGACATCCGAAGATTTTTAGATGATCAAGAACTGGCTTCTTCCCAAATAGAAGTTCAAAGGGACTGTGACCATCAAGGACCTTAGTTGGCATCCGGTTGATTAGGTATGCTGCAGTCAAAACACATTCTCCCCAAAATTAAATCCCGGTATGGATCCTTGGAACTTTAAGGCCCGGCCACTTCTAACAAGTGACGATGTTTCCTTTTCACCACTCCATTTTGTTGTGGTGTGTAGGTGCATTAGCTTTCATGCAGTATCCCTTGAGCTGTCAATAAGGACGTACATTCATGATTGAAGAATTCTCTCGCATTATCTGTCCTAATCCTTTGGATGGGTTTGCCAAATTGAGTTTTTGACAGAGAAAGAAAGGTCTTTAAGTGTGACAGGACTTGACCTTTGGATTGCATAAGGAAAACCCATGTCGCTCTTGAATGATCATCCACAATAGTGAGAAAGAAACGAGAACCATCATGATTTGGTCTATGGTATGGTCCCCAAACATCAATGTGGAGCAGTGAAAAAATTTGAGACGCACGATTTTTGCTCAAAGGAAAAGAATTGCGCGATTGTTTTGCAAGTGGACAGATATGGCATTGAGGATATGTAAATAAAGAACTGTGGCCGAATCTGGAATGCAAAATGAAATTTCTATCACTAGTAGTCGAGTTACACAATGATTTATTATAAGGAAAGATATCTAAATCCTTGGCTGAACTTCTCCAGAAAAACAGTCCTTCAGATAGATCACCACATCCTATCAGTTTCCCAGTCGAAGGGGCCTGAAATTGACAACCATGAATATTGAAGGAAATTTGACAAGAATTTTCCTCACAGGTTCTAGACACGGAAATAAGATTGAACTGGAATTCAGGGATATATAGGACATTTGTCAAGGTAATGTCAGGACTAAGTTTAACTGTTCCAGTTATAGTGACATGAGCAATATTTCCATTCGGCAAGTGCACTATAATTGGACTATCCAACCCATCATGAATAGCAATAAATAATCCCTTTTCACATGCAATATGATCACTGGTCCCGGAGTCTACTATCCAAGTACTTCTCAATATATAATTGAGTCGGCAATGAGAAATACCTATAAAGTCAAGCCTCCCTTCTTTTGAATATCCAATTTTTGGAGTGTTTGGATTAATTTCTCATATTCTCCATGAGTGATGGGTTGATTTGGATCACTTTGTCTTGTAAGCTGGTATGCTGCGGCCGATATTTCTTTGCCTCTTTTTTCTCCAGGTCTCCCATGTAATTTCCAGCAATTTTCTATTGTGTGGTGGGGACGCCTGCAAAATTCACAATATAATTTCCCTTTGTTTTTTGAACTTGGCCCGGAGAAATTGGGCCCATAACTGTTCGGCCCATACGGATTGGGGCTGTGAATTTTTGAATTGGGCCCAAGTGAATTAGGCCCACACGCATTTTGCCCATAATTCCCTGAAAAATCCTGGTCGTGAGATCCTTTAATGAACAGCCCATCTCCACTGTCCAGATCTCCATAAGGCCGCGCCCCCTTTGGACCGTCCGATCGCTGCGTGCGATCGTGATCATCCATTCCTACCCCCTTAAAAGCCCTCGGATCCGTGAACCCTAGCTGCGGTTCACGTCTCTTTTCTAGGGTTCGCGACCCTCTTGCGGCGAGTGCTAGGGTTTCCCCCCTCTAGCCTTCCGTCGATGCGATTCTCTGATTTTCTTCTTGCACTGCAAGTTGAAAGATACGCCCGATTGAAGGCGCAGGCTCCATCGCGAGGATTTGCGACCTGAAATGGAGGTAAGAATCGTTAAGAATCAAAAGAAACCGAGTCGCCTTCTCTCGGTCTTTGATTTCCTTGTACTGCTGGAGGGTGGCTTCGGATCCGATGAGTTTTTCCTCTGCCGCTTCAAGCTCATTCCAGAGCGTTGACAACTTGTTGAAGCACGTTGTCACCGACGTGTTTCCCTGTTTCAGCTCGGATAGGGCTTGGTGGAGCAAAAAAATCTTCGCCTGATCCAGTTTTCCATACATCTCGTTTATATTGTCCCAAAATTTTTTGGAATCCTCCGTTGGGGGCAGTCCGACTGCGATTTCTGGGCTCACGGTATTCCCGATCCATGTCCTTACCAACTGATTGCATTTGTTCCATTGTCGTGCTAGCCTTTCCTCGGTTGGAACCGGGACAGTTCCGTCGATAAATCCTTCCTTGTCCTTTGTTACAAGGGCTCGACGGAATTCCCGTGCCCAATTTGAGAAATTTTCAGGCCCTGTGAGACGGTGGCTTATGAGCTGCAACTCAGGTCCGTCGTTGTTGGAGACGTACAATGCGTCATCGGGTTCTGGGCGACCCATGGCGGCCGCGAAGGGAAAAGGTACGAATCCTGTGGGGAACCCTTGGTTATTTGATGATTGACCCGTATTCGGACTTCCTGATCCGCCCGTCTGTTCACGGCCGATGGTTGCGCCTGCCCCTATCTCGGTTGGTAGGCCTCCATTGACCCGCACGTCTTGGTAGCCCGGCTGTGATGTACCAGGGTTTAATCCCTGGATCCACGGGTAAGGCATCCATTGATATGGGTACCTTGAGATAAGCCCTGGATTGAACTAAGCCGGATTTTGTTGCCACGGCGTGTGGCCAGGCAGAGAGGTGACCCCAGATTGATCTGGCAATGTCGCAACGGCAAACTGATTTGGGGTTGTTTCTCCCGGCAGTTCTTCGGTGGGCGAGGTAAGTTCCTGTGGGTCTGCCATGATGTATGTTGTTCTGCAGTGGTTTTATTTTGCAGATCGTATACAGAGATGAAGAGACGAATTCCTTCTAGGCGATGTTCTGTTTTGCGAGTGTTGCAGTAACAAGAACAAGGAAGATAGAAGGTAATTCGAATGGCAATGCGGAAGCTACAATGGATCAGAAGAACTCGATACCATGTCGAATCGAAGTGGAAGAAGGAAAAAGAAGAATTCTGTATTGTATTCACCGTGTGTAATCAATGTACATGCTTATCTCTGTATATACTGTAATCTATGTATAAACAAGGTAAGGGAATATTTTATAAATGGAAATACAATCGAATCTAATTGGATCTGATATTGATTGATGCTGTGTATCTTCCAACATGTTTATATCCATCGTAAAAAAAAAAAAATGTTATTAATAGTTAAAAAGCGCCCTAGCCTTGAGTTTTATTATTAATTATGTCCATTGGGCCTATGTAAGCTAAATGGATTAGTGACAAGATGTTGAGTTATGTTTGCCATTTTGGAACGTCCTGGAGACTTTTCGCGTGGTGGGCTCAGAGATGGGCTCATTAGAAAACGCCTAATTCGGTCTTCCCCTAAACTCTTTTTTCTAAAGATGCTTAATGTTGATTCGTATCTTTATGACAAGGGCCACCGATCTTAAGAAGCTCATGTTCCCTCTAAACACTGATTGATCCACCACCTACTGATTACCGCATGGCAGAATCTCATTTAGCAGCCATTCTATGCATCTCCTTGTGCACGACAAGATCATTCGGGATTTCATCGTTGAAGAACGACAACAGTGCTCTCTCCAACAGCGAATGGGTCTCTCCTCCTCAAAAAAGTCACCAAGTTACCAAGTTCTTCGCCAAGTCACCTGGCAATCCAGCCTTCTAGGATGTAAATCCTCTCACGCCCTCTCACGCCCTCTCGTGGGAACCCTAATTCTTCCTCGAAGCAAGAACTCACGTGCGAACTCCCGTTCTATGCCCTCTACAACGTGTATACTAGAATCTGGTTTAGCCATACCCAACAAATGCAAGATCTTCATTCTGAATGATATCTACGAACTATAAGGCTTAACCACGTGCGGTCCAGGTGTCAAATTGCTGGATACAAACAGAAAACACCTCCCCTCACCTCCTCTCTCCTCAATAAAGACAATGAAAAATGGGCCAAAACCCCAGAGAGTTTCAATAGAAGGTATCGACCGAGTCATGGAAATGATAGACAGGATCCAAAAGCGGATTGCTTGAGATTGTTGTTGAGATCCATATCTTCTACTGTTCTTTCATTAATAGTATAATGATCGAGTTGGTTCGATCCAAAATCCATTTGATTATTCATTTGGGTTATTTTTTAGTTCATTCCAAGCTGGATGTTCTGTATATTTGAAGGACATCAAACCAAGCTGTCCTTATTGAATATACACGTGGGGCTTCAAATGTGCAACTGACGTGGCTCAAAGTAAATCACAAAGTTTGACTCCTAACTCGCCCACAAAAAGATATGAGATGTGATGTAAGAGAAGAGATGAGATTTATTTGATAATTATAAAAATATATACACATATATGTTTTTATATACACACACGTTGTGAAGTTATTTTTCCTAACAGAAGATAAATTGATAAAGGTGATTTTATCATATAAAGATGGAAGCCATAGTGGAAATAAGTCAGTTAGAAAGGTAAAAAAAGAAACCGAATAAGATTTTTAAAAAAATGTTTTAAGTAAGTTGCAAATTAATATGATTTTCCTTTAAAAATATTTTATTGTAAGTTTGAGATAAAAATCAAGCTTTCTGGTAATATTGAAGAAACATGAGTTAATTATTCCGTCTTATTCACTCACAATTAAAATATAATTTAATAAATTGAGTTATAATTTAGGTATAGTTTTATTATAATCTATTCATTTTTCAAATTAAGTGATTGAAGATGCTTACTTTAAATTTTATTGCACTAAACCGAATTACTTTTTTTGTCAGAAAAACAAATTACTTTAATAAAAATCAGTTATGTTTTAATTAGCAATTATATATATCACTAATATGTACTTTTAAAGTGGAACTTATTCAGTTTAAGTTATAAATTAATCCTTTTATATGTTGATAATTATATATTTTAACTTTGTCCATTACTAATCTGATTCAAATATTAAAATTAAGTAATATCTCATCATCCAATAAAACAATATATACTGAAAATTATGTACTTAAAGTAAATTGATTTCATTAAATTCAAAATGTATGTTTCCAAAATAAAATATACCATTTAAAATTGTATTACAGATACTTTCTCTGCATTTACTTTTCAAGTTTAAACTCAAATATTTGAATTGCTAAGGAAAAAAAAAAAGACAAAATTTGTATTAAAAAAATTAAAACTCATGAACTTTCCCATTATCCATATTTTTAACATATTCTTCTTCATCACTGTAATATTCTTTGATGTACTGAAACTGATCACTGGCATTAAAAACTCATAATTAAAATGAATAATACTACATTTATTAATAACATATCCCCTTAGTTTGTTCTAGTTTTGTTTGGATTTTTATCAAAGGATTTCTTTATTTTAACTACTGTAATTTGTCGAAAAGCGAATCTCATCATTTACGAATAGATTCAAAGATGTCCTCTCATTATCTATATATTTTTCTATTTAAAATCAAATATTTAACTTGAAGATTAAAAAAAAAAAATGGTACTACAAAAATCTTTTTGATTGATTGTTGCTTACCAACTTTGTACTCATCCATAATTTTTTTCTTTTTAAATTTTAAACTCGATAACAGATATAGATCCAAAAGAAAAAAAAAAAAAACTCAATAAGAGATAGAAATCAGTGGATGACAAATTATTTTAAGCTAAAAACTTGTTGGTCGAATATGGCACTTGAGAAAACGATGTCATACTTCATGCCATGTGGCAATCAAAGAGGCAAATTGAAGTTCCACGAGACTTATAGAATAGAAAATATTCTCCTTAGCTCCCACTTTAATTATATATAATAAATAAATGGGGGGCGTCGAATAAGCTCGTTGTTTATGTCCTAATCCAATATCAAATGTAATTGCTGGCTCTTAGATAAGTATATTTGATCCAAAATTTGCATATTTATCTGGAATTAAACGTATGCATTCAGGAAGAAAAAAACCTCTCTCTTCTGTTAGTGTATTCGATTTATGGCAATTTAATTATATCGGTTATATAGTAAACTTGTTGGGATTCAACGTGATTATTCTTATAATACATTTAAAGATGTAAAAACTTTTGAATAGATGAGCAACGCAAACAACTCGTTTAGTCCAATGATCTTATTAAAGTTACTATTTCCATGAATCTTCCAAATACGTAAGGGCAATGAGAACAGAAGAAGAAATCGCATGGAAACATCTTTTTTACATCATGCATGGGTTCACTCAACAAACAATGTTGAACCACGCAAGAGAAAACGAAGGCAAAAAAAAAAAAAAAAAAAAAAATCTACCAAAAATTACAACCTTCACGGACTAAAACTTTGACAAATTGGGTTTTTACAGAGGACGAAGCAACGTGAATCAACAATGAACTTCAACATCTTCATCTGAACCAGAACTTCAACAGTGAAGACCGCAGATTTTTCACTATCTCCTTGACCGTCAAGCTAAACCCATCATCCATCTGGCAAATAAATAGATAAACAAAAATGTTAATAAAAAGCTAGATAGTAGAAGTTCAAAATAAATAGAGAATAATTGTTTTGTTAGATCATTAATAGGTCAGGAGAGGATCAAGCTGCATTTGGATTTCATAATTCTTTTTCACAGCTTTTCTTTGTGTATAGTGGATTTCTTTTATTTATTTATTTTTCATGAATCCTCACTTTTCTTATGCTAATTTTTCTGAAATGCACTACCTTTCTGAAGTTTTATCAATCGTCAAGCCTTTCAATGTTTTCCGCACCCTTTTTGCTCTAGTCACGATTGAAAATCGAAATATGATTAAAAATATCATACCCTTTTCTCTAAACGCGATCTTCCTTGTATTTGAATTCGATAACATAAAAGACCAAAGACTAGCAACTTTTAAGACAAAAGAGCCCAAATTTACATTCAAAGATTGTACTTTCACAAAGATATAAAACTGGCAAAGCGCTTCAAACCCAACAAAGCACATTCATTTCAAGTGGAGTAATCTTTAATCAGCTTAGAAGAAGATGCTCAGATTTATTTTTACCTGGGCAACAATGGTGATGTCAAGAGTGGAGCTGCCAAATCTGACCACATTGCTTTGAACAATGGAAAGGTTAAGCTTTTCAACCTCCCCAAAAATTCTTCCTGCAATAGCCTTTTGATTCTCGCAGTGAATGCGGATAAGCACGTCCTTGTCCGCAACCCGAGCTTCAATCTCCGGTAATGCTTGGTTCGCAGAATAACCGTCTGAGGACTCATCGCAAGACGAGCCATCATCATCATTGCTAAGCTGATATTTCTTCACGAAGACTGCCGATTCCATGGTTTTCTTCTTCGACTGCTCCTCTAGCGACTTCACACGTTCTTGAAGCTGTTTCAAGTACTTGATGGCATCTCCAAGAACAGAGGCCTTGTCCATCTGTAAGAAAAGAGATCAATTAAGCTATTCGATTTCAAATTCGATCAATTAATCGACCATGATTGCCCTTTTGCTTACCCCATGTATCCATTTTGTGGCATATAATGGAATCTGATTAATTTAACTAATAAAAATATCAATTAGTACCTTTTTAAGGCCTGGAACAATGGCAGATAGAGCAATAAACCTCTGGCTAAGCTTCTCTCTCCTCTTTCTTTCAGCTAAAATATGGTCTTGAGCACTTGACGGAGTCCTTGAAACAGGATAAGCTCTCTTAATCCCCAGACTGGCTTTTGGGCTGGAGTTTTGGTTATTGGGATGAACACCACCCGAGCTCAAAGATCCGAAGGTCATATTGTACTCTTGAGAAACTGCTTCTTTCTTTGGAGTTGCGGAAGGGTTTTGCAAATTCCCATAAACTTGCTGTTGCAGGTTTGAGGCCATTGAAGCTGATGTACCGAACGAAAAGAGGTGTGAGGAGGAGGAAGAACCGCAGGTACTGGCCTTCAAGAGCTTGGCGGGCCTCTCATGGCCAGTCCAAGATCTCTCGCTGGACGAGTCACTGCATGTGGTGGTGGTGGTGGTGGAGGTAATAGAGTTCTGGGAAGTGAAAGGAGGATACGAAGGATGGAGGTTTGGATACAAACAGTTCTGCAAATTACTGTTTTTGTTATTAGTCTCTCCCAGGGCAGTTGCAATTTCTTCAGTCATGAGTCCTCCATTATCAGGAGAGTTGGTGTTGTATTGGTGGATGAAGTTGTTGAAGTCATCCATTCTCTGTAACATTTATGATACCACATGGCAGAAACAAAAAAGTCCATTATGACACTACTGAAACAGATCTTTAATAAGTCACTGCATACATAGTTTTAATGGCTGCATACATAGTTTTAATGGCTCAAAGTTAGAAATGTTTTGTGTTACCGTTTCTGTTATCCATTTTGCAGAGAGTACTTCCATTTATGAAAATAAAAACGATGCGGATGATTTCCTTCTGAGTTCTGCATTAGATCTTGCAGGAGTTAGACAAAATTCTAGTCCAGATAATAAATAGACGATGTATAGTTCTGCTCCTTGATGTAAATGCCATTGAGGAGAAAAAGCAGCAGTAGAGACTGTGCGGATGCTCGGAGGAACATGGTTGTCGTTCACAAAATAGGACACGAGAGATGAGATGATATGGGACATGTACTTATGATCTTGTAACACAAGGAGCTAAGACAGATTCAAGTGAAGAAACTAACCTTCTTGGCTTTATCTGAAAAATGCTCTACCTGTTCCGTTCCTTGTAGGCCACAAGACAACCACAAGGTACTGCTTTTGAGCCTCCGTTTATATAGTTGCTCTAACTTGCGATTGATCCTTCGTTTTCATTCAGTCCCACGTGTGAATTGTTCAAAAAATTCTCTCTCTGGCTGTTGAGTGTTGAGGTGGAGTTGCTTAGAGAATAGACCAGACAGTTGCTGAGAAGATATGGAGACAAATGAAAAGATTTTGCAAGTTTTTCTATTGTAGAGTGCCAATCAGAAGCCTGTCTGTGGCCAATTATGAGATTAGTTCCTGATTTAGTCTCCTTTTCTTTTGAGATGGATGGAGTAGTTTAGTTGTTAACATTGTATTTTATACGAGTGGGCCATTTTTTTAGGGATATGCCAGCCTTCCGTAATAAAGTATCATCACCAAATTATACGAAAATAAATAAATAAAAAACACCAAAACAGAGGACAAAGCTCCTGGCTAGGAGACCATAGAGTGGATCTAAGGAGCCTTTCTTCTATAGGTGATTTCAGGCATTTATTTTGAAAGGTTCTAGTGAGCCAAAAAAAAAAAAAAAAAAAACCAAACAAAACAAAAGGTATCTAATCGAGTGAATTACTGAAGTTATTTGGTCGGTACTGTCAAGTCCTTCCATTATTTACCGTCCAATTTGATGAAGGTAGTGTAGGGTGGTGGCGGTAATTGGCCTCCAACACATGCGAGCGTAGACCTCCGATGAGGGTCAGCCCTCACTAGACGGGGCTCACTAGGTTCTTCCCAATAATGAGGTCCTGCAACTCTCAAATAACCTCTGACGGGGCCATTAGGCTTCATTGGCCCTCTCCATTTTAGAAGTAAAAGATGATATGCATATGAGGAAGATCCACCATCTAAGTACTCATATTTTATCTTCCTCAAAAAAGCAAAAGCAAAAATATTTGAACCCAACAGAGAGAGATAATCACATCCTCCATCTACCATGCCTTTCTCATTGTCTTTTGGAAAGCTAGGACATTAATGTTAGGGTTTGTCCGCAGCTTCGTAAAGAGCGTCAAGTTTACAAATTGACATTCTTTCAACTTCACTCTTCATACAACTCCATCCATAGCTACGTTTTTTACCTTCTGACTATTACTTTCCCAATTTTCTGCAGAGATGGGTCGCTCGAGCATCTGGAGGACCCCCATCTTCCATTTTAGCCCAATACAGAGAAAGCAGGACCACTCACAAAGGTGCAGAGGTTAAAAAACGAAAAGAAGAGGACGAGGGAAATGATCACTTGCTAGGGTTTAAGAGGGTTTTCTAGGGTTTGGCGCCCTTAAAAGGAGCTACCACTGACATGGCTAGAGACGAGTCTTCCTAAGAGAGAAAAGAGGAATGGTCCTAAGCATGACCTAAAAGGGGCTAAGTAGCACTCCAGGGAGAACCTGCGTGGGTGAGAGCCCCCCAAGTGCTGCTGCTCCCACTGTCCCTGGAGTCTAACTGGGGCTTGGAATTTATGGGCTGTTTGGTGGTGGATTTACACCACGCTCCCTTAGTAACAAGGGAGTCAGAAAACCAGAAGCTAACCGCTTAAATGCGAGGCTCTGGAGATGAAATAGGCAAGGTGAAAGGCCTTGCAGCTTCTTTGCCCTCCCTTAATGGAAAGGCGTCACAACCCACCGGCAAGAGAAGTTCCCATGATTGTGACACCTTAGGGTCTAGCGCCCTTAAAGGAGCTACCACTGACATGGCTATAGACGAGTCTTCCTAAGAGAAAAAAGAGGAAGAAAGGCTACGCCGGGATCTTTCCTCCTTTATCTAATTGAACTTCTAGGGGCACATTTGAAGTCAATTTGACTCTCATGTTCTTGTATACCCAGCGATATCTTGGACACAATCAAATATGGGAGTATTGCCGGCCTACTAACGGTGCAATTCAAAGCACATGACTGGTTCTTTTTTTAAGAAACAAATATACTCATATCATCCAAGCTGGAGATCTAAAGGTAGAAAAGATACCATTCCATGTGGAAAATTTATGGTACCGTCCCATCATTATTTCCCCAAATATGGACTAAAAATAGCACTCCATTATGTTCCATTCCCTTTTCTTTCCATCCCCATTTCCATTTCTTCATATGTATATTTTTCCACCTCATTCTATTTCTGCTTGGCACACATACATCGTAATCGATTATTAAAAGCTGAAATCAGTTAAACATTGGTTTGCTTATGTTCTATAGAGCTATTTGTTACTAAATAAAATTGTCCTTACATTCCGAAGGAAAAAAATTTGTGAGTTGCAGCAATTCGCATAACGTGAGACATTGAAACCAGAGTTATGTTTCATTACATATATTCAAGTCACATCAAATTGGGCTTAATTACGGTGTTTAGGGCACATAATAAAAGTTTCATTTTGGTATTTTGTTATAAAACGATATAACCACAATCCGATGGGGGTGTGCGTTGAGGCCATAAACAAGAGCCGCCAAGGATTTATATTAGCTAATTTGTTGATAGAGAATCATTTACGTAATATCATGGGTTTACCATAACTTTTTACATATAGTGAGATAAGTGGTGCTGGTAGGATAAAACAGTTCTTCAGATGGTGGAACAAATCAAAATTTCGAGAGATTCAGAGGACCATTTTGTTGTCCTTTTTCATTAACTTTGAATCACCAAGTGTTATGAACTTCCTTTTTTCCTCTTGGAAGTATATTTTGATAACAACTTATTCTACCTGACAAGTTGAGTTGAAAGGCCTGGTCCTTATTGAGTATTTTTATTGCGCGACTTATCTTTATAATACCTATAACTTTAATAACATGAAAAAGGACCAGTAGTTTGTTTTTAGTGGTTTTCAACTGTCAATTTGTTGTGAAATCGACTGGACCAAGGTCTGATTCTTGGTTGATATCCGTCGAATTGGCTCGTCCAAATTTAATATGTAAAAGCTCTAAACATATCGTAAGATCATAATAATGATTATTCTTTATTTTTACAAGAAATGAAATTATAAGAATTGGACAAAAAGCTGATGGAATTTAGTAAACTTTTTCTGGGAAGCATATTTTACAAAAACCTGTCACATGTACTCATGCCTCTTGCATGTTTTATAAAACCTAGGGTACTACCTGCACGAAAATGCTCTTTCGTCTCGATCTTGAGAACACAGTTTAGTATTTTATGGTCAGAATAATGTCGTTTATTTAAACAACGTGGCCTACTTAGTTTGACAGTAGCGGATTTCAAGGCTCTCCTCAGGGGTTGTGCCCTGGAGTCGAATTCACCAACAATTTTTACCGTCTTCCTTTATTAGCTGGACAGCCTGGTCATTATAGCTTGCAGATTATCAATATTATAGACCAATGACGAAAAACATTGTTAATGGGTCTATATGAAGCCTAACTGTCAGTTGAAAAATATTTCATTACCCATATGTTCATAGGTGGAGAATTGTTTAAAAAAAGAAAAAGAAAAAAAAAAAAAAAAAAAAGGGCATATTCTTTAACAGCTTAATCGATACTTGCTAGGTTGGTCTTGAATTCGATTACCCACGTGTAAGAGTCTTCAACCCCTCCTTTAAAAAGACGGTCATAATCTATTGAAAAATGACATTGATCTATACTTGATGGCCCAATCGATACACATAAAAATCAGTCATATGCCAATAGAATTTTCGAAATGTTTAATTTTTTAAAAAATTAATGAGTCTCTCGAGGCTAATCATTAAATAAGCAATTAAAAAAAATTTACAGTTCTCAACACACGAGTTTCCTCGTGTTACGTATAGTCACAATTTCAAAAAACAAAATAAGTTCTATTAAAATGTGCCCCTAGATACTAGTTGAGAAGCCACATAAAGTAAGGTTGCAATTTCTCATTCACTATTTTCTTGCGTAGCAAGTACTCACAAAACACTCATTAACAAGACCCAACTAAAACTTTCTTAACTTACAAGGAAAAAGCAATCTTTATAGTGAGAAGATAATTGGCTAGTATTCACACAAAATATTTCCATCCAGGAGCCTAATAAGAATCTTTATGCTAAAGAGAATGGGGCTTTGGCTCAACATGTTTCTTAACTTCGTTTTCTACAGATTCGAATCTTTGAGCGGCTCTAAAGAAGGCTTCCAGACAAATGGGAGATGAGGATGATCTTTTCTTGAACCACAACTTTAAACTTGATCTGTATTTTATCTGCAACTGATATTCTCCCTTCCCCCTTCCCATGTGGTTCCTTATGTCATTTGGTCAACAAATCTCCGTACCCATAGAGCACTCGATCTTGTTTGTCGCAACTTTAAGCCTTAAGTGAGCCAAAGGAACATGGTGCTTTGAAAAAATATTCAAATACCTATCTTCCCATTTCACGAAAATGATCCAATTAGTCATAAGTCTGTTGTACAAATATTAATTTAATTACATTTTTTTTCCCATTTTACCAATTTCGTCATGACTTTTTCACAATATTCCGATGTAATTCTTTTGGCCAAATTTAGCCGAACCGTTAACATGATGGCATGCCGCGTAAAATGACAGGCAATAATTGGATTACCACATCAGTATTTCGTGAAAAAACTGACTGAAACAAATATATCAAAATTTTCTATAAAAGTTTAGGATCAAATTATTAAAACTGAAAAGTTTATGAGAAAATTGACATCCGTAAAATAGGTAGGACTGATTGGGATCTCCCCCCCCCCCCTCCCAAAAAAAGAAAAAAGGACAATTATGGCTAAATAATATTTTTGGCCACAATACTCGATCTTGGTTTTAAATTAATTCAAGTAGTAGTTAGAGGATGGTTCAAAAGCAAGATCGTATATGCTACGTAAATATAAATAAAATAAGACGAGAATTTGTTTGGGGGAAATTATCCTAAATCATTGAGAATTGTCTTCGCCGCATCACCCAATTACCATTGACACCTTCAATATATATATAAAGACTTAAATCGATGGCGTGGAATTTTGACGAACTTTGAATTGCTTGTTTAGATCTAGAATGTAGATCTAAAGTTGTCGATCTATGAGCTTTGCGTTTGGACAAAGAGAGATACTGAATAGTGAATACACATACTTCAACATTCTAGAAGAGCTGTGGTGTCAACATGGCTGGATGAACCACTTCATCATGAGATAAGACACATTCATTGTGGCAACAAATACATTATAAACATGAGAGTGCCAAATCATGATATTGAAAGAAAGGTTAATATCATTAGAAATTTCAAATCAATATCTTAATGATATATTTATCAAAAAATAATTTTCATTTTACCAATGATATCTCATGACATATTTACTCCATCACTAACATTCGTCTCAAAAAAATTGAAATTGGTACTCTTCTCCAAATCTTCCTCTATTAGCATTTAGTTCAATATACCTATTAACGCGCACATTATTGTAAGATGAATCTAACATTGAGAATGACAAATCCAACATAGAGAATCCACACGTATGCATTATGACGACAGGGTAGACTTGGTTTGAGGGTAATGTGTCGCAAAAGTATCAAATTGAGATTTTTTACGAGACGAAAAATCAATTTATGATAAATATATAATTGTGATACCAATTCGATATTTTTAATGGTATTGACCGTTTAATATAAAGTAAGACTTTTTGTACATCTTGGTCTTTTTAAATAGATAAATCCCGTGTACAATCCTGTGCGGGCCATGTGTTCGAATGGGGAAAAATAAACAAAAGAGATACTCTCAAGAAGTTCCATCTGACCAAGTTATGGGAATGATAAACGGGATGCGAAAAGGAGATCACATTGAAAGATTATCGTTGAGATTCGTATCTTCTGTTTAATATAAGATAGTGGTGTTAATAATCTTCCACGAATGTAGCACTAATGATAGTTCATTCGTCAGGCCAAAACCCCTTTCAGCATTTTTTGTTTCCTCTTTCTTTATTGAAGAAATGAAAATTGGGCCAACCTGGCGATATCATTATAATTTGGGAGGACATCGAAGCAAGTACTCCTTTGTCCCGTATTACCTAACTAGAGATTCTGTCATATTCAGAGCGAGAAAAGAATGGATTTTGTCATATGGGCTGTCTTGATTCTACAGACAAGTTTGAACTTGTCTGTGGTGCGAGGGTTTGCAAGTGAAGTCATTGTCCCCCTCAAGATCCTGAAGGGGACGTTCTTCTGCTTATGACTAGTTTTGGCGCCCTCAGAAAGCCAAGTTTGATGTCAAAGAGTACAATTTCTTTTACATGTTTTTTCTTGCATATATGCCCTTCTTCTTGTAATTCGAGGTTTGGTGTAAGACGACCAACCGTGGTCCTAATTTGTAATAAGCACATGAACCGAGTTCTTGCTCCTTTCTAGGTTGGAATTGTCTGTCAATCAAATATGATGGCTGCAATGTGACGTCGGAGATCATCAATCTGGTTTGTTTAATCGGCACTATTCAATTGACAATCGTTGTTGATGATCTCGAGCAAATAACTAGTAACACAAGATACAAGAAATGATAATTGCTAGGTTTACCAGGCTTCTCTATAGGATCAATCTAATATGAGATATGGCAATAATTTGGAAATTCATATTAATGGGAGAACAGCAGCAACTTGAACAATATCGTATTAACATAGCGGACTAGAATAATTTCCCCTCTTGTGTGAGCCTAATAGGAAATGATATAGTAGAGCAAAATAAATATCAATCATGTAAATACAAGGCAATTTTTTTTACGTGAAAAACCTCCTCGGTGTGAAGAGATAAAAAATCATGGGACCGGAGTCCTCCCAAAAGCTTCACTATCAACAAAATTAGGTGAACAAAATTCTTCTCTAGTAAATACTAGAAGTACATAGCAACAAAGATCTTAAGAATATCATTCTTGGCAATACATATAAAATTCACAAGAAATTAAGGATAAATCTAACCAAAAATGAAAGTTTTGATCAATCCACGAAAAACCTAACATAGGGAGCTTCAAATGAAAATTAAACTATCCAAATTCGAGAAAAGTGCTTCACAAATATGCTGACAAAATTTTAGCTCAATCGGACCTTAAATTGACCTCCAATGCCAGCTTGATGTAAATCAAACTAATCCACAAACCCCAAATTTTTTCCTTTCTTTTTTTCTCTTGTTACCGCATCTCTACTAATTTATTTGCCCTTAGCACTTATAAGATAGTGGGAAACCATATTTGTACATATAATTTATCATATGGGCTTGAGTTATTTTAGGCTTGCTATTTATTAGGCTTCCTCCACATGAGAGTAAACCCCGCTAACACATATAAGTTGGTCATAGCCACCACTACAATAAAAAATCTATTGTAGACAAATTTTACAAACCAAACTTCCGATGTATTCTCATTATAGTTTCTACAGAGCAATGGGTTACCCTTCACCCTTTTTTTTTTCTTGGAATATAGGCCTATTTCCCTAAAAAAACCCCTACTTTAGGTCTAATCTCCATTATACCTTAAACTTTTTTTTGTCCCATAAAAACCACCAATTTAAATGATAATCCTAATTCTATCCTAAAAAAACCATTAACTTTTTCTTTGAGTCTCATATCTGCCCCGTCAACCCCCCGTCCAAAATTTATCTTGATAATCAAGATACAAAAACCCTTGAGCGCGAGCTATTTAAGCATCATGAGTTGAGTTTCTCCAGTGTGAGCTCTCTGACAACGAGAGATGGAAGACTTTCGAGCACGAGAAATTGAAGACTAAGCACAAAATCAAAGGTCCCCGAGTGAGATGGAATGAATATTCTCTTAAGAGTAATAGCAATTGAAGAAATTCAACTCTAATTTTTACCCAAATTTCAAATCCAATATGACGTTGCTTGGGTTGACATGAAAATTCATCTCCAAAAGATATCTTCTTAAGTATGAAATTGGGGAAAAAAACTAGAGCAATGACATTGAAATACGATATCACTAAGGGCAATTTTGGATGGAAAGTTAATGGAAGCAAATATAGAGCACAAGTAATAGTTGGTGATTTTTTATGAAACAAAAAAAAGTTCAAGGAAGAATTGGGATTGGATCTAAAGTTTATGATTTTTTATGAGATGAAAAAAGTTTAGGATAGGATTGGGACTAAAGCTAAAGTGTGGATTTTTTTTTTGGGGGGGGCGGGGGGGGCATCAAAATGATGTCCATAAATAGAATCAGGGTCCAAAAGGCCCAATGGATCTGGTGAAAAGCCCAACGAAGACCTCGTCTACTGACAAAGGCTAAAGAAACCCATCGATTGATTCATACCTTCTGCTTATAAAATTAGCAAGCATAGAAAGATGCGTTTCAAGGGTATAAGTGCTCCTTAGTCCATTGCGTTCTATGCTATTTTAAAGTAGTCCCTTGAAATTTTAGTTCAGGAAGTTCGAGGAATAACACCCAGTCCATAAAGTTTTAAAAATATTGTACTTTCATTTCAGAATTCAACTACAAACAAATAAACAAATTTTTCTCTCATTTTTTGTGCCCATGTATCATTATTCTTGCATCATGAAGCACTCTGCAAACCTATAAATCAGTTAAATTTAAGTCTTAGTTTTTGTAGGTGACTTCGAGACATGTGACCTCTAGTTCCCAAGTTGCAAATTTCTTGGTGCTCCAACCAACCCCGCCAACCCTTGGTTAAAGAAAGAAGGGTAAAACAAAACTTCTCCTTATTTACTACTAAATCAAAATTTTTCTATGATGATATAAATTTGAGATGTTAATGCTGACACCAAAAAATGATCCAAGACTAAGCGAAAATTGTCAAGATTGAGTTATCAATGGATAAGGTCAAATAAATTGACTGCAAATTGATGAATGCTTGATTGACGTAACGAGACTATGGTACTATCAATGAAAAGAGACCAAAGAAGCTATTGACATAAACAATGGCAATCAAACTCACCCAAAGAAATTCTAATTGAAAGAAACCTTAAAGATTATAATTGCCTACAGATAAGAATGTTCAGTTAAAGATCATGAAGCACAAAGCCAAGAATTTCGAAGGTAAAAGTTCATGATTTAGAAGATAACCACAGATTGACAATTATACTTTGTACAAGGCCATATGAAGCCCAGTAGAATCAATTGTAAAGGATCCGCAATCAACAACACTCGAAGAAATTCTACAGTTCAATTTATTGATTATCATTCTTATTTGCAATTCTTTATTCTTTAAGTTCTATTAGTTTCATTAGCATTAGTGATTCATTCCGTACACATTGCTTCCTATCCAAGTTGCTTTAAAACCCAATTCACTTTAAAAATCAAAGATCCATCCCTTGGTAAAAGATACTTTGTTAACAAATATTTTCAGCAAAACAGATAAGAAGAAAGAAAAGTACAGGAAAAAAGCAAAAAAAAAAAAGTGCATTTTAGTTTAGTGTTCATAATCCGAGGCTCGGATTTGTGTCCTAGAACCCGAATCCGAGGTCCCCGTGACCACACTACGTCGGGAGCTTATATCCATGTTGTCAAGGGTCGACTCCAAGATCGAGGGACTGAGGTAGGATTGATAGAGTTAAAAATTGAGTGCTCGGATATGAAATTCTCAAATACTATTCCCAAAGGGGCGGTACTATTAGTTTAACTCTCTCCATGATTGCTTTGAAGAACTTTGAGATTCGGGCAATTATAGATGATATAACTATGGAGTCCAATAATGACTTGATGGTTTAAGTTTAATTAAGAAACTAATTGAGATAGACAAACTTTTATCGATTGATCAATCGTCTCAATTGGTTAATCATTATGGAGGAAAGTTTGGCAAAATAACGCTTCAAGTGTAAAAAATTGGCACAAATCGACACTTAAGCGCTAAAATTTACGAAAGTAAGTGTTACTTTTTATGAAAAATAAGACACTTGAGTACCACATCCGGCGAGCCTCGCCAGAAATCCGACGTGACATTTTTTTTATTAATTTTCTCACTTACGTGGCTCACCGAATGCCAAATCAGCAAAACACACACAAAAAACGACGTCGTTTTGGCTTAATTTGAATTTTAATATAATATAAAATTAAATTAAATTAAATTTTAAAATAAAATATAATAATAATAATAACAATAATTTATATTTATTTATGATGATGATGATGATGATGATGATGATGATAATGATGCTAAGGGTTGAGCCCTCGCCGCCGCCGCCCCTCCCCGCTTTCGTCGAAAGGTGGGGGAGGGTCGGCTCGGGGCCACCGAGCCCTAGCCAAGGGTTGGCGGCCCTAGCCGACCGGTGGCGAGGGCCTATGTGCCCTCACCCGATTCAGCAACCCTCCCCCACCTCCTTGACAATGGAGGGGAGGTGGCGATAGCGAGGGCCGAGCCCTCACCACCGACCTCCCTCCCCTCCTCCTCCTTCCCCCCTCCTTTTAAAAAAAAAAAATTAAATAATTAATTAATTTTTAAAATTTTAATTCTATTAATTATTATATCAAAATTCAAATCATACCAAAACGACATTGTTTTGACACTATTTAGTCACATCGGCACACAAAACAATGTCGTCTTGCACACAAACTTGCTAGAAAATTGCCACGTTAGCGTTTTAGCCGGAGTTTCTCGCCAATGGTACTTAAGTGATCCATTTTGCTTCGATTTTGAAACTTAAGTGTTACTTTCGTAACTTTTGACATTTAAGTGTTCATTTGTGCTAATTTTTAGCACTCTAAGGTCCGAGTGTCAGGGAAGTTTTGATATAACAATAGAGATTGGGAAAAACACTAACTGCAAAAGCACCTTGTTTGGAGAATGTATGAATTGTTTGGTTGGTACAAATGATCAAGAAGTAGTAACCAATATCATGGGAGGAAATTTTGCACAAAATTTCTTCACTTCCAAATTATTTTCTGTCAATCAAATATAAGGGTTGCAATGCAACTTTGAAGATTATCAATTAGGTTCGTTTTAATCAATACTGTTCAATTGGTGATCACCATTGATGATTTTTGAGCGAATAACTAGCAATATAAAATATAAGTAATGATAGTTGCTATTTTTACTAGGCTACTTTATAGAATCATTCTTTTAGGCTATGTTTGGTCATTCGGATTTCTGATCAAGATAGGACTACAAGATAGAATATAAAATCTCAAGATTTTGCTATGTCTCACCCATTGTTTGGTAATTACAATAATAAAGTCAAATATATTCACATTATATCATATATATTGTTTGATATAAATGATATATTAATATAAATGAATCAAAAATCTTACAAATAGAGATGATAAGAGATGATAAAAATCTCTCATGACACTTTTGCCTACTTTATTTTCATTTGCTTATTTTATTTTATTTTTCTTTCTTTTTTAATTAATTTTTTAAAATTTCTTTCTTCCCCTTCCATTATTCTCTAAAAAATTTTATTAATTAGTAAACTATACTAATATACTTAAAATATTGAAATACCTAAAATATGTAATAAATCTAAATATATATTTATATTTATATATTGAATTTACATTATAATAAGAATTAAATTTTAATATACAAATAAGAATAGGATTAATTAAAATAACTAAATTGTTATTTTTTGTTATTTTGATATCTTATATTAGAATTCAAATATTATTTATATTGAAATATAATTTTATTTGTTAATTTAATAAGATTGTCATTCAAGGAAAATAATTTTCCTTTATAAATGTTAGAAATCCTATCATCTTTTATCCCACCTCCCCAATGAGATAATTTTATATGGTCTATATCTCCCCTTATATCCGACTATCTTGTCTTAGGCTAACACTAAACGCAGGATAGGATAAATTTTATCTTATCCTCAATTTTATCCTAACGTTCAAACACGACCTTAGTAAATATAATAGTAAATGAGAATTTATATTGATAAGTACTATCACATCACATACCAATTATACAAGCCAACCTTCCGATATATTCCCAATATAGTCCTACAAAGAAGAGCAGAGCAAATGAAGCATGTCCAAAAGTAAACCAAGCCCTTGGACTATTATAAAAAACACCATTGGATTTTAAAGTAGCACGATCTAATTCAAAAATTTCACCTAATTGGGCACATCTAGCATATTTTTTTAACAGTAGCACGATCACTATAACTAACTTCATTGAGTTCCCCACCATAGTACTCAACGGTTACACCCATTTGTTCAACACCATACTTTGATTCCGCCCTTTGAAAAGGAATGTTGGCTTAGAACAATTCCATCTTCATCTACCAAAACAACTAGAAATGTTTCCAAAAAAGTAGGCATACGACATACAAAAAGTTGTCATAAGGTTCATCTCTTACTAATGATCAATAATCATCTATTTATTAACTTATTCATGTTGTTAACATTAACGACGAGATCTATTATCATTTTTCGATATTGAGGAATTGTCCATATATAAAATCATAATTATTGATACGGGCCCTTTCCATATAAAAGGGAAATCTTTTGTTACAACAGAAGTAGAAGTGATGTGGGTTATTCAAGAATCAAAGTCAATTTACTTTATAAAAAGAAGATATCATAAGGTCTCAATTGAACAGATCGAGCAAGTTCAAATTGACATAACATGAAACCTATTAGTCCAAAAGCGCCGTGGAGAGTTTATGTACTTGCGGACGATTTAACCAACCCTGCTCCTACCACGACATTTGCACATTTAGATGCTACGACTCTAGGTGTAGTCCCAATTCCACTCTAAAAAATCAATAACTTTTACTTGAATCTCAAATCTACCCCCATTAACCATCTATTCAAAATTTCTCTTGATAATCAAGAGATGGAAAACTCTTAAGCACAAGTTGTTTAAGCATCCCAAGTCGAGTTTTTTGAGGAGCTCTTCAACGGCAAGAAACTAAAGATTGAGTGCAAAGTTGAAGGTCCTCTAACGGGATGGAAGAATACTCTCTTAAGAGTAACGGCAATTGAAGAAATCCAACTCTAATTGCTCTAATTTTCACTCAAATTTTCAAAAGGTATATTCTTGGATGTGATATGTGGGGAAAAAAGGTAGAGAAATGACACAGAATTGCCACATCACTAAGGGCAATTGGACGAAGAGTCAACGATGGAAAATATGGGACTCCAATAAAACTTAGTGATTTTTTACGAGACAAAAGAAAATAAAATCAAGGTATAAGTGGGATTGGACATAAATTTGTGATTTTTTATGAGATGAAAAGAATTTAGGATAGAATTGGGACTAAAGCTTAAATAAGGGTTTTCTTTTAGGGTATTAGGATAAAACATATATTCATTATGTCCATAAATAGTATAGAATCACGGTCCAAAAGGCCCAATGGATCGGGTGAAAGGCCCAACGAAGACCTCAACAAAAGAGTAAAGAAACCCATCGATTGATTTATACCTTTTGCTTATAAAATTAGCAAGCATAGAAAGATATGTTTTAGGGGTAATTATGCTCTTTCGTCTATTGCGTTCTATGCTAGTTTTTAAGTTGTCCCTAGAAATTTTAATTGAATGAATTTAGGACTCAAATTTGCAATAGAATTTTATGGTGTCCTTCAGCAAGTGCCAGGAATAACACGAAGTCCATGGAGTTTTAAAAATTGTACTTTCATTTTAGAATTCTTTCTGCTTTTGGTCATAGTACTTTCACTTTAGAATTCAAATACACATAAATAAACAAATCTTTCTCTCTCTTTTTCACCCCTCGTATCATTATTTTGCACAACGAAGCACTCCGCAAGCTCAATGAACCTGTTAAATTAAAATTCTTGGTTTACGTCAGTGCCTTGGAGCCAAGTGATCTTTAGTTCCCAAGTTGCAAATTTTTGGCGGCCCAACCAACTGCGCCGACACTTGGTGGTTAAGCAAAGAAGGCTAAAACAAAGCTTTTCCTTATTTTGTTTTACTACTAAATCAAAATTTTCTAAGTTGCTGTAAATTTGAGATGTTAATGTTGACACCCAAAATAATCCAAGACTTAGTGAAAGGTGTTGAGATTGAGTTATCGACGGAAAAGGTCAAGTAACTTGATTGCAAATTGATGTAACAAGATTATATTACTATCAATGAAAAGAGACTGAAAAAGTTGCCGACATAAAACAACAGCGATCAAACACATTTAAAGAATGTCTAAACGGAAGAAATCCTAAAGACTATAACTACGTATAGATAAATATATGCAGTTCAAGATTGTGAAGCGCAGAGTCGAGAATTTCAGTGGTAGTTGAAGTTCTTGATTTAGAAGATAACAGCACATTAACAATTACACTGTGTACAAGGCTATATAAGTCCAAGTAGAATCAATTGTTTCTCTAGTTCAATTTATCGATTTATCGTTCTTATTTGCAATTCTTTATTCTTTAAGTTCAATTAGTTCCATTAGTTTCATTAGCATTAGTGATTCATTCCATGCATAGTGCTTCCTATTTAAGTCGCCACAAAACCCAATCTACTTAAAAAATCAAAGATTCAACCTTTGATGAAAGATATTTTGCGAACGAACATTTTCAACGGCACAATTAAATGGGAAGAAAAGTGAATGAAAAAAGAAAAGAGTGCATTTTAGTTAGATGTTTGGAATTTGAGGGTCGGACTTTGGTCCTAGAACCCGAGTCCGAGGTCCTCCTGACCAAACTATATTGGGGACACAACGGGATCGAGGGACTGAGGTTGGATTAATAGAGTTAAAAATTGAGGGCTCGGTTTTGCAACCAAAGCAATCGTCTGTGTACTTCGTGTGTAGGACATGAAATTCTCGAATACTATTCCCACGGAGGCAGTGCTGTTAGTTTTCCTCTCTCCATGATTGCTTTGAAGAACTTTTTTGAGATTCAGGCGATTGTTGATTATAAAACTATTTACTCCAATTATGAATTAATGATTTAAGTTTAATTAAGAAACTAATTGAGATAGACAAACTTTTCTATACGTCTCATAACGATGGATCGATTGTCTCAATTGGATAATCATCGTGGAGGCAAGTTTTGATATAACACTAGAGATTGGGAAAAACACTAATTGCAAAGGCACCTCGTTGGAGAATGTAGTGAATTGTTTGGTTGGTACAAGTGATCTAGAAGTAGTAACTAATATCATGAGAGGAAATTTTGCACAAAATTCCTTCACTTTCAACATTGCTTCCCATATCATTAGAGGGGATCCAAAGATGAAAGGAGAGACAATAAAACATCGCCATAGTTTAAATATAAATTTTGAAAAATAAGCATTACACAATCTTCAAGATCTCTCTCTGTTTCTCTTTTCTTTTTCTTTTCTTCTTTTTCTTTGGTAAAGAGAGTTGATCCTCCATTTAAATATCTTATTATCCAATTACACTCCTATTTCTTCACAAACAATAAACTAAATCCACTAATTTTTTAAAGAAATAAAAATAATAATAAATATATGTAGCTAGTCCAATCTGGTCCAATTTTCCCTTGGAATCATGAACAAGACATCCCCTTTAGGAACTAAGAATTGGATTGACACTTCCGAGAACTAGATCAAACTAGATTGAATTGGCCGGCTCAGTTTGGTCCAAGTGGTTTATGATTAGGGCGGTCCATTTTGCATAACCACTCATCAAAATAAATCCAGTTCACAAACGCTGCGCAGTTTTAGACAGCAAGCATTTTTTATGTGTAGGATGAGACTCGTAAATGTACATACGGGTGGTTTATATGCTTCATCGCATAAGAAACAGATTAGATTTCCAGATAGGACTACTTTTCATGGCCCAAACGAATTTCAAAGAATTTTACAAGCCGAAGTAATTATTCACAAAATCCCTTGGAAAGGAAAGCTAAATGTCAGAAAACATGAACCCATAAAAAGCTTGCTAATTCTTCGCCATTTTATTTGATCGACAAAACCTGTCCAAGAACTTGCAAAACAAATCAAAAGACTCAAATCCATAAATTTAGACCTTAGCATGGCTTCACCATTGCAGACAAATCTTTTATCTACATCATCTTCGACGTCGACGACTGTGTGTCATGCATCAAGCTCTAGCCTGAATCGCCCCAAAGCCCTTATATGTACAATTTAATCACAGAGTCCCCCGATGAATACAAGATCCTAGCATTGTAAGAATTTTCCCGGTGTGGGCCAGATTAATTGAGATTATAATTATCCGTTTTACGAAGTTGATCTAATAAAGTGAGGTATAAGGTTTCTTAGTAGTCCAATATGGGCCTGGCTTGTGTGGGCCGAATTGGGCCCGGCCCGTGATGAGAGGGCCCGTCCAATTTCTATAAAAGGCTAAGGTCCCTCCCCTACCCTCACACGTTTGCAACCCAAAAATTCAAACACTCTCTCTCTCTCTCTCTCTCTCTCTCTCACATAAGGACCCCAAGTGAAGAAGAGAAGGCGGCCTCATCGAGCCAGGTACCGAGGGCATAGGGGAGAAGATCTTAGACATCCACGACCGGGCTTTGCTTGTCTTCCGCTGCAACAATATGATGGATCCAAAAACAGGTGCACAAAGCTCGATCCTCTAGCTATGTCGGTCTTGGGTTGCCGTTTAGTCGGCCTTCACTTGGTATCAGAGCCTGCATAGTCTAGAGCTGAGTCCTTTTATGCCTGTTAAGCCTTCGGCCGAACCCAAATCAGCCGCCTCCGGCTATTTTCTGTCTTGACCCTAGCTCCGAAAGCTTTGTTTGCTTCTTCATGATTTTTGGTCCAATAAAAGTGAAATTTTATTGCATAAATCGGTTCTACTCGTCCATACGAGCAAAATGAGGGGTAGAACGTCGTCGGGAGGAGGCCGGAATCGCCGCACGCGCCGACACGCGCCGAAGGCGGTGCTGAGAGTCGGCAGGACGCGCCGCCGCCTGGCTTCACGCGCGCGCACGTGCGCACGTGCGAGCCAACGCGTCGGCCGCCTTAGCTGGCGTGACATCATCCATGACGTCAGCCCACCGCCTTCGGCACGCGAGGACACGTGTCCGGTGACGTCATGGTGACGCCACGTAAACCGCCTTAACGGGCGGCCGCCACGTGGCGGGTGATGTCACCAATGACGTTAGGGACTCGACCCGGTTGACTCGACTGGTTTGACTGGGTTGACCCGACCCGGTTTGACCGGGTTGACTCGACCCGGTTTGACCGGTTTGACCCGACCCGTGTTGACCGGGTTGACCCGACCCGTGTTGACCGGGTTGACCCGACCCATGTTGACCGACCCGGTTTGACCGGTTGACCGGGTGGACCGTTGACCGGTCGAACCGTTGACCGGTTCGACCGTTGACCGGTTTGACCCGTTGACCGGTCGGATCGGTTTTTCGGCCGGTTTTTGGGTGGCGCGTATGAAGCTCACGCGCCGCACCTTCCAGCGGCGCGTGAGGGCGCGTGTGTGGTCCGTTTTGTGCGAATTTTATATGAACGTGCTCGTATTGGAATTTCCTACCTTCTGGTGCATTTATTTATATTTTTTCATGCCATTAAGGATGTGAAATTGTGCATGAAACCCTAAAGATGTGTTTTTTGATGCATTTCTGAATATTTATGCATGGTTTATGAAATACAAATTTTCATGCTTATGATTATATCATCACTTAAGGAATATAAATGGTGTTGATTTATCATCGCTTTGTATTAATGGATGGAGCAATGCAATTAGCATGTTTTGTGATTTTAGTGACAAAAGGCCCCGTCATCAAGTCTAAAATCACTTGTGGAAGGCGTATGTGAGTTATAAAGTTATATCCCCGATATGAGAGAAATTTTGATGATTCAATTGGGTTGTGACCGCCAAAGTGGCACACTTGATTGGATTTGAGAAATATCTGTCTCATGTTGAAATGGGATGTCTCCTATTCTTATGCATGATTATACTCCCAAAGGAGGTGATTGTGCATTAATTGATGGAGGGCTACATGTACAGCATATGGTTGAAAAGTAACTAACCCTAGTAATTTGTACACCCAAAGGTGATGAATTCGCGAAAGGTTAGAGCATATTTTTCATGGAACCGATGTCATGTAAAGAGTATACAATTGTATGTCATGTATTCTGCCCAAAGGTATTTATATGATGATACGTGTAGCTCTTGAGATGTATGGTTGATACTCACATGATGCTAATTACATGTATTGCTCGCAAAATCAGTCACATTCTCTGTGAATGGAAATTCCATAGCCATTGAGGTTCTTACTTGGATCAAATTTCAAGAGATGGAAAGAGGATTTTCGTTTGGTATGGAGTTGGCGATGTTCATGTTGCTCTCACCGAGGATAGGCCGGCGGACCTTACCGATGACAAGTACGAAGTTCGAAAGTACGTTTTGCGCATGGGAGAAGAGTAACGTAATTTGCCTGCTTATAATGAAAAGATCAATTCAGAACATCCGTTGAGTGGCTTGCCATCCGATTGTACTATTAGGGATATGATGGAAGCCTTGGAGGCCAGGTATCGTGTCTCTCCCAATGCTGAGATTGGTACACTCATGCAATTACTGTTTAATATGAAATATGATGGTTCGATTGGGGTCAGAGATTATGTGCTGAGAATGGTGGATTATCACAAAACTTCGAGTCCTTCATGTTGATATCCCCGAGGCTTGCATTGTGCATTTGGCATTAAACACTCTTCCTCCCGACTTTGGAATTATCAAGACGAACTATAGTTCGCAGAATGAAACTTGGTCAATCAATGATCTTATAGTTCGAGTGGTGGCGAAGAAGAGAAATTAAAGAAAGAAAGAGGGCATCTTGCCTTGTATGCCTCTAGTTCCGCCAAAAAAAGGCAAATGGGTTGCACATCGAGAGGAAATCCTAAAGCTGTAGGTACTTTTAACAATACAGCTTCCAAGAGAGGAGATTCCGAAGCCGCCGGTCCCTCCAACTCTATGACTTCCGTAAAAGGCACCTTTTGTTGGTCCCTTCAACTCTATAGCTTCTAGAAAGGCACCTTTTGCTGGTCCCTCCTCTTCTATGGTTCCCAGAAAGACAACTTTTAAGAGGGAAGATGTTCTTTGCTACTTTTGTGGAAAGAGGGGACACATGAAGAAATTCTGTGATAAATATAAGGCTTGGTTGTCTCAAAATGAGCATAAAGGTAATGATTCTTTGGCACTTGTCTGTGAATCCAATCTATCTGAAGCCCCATCCGGTTCCTGGTGGCTAGATAGTGGTGCAACTAATCATGTTGCGTTTACCATACAGGATTCACAAACGAAGGATGCCAAATAAGGATGAATCATCGCTCACTTTGTGGGAAACAACGATAAGATCGACGTTGAGTTCGTGGGAGATGTCTTTTTGAATCTAGACTCGGTTTTAATATGATATTAAGAAACACTTTCTATGTACCTTCCTTTAGACGGAACTTAGTTTCCGCATCATGTTTGGATATGTGTGGTTACTCTTTTGAAATAAAGAACAAGATCTTGTTTCTATGTTCTTTGGCTCAAATAAGGTTGGGTACCGCAACATGTTCAATGGATTGTACAGATTGTGTTTATCTCCCAATGATATATACGTCGCTAATACAGCTTGAAAATGTTGTTCCCAAAAGACCTCTACCTAAGGAACAATCTTATGTATTGTAGCATAAACGACTAGGTCACATATCTAAAGAAAGAGTAGAAAGGCTGATAAGGACTCACATCCCGCCTACTCTTAAAGGTGACCTAGAAACTTGCATAGATTGCTTTGTAGAGGAAAGATGACCAAGATAAAGAAGAAAACCGCAGTTCAAGTTCTGGATTGTTGGAAGTCATTCACACCGATATCGCTGGACCCTATACTGCAACCTTGTGTAGAAATGTTTATTTCATCACGTTTATTGATAATTATTCTCGGTATGGTTATCTCTTCCGATTAAGGAGAAATCTGAATCTCTTGACAAATTCAAAATTTTTCAAACCGAAGTTGAGAAACAGTTAGGAAAGGTAATAAAGGTGGTCGAGATCGATCAAGGTGGAGAATATTATGGTAGACATGGTAATGCTTGGGCAAATTAAAGGGCCATTTGCTAAATACTTAGAGGATTCTGGGATAGTAACTCAGTTCACTATGCCTGGGAGTCCTGAACAGAATGGTGTGACTGAAAGACGCAATCGTACTCTCATGGACATGGTAAGATGTATGATGAGCGGGACTAATTTACCTGATTTTTATGGGGTGAAGCTTTAAAGACAGCCGTTTATATACTTGAATCGTGTTCCTACTAAAGCTGTTGCATCAACTCCTTTTGAGTTATGGACTCGGGCGCAAACCAAGTTTGAATCATTTCAAGGTCCGGGAATGCCCTGCGAAGTAAGATTGTATAATCCAACATTGGGTAAGTTGGAAGTTAAAACCACTCGATGTTACTTTGTATCTTACTCAGAACATTCAAAGGGATATCGATTTTATAATCCAAGTGGAGGAACAAGGATTGTGGAATCACAAACGGCCAAGTTTTTGGAATTTGATGTAGCCGAAGAGCATGATTGCTCACAAATCAATGAACATGACAACTTAACGAGACCTGCTATGTCTTTCTCATTGCCTGTGCAAACGATCATGGAGCCTACTGTGCCGCAAACTGAACCTGTTAACACTGAAGATCCTACTGATGAAGCAGTCACAGATGAAGTCCTTGAAGTTCCTCAAACTCAAAATGAGCTTACAGTGGCTCCACTTAGGAGGTCTACCAGGGAAAGACGTTCAGCTATACCACCGGATTATATGGTCTTTTAGGAGAACATGATTACGATATAGGTTGCATTACGATCCAAAGAACTTATCCGGATGCTGTTTCTTGTCCTCAATCAAGTTTGTGGTTGGATGCAATGAGAGATGAGATGCAATCTATGAAGTATAATGGTGTTTGGGAACTTATTGAATTACCTCGAAGGTTATAAACCCATAGGTTGCAAGTGGGTTTATAAAACTAAAAGAGATTCAAAAGGAAAGATTGAGAAATTTAAAGCCGACTTGTAGCCAAAGGGTTCACTCAAAGGGAAGGGATAGACTATGAAGCAACATTTTCCCAGTTTCTTCTAAAGACTCCTTTAGAGTAATCATGGCATTGGTAGCCCATTTTGACATGGAATTACACCGATGGACGTTAAGACTGCTTTTCTAAATGGAGATCTTGATGAGGAGGTTTATATGGTTCAACCCGAAGGTTTTGCAACAAACAATTCAGATAAGTTTGTATGTAAATTGAAGAAGGCTATCTATGGTCTCAAACAAGCTTCTAGACAATGGTACTTGAAGTTTCACAACGTCGTCACTTCCTTTGGTTTTGTTGAGAACAAAGTGGATCAATGCATATACCGCAAGGTCGGTGGGAGGAAATTTATTTTCCTTATACTTTATGTGGATGACATTTTGCTTGCAAGTAGCGATATTGGATTGCTATGTGAATCAAAGAAAATATTGTCAAAGAATTTTGACATGAAAGATCTAGGTGAGGCATCTTTCGTTCTTGGCATTGAAATCCACAGGAATCGCTCTCGTCGTGTATTAGGTTTATCTCAAAAGGCATATGTTGATCGTATTTTGGAAAGATTCAACATGCAAGACTGCAAACTAGGAACCTGCTTCCTGTAGTTAAGGGTGACAAGCCGAACCTCTCACAAAGTGTCCTCGTTCGATTTTGAGAAAAACCAAATGAAGGATGTGCCTTATGCTAATGCACTTGGAAGTATCATGTATGCTCAAGTTTGCACAAGACCAGACCTCGCTTTTGTAACGGGGCTTTTGGGCGATATCGGTCGAATCCAGACACGATCATTGGGTTGCTGCCAAAAAGGTCTTGAGATATTTGAAAAGAACAAGAGATTATATGCTGATGTATAGATATGTCGATGATTTGCGATTGTTGGCATATTCAATGCGACTTTGCTGGTTGTGAGGATGATAGAAAGTCGACAACAGGGATATATATTCATGTTGGCGGGAGGTGCAAAGGTGTCGTGGAAAAGTGAGAAACAGAAATCTATTTCTTCCTCTACCATGCAAGCGGAGTTTATAGCATGCTTTTCAGCTTCTACTCAAGCAATTTGGCTCCGGAACCTCATCAGAGAATTGACGGCATTTGATTTTGTGGATAGACCCATGCAGTTATATTGCGATAATAATTCTGCTGTGTTATTTGTTAATAACAACAGAAGTCTAAAGGGGTCTAAGCATATGGAGGTCAAATTTTTGACCATAAAGGAAATAGTACAGAATGGTGACATTATAGTAGAGCATATTCCCACAGACGATATGTTGGCAGATCCATTGACTAAAGGTTTACGCCCTTGTGTTTTTGAGAGACATGTCATGAACATGGGCTTGGGAGAATCAAAGTGGATACTATCGTTTAGTGGGAGTTATTTCGGATTTGCTCTAATAAAGTTCATGTCGGTATTTTGTTACCTTTTGTAACGTTATGATATATGTCAACTCCTTCTGTGTAAGTTGTTATTGAGTTGTGTACATATATCTAAAGAAAATCTCAAGATACTATGTAAATCTTGAGTAAAGGCTAGGGGCATGCAGTTATTAGCCTTGTACATATGTCTCAGTTACACATAAGGAAAGGTTAACCATAAAGATGAGACATATGTGGGTTCTTTAGAACCATAAAGATATTCTCTAGTGCCACATCCGGTTTTCTTCGTGACACTTAAGGTAAGAGAATAGTGACCGACAAATGGGATAACACATAAGGTAAAACTCTTTATGAGGTGTTATCAATTTGCCACACAACCATATTAAATCCATATCGTAAAGTTGATAGCATTTGTGACCATGGAAGGCTCGTATATGTATATGCGCTTACCGCCATGATCCGGTGTTGGAAACTTTATGGGATCGGATTGACTAGCTGAGAATTATCTCTAGATCAACATAAAGTGTGCACATACAGTATGATCTCAATTAATATGGCCCAAGTGGGAGAATGTAAGAATTTTCCCGGTGTGGGCCAGATTAATTGAGATTATAATTATCCGTTTTACGGAGTTGATCTAATAAAGTGAGGTATAAGGTTTCTTAGTAGTCCAATATGGGCCTGGCTTGTGTGGGCCGAATTGGGCCCTGCCCGTGATGAGAGGGCCCGTCCAATTTCTATAAAAGGCTAAGGTCCTTCCCCTACCCTCACAAGTTTGCAACCCAAAAATTCAAACACTCTCTCTCTCTCACATAAGGACCCCAAGTGAAGAAGAGAAGGCGGCCTCATCGAGCCAGGGTACCGAGGGCATAGGGGAGAAGATCTTAGACATCCACGACCGGGCTTTGCTTGTCTTCCGCTACAACAATATGATGGATCCAAAAACAGGTGCACAAAGCTCGATCCTCTAGCTATGTCGGTCTTGGGTTGCCGTTTAGTCGGCCTTCAAGCATGCCTTGCTAGGATCTTGTATTCATAAAGAAATGGAATTTAGCAGGCAGCAAAAAGCAATGGGAATCTCCAGCAAACTAACAATCGGGAGATAATTCTGCGCTAAGGAGTATTATATTATAAGTTTTCACATGCAAAGGAAGAGTATGAAGTCTTACAATGGAAAAGACACGAGCACATGCCATAGTGCTTTGGTTGATGCGTCATACTTCATTTACGCTCTCTGGACTGTTCCTGTCAAGCAATGGTTTCAAGTTTGCTTTCTTAGTTGTGGGTGCTTGAACTATCCTCGTCAAACCGATCCTCACTTTTAAGAAAGATTCCTGACAAGAAGCATGAAATGACTTATGTCAATAACACCAATCCACCTCAAAACAAACATCCGTGAGCAAAAGAAACTAACGAATTCATGTTTGCATCACAACAGGATCTGTCTCCTTTTGGCATTATTTACCCAGGTTTCCTGAAACAATGATCCAAATTACCCACCTATAAACCAAATTCCAGCGGCAAGAAACAAAATCGATGTCAGAACTAGTGCCGTCTCCCTCCAATTATTAACTTGATCCTGTGAATCATGAGGATGAACACAATACCATCAGAAAGTGGATGTATGACAAGGATCAAACAATTACATAAGGACTGCTATTTTCCACTTTAGTTCTTTTGGACACTAGCAACTGAAATTTGAAATAATCCAATGACATGAATATAATTATAGTCAAGGAAAAGTAACTAAAAATGGCAAAATAGTCAGAAAAGAAAGCAATAAAATCAGGATTATTTGTAAATGCCAGCACTTGCACAAATGTGGGCAACCAACGGGCCTTTCTTGCAGGTCAAACAGTTTGTATCTTTGAAGAATAACACGAGCAGTAACAAAGAAAATAAAGACCACGGTATGATAATTCGAGCATCATGCTCAGCAGGCCATTCTCACTCTCAAATCAAGTTTGGGAAAACCACTTTCTGGTTGGTATACTAGCTTGATGAATAATCATAGAAGTTAGATATTAGCCAAAAAAAAGTTGTTTGAAGCACACCTGGAAAAACCCAACAAGTGGTGTCGATGGCACATCACCAAAGATGTGAATAGCAACGGTTGAAATAGCCATTGATAATGGTCTTAGACTACGCGTAACACAATGGAGACAGACATAATTAACTGGAGCCTGCGACGGAAGAATAGTGGAAGAATATTATAATAAGTCAAGATATACAAGAAAAATGCCGGCCCATTTTAAGCAAAAGAATTTGAATGCTGAAATGCAAGGAATGCAAGGGGTTGAATATAGAATAATGGGTCCTCAAGCTATCAACAAAAGTCACAAAAGGATAACCACAGATATGTCATTTGCATGTGCAAGACATGTCCTCTTAAAAGAAAAGGCAAGATACAATATCGACGCAGTTGATAGCATCTACAAGACAAAAGGAGTACTGGTATAAACATGATAGATATGCCCAGCAAAGCTTGCAATAGAATGAAATATTATATGACGATATCATCAATCAAAGAAAATGTAAACTGGAGAGTCCTTTGGAACCACTACTCCTCCCATATTCACATTCCAAGTCACTAAACATGTGGTGAGGTGGGGTCTGGAGCCTGTGCCCTATTATTGATGAGTGTCCAGTTCTTATCCAGCTAGGCAGGCAACTTATTTGTCAGCATTTTGGCAAATAATTTATTCAAAAAAGATCTTAATCTCTTTAGGAAACAAGTATTCCTGTGAGTGATAGTCTAGAATCCATGAACTTTATGTACTAAAAGCAGGCAGACACAATCTAACCAAAACATGTGTCAAAGGCTCCGTCATTAATGAAACTAAAGCCAACAGTTTGGATCGTTTGACCAAGGAACTGGTTGAATAGCAAACAGCCAGCTTCTGGTTTCTAAACAGTACAATTTTCAAAATATTGGCAAAAATCACATGAATAGTAGGAAATGCAACTCACATACATTTTCAAATACCATCAAAGCTGCATAGACAGAGTATAATAAGAAATTGAACAGTTTAATAGTAGTCAAAAGATTACAATTAATGGTAATTGGTACTCATTGCAAACTGCTTTAAATGGTGCACATGATTCTCTACGTTCCATTCACACACAATAGAATCTTCACAATCTAGATAATCATGAATAGAGGTAAATAAAAATTTTCTGCTTCTGGTAACTTAATTGATTAACTTAGTGTGACATTCCCAACTAGAAGTGAAAATATGAGGCAAAACTTTCCACAGCTAGTACACGGCATAATCTACATCAAAGTGTCAGATACCCAGCTATGTGAAGATGGGGTCTGTCTTCGGAGAACCAGATTTGGAAAAATTCACTTGAATGATTACCTGTGTAGCAAATACAAGTAGCTCTCCCAGTGCAAAAAGAGGTATGAAACCATACAAGCTCCTCATACAGAAGGCGGTGAAGCAGAAAACAGCACCTAGAAAGGTTATTCCACCAAGAAGCTGCATCAGAATAACAGAGAAATTACCAGTATCAGAAGGAAAAAGAGAACAGTTGATGCAAAGGGGGTCATAACAACCCCCACAAGAGAAACAAAACATTTGCTCTAGATTCACTGACATGATAGAAGACTTCTCCAAATGTATGACATAATTAGTACTTAAAGAGGTGGATGGGTTGCCAATGGGTGAAGATAGAAAGATATGGACCAGTGACAAAAAAAAATGGGTCCAATAGAAAAGAAATTTTATTTCCTAGAAGATGAGACAGTGTGAGGGAGTTTTGAAACCTTATCTTAAAGAACATTACTGCGGATCACATGTTACAGTTTTCAAACATCCATTTATCTTTGTTCAAGTATAAACAGGCTCAGGGACCCAAATACAGTAAACCTCAAACATAGATGGATTAATAATGGGATCACAAGTAATGCCAGAACTTGCCTTAAAAGAATTAGAGATAGTAGCATTCATGCGATCAAGAACCAACCCACCAGCTAATGTTCCAAAAATCCCACAGATGATGGTAATTCCACCAAACATCATATCTGCACTACTCTGTCAACCAGAAATATGTACTTACTAGATGGCCAAAAAAACTGCTTATACTTTTTTAAGAGAACTTGTAATACATTAAAGAAAACACTATAATGACTTTAAAGGAAATCAGCCATGATAAGCTAAATTCTGCAAACACTGATACCATATGATAGATGTCACCACCAGCCTGTGGCCCCCAATATGAGTATGCTCCAATGACAAAGTTGTAGGCAATATAACCTGTCAGTTAACAAGTTATACATGTTAAAAGATTTGCTATGTCAAAACAATAGCAAATAGTAAACACATAATTAGCACAGTAATATCTTATTCTACCAATGTCATTAATGAATAAATAGATAAAATGTTGTTAAAATCTGTGATAGCCTAGTGGCCTGAGTGAAGAAAACTAGAAAAATTGAATTACCCAAAACATTCACAACAAAAACTTGATCAACAAAAAGTGCTTTCATATCTTTTGAAAATCTTGTTACTTCATTCCAGATTGTGGACAAACAGCCTGATCTCCTGCAAAGAAATAAATAAGCTCATAAAAAGAAGGCATGAGATACAAATATAATTCCTTCCCCTCCTCCACCCTCTTCCCTCCATTCTCTTTCTATCTGTCTCTACTCATTCAGGCTCATATGCATCAATCTTCTGCCAGCAAATAGAAAATATGAGGCTCTAGTTGCAAAAACTTGAATAAATTATTCAAGTAAGTCATGGGCCCTTGAATCAGCAAAAACTTTTGTTGTTTCAACCTTAGTCGCCAATTTAAAAATGTTTCAGGAACTATTTTCTCATGGGCCCTTGTCATTTCAATGCTTCAACTAATGGCATTGCCAATTATACTCCATTTGGAATCACTTTTTGCGTGTCTTGGAAGGCAAAGCTTTTACCCAAAACAGTAAGTGGAGAATGCATTAGGTGCAAATCAAAGATTCCATCCCAAAAAACTTTTATCCTTTTGGAAAAATAAATTATCAAAGTCCATTTTGGACCATGGATTCGCTTTTTCTGCTAGGCATTATCTTTTGTAAATAATTATTGCAAGCCTGAAAGAAAACGAAACATCATTACAGCCAACTTTTTTACTAATTAATAATTGCAAAGATGCTTTACAAGGCTGGCTCTTTCAGGCACTAACTCTAGACTCCAGCACTTTTCTACCAACGGTACAATCAAGTCTATTATCACATAGAATAGAGGCTTTCTATCCATCTACTTGATCAAGTTACTGTAGAAGCAGAACGTTGTTAAAATGATATAGAATAGAGGCTTTCTATCCATCTACTCGATCAAGTTACTGTAGAAGCAGAACGTTATTAAAACGATCAATGATCCTAGCTCAAGAGTCCCAACTTATTGTACATCTACTTACGAACAATTTCCATCTATGATTATCGAGAACCCTGAATTGCTATAATTTTCTAATCAAAGCTCAATTAAATTTCTCCCAGTTCCTTTCTCAATTGACAACTTTTCCACTTCATGAAGCAAACGCCAATTCATAATTGGTGTGCCCTACCAACTGCGTACTCTTTTTCCTGAGAATATTACATACCCAACTGATCAGCATTTATGAAACACTTTCAGTTTTCCAGCCTTGTTGCTTCAAAATATTCCTTGCTGGAGATGCCATTTCATTGATGATTAACATATTTAATAGACATACATGCACAAATAGTAGATAAGTTAATACACCTATATATCTACATTTATCTCTCCAACAGAGAACCACGTACTTGGATGGCTCATGGTAAGCTTCACTGCCAGTACCTTCATTTCCAACCAGTTTAGAGGGATTAATACTCAATGCATCTGCTCGAGAAAATAGGAAGCATTTAAAAACTAGAAGAAAGTAGATATAATACAAACTACTGCCAGGGAAGTGGTTGCCTATATTAGAAGTAGGAACATTAATTCCTCTTTTTCAGCAGATTCCAACAAATCATGTTGCAGACTCGGATGAGATAAGAGGTTATAACACCCTTAAATTTATTAACTGAACCAAAGAATTTTTTCCTATTATAGCAATCCAAAAAAAGGAGAAAAATCAAAGATTATCCAGTTGTCAATTGCAGATTTAAAAATATCAATCATCCAAATATTAATGATGAGACAGGTCATGTAAACTCGGGGAACAATACTTACATCATGAAATGGAGCAAGGTAACCACAATAAGACATCAATCCACCAGAATAATGAATTTATCCTTTTTTTTTTTTTGATGACCCAGGCATATTGCCACCACACACATGCCAAAAGTCACCAATGTCTCACGAGACTATTCAAGTATTGTATTGCACCAGAAAAGCTGTTGACCGATCATGAAGATTCGATACATGGTCTCATTGAGTTGGCGTACTTTTTTTTTTTTTTTTTTTTTTTTTTTTTTGTGCTGTATTACATCCAGTTGCCAAAAGAAATCTTAAACCAAGCAAAAGCCAAAAGAAAAATGTGCAATATTTTGGTGGCCCTAACAAAATGCAAATTGAACTCTACTATTCTTGAAGCTTGTGAGCAAGTATTGTACTGTTGCATCAATGGCTTTGGTTGCTTCTTATGGACTATAATAAGAAAAAGGTCTTACTGAAAGTTTTTGCCAAAGTACATGAAATAACAAATTGAAAATTATAAGATAAGACAAAAGAAAGTGGAATTCTATCTGGAAATTCTAGCACACAATATTAGAAGAATAATTACCTTCAGTCACAAGAGTAGCTGTTCCAATGGATGCCACTGACTTTTTTTAATCAACAGGAGCAAAACCTGCAGTGATACGCTAATTTGTGGGTCTAAAAAACAAATATCTTTTTCTTCTTTATAGGCAAAGACCAGATAGAATCTTGCCGCACTCTAGATGGAAATGCACCTTTTAGCTGCAGAGGCTTCATTACAAATCCCAAAACAGCAAATGGAAACATCAACACAGCCTCACCCCAAAATGCATACCGCCAATTCAAATGATATCCAACCTAAAACAAAAGGGAAGAAGAGGTCAATTTATCAAAACTTCAGCAAATGGCAAATAATTATAGCTGGCAAATGCCACCAGGCAGCGACCGAAAGAACAAATTTTCCGCCAGGCAGTTGACAAGCGATACTACTGCCTTTATATTGATCTACTTAGACTTGGCATGTTCAAAGGATGCAGATTGAAAGCCTGTCATACCTAGCCCAGACATAAACAGCAAAATCAAAGAGCAAATGTGAGGGAATAAACAACTTACTAATCCTCCACACACATAGCCCAAAGCTACTCCAGTTGGTATACACATGTAAAACATCGCAAGCCATGCTGTTTTCTGCCAGAAATAATAAAATCTTAGCTAATATTGTTCCCAGGAATAAGAATAAAATTTACAGCAAACTTAACAATTACTTATCCACAAGAAGTGTGCTTATTCTAACAGCAATAGGTGTGGCACACCTGAGCAACAGGTGCACTGTCATCTATAAAAGGCGCTGCTAGATTTATGAAAGAAGCCTCCCCAACTCCAACCAGCCTTTAAGAAGTAAACCCGAAACTGTAAGCCCTTAGCACAATTTTAAAGTTAAGGTACCAAAAATTACAATTTAGAATGTAATAGCCGCAAAGCTTCCATACTCACATCCGGCATATCATGATAAACCAGAAGCTAAATGAACTACCACACCCAGCTGCAGCCAGTGTCCAAACAGATAGTCCAACTCCGATGAGCCTAAATGGGTTGATACTGGAAAGCGAAAAAATTATGCAAGAATTTTTATAACAAAATGAAGAGAAAGATAAACTGTGCATACTTAAAACCTGTAACCTGCAGCAATCAAGAAAGGCGCAGCCAATTTTTTTTATTATAAATTGAGAATGTTTAACACTGAAACAATTAACAACAGGAATATACAGACAACAGATAACTTCTAATGATGATGACCATATATTTTCCATCAATAAGAGAGAAAGAGCGGGAGTTCTAAGAAATATTATTGAACAACTATCAACTTTCTGAAGAGAAAAACTTCCCTTCCCACCATGGACAAATTCAAGAAGGGAAGAGAGAAAAGGGAAGGGGGTGGGGGGCTGAAATATTTTCGAGAAGAAGTTATTGATAAGTCAATATTATAAACGATTCCTACAAGAGCGAACACTGAAGGTTGCAAAAACTGATTGAGGATTGTGAGAACTGAAAGACAACAATAATGCACTCAGTATTAGAGGTGCATAGGAACACAGTCATGGGATCCTTACACTAGAACCAATCTTCTGGACACAAAATTCCAAATTTCAATCAATTGATTCTCACGAAGTTTCTATGTTCTTTTTAACATTTTTTTTTTATTTCAAGAAAAACTTTCATATCAATATAATTAACATATAAAACCAAATGGCACATTAGCTAAAATTGCAAAAGACAAACACATCAATAATAGAAATAAGGAGGGCAATTAGCAAAATTGGAGGTGAGTCACTCTTGTTGAAGTCAAAAATTGGAAGATTCATAAAAGTTAAAGATGAGCCACTAAATGTGAGCGAGTAAGCTCAGTGAATGACGACTACAGCATTTTTACAAATCAAATTGGATTCTCAACATTCAAATGCTATTTTAGTTTTTTAATTGTGGTCGTATCTTGCCAAAACTGATGAAATAATGGACTAGTAACCTTGTTGTTCTGGGCTTTCTTTCAGCTCATAAGAAAGCATCAGACTAATTATCCTTTAATATATGTTGGTAATAAATGACACAAGTGAGTACATTGAGCATGTAAACCATGTACCCATTTACGTCTAACATATCTTATGTTACAGGTTCCTAATATTTGGACAAATTTGATAAATGTAAATGTATGATAGAGTCCACTATCCAATATTAGCTAAATCTTAACCTTGGCCCCTCCAAACTGATCATTGTATACCTGCTGCCTAAGTATGTGGCCCTGAAATTATGAGCAAATTTTTAGGGCTTGCATGATAAAATTTCTGAAACTATTTTTCTCCTTATTTCTGTTCCCCGGAACAAGTTTGGAACAGAAATCCGTTTGGTAATGCAATTTGATTTTTCTATTTCTGAAACAGATTTCTATTCCAGAAACTGATTTGGTGGAGAAATCAGAAGCTAAAAATTTTAGCTTCTTCAATTTCTGAAACAGAAATAGAAAAAATTTTTCTCAACTTTTCAATTTGGTCCAAAATATTTTAGATCACTAATATTGAAATAGAAATAGAAATAGTTAATTTAGTCCAAAATATTTTAATGATTTTTTAATATAATCATTTTAATCAATATTGATTGAAAATCTTAACCATCGGGCCAAATGGTGGGAATTGAATGAACAAGGCTTCATTTGTTACACGTAAGAGATTTCACGAATAGTAATAGTCAACTTGTCATATTCATATCTAATGAGTCTTTCTTTACCTACTCTTCCGTAATACGCCAGACAACGGCTCTATTTGGCTAACTATTTTTTTAATCATAAACTTCATATTTAGACGGTAAAAATGGGTCAAATCATTAGGGTTTCATCCAATTTTTCTTTTATAAGGAAAAGAGATCTAATAAGGAATCTATTGTTCTTGTAAGAGTGTTAATGAAAATGTAGATTTTGATAATAAATTTTTAAATAATCCTAGTGTTGATAATTTTGAAAAAAAAATTGGTGACAATTTTTGAACATGGTGAGGATTTTTTTAACAAAATTTGGAAAGAAATTGGAATTAGACTATTATAATCATGGCTATCATTAGACTTATTTGATTAATGTGAAATCAATTTCGGCAAAAACATAATGACATATTCACTACAATTGAATTTCAATTGATTTTTTTTTTTGCCACATTGTTTATTTTTCGAAAGAAAATATTACGTAATAGGAAACGTAAGCACGTGTAATAGGAAATTCCATGAAATTGTATTTTTAACTTTTGTAATGTATTAGTATTATTTCGACTATTATTTTGTATTTGAGGATTTCCTATGTTGTTTTAGTATTATTTTGACTATTATTTTGTATTTGAGAATTTCCTATGTTGTTATCTAATCAATTTCTATTTCTAGAAATAGAAATTTTATTATTTTATCAAACGGATTTCTGTTCCAGAAATAGAAATTTTGAGTCGTTATCAAACGAGTTTCTTTGCTCAGAAACTTGTCCGGAGAATAGAAATTGAGAAATCAATTTATGGCTAGAAATCAATTTCTGAAACAGAAATTTTGTCATACGCGCCCTTAAAGTAATGTACATCAGCACCTACTTAAAACTAGAAAAAAGAAGGCAAAACAGATATTAGTATAGAGTAGAAGAAATTCACCAACCATATGATAAAATTGCTTCAGCATAGAAAGATATAGCTAAAATACTAAATAATTAACACCAAACTAAGGTTTCCAATAGATATCATGCAGAGGAGAAGCAGATACAATTCACTCAGAAAAAAAGCAAGTGTAGTCTATCATATTTTCAAAATGGTTATGTCAATATTATATTCAAAGCAGCTACATTGATTTGAAATATCTTCAGGATATTATGACAATATAAGCCAAGCCACCTTAAGTACTTAATGTGGAAAAATATTCAAGATTATCTTGTAGTGGCATGAGATCCATGACTAAGGACATTTTCCAAGCGCACACAACCAAAGAATGACACCAATCAAAAGACCAAGGTTTCTATCATGGCCTATGCTAAACATGTTCAGGATTAATAGCCTTGCTCCGTTAAAACTAGAAGTGATTTAGTCACTCTGAAAATCCCACAATCATTCTCTCCCCATTCCGTGAATGACAAGTTCATATAGAATTAGTAACATTGGGCAAAGCACATAGGGTATCCAAGCTGTACTGGATTTGGGCATTACCTCTTTGCTAGTGAAGCAAATATAGCGGATGCAATAACAAGTCCAACCACAAATGCAGATGACAAGAAACCATCCTGAACATGATTCAAGTTAAAGTGCCCCCTGCAACCAAAGTGCTATGATAAGGTTATAAGACATTAAGACTATACTATAAATTCCTAAATGCTCAAAAAACTAGCTATGATTACAATAATGACGGCAAGAGAAAAATTGCCTAGAAAATTTTATAGGAGAATAGGATGGAATTTCGGCTTCGACTTAGGAAGATGATAAAACGGAGACCGGTGCAATGCAATGGAGATCGTCAGCTTACATTTTTTACTATTCAACAAACTTTTATTAATAGAATTATGTTGGAGCTTCAGAAGTTTTTTTATATTAAACAAAAACTGTATAGTCTGAAAACATAAAAAGGAACCCCAATACGAAGAAAATCGTAAGCCTCCAATAGAATACTAGATATGTCAATCATTGTGATATCTTCAGCAAAATGGGAAAAAGATGAGAATGGCAGTACAGGAATACAAATTCTGGTTCTTGTTCAGAAAAAAAGTTAATCTCAATTTCACATTCAATCCGCTTTAGATCGGCAACAACAACCAGTACCAGGTCTCAAAATGTCCAATATAAAGGTCCCATGATATCGAAACGATAGACTTGTCTGCATAATCAGACAAAACAAAATTCTTTACTTACTGGATTCCTCTGCCTGAAGTGCATTTTCCATCCTTTGGGCAAGTCCTCCGACTACCATTTACACCATTACTGGCTATCACTCCTCGATCCACGTAATTTAACATGTTAATCACACAAAAAATGACAAGCAACCTGCATACAGAACAGTAAACTTCCTGGTTATTGCCCTAAACAACTCCAATATTTTAGTTACCCATTTCTTCGAGTATATTCTCTGGAAATCCTATACAATCCAGTAACTTCTGGTATCTAGATAAACATTGCGTGATAGTAACTACAATTGCACAACCAAATAGAACAATTCATCTCTGCTTAAGATTAGACAACACATTCAGGAAATTTTACGCTTGAAGGTCATGGCCAGCCTCATTCACACTTGTGAAGAAACAATTATGAACTCATTGACTTCTCAGTAAAGTTGAACCGACAGTTACCCAACCCACATTCTACTTTGGAAGCAATCTCCTTCATGCAATACATAGTACAACAGGCGCTGTCAGTCGCAAGTGCATGAAAACGTTTTCTAAAATGTTTTAAGATTATTGTTTAATAAAAAAATTATTAAAAATATTTTATAATTAAAAATTTAAATTTGTTATTATTATATCTTTTCTTTTCTTTCTTCTTTATTTTATTTTATTTTATTTTTCTTGTTTTCTTTTTATTATATATTTTCTTTTCTTTTTTTCTTTCTTTTATTTTCTTTTATTTTTTCTTGTTTTCTTTTTTGTTTCTTTGCCTGTGAATATAAACCCTAATTCCTTCCTCCCCTCTCTCCTTCTCCTTTGCCCCCTTCCTTTCGTTTTGACTTGCTCTTGTAACCGAAAATCATGTCCATTTTCAAAAAAATAAAAATAAAAAATAAAATAAAATATGTGTATGAATTCAGGTTTCCTTTTCATTTTGTAGGTTCAAATTCTAGATTTACTAAATCGATTGAGAAAAATCCATTTATTAAATAATATGGATTCAACAAATTAATTTGGAAGTAAGAGGCATACTATTGTCAATTGTTAGGTTAAATGTCATTCAATCATTTTTTAAATGCGATCCAAATACCAGAAAATACTTTTAGTTACGTATCACCAAACAAATGAGAACTAACCATTTTCCTGGAAAATGATTTCCCGAAAAATATTTTCCAAAAAAGTTATGTTTTTCATTAAACAAACACACCCTTAGTTGCACTTGACACTAAGGCCAGAGAAGAACATCAGCAGCTGAAACAATAACTAACAAAGCTAATCCTGATCAATGGGTAATTTTCTGTTTTCAGAAATCTCACACAAACTCTTTCCTCATAGAAACGAACGGACATCTCATACGTGAGTAATCACTAGTCAATTGACCCAAACCCCAGCATGCTATAATTCCCAATCGTCAAATTATCACTCAAAAACCAACTGAACTCCGAAGTCCACAATGTGCTGCAATTGCCCAGCAACTATCAGCCTGCACCCACCATTCCTCGTCACTTCATCGCACACCGCGCCGCATCACAATTAACGAAAAACAGCTAGAGAAAACGATATAAACGGAACTTCAATGTCCCGAGAGCCGAAACGAGAGCAACAAACTCTACTCCCCATTCACCAATTCCCCAGCCGCGAAGAAACCCACGGCCCACAATCCGACCACGACTCCGAAAAGGGCACGAAGAGAAAGAAAAGCCAAGCGAGTACCGTTTTGGCGTGAACCAAGAAGGAGCGGGGGGCGAATCTTTGAGGGGCCACCTCGCCGTCTCATCGGCGTCGGCAGGCTTCCGCAGCTGCCCAGTGGCGGCGGGAGGCTGCTCCAGCGACTGCAGCTGTCGGGATCGCGGCGGTGGTGGCCCAGGGGATTCAGCCATAAGGGCCGAAAGTTGGCGTGAATTTATATATGTGGTTAAAATAAAGGGACACCGAACTATAGAAGCACGTCGAGTCGATGAAAGGGACGCCGGTTACAAAAATACAAGTCCATATAAAGGCACACTAGCCTATGGAAGCACCCGAGTCGATGAAAGGGACTTTAGGTTATGAAAGTACGTTAGGTCAATATAAAAGAACATCAGGTCAATATAAATGAATATAGGCCATGGAAGGATGCCAAGTCGATGAAAGGGAATCTATACTATGAAAACACGATAAGACAATATAAATGGAGACCGGGCTATGGAAGCACGCCAAGGCCAAGTCGATGAAAGAGACTCTGGGTTACGAAAGCACGCAAGCAATATGAAGGGACATCGAGCTATAGAAGCATGCCAAGTCGATAAAAGGGAATCTGACTTATGAAAGCAAGGTCAATATAAAGGGACATCGGGCTGTTATGAAAGTACGCCAAGTCAATGAAAAGGGCTCTAGATTACAAAAGCATGCTGGGTCAATATAAACGGACATCGGGCTATGGAAAGACGCCGATTCGGGTTATGGAAAGTCTCCGAGTCGATGAAAAGGACTCTGAACCACGAAAGTACATCAGGTCAATATAAAAGGATATCGGTCTATGGAAGCACGCCTAGTCGATGAAAATGACTCTAGACTACGAAAGCACGCAAAGCCAATATAAAAGGACATCAAACTATGGAAGCACGTCGAGTCGATGAAAGAACTCTAGGCTACGAAAACATGACAGGTCAATATAAATGGACATCGGGCTATGGGTGCACGCCGAGGCCAAGTCAGTGAAAGGGACTCTAGGTTACAAAAGCACGCTAAGTCAATATAAAGAGACCAACTTATAGAACACGTCAAGTCGATAAAAGGGACTCTGGATTACGAAAGCACGCAATGTCAATATAAAAGGACACCTGACCATGGAAGCACGTTAGCTATAGAAGCACGCCAAGTCGATGAAAGGGACTCTGGGTTACAAAAGGTCAATATAAAGGGACACCGGGCTATTGAAGCACGCCTTGTCGATGAAAGGGACTTTGGGCTATGAAAGCACGCCAAGTCAATATGAAAGGACACTGGCCTATGAAAACACGCCAAGTTGATGAAAGGGACTCTAGCTATGAAAGCACACCAAATCAATATAAAAGGACACTGGCCTACGGAAGTACGCTAGGTCAATATAAAGGGACATCGGCTTATGGAAGCATGCTAAATATGAAGTCAATACAATTACTTGGCATATTTGTTGATCTTATCAACTAACTTTAATAAACTAGTGAGGTGTTGACACTTGAAAGAAAGTGGGGCCCATTATACTTCATGTAGGATGTGCTTTAAAAGCATAACCTAGCATAATTTCATCAATACAATGTGAATGGTGTTCTTTGTATCGTAGTGAAGGGCTAAATAGAAAAACGTGAGGAAAAATCTATAATATCAATTATATCAAGGCTTTTAAATACTCGGTAAAATTTCCTTGACATCGACGATACATCAACCTGAAAATTATCTCACGAATTGATATTATTCAAATGAATATATATACTATAAATCCTAAAATTTATTACGAAAGTACAATTGAGTCCTAAAATTTTCAAAATATATAATTAAATCTTAAAATTTGTCAAATTGATTCAATTGAGTCCTTCCATTATCACCACCAATTTGTTTAATAAAAAATATTGATGTGACATTTTTAAATTTATTTATTTATCTTAAGTGGCATTTTTTATTACCTTTTGTTTTAAATCTTATTTAAATAATAGTAAAAACTAAAATAACTAAAATAATTTAAAAAATGAAACTAGGAAAAAAAAGGATAGATATTGTGGTTGGGCACTGCCACTGCTACCATCGTCAGAGGGGCCGGTTGTGGAGAGGGAGCGGCCCTCCTTGGCTTGGCAAGCCGAGACATCACCCAAATCTAATCGAGCCTCACCTAAGCCTTGCTTGGGCTAGCATGGCCTCGCTTGGGCCAGCGAGGGTCAACCCTCGTCCATCGCCTAGGTCCAATGACCTTCATTGGCCACCACAATGATGGGCGACGATGACGTGCCTAGCCATGATCCCTACCTTTTTTTCAAATTTTGTTTTAAAATTATTTTGGCTTTTTTCAAGTTTTTACTATTATTTAAATAAGATTTAAAGAAAAAAAGTAATAAATAATGCCAATGATAAATTAATTAATTTAAAAATGTCACACCTCAACATTTTCTGTTAAACAAATTAATAGTGTTAAAGAATGACTTGATTGCACCAATTCGACAAGTTTTATGATTTAATTGTATTTCTTGAAAGTTTTATAATTCAATTGTACTTTCGCAATAAGCTTTAGAACTTGTAATATATATCCCTTATTCAGAAGAAACGTTTGAGTATCTTATGCAATTTCATTTATGTCCAAAAATAAATCAGCCCCAAAGCCAATTTGGGTTCACATACTAAAGTGTTAAATTAATATAGCTTAGTCCTTTTTTTTAGTGTCTAAAGTTGTAAGTGTGATAATCTTCAAAGCAATTGACTCATATAAAAGCCGACCATGCGAAGTATAGGCAAGAGCACTTTCTTTGAACTAAAAAAAAAAAAAAAAATTGAGCTTTATAGGCAAGGGCACGAGTATCCGTCCCTCTTCTACTCTAGACCATAGTTGATAAATTTTCTACCAACAAATTACACGTATATCAAAGACATAGGTGTAAATGAGCACAAACAGGAAGTAAAAATAATTTAAAGGGGAAAAACTATCAAAATTCTACACTATGTCCATCGTGACATATTTACTCTAAACTATTTTTGTGACACAAAAAATCTTGAACTTATGCTCGTATGACATATTTATTCCAAATTATTTTTTATGAAACTAAAAATCTTAAATTTGTACTCATGCTATATATTAGTCAATTTTTTAGATGAAGTATACAACGAGGTAATTGTGTTATATGGATACAAGCTTGGGGGTTCTACAGGTTTGAGGGTGATCTTTAACTATCCTGTGTTCTTTTCTGTAATTTTTTAGCAAAGAAACAATAACAAAATTCCATTTACTAACACATCCAACATTAAACATAGAATCGCAAATGCATTCATAGTGAGGTGTGCCCCCCAAAAATTATATAGGGATTCCTTTAATGAAAGAGAAAATTATAAATAGTTTTATACATACTTATTTGATGAAATACTATAGAGGATGTCTTGTCTCTTCCTACATGCACCCTGCACAGGATACATGGTAGAAGCCTACAAGGTATAGGGTGGATATGCCTCAAACGTTGGAACCTACTTTGCACTCACTGTTTCGATATTTTGGAATTTGAACATACCTTGCGATCTCTGACATTTACCCTAGAATTTACCCGATCATGCTGATTGTTGTAAGTTCAACAAGTTCTCTTACACGCCCATAATTGTTATATAAAACAAAGAACCTATACTATCACAACCCACGAGTATCGTATCCGTGGACATATCCATATATTAATTATTAGGAAGAAGTACACTTCAAGTGCCAAAACTTGACATGGATGGACACTTTAACTTTCAAAAGTTAAGAAAGTGACATTAAGTGCTAAAGAACAAAATGGATCATTTAAATATCAATCCGGTCAAAATGCTGACGTAGCGATTTTCCGACAAAATAAGTGTAAAATGACGTCGTTTTACATGTTGACGTGGCTAGACAATGCAAAAATGACGTCGCTTTGGTATTGATGTGGTAAAAATTAATTTAATTAAATTTAAAACTAAATTTATTTAAAACATTTAAAAATAAAAATACAAATATTAAAAAAAGAGGGGAGGAAGATGGCTAAGGGCTAAACCCTCGCCGCCATCGAGAAGGGCCGGCGACAGAAGGGGAAGGGTCAACCAGACCCTCCCCCTCTGTCACCAGCCCTTCTCAACGACGGTAGGGGGAGGCAATGAGGGCCCGCGAGCTCTCGCCCCATATTTGGGCAAGGGCTCATAGGCCCTCGCCGCCGGTCGGTCGAGGGCCGGCAACCCTAGCCGACCCTCCCCCCTCCGCTATCGGCCCTTCCCGGCGACGGCGGGGAGGTGATGAGGGCTGCGACCCTAGCTGACCCTCCCCCCTCCGTCACCAGCTCTTCCCAGCGCCGATGAGGACTCGGCCCTCAGCCGTCTCCCTCCCCACCTTTTTAATATTTGTATTTTTATTTTTAAATACTTTAAATAAATTTAGTTTTAAATTAAATTAAATTAATCTTTATATTAATTTGTACCACATCAGCACCAAAATAATATTATTTTTGCACTGTCTAGCCACGTCAGCATTTTGGCCAGATTGATACTTAAGTGATCTATTTTATTTCGATTTTAGCACTTAAGTATCACTTTCTAACTTTTGACACTTAAGTAACCCTCCGTGCCAAGTCTTGACACTCTAGGTGTCTAGCACTCTTAATTATTATCATCTATCTCTCACATGCTTCAATATTGAAGTTTAATCCTCTCTCTCTTAACCTTTGTAAAAGAATTCGATTCTTGAAGTATGCTTCTCTTATCACAAATATATATAAGATTCTTTTTTTATTGTGTATTTTTACTAAACATCCACGTCATAATTTAATAATTGAAATACATCATAATAAAATTATTTGCTTCATCTTCCAAAGTGATCTATGGGCAAGAGGTCTATCCTTTACAATTTTATAAGCACAAAGATCGATACACTTATAGAGAGACAACGGATAGACCAATTATTGAACTGGCAAGAGATTGATAGGACACAAGAATGAGCTCAAGATAGATGATACTAATTATTGGAGAGGAGAATGATACTAGAAGTGCCAAAAATTATATGCAGTGCTCACTTTAATTTTAAAAGTTTTTGCCGACTCACTTAAGTGCTAAATCAGAAAAAAAAAAAAAAAAAAAAAAAAAAAAAAAGATCATTTAAGTGCCTTCGGCAAGAAATTTCGACCAGAGAAATTATGTGCCTTTTATAATTTAAAATTTTATATCATGTGGCTTTTCTTGGCACTAAAGTGATCACTTTTTTTTTTTTTTTATAATGATTGACACTGAAGTGGTCATTTTTTTTTTTAACAATAACTAGAACTGAAGTAATCACTTTTTAAGCTGCTATATGACGTCATTTAGCAGTTATATGTTGATTGAGCAAGCTAGCGAGCCATGTAGGATTGAGAGATTAGTGAAATATGGTCAAATCAGATTTCCAATTATTCAGATCGGAGTTCGCACTTAAATGATTTTTTTTTTTAAAGTGGCATTTAGGTGATTTAGAAAAAAAAAATTCAAAAGTAAGCGCCATATACAACTTTTGGCACTTTTAGTATCACTATCCCATTATTGGAAAGTTGGAAAAAAAAAAGGCAAATAATTTAGACTCCTTTTTGTTTTATGGAAAATGAATGTTTTGAAAATTATTTTTATAAAATTAATTATTTGTATTATTTGAAATAATTAGTCACTAAAAATTGTTTTAATTATCAACGACATTTATGTCTAAATATTTTTGTGAATGATGAATATATTTTTCATTCGTTCATTTTGGTAAGAAATACAATCCATCATTTTTTGGAGACTCCAAGAGCCTGGCAAGAATCCGGCTGGGGTTCGCAATGGAGACATCGATATGATGGAATGCGCTTGGTGTGTGATCGCTACTATGTGGCAAGTATATCTAAGCTGTCCCCTTGAGAGTTGGAGGCCAAGTCCAACTTCAAGATTGCAAGGTTAGGTATGAGCAATATCAATTTATAATGGATCGAATCCGCAAGGTTAAATCTGTTAAAAAATCATGAGTTGAATCAGAGGTATAGCAAACCCATTATTCCCTATATCACTGTGCAACAATGCTTCTGCATATCATTCTACAAATTCAGCTGCAATCTTGTGATTATTTAGCCATTTTGTGGGAACAACCTGAATGTGGATGAAGCTTGTTCCCTATTTACGTAAGCTTGAGAATGAGGAAAAAGTGGAGTGAGCCCGAGATCACCATTGTCCAAAGGACTCTTTATACTACATCTTCAACACTCATTCTGTTTATCGTACGAGTCATGACAAAATGATGCGATGATCAGTGGCAAAGGATCAGCATTTGTTGCCTGAGTACAGTTCGATCTGTATAGTGCTCTCAGACTTCTTGATTGCATTTTCTACACTCTCATTGCCTATTTCTCGATAATATATGTGTCGCAACCTCTTTTTTTTAGCGTCGATTAGGCACGGGCACCTGTAGAGGCAAATGGTTTGGCAAGGTCTATTAGATTTAGCCCGGGCTCTTCCAAGCCCACCAATTTACAACTTAATATTTTAATACATATAAGTTAAATTTTAAAACAGAGTCGCCACTAATCGATTTGAGGTGGGTCGATTAGAAACCCAAGCGAAATATTGGGAGGAATATTTCGGGGACTTGATTACACTAATTAATCACTAATGCTCTCTCGATACCTAATCTTGTTTAAACCCTAAAGCTTTTTGAATTTTTTAGAGGTTTTCTATGCATTTTGTGGAGGAAAAACATTTTTTAGTCTTTTTTCTCTTTTTTTTGGACAATTTAAAAGTATTTTTGGATTTTTATTTTCTAGAAAATAATTGTTTTTGTTTTTTATTTTTATTAAAATATTATTTTATTATTAATATATTATAATATATTAAAAGGCGACCTAAGTCGGACCCTCAGGTTGGGTCCGACCCAGTTCATTAAAACAATCTAGCCCAAGTCCAGATCGGATCGGGTCAAGCAACCCAGTCCGGTGGAACCCTAGCCAGGCTGGGCCTGGTGTGCATGCCCAATCTGGTCTCTTTTTATTCCTTGAAGCCCATCAACCCATCACTTGAAATTGACTTGGCTCAACCCGATGACCCGATCTTGGCCAAACCGTACCCAATTAGATGGTTTCGTCGACTCGGCTCGCAGCACGACCCGGCCTTACGGACTCCGCTCACCCCCCCCGCGACGTTCGACAGGGAAAACGGCGACGAGTGGTGGCGGTTGGCCCGAGACTTTACTAGAGCAGCCTTCCAAGCGGCACGGCGGCGACGCTCAGCCAAGACGATTGATTCAACGTAGGCGATGCTGAAGAAATCAAAGGCCGCGGCAGTGAGGTATTCAGTGGCAAACTCAGCTTAGCGAGAGATCGCAGTGGGTCATCGGGGATGGCATTAGGGACATCACCAGGCAACGGCGTAAGCGACGTTGAAGCTGACAGTGCCAGAGAGCACGTGAAGCGGACGACCATGAGTTTTAGCATTGTCAGTGCGCGACAGAAAGAAAACCGAGCCCTGCTTATTGGATCAACTAGAGTTGCCGGTGGCAAAGCAGCGATCGCAATCACTTAACGGTGATAGCGGACCTTCAACTTTGCAGATCTGGCCCTATGCCCTTCAGCCCGCCCTCTCCCCGCTGATTCCTCTCTTTCTCAGCCCCTCTTTGCGGATATGGAACCCCCTCGGATCAGGACCCCTCCCTTCGACCAGATCTGGATCTCCAGGTTGGCTAGCTCTTGGACCTCCTCCGATGTCTCTTGCGGGAAGTGATCAGAGCTGGCTACCTTGGATCCTCTCTTGATTGTGCTCCTTGGCCATCGTTGGGGGGAGGGGGTATTTATAGGTGAGGGGGCGACCGGTCGATGGAGCTTTGGCTGTCGGTCCTTGCACGCCGACCGGCCTTGGGGCGGCCGGACCGACGTCACCTCGACTACCCAACTGCTCACTTTGAAGGCGCGTCCCATCCGTCACCAACTACTCTACCCGCGTTGCCATCCACCTGTCCGTCCGGCCATCACGCACATTTAGAGCTCTTACACGTGCAACATATCCGCTAGGAAGAAGACAAGTAGGAGGGGGCCGGGCTTTGGGAAAAAAAGGATAGGCCCCGGGGCCCATGCGAAGGGGGGAAGAGGAGGAAGAGAGGGTTGGGCATGAAGGCCCAACCCCATGTGACTACCGCTTCACTTTTTGCTCCCTTTATTTATTTATTTTTTGTTGTTTTTATTTATATTATTTATTATTCAAAAAAAGAAAATTAAAAGAAATTAAAGCCTAATTAAAAACCTAATCAAAATTTAGGTGTTAACAGCTGCCCCTCTTTGAGGGTGAGCTTATAAAGATTGCATTTAAAGACAAACTAATACCTAAATTTTGTCTAGGTATATGCAGCAGATTATATCTTATTTGGGACCTATTGTCCTATGTAGGAAAAAGCAATTTAACATTATACATACTAAGATAGATAAGAAGGTACTTATAGTTACTTACCAAAAATGAGTGAGATAGAGTGTTAACCCCAAGTTTAGCAAGTATCAGGGCATCATCTTACCTAGTGCCATGGAGGCCGCTTTTCCAAGACCCGAACCTTTCTTCGGTCGCTTGTTGGAGCAATGAGTTGTTCACCCGACCTTTCTCGAGGGATGCGCCGATCTTTCTCAAGGCATTTGTTTAGTGGGCGCCTAATCTTCATCGAGGACACCGATTGCTTACATGACCTTTCTTAGGGGATATGTCGACCTTTCTCAGGGCATCTATTTGTAGGGTGCCTAATCATCTATCAAGGACACCAGATAATACCCGACCTTTCTCAGGGGATGCGCCGACCTTTCTCAAGGCATCTGTTTGTTGGTGCTTGATCTTCGTCAAGGATACCGAATAGTACTCGACCTTTTTCGAGAGATGTGCCGACTTTTCTCAAGGCATCTGTTTGTTGGTACCTGACTTTCACCAAGAACACCAATTGGTTACCTGACCTTTCTTAGGGGATACACCAACCTTTCTCAGGGCATTTGTTTGTTGGGTGCTCGATCTCTGTTAAGGACACCGGATGGTTAGCCGACCTTTCTTGGGAGATTCACCGACCTTTCTCAAGGCATCTGTTTGGTTGGTGCTTAATCTTCATCAATGACACTAATTGTTTACCCGAGCTTTCTCAAGGGATGCGCTGACTTTTCTTAGAGCATCTAGTTGTGGGGTGATACCTGGACACATTCACAAGCATTGAAAGAGTACCTGGATATTTACAAGTATGAATCTTAGAAGATACCTAATCGTTTGTAGGTATGAAAGAGGTACTTGGATGATCACAAGAACGAACTCTAGAGGATACCTAGATGTTCGCATGCGTTGAAAGAGTACTCTAAAGGGTGCCTTAATGTTCATAGAAATTGAAGGGGTACTTGGATGATCACAAGTACGAACTCTTGGAGGATACCTGGACGTTTATAGGTATCGAAGGGGTACTTGGATGATCACAAGTACAAACTCTTGGAAAATACATTGACATTCGCAAGTATCAAAGAGGTACTTGGATGATCACAAGTACAAATTCTTGGAGGATACCTGGACGTTCGCAGGTATCGAAGGGGTACCTAGATGATCACAAGTACGAACTTGAGAAGGCTTCCCACCTTTTGGTAGTTGGAATATCGAGGATGCGCATTGCATATTCATGAACGTCTCCCACCTCCTGGCAATTGAGAATATCGAGGATGTACCTAGGATATTTGCGAAAGTCTCTCACCTCCTGGTAATTGAGAATGGAATATCGAGGATGCACATCGCATATTCGTGAAAGTCTCCCACCTCTTAACAATGAGAATATCAAGAATGTGCCTCGCATATTCGTGAAGGTCTCCCACCTCCTAGCAATTAGGAATATCGATGACGTACCTGAGATATTCACAAAGGTCTCTCACTTCCTGGTAATTATGAATATTAAGGACGCACCTCGCATATTTATAAAGGTCTCCCACCTCCTGGCAGTTGGGAATATCGAGGACGCGCCTCGTAAATTCATGAAGGTCTCCCACCTCCTAGTAATTGGGAATATCGAGGACGCGCATCGCATATTCGTGAAGGCTTCTCACCTCCTGGTAAATAAAATATCAAGAACGTACCTTGGATATTTGTAAAGATTTCTCACCTCCTAGTAATGGGAATATTGAGGACGCGCCTCGCCCATTCATGAAGGTCTCCCACCTCCTAGCAGTTGGGGATATCGATGACGTACATAGAATATCCGCGAAGGTCTTCTACCTCCTGGTAGTTGGAATATCGAGGACGCGCCTCGCATATTCGTGAAGGTCTCTTACCTTCCAATAAATGGAATATCTATGACATACCTTGGATATTCGTGAAAGTTTCTCACCTCTTAGTAATGGGAATATCTAGGATATACTTAGAATATTCGTGAAAGTCTCCCACCTCCTAACAGTTGGAATATCGAGGACGCGCCTCGCATATTTATGAAGGTCTCCCACATTTTGGAAACATAAATTTAAATTAAGCATGAGGCTTACCTAGATGGCCACAGGTACTCAGAGGGCTGGAACACTTGGGTAGCCGTAGGTATACAAAACAATGGAATACTTGGATAGACATAAATATTTAATTTGGGACCACTCAAGCAGGTCCAAGTGTTATGATGATAAGAGAACATACCTGGGTAATCACAGGCACACAAAGCAGTGGAATTTTTGAACGGCTACTACCATTCATGGTATAATTTTGAGGACAACTCGAGCAGGTCGAGCATTATGAAAGGGAGTACCTAGATTGCATTGGGGTACTTTAGGACATTGGGATGCTTGATCAGTCGCCAGTATCCATACTATAGAGACAACTCAAATAGGTCGAGTGTCTATGAGAGGCAGTTACCAGACAACGGCAGGTACTAAAAAACAAAAGGATACTTGCAGGTACCAATATTCTGGGGACAACTCGAATAGGTCGAGTGTCGATGAGAGGGAGTACTTGAATAGTGGTAGGTACTTGAAGACGAGGGGATACTCGGACAGTCGCAAGCACCCAAACTCAGAAGGCAACTCGAATAGGTCGAGTGTCGAATGGGGAGTACCTAAACAGTGGTAGGTACCTAAAGAAAAGGGATACCTAGATAGTCACAAGCATCCAAACCCTGGAGACAGCTCGAACTAGTCGAGTGTCAAGGAGACAAGTATCTGAGCGATGGTCGATACTCAAAGACAAAAGGGATACCTGGATAGTCACAAGTATCAAAACTCTAGAGACAACTCGAACAGGTTGAGTGTCAATAAGGGAGAGTACCTGGACGGTGGTAGGTACTCAAATACAAAGGGATAACTAGACAATCACAAGCATCCAAACTCTAAAGACAGCTCGAACGAGTCGAGTGTCAAGGAGATAGAGTATTCGAGCAACGGCCGGTACTCAAGACAAAATTTTGGAAATAAGGGCAGAGACATGCTTACCTGATGATATCTCTAGTCTCTGAAAGTATGCCTACTATTTGTACAATATGCACCTATGATTGTATATGCTGTAAATTCATTAATTTAAATGTGATTCATGCATGACAAATTTGTCAGTTTTGCATCATCTGAGTTCCACTAGGAAAGATTTTGAAAAACAACCTTCATTTAGAATGTAGATGTCTTGAACATGTCAGATGAAAGACTTTCAATCTAAAAGGACTTTTCGCTCACTCTCATGGAAAAGACTGTTTTATCCTAACCATTGATGCCAGATTTATAAGGACCACACTATCTCGCTGTCATCATGTTAGCAAGGATCCGAGTATTCTCGCAAGTAGTACAACTTTACCAATATGAGATGTCTTTGTTGAGACCGTAATGTAGGCTTGGTCAACGGCTTATGAAAGAGCTGCCGCATGATCATCTCTGAGTTTACTAGTCAATAATCCTACGAAAAGAGATGGAATGATCTTGCTCGTACTTCTCCAAACGATGTTGATAGACATATGAAATCCTACGTTAATTGAAGTGTCCTAGTATGAAGAGACTTTTACAATGAGACGTAATGTGGGCTTGACTCATGTGTAAAAAAGTGAGAGTTGGTGATTGTGTTAGCATTGTCACTGGTCTTTCTTCTCGCTTAGATGGAGGCTCTATTAATTGAACCACAACAGCAACTTTTCTTGGGGATACAAATGGTTGTATTTTTTTTTTTTGGGGGGGGCACTAGCCTTGCTTTTACCAAGCACACTACTTTTTTATGCCCCTAGTTTTTATTCCAACTTTTCTCATCTATGGGCATTGACCTTGTTTTTACCAAGTACACTGCTTTTTCACGCCCCTAATTTTTTGTTCTTGTTGTTTAAGGAACTAGCCTAGGCGAGTTCAAACAAAATACTGTTGTTAGACTCTTGAGTCTTCATCTTCAAACAAAATAATGCTGCTGGAATGGCAATAATTCTTACTTTGTCTCAATGTGAGGTAAAATTATAGACTCAATTGAGATGTACAATGGATACAAGTGCATAGAGAAGGAAATGCTCTTCGTCATTCTAAGGCACTTAAATTTTCGTGAGTGTTCATATGCAATAAAGACACTCAAAGATTGATGCAAGTACGAGTAAGAAAATTTCTATCCCTCTTCTCACCTTATGATGCCACCTCGTCTCCAATTTGCCCCAGTGTGGGATGGTTCTTGATAGGGGTATGAGAGAAGCTTCACTAGTGTATGGGGCTCAAAGGTAAGTGATGAAATGCCCTCACTGTTTTGGTTATCGTACCGCAAGAGAACTCTTTACCCTATAGACATGGAACTTTCTGCGTTCATCTCACAAGTGTGTAAATACGGGACTGTATGTAGGATATGGCTTGCCTTTCATCATCCTGATGTGCCATATCCAGCATGCTCAATCAATCTTATGTTCTTCATTCAGCTATCTATTCCGATAGTCTCTAATGGAATCAGTGATTTATACAAACAAAAACGTCATGTAAAATCCATTTAGAAAAGACATGCATCATTTTAAATATGATGGAGTTCGTATTCTCAAAACAAATAAATGGTTTTTACTCGAAAAACCTTCTTAACAACTTTAGAGGCGTTTATTTAATAGAATTGTATTTACAAATATGTTAAATTTTGAACATCAACATAGTTATTCACAAATGGGTGTCGATGAACTATCCCTATTCAATAGGGAGATCACACAAGAATGACTAGCCGAGGTTGGGAATCTGATCATTGATTTGATAGGCACTTCTGCTTTTACCCCTACTAGAGAGAAGATGAAAATGGATCAATCAACAGAGCCAAAATTAAAGGTGAATTGAGGTCTAATGGATCTCTGTCATTTGCTTTGGCGATACTTGAGACTCCATTTTGCTTGGGAGAGCTCATCAGAATCCGACATGCCTCTCATTGATTTGTTTTCCGCATCTTTGACGATCAGGTTATCCTGCAATAGACAAGAGGGAACGTGTTAGTCATGAACTCTTTTAGGAGTCAAATAACTGGAAGTGATACAACTTTACCTTTCACTGGTTTGTAGATGATTGGATGGACTTAAAGTGAGAGAGGGACATGAAGTCCTACGTCCCTTGCTTCGTTATGTCAATTACTCTCCCGTTTTTGTAGTTGCAGGAGATGCAAAAATTTTCAATTACTGTTTACAAGTGGCAACTAGTTGCTGTTTCTGATGACTAAACTTTGGTCACATCTAGACACTTCATTCCTCAATCCACCAGGCTGTGGTACTCGTAGTGTTTGTGGAGCTCTAAACTGGCTCTTGAATGACACGTCCTTTTACGTCAGGTTAGGTGAATTTGATACTGGCCATTTCCATGTACTAGCTCGATCAAGATTGGTTTGTCCAAATCAACCATTGAGTTCGACTCTTGAATCCCGATGCTTTCTGTCAATAGGAGAAAATATGTCAAAAGTGAGTTTAGAGAGTGAAGAATTGGAAATGATATCGAATTATCCATCTGCAGAGTTTGTATTTGCTGACTCCTAGGGATCTCTGAATATTGATGATAGCCTTTTCATCTTGACACAATTCGATATCTCTTTTGATTGGCCTTTCTCATTCGAGACCATGTATGTGTGATTGATGGTTGTTGATTCATCTGTAGAATTTTTCTTCTGTCTTTGACCATATGACCGCAGTATTGAGCAAAGTCATGTACCTCAAGCTTCCATGCAATATGAGATGGACAATTAAAACCTCAAGTTCTCTAATGACGATCGCTTCTTGGGAGAGCATGCGTCTGGAACAAGAAGTGAGGTTTCCAAATCCTAATGTTATCATCTAGAATAGGGGTTTAAAGATCACCTCAATTATCTGGATTTTCTCCCTATTGATAGTAACTAATTCAAAGGAAGAGAAAAAAATCCCTCCCCTGTGCTTCTTGGCCTATCGACACTAGAAATTCCATTAATAAAGCATCTAGTTGATTGGGCACGTCGTCCAAAGAAGACATTTCTCAGACTTGAGACAAAGTTGTGCAAGAGCGAGGTGGAGTGCATAGAGCTTCGAGGACAGCTCGCAAAATGAGGAGGCTAAAAGCAGTATGGAGGAGATTACTCTGCCCCAAGCTACCATTTTATGCATGTTTTGATTTCAATCATATGCTTGTGCCTATTACGTCCTCATCTTTCATCCCCTATAAAATAGAAGAGAGAAGACGTCATTTCCAAAATTACGTTCAGGGAATAAGACTTACCCTTTTCTGAGACAGGGTGACATTTTCTATTTGCCCATGCTTTCTTGAAAGAGTGTCTTTGAATTCATCGAGTTCACATGATGTGCCAGCTTCAAATGCACCTTGTCACACTAAGTCATAGGGGATGGGGATGATATTCCGAGACACGAAGTGAATAAGTCAGAAAAATAAATAGGATCAAATTTAATATCTTGTTTTGACAAAAGTTTTTGGTAATGAAATATTTTTTGTTTTCAAAAGTATACATCTTTTAGGGGGGAGGAAGCATGAGGAAGCCCATCCCTCAGTGTTCTCCTTGGATTATATTTTTTTTTTTTCATGGTTGGATAGTATCATCGAGCTGGTTTGGAATACCACCTCATGCTCTCGAAACAAAATATTAGAACTGAACATTAGATTACTGGAATGGAAAATGCAACAGTAATACTCTAGACAGGATAAAAACATGAAATTATAAAAACAACCAAAACCCATGAAAGCTCCTGTTAAATTATGACTCGAGTTTGAGTATTTACAATTACGCTATTCGCTGGACTCACGAAGGATTACAAAATAGGAAATAAAAAAAGAAGAAGATGGGCACACGTATACGAACACCTCCTTCGGAATTGTTACTGAAAGTTATCTTCACGGTGGGGCCCAACACAACTTTCGCACCTGAGCTTTCTTGTTTTAGCTCAGCCAATGAAGAAATAAAAGAAGAAGTCCTGCGTGAAGATTCAAAAGTGGTGGGCCCAAGGTCAAACCTTTGACCTTGGGCACATGCATATAAAACATAAAAACGCAGAGGGTTTTTTTCTTCTTCTTTTGACGAGTGGCCGCTGCACCCCACGTAGAGTGGATGTTCGATGATCCAAGAAGCCGCACCAGCACGCCGCTTTAGAAGACACGCTGAAGGAAGCTTTACGTAGAAGGGAGCCGCGAAGATTCTGAAGCCACAAGTCGCACAAAGCTTTGAAGAGATACGCGAAGCCATACGTAGCGCGTATTGTACCAGAGCTTAAACACGCGTTAATTTGTGCCATGAGTTTATATCCCAAGTGAGTTGTTTATTTTATAAACACTTTGGGTTTTGGGTTAAATCTAGGTGTGGGAAACACTTGAGCGATTGAGTGATTGTAAACTCCGATACTCCGATTATAGTGGATTATTTGCTGCTTGCTCTCCCCGTGGATGTAGGAACCAATACTCGAACCGAACCACGTAAATTCCTGGTGTCCTTATTTTTTTTCTCGTTTATTTTCTCTGGTGATTTCTCGTTGACATAAATTGCAAGATCCTGTCATTTCCACGTATTATATCCTAACAATTGGGATCAGAGCTTGGGGTTGGCTTTCTTGATTGTGATTTGGAGCTTTTGCTTGTCTGATTATTATCTAGAAATTCTATTATTGCAATTATGTCTGAGAGGAAATCTGAGATTGAGAAGTTTAACGGGAACAACAACTTTGTGTTATGGAGTATCAAGATGCGAGCTTTATTAACAACACAAGGTTTGGCCAAGGTACTGGATGGTGAGGATGAGTTACCTATTATCATGAAAGCCTCTGAGAGGGTAGAGCTAATGGAAAAAGCAAAGAGTATGATCTTGTTAAATTTGTCGGATGAGATCTTAATAGAGGTTGTTGAGGAGCAGGATGCTGCAGCATTATAGGCAAAACTTCATGCATTCTATGTGAAGAAAGGTTTGAACAATCATTTGTATATGCTGAAGAAGATGTTTCAATTTAGATATACTGAAGGTACGTCTATCGAACCCACCTAGATGAATTTAATAAACTCATGATGGATCTGAAGAACGTCGGTAAGATTCTTGATGATGAAGAACAGGGCATGATGTTGTTAGCCTTTTTACCAGAGTCATGGGAGCACTTTGTTGATTCACTGTTGCAGGGGCGTACTACGATTACCTCAGAGGAGGTAAAGTCCGCCTTATTCTCTAAGGAGTGGCAGAGAAAGTTGCGGGATGACAGTCTGGCGTAAGGAGCAGTGCAAGCACTGACAATTCGAGGTAGAGAACAACATCGAGGGCCTAGTAGCAGCAGAGGTAAAAGCAGATCAAAATCACGCCATAGAAAGTCCAAGGGATGCGTGAAGTGCTTTGAGTGTTACGAGGAGGGGCACATCAGGAGAGATTGTCCAAAGCGGAAGAATAAGGTTGATAGGCAGAATGCCACGAGCAGTGTGGCAAACATTGCCGAAGGGAGCAATAAGGATGCAGAAGCTATCTTATGTGCGACTGCTACTTCGTCAGGAGACGAGTGGGTGCTGGATTCAGGGTGCTCTTATCACATGACACCTCATAAGAACTGGTTTACTACTTACCAAGCTGCAGATGGTGGTAGGGTTCTTTTGGGGAATAATGCAGTTTGTAAAGCTGTGGGGATAGGGACAATTCGGATCCAAATGCACGATGGGGTGGCGCGCACATTGACAGATGTGAGGCATGTACCGGAGCTCAAGAAGAACCTTATTTCTCTGGGGACACTCGATGACATCGGGTGTAGGTACACCGTTGAAGGTGGAGTACTGAAGATCTCTCGAGGTGCTATGACAATGATGAAAGGGAAGAAAGTGAATACTCTCTATCATCTACTGGGAGAGACCGTGACCGGAACCGCTGCAGTTTCATCAGGTGAGTCAGACTTTAACTTGACTCAGTTATGACATATGCATTTGGGGCACATGAGTGAGGCAAGTATGACGATGTTGAGTGAAAAGGGGTTGTTGAATGGTCAAAAGACAGGGAAGCTGGACTTATGTGAGCACTGCATCTATGGGAAGCAGCATCGAGTTAAGTTTACAACAGCTATCCATTCGACCAAACGATCGGTTGAATATATTCATTCAGACGTCTAGGGCCCGTTTTCGGTTCCTTCGAAAGGAGGTGCCCAATATATGCTGACTTTTATCGACGACTATTCGAGGAAGGTATGGGTTTACTTTCTGAAACATAAATATGATGTGTTTGATCGGTTCAAGAAATTTAAGGCCTTGATTGAGAAGCAGTCAGATAAACAAATCAAGTGCCTGAGAACCGATAATGGCATGGAGTTTTGTGGTAAATATTTTACCGAGTTCTACGAGAAAGAATGTATTGTGAGACACCACATGGTACTTGGGACACGACAGCAGAATGGCGTGGCAAAACGGAAGAACAGAATTTTGCTTGAGCGAGCTCGATGCATGCTTTCACATGCAGGACTTGGCAAGGAATTTTGGGCCGAAACGGTGAACATGTCGTGTTACCTGGTTAATCAATCTCCATCGTCTGCTATCGAGTGGAAGACTCCTGAGGAAGTATGGTCGGGGAAACCTGTTGATTACTCCGAATTACGTATATTCGGATGTCCTACGTATGCCCATGTGAGTGATGGTAAGCTTGAGCCGAGGGCGAAGAAGTGCATATTTCTGGGTTATGCACAAGGGGTGAAAGGCTACCGGCTGTGGTGCACCGATCCCAAATCACCCTATTTTCTAATCAGCAGAGATGTGATCTTCGACGAGACTGCAATGCTTCAACGGAGGAGTTCTAAGACACAACCAGCAGAGAAAACAGATCATGGTGTCACAAGTGAGGTGGAGCTTCAAGTGGAAACTCCAGAGACCTCGAAGGTAACAGAAGTTGAGAATGCAGATGAAGCCGTAGTTCCTGAAGTCGGTGATAGTGAACAACTAGCAAAGCCACAGCAGACAATAGCCGCAGATAGACAGAGAAGACACATTAAATCACCGGTACGTTATGGTTATACAAATATTGCTTATGCATTGACTGTAGGTGATGAGGTGGAGACAGATGAGCCTTCATCTTACTCTGAGGCGATGGCTAGTTCGGAGTCGTCATAGTGGCTAGGGGCTATGAACGAAGAGATGGAATCACTCCATCGAAATCAAACATGGGAGCTGGTCAAAGTACCCAAGAGTCAAAAGATTGTCGGAAGTAAATGGGTCTTTAAACGGAAAGAGGGCACTCCCGGTGTCGAGACAGCGAGGTATAAGGCGAGATTTGTGGCGAAGGGATATATATAGCATGAGGGCATTGACTACAATAAGGTGTTCTCTCCTGTGGTAAGACATACTTCTATTCGTGTTTTACTTGCCTTAGTTGCTTCACAGGATCTCGAGTTAGAGCAATTAGATGTGAAAACTGTGTTTCTTCACGGTGAGTTGGAGGAGCAGATTTACATGAGGCAGCCAGAGGGATTTGCTATTCCAAGTAAGGAAGATCATATTTGCTTGTTAAAGAAATCTTTGTATGGGCTGAAACAATCTCCTAGGCAGTGGTATAAATGTTTTGATGCATTCATGGCTAGTCAAGACTATACAAAAAGTCAGATGGATAGCTACATTTACTTTAGGAGATTGGAGAATGGTTCTTTGATTTATCTACTCTTTTATGTTGATGATATGCTGATAGTAGCTAAGAATATGTCTGATATTGATGTGCTGAAGAGGCAGTTAAATGCTGAATTTGAGATGAAAGATTTAGGTGCTACAAAGAAAATATTAGGTATGGAGATTTTGTGTGACAGGGCTGCAGGAATTTTACGTCTATCTCAAAAGAAATATATTGAGAAGATCGTAGCACGTTTTAATATGCAGTCGGCAAAATCTATAAGTATACCTTTAGCGAAGCACTTTGAACTTTCAGAAAAATTATCACCGCAGACTGAGGAGGAGGAGGAGCATATGTCCCGTGTTCCTTATTCTAGTACCGTGGATAGTATTATATATGCTATGGTGTGCACTAGGCCTGATATTTCACAAGCTGTGAGCTTAGTTAGTCACTACATGAAGTGACCTGGTAAAGCTCATTGGGAAGCTGTGAAGTGGATCCTCAGATATTTGAAGGTGACAACAGACGTGAGTATAGTATACCGGAAGGACAGCAATGGCGGTGAGACCACTGGTTTTGTGGATTCGGATCACGCCGGTGACTTGGATGATCGCAGGTCTTTAGTAGGGTACGTATTTACGCTAGCAAGTGGTGTAGTTAGTTGGAAAGTGTCTTTATAGGATCACATTGCATTATCTTCGACGGAGGCAGAGTACATGGCACTAACCTTTGTAGCGAAGGAGGCGATATGGTTACAAAGTCTACTCTTGGACTTTGGGTTAGAACATAAAAGTGTGGATATACACTGTGATAACCAAGGTGCGATATATTTGGCATATAATCTAGTTTATCACGAGCGAACGAAGCATATCAACATCAGGTACCACTTCATCCGAGATGTCTTAGCTAAGGGTATTGTTACTGTTAAAAAGATTGCTACAGCAGATAACCCGACATACATGATAACTAAGTCTATTCCTGTGGCGAAGCTCAAGCTCTGCTTGAGCTCTATTGTTGTCTGTGGAGAGTGAGCGCCCGTCGGGGCGTTGGGAGAGCAGTATGAATGAGGAGCACTATAATTTGGCTTCAAACATCGAGCCAAGGTGGAGAATTGTTAAATTATGACTCGAGTCTGAGTATTTACAATTACTCTATTCGCTGGACTCGCAAAGGATTACAAAATAGGAAATAAATAAAGAAGAAGATGGGCACACGTATACGAACACCTCCTTCGGAATTGTTACTGAAAGTTATCTTCACGGTGGGGCCCAACACAACTTTCGTGCCTAAGCTTTCTTGTTTTAGCTCAGCCAATGAAGAAATAAAAGAAGAAGTCCTACGTAAAGATTCGGAAGTGGTGGGCCCAAGGTCAAACCTTTGACCTTGGGCACATGCATATAAAACATAAAAACGCAAAGGGTTTTTTCTTCTTCTTTTGACAAGTGGCCGCTACACCCTACGTAGAGTGGATGTTCAACGATCCAAGCAGCCACACGAGCACACCGCTTTAGAAGACACGTTGAAGGAAGCTTTACGTAGAAGGGAGCCGCGAAGATTCTAAAGCCACAAGTCGCGCAAAGCTTTGAAGAGATACGCAAAGCCATACATAGCGCATATTGTACCAGAGCTTAAACGCGTGTTAATTTGTGCCGTGAGTTTATATCCCAAGTGAGTTGTTTATTTTATAAACACTTTGGGTTTTGGGTTAAATCTAGGTGTGGGAAACACTTGAGTGATTGAGTGATTGCAAACTCCGACACTCCAATTATAGTAGATTATTTGCTGCTGGCTCTCTTCATGGATGTAGGTACCAATACTCGAACCGAACCACGTAAATTCCTGGTGTCCTTATTTTTTTTCTCGTTTATTTTCTCTGGTGATTTCTCGTTGACGTAAATTGCAAGATCCTGTCATTTCCGCGTATTATATCCCAACAACTCCTATGAAAAGGAGCACTTGATGATGTTGGTTCTGAAATCAAGCGCCTTTAAGTTCCTCACCTCCAGAAGACTCAAAGTTTTTGCATGAGAGGAACACTTCATTGAAGCTACAAAAGTGTAGTCCATGCAACCAACAACGATGCTTGCATGGTAAAGCTCCTATGAACAGCTTCATAATTTTTCTTCAGCCAGTTGAGGATAGGTTTGTATCATAAAAGCCTCCCACCTTTCTGCATATGCTCGGAAATCTTCCATCGGTCTTATTCTAAAGCTTACCAAGTTCTCGCAAGGCAATTCGATTCCAATCTAGCTTTGGTACTGATGCAAAAATGCGGAAAAACATCTCATTCCAATCCCCCATGAGGTAGATATTTGCCGTGACAAACCATAAATGCAGGCCCTAGGAGACTTTATTGGAAGGCCTGAGTTGTGAATGATATCAGGCTGTAATGCCGACTCATTTCAGCATAGAAGTATTACAAGTGGACCACGGGGCAAGTCGTGCCGCTATACTTGCGGAGATTAAATACCCACATTTCTCTGGGGGTCATAACCCTGTGAAGGCAAGACGGGTTCGCTGTGTCCTGGCTAGGCAACTGGTTTCCCAATGCATATCATCACAACTATGAATTCGGCTACTTTAGACTAGCTAGATTCTATTGAAATCATTTCATTGCTTTCTTCCAAGTCGAAATTACCAAATGAGGATGAGGTGTTTATGTCATCCTCATGGTCAAGTGACAAACTCAGCAGTTCATTAGGAGAACAAGTCACAACAGACGAAAGCCCCCTCTCCTAATAGGCCTTGGATCCTGTGTGTGGGTGGGAGACAGTCATACGATGAATGGCTAATTTCATCTATATAATACTGGTAGCCCTCGGGATTGTACCCTAAGGATTAGTAGCCTTCAGGGTTGTACCCTAGAGGATGCTCGAAGTCTTGGTGTGGCGACTCATTGGTTGTCAAGTTTTGCCTATATTCAACAGCAGGTATTGACTCGAATTGCTTAGACTTTCTTTTCCTGACTCCTGGTCTAGACCTTTTGAGTAAAGCCCTTCATTTCACTAGCCGGACCTTATCAAGGGGATTGGCAGATGGTGGAGCCTTGCTCCTTAGGTTGATAGGGGTCGGTATTCTCTAAACCCTAGCTCTTGCTGTAAACTTGGGAAGCTGCATTATCATGCCCTAGTCTTGAATAGACCTTGTGGCATTGGCTTCGTGTGCAAGCTCCTTGCCTTTCCTAGTGGGAAGCTTTTCGGTAATAGGATACTGCTCGACCGTCCATCTATCATGCAAGGCTACATTAATGTCTTCTTCTGTGGGTCGTAGGTCAGACTAGGTGGTTGGGCTTCTCCCTGACACGGCATGTGTTCTTAAAAACATATTACCTCTCATCTCCACAACCATCAGCTCTTGGTGCTCCGCAATTATCGGCTCTTTGTAGGGCAGGGCGATGTCGGCATTGATGTCAACATTATATTCTTGGCGGAAAGCATGAGTTAGTTCCCCCCAAGTCTTAAGAAGATTAATCTTCTTGACAATGTACCACCACAAAAGCAGGGCTAGTCAAGTTTGATTGGTATGACTGAATCATCCTTCAAACTAGGTAGGCTTGCAAGTAGGTCTCTACGAGAAGTATCAACATACCTTTCGCATTCAGGTACTTTGAGCTCTTTAGGGATCTTAATGACATCATAATCAGATAAGTCTATGGGATCTTGCCCCTGTAGTTGGCTCAGCTTTTTCATGATCTTTACGAGCTATCTATCTTGTTGGTTATCCTCTGGCAAATTCGCAAGTGTCATGGACACGTTTAAAATAGCTACGGAGTTGGACTTGGCTTGAGTGGACTCCATTTGCCTCGAGAGTTGTTGAAGGATAATAGACATCTGTCCTATGTCATATTCAATAGTGAGGCGATTTTGTACATCATCCTGATCGAGCCTTATTGCCTGAGGCCATTCACAGGCGATTGGTGGTTGGCAATTCATAATTACCTATTTCGCAAGAACAATGAATGAGCACGAAAATATACTAAGGATTGACCTATGGCAATGGTCCAATTGTTTTTTATTTATCAAAAGAGGATTTCAAAACAACAGACTTCTGACATTTAAATTTGACGTTAAAACAATAGAACAAACTATAGAAGTCCCTAAACAATGGGACTAAAACAATATTGACACTAAGGGACACATGATTGCTATTTTATATGCAACGAGGAGTCTTGTTCTTGAAAATATGTTTGCTTTCTTGGGCTAGCTTTGAGACGTGTACCCAGCTTATTCCCAAGTCCCTTTGCATACGCTCTGCTTGCTCATGTCGACTGATCTCACTGGTCGGGTGAGGGACCGATGGCTATAGTTTTGTTGGGATGTGATGGTTGTGGATGTAGGATTCAGAAGCATGATGGACCTTTTCCTATCCCTCAAGCCTTTCAGGTACCACAATCCTTTTGCGATGGCACTTGCTCCATATTTCGTCGATAATGGCAATCTCGAATGCATAGTCACGACTTTGATGGGTGAAAAGGAATGGAGGGATCTTCCTCTTGAAAAGCAGCGGGATCTCCTGAAGGGCTCCGTACTATCATGCCACTCTATATGGGTAATAGAGAGTGGCGCCGGTGAAGCCGAGTAACAGAATTGGATTGCAGTGTTTGTAAGCAAAGCGAGCTCTTTTTCCATGGAACCAACTAGTACACCACTGGAATGCCTCAGGAGCGGGGTTTCTTAGGAAATTTATCCAATTAAAATAGCTTTGGTTGGGAATGTATGGTCTTAGGACCACAAATTTCTATAATGGATTTTCGAAATCATTTGTTTTAGATGATCGCATGAGGCATAGAAATTTGCTTAAGTGAGAAAAGAACCAGACTTGCAAAACTTTCGGGGAGGCCCCCATGATTTTCTCCGTGTTTTCCTTAAAATGATTAAGGGACAAGAATGTTTCAGCTAAAATCATGTTAACATAATTTTGCCCCCTTAAGATCTAATCAACTACCTAGGCCATGTTGAAGAAAAATCCCTTGAAGTTTTGAAGCTAACAAAACAGCCTCGTCAGTAAAGTCTGAAGAATCCAAGACTCAGTCGATTAAGTCTAAAGAGATCAAAGACCCAAGTTTTTTCATCTGAAGACAGTCAAGACCCAAAGTTCGGTCTGAAGTTTTTCCGTCTAAAGACAGTCAGACCCAATTATAGTCTGAAGACCTCTAAGACCCAAATTTAAGTCTGAAGACAGTTTGCGATTTTGATAGGCTGGCGAGTTATTTTTATGGTTAAGGAAAGTAAGATTTGGATATTATATTCCCTAACTTATCCATGGAATATTTCTGGCTGTGATTGTGAGCTCGGAAGATTTATTTTTTGGATTTTATCCGATGAAAGGTCAAGCGAAATTTTGGAAGGATCTAATTTTGGAAACTCAAGATCCTGATTGTATGGGCGAGTAAGATTGACGAGCTATTGTCTACTTATATTTTCGACGACGTGAAGATCACTTAAATTGATTCAGTCCAACGGGTTGATTGGATGAATTCTTAGAAAGTGCCAACGAGTATGGAGGCACGGAGGCTATTTAAGGTGGATCAAAGTTGCTCGAAAATAATGAGAGACTTGATAGAAAAATTTCGATATTAGAACTTCTGAAATCTCTTGTTCACTAAAATCTCTCGTGTTCAAATTGTGTATCAAAGAGAGTCACTTATAGTGCGAAAATAGCAAGAAGCTGTAGGAGAGACTTTCTGCTGAAGAAGTCTAGTTCGTGAATTGTAACAACTCTCATTTGCTACATAGTGATTACAGCCAGTTGGCTGCCAGCGTGGAGAGTGGACGTAGGCTTGAAATAAGCCAAACCACTATAATCATTATGTCAATTCTCTCTTACCCTACTCTATTTACTTTATGAATGCATGATCTATTTGTTATTGATATATTCTTCATATTAAAGTATTCTTCGGTAAAAGATTCCAAAAGAATTTTATATTCACCTATTCACCCCCCTCTAGGTGGATTCACTAGCCTATATCAATTGGTATCAGAGCAGGTTGCTTATCTATTGGAAGTGTTTGTTATTTTTAAAGCTAAAGATCTATGGCTAGTATTTTGGCTCCAGGTTTAATTGAAGGACAAAGCAATACCATATCTCCCTACTTCGATGGAAAGGAATACAACATATGGAAGAACAAGATGAAGGCATTCCTAAGATCAAAAGATCCTATGGAATGAGATGTAGTGGAGAATGGAATTGCTCCTAAAGCTGCATCAATCACAGGGAAAGAATTACCTAATGGAGTGGGAGTATCGCACATTGATATTTCAAAGAGACAAACTCTTGATGCAAAGGCTATCTATTCCCTATATTGTGCATTATCTCCTACTGAATATAATAGAATTTCATCTTGTGAAACAGCCAAAGAAGTTTGTGATAGATTGCACGTCACCTATGAAGGAATAGATCGAGTCAAAGAAACCAAGATCAATATCCTTCTTGGACAATATGAAGCCTTCAAAATGAAGCCAGGAGAATCCATCACGGATATGTTCAGTCGATTTACATAAATTGTAAATGGCTTGGCATACCAAGGACAGCCAATCTCAGGACCTATGAAGGTCAATAAATTGATGAGAGGACTCTCCAAAGATTGGAATCATGTGAAGACATCTATAAGAGAAACACAAAGGATCATGCCTCTTTCGGTAGATGAGTTGGTCGGCACACTTCAATTATATGAAGTCAAGCAATTCAATGAGGAATTTGACACCAAAGGTAAGAAGTCAATTGCTTTAAAATCTAATGATGATTCTGATGCTACAGATTCAGAAGAAGACCTGGATGACGAGGAATTGGCACTTCTGATTAGAAAATTCAGAAGGTTGAATAGAAAAGGCAGAAGGTTCAATGGAAAGAGACAAAACAATCAGAGATTTCAAAAGAAATCAAATGAAGAAGAAGATACTAACAAGGAGATTGTTTGTTTTGAATGCAAGAAAAATGAACATATCAGACCCAACTATCCCTTATTAAAGAAAAAGAAAGGAAAACCTGAAAGGTTCAAGAAAGCACTCAAAGCTGAAACTTGGAGTGACACTGAATGTTAGGAGAGTGATGATGAGTATGCAAATATCTGTCTTATGGCGAACTCAGACTCAGACTCAAGCTCAGACTCAGACTCAAACAGCAGTATTAAGGTTAGAAATTTAAAAATTCCTACCAAAGTATCAAAATACATTGATGAATTTTGTCTCAGTCTTAAAAGCTCTCTTAAAAGGATTTCTGAACTAAAAAAGGAGAATTCAAAATTGAAACAACAAGAAAAGACTTTGGTTGAAAAAGTTGAAAGTCTAGACAAGTGTCTTACTGTTTCAAAAGAAAATGAGATTGTACTTTCAAAAGAAAATGCTTGCTTGAAAGAAGATTTGTTGAAAGTTACAAAGAAATTTTCAATGGGTTCCAAAAAGTTGGATAAAATTCTTTCTATCCAAAGACCTATTTTAATAAATCTAGTCTAGGAATGACACATGAAACCATTCCTTTGATTGATTTTCCAAAGGTAAAAGAAAGAATCAAGAATAGGCCAACAAAATCTTTTTATAAGGATCATTTTCAAAAGGTTTTTGTAAAGCCTGTTGGTAGAAATGCTCTTACATGTTCGAAATGCAAAAGCATAAAACATTTTGAGAAGGATTGTCCCAAAGTTTGGAGACCTGTTAAGAAGAGTTGGCAAAGACTATTTATGGTACTAACAATGATAGACCCAAGAAAGTTTGGGTACCAAAGAAGACTTGAGTTTTTCATTTAAATGCAGGTCACTATCAAGAAGAAAATCAAGTGGTATTTGGATAGTGGCTGTTCAAGACACATGACGGAGACTCAAATTGTTTCACAAAGCTCTCTCATGTAAACGGAGGAAATGTTTCTTTTGGTGGCAACAACAAAGGAAAGATTGTTGGTCAAGGAACCGTGAAGATAGGAAATCTCACAATCAACAATGTTTCTCTGGTTGAAAGGTTGAACTATAATCTATTGAGTATTAGTCAACTATGTGATACCGGATACAAGATCAACTTTCAAGAAGATACTTGTTCTGGAACGAGCAAAGATCTTTCACAATCTTTTACTGAACGAAGACATGGAAATATTTATTTACTGGATATAAAGTCTGATAGTTCTCAATGCTTGATATCAATTCAAGATGAAGTCATTCTTTGGCATAGGAAACTTGGACATGTCAACTTGAAGCAAATTGCAAAAGTTTCATCCAAAAAAGCTTGTTCGAGGACTTCCTGACCTAAAGTATCAAAAGCATGAATTATGCACTCCTTATGTATTTGGAAAATAGGTTAGAAATTCTTATAAATCTATAAATCAGGTATCTACTAATCGTGTTTTGCAGCTGTTACACTTGGATTTATTCGGTCCAACAAGAACTCAAAGCATTGGAGGTAAAAGATATTGTTTGGTTATAGTTGATGATTATTCTTGTTTTACTTGGGTATTCTTTCTTGCAAATAAATCTGAAGCTTTAACCTATTTTACTAAATTTGCAAAGAAAATCCAAATTGAGAAAGGATATGCAATTTCAAGTATTCGAACCGACCATGGTGGAGAATTTGAGAATCATGATTTTGCTAAATATTGTGATGACTATGGTATTCAACATAATTTTTCATCCCCATACACTCCACAACAAAATGGAGTTGTAGAGAGGAAAAATTGTTCATTACAAGAAATGGCAAGAACTCTTTTGATTGAAGGTAATATTTCTCCTCATTTTTAGGCTGAAGCTACTTCAACTGCTTGCTATATTATAAACAGAATTTTTCTAAGACCTATTTTAGAGAAAACACCTTATGAGCTTTTCAAAGGTAAGAAACCTATTGTTTCTTATTTTCATGTATTTGGTTGTAAATGTTTTATCCTAAAGAATTCTAATGATCGAATTGGTAAGTTTGAAGAAAAATTAGATGAAGGAATTTTCTTTGGCTACTCTATGACAAGCAAAGCCTTCAGAGTTTTCAACAAACGGACTCAAACTGTGGAAGAATCCATGAATGTGAAGTTTGAAGACTTAGTACAAAATCAGACTCAACCTGAAGATTATGAGCCTGGCCAAGTGTCTACAAATTCTCTTGAAGAAAATCAAATCTCAGACACTCAGCCGCAAACAAATTCAGTAGCTCCAACTGAAGAAGAGCTTTATCAAAATGATAAACCAACTACAAATTGGAAGCACAAAACAAGTCACCCTGCAGATCTCATCATTGGCAATATTGATGAAGGAGTTCGTACAAGATCTAAAAGGCGTGAAGAATCTAGTGCTCTCGCACTTATTTCCGAGATTGAACCTAAAAACATAGAAGATGCATTAAAAGATGAAAGCTGGATTGAAGCAATGCAAGAGGAATTGAATCAATTCAAAATCAACAATGTGTGGGAGCTAGTTCCTAAACCAAAAGGTAAATCAATTATTGGTACCAAGTGGGTTTTCAGGAACAAGCTTGATCAACAAGGAAAAGTGGTAAGGAACAAAGCAAGACTTATGGCAAAAGGTTACACACAAGAAGAAGGCATCGACTATGATGAAACCTATGCTCCGGTGGCAAGGTTAGAAGCTATAAGATTACTTCTTACTTTTGCTTGCTTTAAAAATTTCAGGTTATTCCAAATGGACGTGAAAAGTGCATTCCTAAATGGAATTATCCAAGAAGAAGTCTATGTGGAACAACCACCGGGATTTAAAGATCCTACAAGACCAAATCTTATTTTCAAACTGAAGAAAGCCTTGTATGGTTTAAAACAAGCACCTCGAGCATGGTATGAAAGGTTAAGTAATTTTTTAATACAAAATGGTTTCTTTAAAGGTAAAGTAGATACTACTTTATTCATTAAAAGAGAAGGCAAGGATTTCATACTCCTTCAAATTTATATTGATGATATAATATTTGGTTCTTCTAATGAAAAGTTTTGCAAGAATTTTTCAAGTTGTATGCAGAATGAATTTGAGATGAGCATGATGGGTGAATTGTTCTTTTTGGGACTTCAAGTCAAGCAATCAAGAGAAGGAACCTTTATTCACCAAGAAAAGTATGCAAAAGATCTTGTCAAGAAGTTTGGAATGGAGAATTGCAAGAAAACAGAAACTCCTATGTCAAGCTCATCAAAGCTAGATAAAGATGAAGAAGGAAAGAGTGTAAACCAAAAGCTATACAGGAGTATAATCGAGTCACTTCTTTACCTTACAGCATCTAGACCTGATATTCTATTTAGTGTTTGTATTTGTGCTAGATTTCAATTTGATCCTAAAGAATCTCACATGATTGATGTGAAGCGCATTATTAAATATGTTGTAACTACATCTAAGCTAGGTCTATGGTATTCTAAATAAGGAGACTTTACTCTCCTTGGATATTCTGATGCTGACTTTGCTGGTTGTAGAGTGGATAGAAAAAGCACTACAGGTACTTGTCAATTATTGGGAAATAGGTTGGTATCTTGGTTCTCAAGAAAACAGGGTACTGTAGCTCTTTCAACCGCTGAAGCAGAGTATATAGCTCTTGGAAGTTGCTGCTCTCAAATCCTATGGATGCAACAACAATTGAGAGACTTTGGAATTGAGGAAACAAGCACTGAAATCAAATGTGACAACACAAGCGCAATCAACCTCACAAAGAATCCAATACTTCATTCAAGAGCGAAGCACATTGAAATCAAGCATCATTTCATTAGAGATCATGTTCAAAATGGTGAAGTTGTGATTCAACATGTTGATTCAAAGAATCAATTAGCAGATATATTCACAAAGCCCCTAGAAAATGATCACTTTGAATCAATACGATCAAGACTGAGTATCGCAAGATTTGAAGATATTCAGACTCAAAACTAGAGTCTTCAAAAGTTCACATTCAACGCAAGGTCTAAAGGCGTTTCAGACTCAACGCAAGGTCTGAAGGTGTTCAAACTCAACATAAAGTTTGATGGCGCTCAGACTCAAAGGTAAAGTCTGAAAAGAGTTTAGACTCTGAGGTAAAGTCTAAACAACTATCAAACTCTGCCTTAAAAGTCTTTTTACGTATTTTAATTTTTTTTGTATTCTCGGCATTATATTATTTTTGATAATTACTTTTCGAATTTTCAAAATCTCTTTTTACTCAATTTCTGACATGCATTTATGGTAGTTTACTTTTTCGAAAATAGATGTCTACTTTTTCAAAATAGCAATTTACTTTTTCAAAATTCAGGTTTATTTTTGGCAATTTTTATTTTCCTTTTAAGCGACGGTTCAGTGTCTCGATTTTATTTTTTCTTTCCTACTATTTATACTCTCAAATCGTCACTTTCATCCGCTACTACTCTTTTGAAGATTCATCTCCATTATCTCTCGCTTTTGAAACCCTAAAAGCTCCATTTGCCGTTCCTGTTCCATTACCTTTCTCGACCAAAAATCCCATCTTTTTTAGCGAACAAGTTGAACTTTCGCTTGAGTTCCAAGTATGTCGTCCCGAAAGTCTTCCAGAATCGCTAGCAGGGGACTGCAAAGACAACCAAAGGGTCCTACAAGGGTGGACCTCACGGGCGAAGATTCTCCGCAAAGGGAAACCGAAGAGTAGACTTAAGGCTGGGGGAACGAGCTTAAAGATGATAAAGGATTTTTTGAAAGAAAGAGGATACAAAAGTGAGTATATTTTCTTGATGGAGATGGAGAAGTTGAAAATCGTTGAAGAAGGGGCTGCACAAAGGACACTTGAAAACATTTCTAGTGATCATTTTTATAGTACTGCAAGTCAGACCCTAGAGATAATAAGAGGCTTTTCTCTCAGTTCCAGCCGCAATTGGGTGTGGCTATGAACTATGTTTGTCCTTCGGGAAGTTTGTTTCGATCTAAAGAGCATGAGCGAGTCTACACCAAGTTGTTGAAGAGGGGTGTAGTCAATCCGAGAAGTGTGAACTTCGACTTCCTTGATTCGTTGAAGATAAATCTTAGAGGGAAGTTTGCTAAGCTGCAGTTGAAGAAATTCTGCACAGATACGACAAATGCCTACTCTAAACTTACGGCATATTTTTACTCGAATTTGTCGTTTCTGGATGCGAACAGGTTGTCCTTTTCTTATTTGGACAAAGATTATACAGTTGATGTTGACACTTTGGCTGATGTTATTGGGGTGGAGAGAAGGAGTTTCCAACCAATAAAAGTGTCCACAGCCTTTGCAACTCTGGAGATTGTGCAGGACAGAACAGTAGAGGGCAAAATATCCTATACTAGGATGAATGCCACAAATGTATTGTTGCAGAAAATCATCATCAACTGTATCAAGCCCAAGACAACCTCGAAAACAGATGTCTCCAAGACCGAAGCCAAGCTGATGTTTGCCATCAACCAAGGCAGACCCTTTTCTCTCCCACACGTTATTTTTTTCCACATGTATAGAACTGTGGTTAAGAATAAGGGTCAATTGCCTTATTCATCGATCATCACCAAATTGTTCAGGTATTTCAAAATTCATATCCTTGCACCTCTATGCCTGACCAACTTAAGTCCGATGCTTGTTGGTTACAAGATGGTGATGAAGATGAAGTTTTCAGAGCTGAATGTTGCAATGGAAAGATTGAGGGAAAAGACACCTTCAAAAGAAATCCCTACTGCTTCTTCAAAGAGAAAGGGCAAAGAGCCCATGGCTGAGAAAAAGCATTGAAAAATCATCCTGCAGGACGAAGAGGATGAGGAAGATTTCGATGATGCCATGACCTTGTCCACTCTCTCAAAATTGAGGAGTCCAATCAGCTTGAGAACTGAGGCTGAAGAGAGGGCGAGGAAAGAAGCAGAGGAGAAAGAAGCTGAGAAATAGAGGATAGAAGAAGAAAAACAGAGGAAGAGAGAGGAAGAAAGGAAGAAGAAAGAGGAAGAAAGGAAGAAGAAAGAAGAAGAAGAGGAAGAAAAGAGAAGAGGAAAAGAAAAAGAGAGAAGAGGAACATAAAAAGAGAGAAGAAGAACAGAAAAGAAGAGAAGAAGAACAGAGAGAAGAAGAGGAAAGACAGAGGAAAGCAGAGGAGGAAGAAAGAAGAAGAAAAGAAGAGGAGAGAAGAAAGAAGGATGAAGAGGAAAGCCAAATGCAAGAGGATATGGCTGCAGGATTTGAGCCATCATTTGCTCAATCTGGGGAAGACACCGAGAAACATCACAGTACTGATATGGATGTTGGCGAGGAATATTCTACTCCACCCACTGGCATCAACATAGGGAGAGTTGCTGCTGAATAGGGAACGATATCGCCACTACACTTTAGTGATGTGAGTAGGTCTAGTATTGATGCTGAGGACGTCTATGCATCTCTTTTTCCAAAACATGAAGAATCATCACCATTAGAGAAGGAAAGGGCTGAGAAGGATGCTCCTAGTTTCCAAACTCCAAGAACTGATTCTGCTGGTCTTAATGGAGGTAATACTAACTCAACAACTTTTACACAACTGTTGGATGTTATGTTGGATCTAAAGAAGCAGGTGTTTGGGATGGACTTTGAGCTGAGGGATTTAAAGAAGGCCATGCTGAGTACTTCTGTGAATATGCAAGATCAAATAAACGCACTAAGAGCTCAAATGGAATCAAATCAGAACAGTGCAGGGTTGGTTTCAGTCAAGGAAGCTCTTGCCAATCTCGAGAAGACGATACAAACACTCAGCAAATTTCAGCTTGTTCGCATCCCTGGAAAGCCCTAAATCTTTTGAAAACCATCTCTTATCCACTCTACCTCCTTTGATGGGACAAAAAGGGGGAGAGTTTTGCATATTTGAAATTTTATTTTGCTTTGCTTACTGTTTTCATTATATTTGGATTTGGATTGGGCTGTTTATTTGAATCTCTATGACTTTATACTTATTTGATGTTTGGATTTCTAGACTTGTGAATTTGCATTGCAAGATCATGTTATTTGAGGATAATTGTTATTGGGCTAACATTTTTTGTTTTGCAGAAATAATCCTCAAAATATGTATGAGTTCTCTTTGCAGGTTTTAAATTCGCAAATCTGCCGAGGTGTTTTGTCACCATCAAAAAGGGGGAGATTGTTTAAGAAAAATCCCTTGAAGTTTTGAAGCTAACAAAACAGCCTCATCAGTAAAGTCTGAAAAATCCAAGACTCAGTCGGTTAAGTCTGAAGAGATCAAAGACCCAAGTTTTTCCGTCTGAAGACAGTCAAGACCCAAAGTTCGGTCTGAAGTTTTTCCTCTGAAGACAGTCAGACCCAATTACAGTCTGAAGACCTCTAAGACCCAAATTTAAGTCTGAAGACAGTTTGCGATTTTGACAGGCTGGCAGCAGGTTATTTTTATGGTTAAGGAAAGTAAGATTTGGATATTATATTCCCTAACTTATCCATGGAATATTTCTGGCTATTATTGTGAGCTCGGAAGATTTATTTTTTGGATTTTATCCAATGAAGATCAAGCGAAATTTTGGAAAGATCTAATTTTGGAAACTCAAGATCCTAATTGTATGGGCGAGCAAGATTAACGAGTTATTGTCTACTTATATTTTCGACGACGTGAAAATCACTTAAATTGATTCAGTCCAACGGGTTGATTGGATAAATTCTTGGAAAGTGCCAACGGGTATGGAGGCACGGAGGCTATTTAAGGTGGATCAAAGTTGCTCGAAAATAATGAGAGACTTGATAGAAAAATTTCGATATTAGAACCTCTGAAATCTCTTGTTCACTAAAATCTCTCGTGTTCACATTGTGTATTAAAGAGAGTCACTTATAGTGCGAAAACAGCAAGAAGCTGTAGGAGAGACTTTCTGCTGAAGAAGTCTAGTTCATGAATTGTAACAACTCTCATTTGCTACATAGTGATTACAGCCAGTTGGCTGCCAGCGTGAAGAGTGGACGTAGGCTTGGAATAAGTCAAACCACTATAATCATTGTGTCAATTCTCTCTTACCCTACTCTATTTACTTTATGAATGCATGATCTATTTGTTATTGATATATTCTTCATATTAAAGTATTCTTCGATAAAAGATTCCAAAAGAATTTTATATTCACCTATTCACCCCCCTCTACGTGGATTCACTAGCCTATATCAAGCCATTGAGGGACTTATAGCATCTTTTTGATAGGGGAAAATAATGAACCCGAAAAAGGTAGGAGAAAAGTCTCACTTCTTTGGGTCATGGGCTGGTTTTCAAAACAGCAATCAAAAACGCTAATGGGCAAGTATTATGGTTGGTTTCTAGAATTTGTCTCGTAACATGGACTTTAGTTCTTAAAAGTCGCGCTAACCCATGCAATAGGTCAATACTTGTTGGTGGCCTAACAAGATTGTTCTCGAGAGGCATTCCGATGATAATGCTGTATTCTTTTAGGGTCGGGGTTAGCTTGAACCCACCAAACATAAAAGTGGATGTCTTTGAGCACTAGAAATGTGCTATGGCCTGTATGATTTTGGAATGAATAGGGATTTGAATCAACGATAGAAAATGATCAACTTTGACTTTCACACGCTCTTGGGCATATTGGTTCAATTGACCCCACCATCTGAAGAGCTCTGCTTTGGGGGCGGGAATAAACTGAATATCGTCTCCTCTCATCGCATATAAACTAAGACTCAAAAAACCTGTCCTAAATTGCCATGGGCCAAGAAAAGTAGGACTGAGTAAAAATGTAAAGAAATTACTTCACTTTTAAAGAAAATGGCAAGCACAGAGACATGCATATGTTACGTGCGGCTTAATGTCTAACTGAGAAGGCTTGTTGAAATTAAAATGGTGTTTACCCGTCGTAGTCTCGCATTGGCAGCATACCCTCTTAACCCCGGCTCTACCAAAAGAAATTCGGGGAAAAGAAAGGTAGCCTCTACATCGCAGTCTCGCGTTCAAAGCCGTATCTTTCTTAACACTATCCTAAATATCCTATGGCGGCCCAAGTCCGGCGGTTGGGTTGTGTGCGCCACATGTAATGCTAAAACAGTAAAGCAGGCATAGTAGTTTATGATCACAAAGCATTTTATTTCAACTAAATCAAAATAGATTTTTAAGCTAATAACCTACATAAAAAGAAAAAAAAAAACCCAAGTCAGTAAAGTGCTTAAACAAGATAAAATGGCCTAAATCCTCAAAAATGTCCAAAATGGAGTCGTTAAGCTGTCGTGACCTCTTTTTTCGCCACCTGATTAGGCGCAGGCGCCTGCAGAGGCTAATGATTCGGTTAGGTCTATTAGGCTTAGCCTAGGCTCTCCCAAGCCCATTAATTCACGACTTAATGGTGTGATATTTTAACATATATGTTAAATTTTAAAACATAGTGCTACTAATGATTTGAGGTGGGTCGATTAGAAACCCAAGTGAAATATTGGGTGGAATATTCACTCTTGCGCAACTAGAAAAATTAGATTCGGGAACTTGATTACACTAGTTAATCACTAATGCCCTTCCGGTACCCAATATTGTTTAAACCTTAAGGCTTTTTGGATTTTTGATAGGTTTTCCATCCATTTTGTGGAGAAAAACATTTTTGGGTCTTTTTTCTCTTTTTTTTTTTTTTTGGACAATTAAGAAGTATTTTGGATTTTTTATTTTCTGGAAAATAAATTATTTTTATTTTTTATTTTTATTTTTTATTAAAAAATATTATTTTATTATTAATATATTATTTATATATATATAAATATATATGACCCGAGTTGGACCCCCAGGTTGGGTCCAACTCAATTCATTAAAACGATCTAGCCCGAGTCCAAACCGGATCGGATCAGGTGATCCGGTCCGGTAGAACCATAGCTGGGCCGGGCCTAGCTTGGTGTGTAGACCCAGTTCGGTCTCTTTTTATTCATTTGAGCGCATTAGCCCATCACTTGAAATTGACCTGACCCAACCCATCGACCCAGTCCTAGCCAAACCCTACCCGATTAGAAGGTTTCGCCAACCCGACTCGCAGCGCAACCCAACTTATAGCCTCCACTTCCCCCCCGCGACGTCTGACGGGGATAGCAGTGACAAGTAGTGGCGATTGGCCCGAGACTTGGCTGTAGCGACCTTCCAAGCAACACGACGGCGACGCCTAGCCACAACAATTGATCCAATGCCGGCAACGCTGAAGAAATCGGAGGCCACGGCGGTGAGGTTTTCAGTGGCGAACTCAGCTCGACAGGAGATCGCGGTGGGTCATCAAGGATGGCGTTAAGGACATCGCTAGAGCAGACGTTGCCAGGCAGCGATGCGGGCGATGCCAAAGCCGACGGTTCTAGAGAGCACGCAAAGTGGACGGCCATGAGTTTCAGCGTTGTTTGTGCGCAGCAGAAAGAAAACGAGCCCTGCTTACCAAATCAGCTAGAGTTGCTGGTGGCAAAGCAGCAGAGTAGCAGTCGTGATCACTGGACGGTGACGGCAGGCCTTTAGCTTCGCAAATCTGGCCCTATGCCCTCCAACTCCGGCCCTCTCCCCTCTTATTTCTCTCTCGCTCGACCCTCTTCACGAACATGGAACCCCCTCGGATCAAGACCCCTCCCTCTAACCAAATTTGGATCTTTGGTTTGGCCAGCTCTTGGACCTCCTCCAATGACTCTCGGGGGAAATGATCGAAGCTGGCTACCTTGGATCCTCTCTTGGCCGTGCTCCTTGGCATCGTCGAGGGGTGGGGAGAGGGGCCTATTTATAGGCGAGGGGGCGGCCGGTTGAAAGAGTTCAGCTGTCGATCCTCGCACGCCAATCGGCCTTGGGGTGGCTAGACCGGCATCACCTCAGCTACCCACTTGCTCGCTTTGAAGGTGCGTCCCATCCATCGCCAGTTACTCTACGCGCGGTTGGAATCGTTTGTCAATCACATATGATGGCTGCAATTTGATGTCGGAGATCATCAATTAGGTTCGTTTAATTGGCACTATTCAATTGACAATCGTTGTTGATGATTTTTGAGTGAATAACTAGCAACACAAGATACAAGAAATGATAATTGCTAGATTTATCAGGCTTCTCTATAGGATCAATCTAATATGAGATATGGAAATAATTTGAAAATTCATATTAACGGGAGAACAATAGCGACCCGAACAATATCGAATTAACACAATGGAATAGAATAATTTCTCCTCTTGTGTAAGCCTAATAGAAAATAATATAGAAGAGCAAAATAAATATCAAGCACATAAATACAAAGCGATTTTTTTTACATGAAAAACTTCCTCAGTGTGAGGAGATAAAAAAATCACGGGAGCGAAGTCCTCCCAAAAATTTCACTATCAACAAAATCAAGTGAACAAAGTTCTTCTCTAGTAAACACTAGAAGTACATAGCAACAAAGATCTTAAGAACATCATTCTTGGCAATACACATAAAATTCACAAGAAATCAAGGATAAATCTAACAAAAAATGTAAGTTTTGATCAATCCATGAAACACCTAATGTTGGGAGCTTCAAACGAAGATTAAACTGTCCAAATTCGAAAAAAAATGCGCCATGAACATGTTGACAAAATTTTAGCTTAATCGGACCATGAATTGACCTTTAATGCTAGCTTGATATAAATCAAACTGATCTACAAATCCCAAATTTTCTACTTTTTTTTTTTTTTCTTGTTACTGCATCTCTACTAATTTATTTGCCTTTACCACTTACAAGATAATGAGAAACCATATTTCTACATATAACTCATCATATAGGCTTAAGCCATTTTGGGCTTACTATTCATTAGGCTTCCTCCACATGGGAGTAAACCCTGCTAACACATATAAGTCGATCATAGCCACCACTACAATAAAAAATCTATCGTAGACAAATTTTACGGACCAAACTTCCGATGTATTCTCGATATAGTTTCTACGAAGCAATGGATTACCCTTCACCCTTTTTTTTCTCGGAATATAGGCCTAATTCCCTTTAAAAAAAAAAAAAACCTCTACTTTAGGTCCAATAACTTTTTTTTTGTCCCATAAAAACTGCCAATTTTAATTCTAATCCCAATTCTATCCTAAAAAACCACTAATTTTTATTTGAGTCTCATATCTGCCCCCGTCCAAAATTTATCTTAATAATCAAGATACGAAAAACTCTTGAGTGTGAGCTGTTTAAGCATCATGAGTTGAGTTTCTTGAGCATGAGCTATCTGACAACGAGAGATGGAAGACTCTCGAGTACAAGAAATTGAAGACTAAGCACAAAATCAAAGATCCCCAAGCGAGATGGAAGGAATATTCTCTTAAGAGTAATAGCAATTGAAGAAATTCAACTCTAATTTTTACCCAAATTTCAAATCCAATGTGACGTTGTTTGGGTTGACACGAAAATTCATCTCCAAAAGATATCTTCTTAAATATAAAATTTGGGAAAAAAAAAAACTAGGGTGATGACATGGAAATACTATATCACCAAGGTCAATTTTGGATAGAAAGTTAATGTAAGCAAATATAGAGCTCAAGTAATAGTTCGTGATTTTTTATGAAACAAAAAAAAAAGTTCAAGGAAGAATTGGGATTTGATCTAAAATTTATAATTTTTTTTAGGATAGGATTGGGATTAAAGCTAAAGTATGATTTTTTTTATAATCACAACGGCATTAGGACAATTTATATTCATGATGTCCATGAATAGTATAGAATCAGGGTCCAAAAAGGCCCAATGGATCGGGTGAAAGGCCCAACGAAGACCTCGCCTACTGACAAAAGGCTAAAGGAACCCATCGATTGATTCATACCTTTTGCTTATAAAATTAGCCAGCATAGAAAGATACGTTTTAAGGGTGTAAGTGCTCCTTAGTCAATTGCGTTCTATGCTATTTTAAAGTAGTCACTTGAAATTTTAGTTCAGGAAGTTCGAGGAATAACACCAAGTCCATAAAGTTCTAAAAATATTGTACTTTCGTTTTAGAATTCAACTACAAACAAATAAACAAATTTTTCTCTCAATTTTTGTGCCCCATGTATCATTATTCTTGCATCATGAAGCACTCTGCAAACCTATAAATCAGTTAAATTTAAGCCTTAATTTTTGTAGGTGACTTCGAGGCATGTGACCTCTAGTTCCCGAGTTGCAAATTTCTTGGTGCTCGAACCAACCCCGCCAACCCTTGGTTAAATAAAGAAGGGTAAAACGAAACTTCTTTTTATTTACTACTGAATCAAAATTTTTCTATGATGATATAAATTTGAGATGTTAACGCTGCACCAAAAAATGATCCAAGACTTAGCGGAAATTGTCGAGATTGAGTTATCAATGGATAAGGTCAAATAAATTGATTGCAAATTGACGAATTATTGATTGACGTAACGAGACTTTGGAACTATCAATGAAAAGAGGCCAAAGAAGCTATCGACATAAACAATGGCAATCAAACTCACCCAAACAAATTCTAATTGAAAGAAACCTTAAAGATTATAATCGCCTACAGACAAGAATATGCAATAAAAGATCATGAAGCACAGAGCCAAGAAATTCGAAGGTAGCTAAAGTTCATAATTTAGAAGATAACCACACATTGACAATTATACTTTGTATAAGGCTATATGAAGCCCAGTAGAATCAATTGTAAGGATCCGCAATCAACAACACCCAAAAAAATTTTACAGTTCAATTTATCGATTATCATTCTTATTTGCAATTCTTTATTTTTTAAGTTCTATTAGTTTCATTAGCATTAGTGATTCATTCCGTACACATTGCTTCCTATCCAAGTCGCTTTAAAACCCAATTCACTTTAAAAACCAAAAATCCATTCCTTGGTGAAAGATATTTTTGTTAACGAATATTTTCAGCAAAACAGTTCAGAAGAAAGAAAAGTATATGAAAAAGGAAAAAAAAAAATGGATTTTAGTTTGGTGTTCAGAATCTAAGGCTCGGATTTGTGTACTAGAAACTGAATCTGAGGTCCTCGTGACCAAAACTACGTCGGGAGCTAGTGTCCACGTTGTCAGGGGTCTACTCCAAGATCGAGGGACTAAGGTTGGATTGATAGAGTTAAAAATTGAGTGCTCGGTTTTGCAACCAAAGCAATTGTCTATGTACTTTGTGTGTCGGAGATGAAATTCTCAAATACTATTCCCAAAGGGGCAGTACTATTAGTTTACCTCTCTCCATGATTGGTTTGAAAAACTTTGAGATTCCGGCAATTATAGATGATATAACTATTTACTCCAATAATGAATTAAGGGTTTAAGTTCCATTAAGAAACTAATTGAGATAGACAAACTTTTATCGATCAATAGTTCATCTCAATTGGATAATCATCATGGAGGGAAGTTTTGATATAGCAATAGAGATTGGAAAAAACACTAACTGTGAAAGCACCTTGTTTGGAGAATGTATGAATTGTTTGGTTGGTACAAGTGATCAAGAAGTAGTAATCAATATCATGGGAGGAAATTTTGCACAAAATTCCTTCACTTCCAACATTGCACCCTAGATCATCAGAGGGGATCCAAAGATGAAATGAGAGACAATAAAATATTACTGTAGTTTAAATACAAATTTTGAAAAGTAAACATTGCACAATCTTCAAAATCTCTCTCTCTCTCTCTAGATCATTAGAGGGGATCCAAAGATGAATGGAGAGACAATAAATATCACTATAGTTTAAACATAGATTTCGAAAAGTAAGCATTGCACAATCTCTCTCTCTCTCTCTCTCTCTCTCTCTCTCTCTCTCTCTCTCTCTCTATGTGACTTCGAAGATTATCAATTAGGTTTGTTTAATCAATACTGTTCAATTGGTGATCACCATTGATGATTTTGGAGCCATTAACTAGCAATACATAATATAAGTAATGATAATTGCTATTTTTACTAGGCTACTTTACAGAATCATTCTTTAGACTACGTTTGATCATTTAGATTTCTGATTAGGATAAGATTAGATAAGATAAAATATAAAATCCCGAGATTTCGATATATCTTATCCATTATTTGATGATTGCAGTAATAAAATCAGATATATTCATATCATATCATATATATTGTTTGATATAAATAATATATTAATATAAATGAATAAAAAAATTTTACAAACAGAGATGATAAGAGATGATAAAAATCTCTTGCAACACTTTTGCCTACTTTATTTTCATTTGCTTATTTTATTTTATTTTCCTTTCATTTTAAATTAATTTTTTAAATTTCTTTCTTCCCCTTCCATTATTCTCTAATAAAATTTTATTAAATAGTAAACTATACTAATATACTAAAAATAATAAAATAGCTAAAATATGTAATAAATGTAAATATATAAATTTGTTTATTTTTTGTTATTTTGATATCTTATATTAGAATTCAAATATTATTTATATTGAAATATAATTGATTGTCATTCAAGGAAAATAATTTTCCTATTACAAATGTTAGAAATCCTATCATCTTTTATCCCGCCTTCCCAATAAGATAATTTTATATGGTCTATATCTCCCCTTACATCCGACTGTGTCCTATCTTAGGCAAACACCAAACGCAAGATAGGATAAATTTTATCTTATTCTCAATTTTATCCCAACTGTTAAACACACCCTTAATAAATATAACGGTAAATAAGAATTCATATAAGTCAATTATATTAATCAGTAATATCAATTCAGAGACCAATTATACAAGCCAACCTTCTAATATATTCTCATTATAGTCCTACGAAGTAATGGGTTACCCTGGACCCACTTTTCCTCGAAAGATAAGCCTGTTTCCCTAATAAAACCCTACTTTAGATTTAGACCTAATTCTATCTTAAACTTTTTTTTGTCCCATTAAAAAACTCTAGGTCTAGTCCCAATTGCACTCTAAAAAATCAGCAACTTTTACTTGAGTCTCAAATTTACCCCGTTAACCATCTATTCAAAATTTTTCTTGATAATCAAGAGATGGAAAACTCTTAAGCACAAGTTGTTTAAGCATCTCGAATCGAGTTTTTCGAGGAGCTCTTCGACATCAAGAAACTAAAGATTGGGTGCAAAGTTGAAGGCCCCCTAACGAGGTCGAAGGAATACTCTCTTAAGAGTAATGGCAATTGAAGAAATCCAACTCTAATTGCTCTAATTTTTACTCAAATTTTCAAAAGACATATTCTTGGATATTAAATGTGGGGAAAAAAGGTAGAGCGATGACACATAAATGCCACGTCACTAAGGGTGATTTGGATAGAGAGTCAACAAAGGCAAATATGGGACTTCAGTAAAAGTTAGTGACTTTTTACAAGACAAAAAAAAAAAAAAAAAAATCAAGGTAGAGGTGGGACTGGACGTAAATTTGTGGTTTTTATGAGACGAAAAGAGTTTAGAATAGAATTGGCACTAACGCTAAAATAGAGTTTTTTTTTTTTTTTTTTTAGGGTATCAGGATAAAACATAGTATAGAATCACGGTCCAGAAGGCCCAATGGATCGGGTGAAAGGCCCAACGAAGACCTCAACAAAAGAGTATAGAAACCCATCGATTGATTTATACCTTTTGCTTATAAAATTAGCAAGCATAGAAATATATGTTTTAGGGGTAAATATGCTCTTTCGTCTATTGCGTTTTATGCTAGTTTTTAAGTTGTCCCTAGAAATTTTAATTGAATGAATTTAGGACTCAAATTTGCAATAGAATTTTATGGTGTCCTTCAGGAAGTTCCAGGAATAACACAAAGTCCATAGAGTTTTAAAAATTGTACTTTCATTTTAGAATTCTTTCTGCTTTTGGTCATAGTGCTTTCATTTTAGAATTCAAATACATATAAAAAAAACAAATATTTCTCTCTTTTTTTCACCCCGCGTCTCATTATTCTTGCACAATGAAGCACTCCGCAGGCTCAATGAACCTGTTAAATTAAAATTTTTGGTTTACGTCAGTGCCTTGGAGCCAACTGATCTTTAGTTCCCAAGTTGCAAATTTCTTGGCGGCCCAACCAACTGCGCCAACCCTTGGTAATTAAGCAAAGAAGGCTAAAACAAAGCTTTTCCTTATTTTGTTTTACTACTAAATCAAAAAATTTTAAGGTTGCTATAAATTTGAGCTGTTAATGTTGACACCCAAAATAATCCAAGACTTAGTGAAAGGTGTTGAATTGAGTTATCACGGAAAAGGTCAAGTAACTTGATTGCAAATTGATGTAAAAAGATTATGTTACTATCAATGAAAAGAGACTGAAAAAGTTGTCGACATAAAACAACAGCGGTCAAACACATTTAAAGAATGTCTAAACGGAAGAAACCCTGAAGACTATAACTACTTATAGATAAATATACGCAGTTCGAGATTGTGAAGCGCAGAGTCGAGAATTTCAGAGGTAGTTGAAGTTCTTGATTTAGAAGATAACAGCACGTTAACAATTACACTGTGTACAAGGCTATATAAGTCCAAGTAGAATCAAATGTTTCTATAGTTCAATTTATTGATTTATCGTTCTTATTTGCAATTATTTATTCTTCAAGTTCAATTAGTTCCATTAGTTTCATTAGCATTAGTGATTCATTCCATGCACAGTGCTTCCTATTTAAGTCGCCACAAAACCCAATCTACTTTAAAAATCAAAGATTCAATCTTTGATGAAAGATATTTTGCGAACGACCATTTTCAACGGCACAATTAAATTTGAAGAAAAGTGAATGAAAAAAGAAAAGAGTGCATTTTAGTTAGATGTTCGGAATCTGAGGCTCGGACTTTGGTCCTAGAACCCGAGTCCGAGGTCCTCCTGACCAAACTATGTTGGGGACACTACAGGATCAAGAGACTGAGGTTGGATTAATAGAGAGTTAAAAATTGAGTGCTCGGTTTTGCAACCGAATCAATCGTCTGTGTACTTCGTGTGTAGGACATGAAATTCTCGAATACTATTCCCAGGGAGGCAGTGCTGTTAAGTTTACCTCTCTCCATGATTGCTTTGAAGAACTTTTTTGAGATTCAGGCGATTGTTGATTATAAAACTATTTACTCCAATTATGAATTAATGGTTTTAAGTTTAATTAAGAAACTAATTGAGATAGAAAAACTTTTCTATTCGTCTCATAACAATCAATCGATTGTCTCAATTGGATAATCATCATGGAGGCAAGTTTTGATATAACACTAGAGATTGGGGAAAACACTAACTGCAAAAGCACCTTGTTGGAGAATGTAGCGAATTGTTTGGTTGGTACAAGTGATCAAGAAGTAGTAACCAACATCATGAGAGGAAATTTTGCACAATATTCATTCACTTCCAACATTGTGTCCCATATCATTGGAGGGGATCCAAAGATGAAAGGAGAGACAATAAAACATCGTCATGGTTTAAATACAGATTTTGAGAAGATCCTCCATTTTTATTCTGTAAAGAGAGATGATCCTCCATTTTTATTCCCGTATGTCATATCTTGACACCAATAAACAATCTCGAGATCAGCTGCTATAGACCCTAGGTTGTGTGCCAGATCTCAAGTCTGGGAGTTGTGGACCCATACCTAAGCCCCTAGATCTCAAGTCCCCTTACCAAGATCACAAGTCGTGAATTGGGCAACCAAGTTAGTAAGGGATCGAGATGGGATTGCGAATTCCAAGTTCGTATTATATTATCTCCTACTTAGAGTAACCTTGGAAGCATCTAAAGGAGATTCAATTCACCCAACATTGTTCTTAAAGGGAGACCTCATGTACCGAATATCATTCAAATTTATGGAGCTACTGTCATTATCTATTTCTTAGAGTTGAATCCAATTACAACATCACAAGACCTGGAAACCATCTACAAGTTGCAGGATGGTCAATTCTGGATCCAATCCAATGCAATCAATTTCTATTTCTTTTCTTGTTTCCGTCCAGATATCTTATCATCGAAAGCATAATCAAAAACAAATTCAAAAGTAGAGACAAATCTTATACTTCCATCTAAATATCTTATTATCCAATTACACTCCTATTTCCTCAAGAACAATAAACTAAATCCACTAATTTTTTTTAAAGAAATAAAAATAAAAATAACTATATGTAGCTAGTCCGATCTGGTCCAATTTTCCCTTGGAATCATGAACAAAACATCCCGGACACCGGTTCCATTTTTAGGAACTTGGACCGACACTTCCAGGAACTAGATCGAACTGGCCGATTTAGTCCGATCCAAGTGGTTTCTGATTAGGGCAGTTCATTTCACACAGCCCTAGTAGGTTACAGCGGTCCATTTTGCACAACCACTCACCAAAATAAAGCCAGTTCACAAACGCTGCGCAGTTTTAGACAGCAAGCATTTTTTATGTGTAGGATGAGACCCGTAAATGTACATACGGGTGGTTTATATGCTTCATCGCATAAAAAACAGATTAGATTTCCAGATAGGACTACAATGCATGGCCCAAACGAATTTCAAAGAATTTTACAAGCTGAAGTAATTATTCACAAAATCCCTTGGAAAGGAAAGCTAAATGTCAGAGAACATGAACCCATAAAAAGCTTGAGATTTCTTCGCCATTTTATTTAATCGACAAAACCTGTCCAAGAACTTGCAAAACAAATCAAACGACTCAAATCCATAAATTTAGACCTTAGCATAGCTTCACCATTGCAGACAAATCTATTATCTACATCATCTTTGACGTTGACGACTGTGTGTCATGCATCAAGCTCTAGCCTGAATCGCCCCAAAGCCCTTATATGTACAATATAATCACAGAGTCCCCCAATGAATACAAGATCCTAGCATGCCTTGCTGCACATAGGTCACGCTGTTCCATAAAGAAATGGAATTTAGCAGGCAGCAAAAAGCAATGGGAATCTCCAGCAAACTAACAATCGGGAGATAATTCTGCGCTAAGGAGTATCACATTATAAGTTTTCACATGCAAAGAAAGAGTATGAAGTCTTACAAGGGAAAAGACACGAGCACATGCCACAGTGCTTTGGCTGATCTGATGCGTCATACTTCATTTACGCTCTCTGGACTGTTCCCGTCAAGCAATGGTTTCAAGTTTGCTTTCTCAGTTGTGGGTGCTTGCGTTACACTATCCTCGTCAAACCGATCCTCGCTTTTAAGAAAGATTCCTGACAAGAAGTATGAAATGACTTATGTCAATAACACCAATCCACCTCAAAACAAACATCCATGAGCAAAAGAAACTAACGAATTCATGTTTGCATCACAACAGGATCTGTCTCCTTTTGGCATTATTTACCCAGGTTTAATGAAACAAGGATCCAAATTACCCACCTATAAACCAAATTCCAGCAGCAAGAAACAAAATCGATGTCAGAACTAGTGCTGTCTCCCTCCAATTATTAACACGATCCTGTGAATCATGAGGATGAACACAATACCATCAGAAAGTGGATGTATGACAAGGATCAAATAATTGCATAAGGACTGCTATTTTCCACTTAAGTTCTTTTGGACACAAGCAATTGAAATTTGACTAATCCAATGACATGAATATAATTATAGTCCAGGAAAAATAACTAAAAATGGCAAAATAGTCAGAAAAGAAAGCAATAAAATCAGGATTATTTGTAAATGCCAGCACTTGAACAAATGTGAGCAACCAACAGGCCTTTCTTGCAGGTCAAACAGTTTGTTTCTTTGAAGAATAACACGAGAAGTAACAAAAGAAAATAAAGACCAGGGTATGATAATTTGAGCATCATGCTCAGCAGGCCATTCTCACTCTCAAATCAAGTTTGGGAAAACCACTTTCCAGTTGGTATACTAGCTTGATGAATAATCAAAGAAGTTAGATATTAGCCAAAAAAAAAGTTGTTTGAAGCACACCTGGAAAACCCCAACAAGTGGTGACGATGGCACATCACCAAAGACGTGAATAGCAACGGTTGAAATAGCCATTGATAATGGTCTTAGACTAGGTGTGACACAATGGAGACAGACATAATTGACTGGAGCCTGCAAAGGAGGAATCGTGGAAGAATATTATAATAAGCCAAGATATACAAGAAAAATGCCAGTCCATTTTAAGCAAAAGAATTTGAATGCTGAAATGCAAGGAATGCAAGGGATTGAATATAGAATAATAGGTCCTCAAGCTATCAACAAAAGTCACAAAAGGATAACCACCGATATGTCATTCGCACGTGCAAGACATGTCCTCTTGAAAGAAAAGGCAAGATACAATATCTACGCAGTTGATAGCATCTACAAGACAAAAGGAGTACTGGTATAAACATGATAGATATGCTCAGCAAAGCTTGCAATAGGATGAAATATTATATGATGATATCATCAATCAAAGAAAATATAAACTGGAGAGTCCTTTGGAACCACTACTCCTCCCATGTTCACATTCCAAGTCATTAAACATGTGGTGAGGTGGGGTCTGGAGCCTGTGCCCTATTATTGATGAGTGTCCAGCTCTTATCCAGCTAGGCAGGCAACTTATTTGTCAGCATTGTGGCAAATAATTTATTCAAAAAAGATCTTAAGCTCTTCAGGAAAGAAGTATTCCTCTGAGTGACACAGTCTAGAATCCATGAACTTTATGAACTAAAAGCAGGCAGACACAATCTAACCAAAACATGTGTCAGAGGCTCCGTCATTAATGAAACTAAACCCAACAGTTTGGATCGTTTGACCACGGAACTGTTTGAATAGCAAACAGCCAGCTTCTGGTTTCTAAACAGTACAATTTTCAAAATATTGGCAAAAATCACATGAATAGTAGGAAATGCAACTCACATACATTTTCAAATACCATCAAAGCTGCATAGACAGAGTATAATAAGAAATTGAACAGTTTAATAGTAGTCAGAACACTACAATTAATGGTAATTGGTACTCATTGCCAACTGCTTTAAATGATGCACATGATTCTCTAGGTACAATTCACACGCAATCGAGTCTTCACAATCTAGATAATCATGAACAGAGCTTAATAAAAATTTTCTGCTTCTGGTAACTTATTTGATTAACTGTGTGACATTCCCAACTAGAAGTGAAAATAGGAGGCAAAACTTTCCACTGCTAGTACACGGCATAATCTACATCAAAGTGTCAGAATACCCAACTAAGTGAAGAAGGAGTCTGTCTTCGGAGAACCAGATTTGGAAAAATTCCCTTGAATGATTACCTGTGTAGCGAATACAAGTAGCTCTCCCAGTGCAAAAAGAGCTATGAAACCATACAAGCTCCTCAGACAGAAGGCGGTGAAGCAGAAAACAGCACCTAGAAAGGTTGTTCCACCAAGAAGCTGCATCAGAATAACAGAGAAATTACCAGTGTCAGAAGGAAAAAGAGAACAGTCGATGCAAAAGGGGTCATAACAACCCCCACAAGAGAAACAAAACATTTGCTCTAGATTCACTGACATGATAGAAGACTTCTCCAAATGTATGACATAATTAGTACTTAAAGAGGTAGATGGGTTGCCACTGGGTGGAGATAGAAAGATATGGATTAGTGACCAAAAAAACAATGGGTCCAATAGAAAAGAACATTTTATTTCCCGGAAGATGAGACACTGTTAGAGAGTTTTGAAACCTTATCTTAAAGAACATTACTATGGATCACATGTTACAGTTTTCAAACATCCATTTATCTTTGTTCAAGTATAAACAGGCTCAGGGACCAAAATGTAGTAAACCTAAAACATAAATAAATTAATAATAGGATCATAAATAATGCCAGAACTTACCTTAAAAGCGTTAGAGATGGTAGCATTCATGCGATCAAGAACAAATCCACCAGCTAATGTTCCAAAAATCCCACAGATGATGGTAATTCCACCAAACATCATATCTGCACTACTCTGTTAACCAGAAATATGTACTTACTAGATGGCCAAAAAACTGCTTATACTTTTTTAAGAGAACTTGCAATACATTAAAGAAAACACTATAATGACACTAAAGGAAAGCAGCCATTATAAGCTAAATTCTGCAAACACTGATACCATATGATAGATGTTATAACCAGCCTTTGGCCCCCAATATGAGTATGCTCCAATGACAAAGTTGTAGGCAATATAACCTGTCATTTAACAAGTTATACATGTTAAAAGATTTGCTGTGTCAAAACAATAGCAAATAGTAAACACATAATTAGCACAGTAATATCTTATTCTACCAATGTCATTAATGAATAAATAGATAAAATGTTGTTAAAATCTGTGATAGCCTAGTGGCCTGCGAGTGAAGAAAACTAGAAAAATTGAATTACCCAAAACATTCACAACAAAAACTTGATCAACCAGAAGTGCTTTCATATCTTTTGAAAATCTTGCTACTTCATTCCAGATTGTGGACAAACAGCCTGATCTCCTGCAAAGAAATAAATAAGCTCATAAAAAGAAGGCACTGAGATACAAATATAATTCCTTCCCCTCCTCCACCCTCTTCCCTCCATTCTCTTTCTATCTGTCTCTACACATTCATGCTCATATGCATCAATCTTCTGCCAGCGAATAGAAAATATGAGGCTCTAGGTGCAAAAACTTGAATAAATTATTCAAGTCACAGGCCCTTGAATCAGCAAAAACTTTTGCTGTTTCAACCTTAGTCGCCAATTTAAAAATGTTTCAGGAACTATTTTCTCATGGGCCCTTGTCATTTCAATGCTTCAACTAATGGCATTGCCAATTATACTCCATTTGAAATCAGTTTTTGCATGTGAAACAAAGCTACTACCCAAAACAGTAAGTGGAGAATGCATTAGGTGCAAATCAAAGATTCCATCCCAAAAAACTTTGTCCTTCTGGAAGAACAAATTATCAAAGTCCATTTTGGACCATGGATTCGCTTTTTCTGCCAAGCATTGTCTTGTGTAAATAATTATTGCGAGCCTCAAAGAAAACGGAACATCATTACAGCCAGCTTTTTTACTAATTAATAATTGCAAAGATGCTTTACAAGGCTGGCTCTTTCAGGCACTAACTCTAGACTCCAGCACTTTTCTACCAACGGTACAATCAAGTCTATTATCACATAGAATAGAGGCTTTCTATCCATCTACTTGATCAAGTTACTGTAGAAGCAGAATGTTGTTAAAACGATCAATGATCCGAGCTCAAGAGTCCCAACTTATTGTACATTTTCTTATGAACAATTTCCATCTATCATTATTGAGAACCCTGAATTGCTATAATTCTATAATCAAAGCTCAATTAAATTTCTCCTAGTTCCTTTCTCAATTGACAACTTTTCCACTTCATGAAGCAAACACAAATTCATAATGGGCGTACCCTACCCACTGCGAACTCTTTTTCCTGAGAATATTATATACCCAACTGATCAGCATTTATGAAACTCTTTCAGTTTTCCAGCCTTGTTGCTTCAAAATATTCGTTGCTGGAGATGCCATTTCATTGATGATTAACTTATTTAATAGACATACATGCACAAATAGTAGATAAGTTAATACACCTATATATCTACATTTATCTCTCCATCAGAGAACCACTTACTTGGATGGCTCAAGATAAGCTTCACTGCCAGTACCTTCATTTCCAACCAGTTTAGAGGGATTAATACTCGATGCATCTGCTTAAGAAAATAGGAAACATTTAAAAACTAGAAGAAAGTAGATATTATACAAACTACTGCCATGGAAGTGGTTGCCTACATTAGAAGTAGGAACATTAATTCCTCTTTTTCAGCAGATTCCAACAAATCATGTTGCAGACTCGGATGAGATAAGAGGTTATAACACCCTTAAATTTATTAACTGAACCAAAGAATTTTTTCCTATTATAGCATTCCGAAAAAAGGAGAAAAATCAAAGATTATCCAGTTGTCAATTGCAGATTTAAAAATATCAATCATCCAAATATTAATGATGAGACAGGTCAAGTAACTCGGGGAACAATACTTACATCATGAAATGGAGCAAGGTAACCACAATAAGACATCAATCCACCAGAATAATGAATTTACCCTTTGTTTGCATATTGTACCAGAAAAGCTACGAGACTATTCAAGTATTGTTGACCGATCATGAAGATTCGATACATGGTCTCACTGAGTTGGCGTACTTTTTTTTTTTTTTTTTTTTTTTTTTTTTTTTTGGGTGCTGTATTACATCCACTTGCCAAAAGAAATCTTAAACCAAGCAAAAGCCAAAAGAAAAATGTGCAATATTTTGGTGGCCCTAACAAAATGCAAATTGAACTCTACTATTCTTGAAGCTTGTGAGCAAGTATTGTACTGTTGCATCAATGGCTTTGGTTGCTTCTTATGGACTATAATAAGAAAAAGGTCTTACTAAAAGTTTTTGCCAAAGTACATGAAATAACAAATTAAAAATTTTAAGATAAGACAAAAGAAAGTGGAATTCTATCTGGAAATTCTAGCACACAATATTAGAAGAATAATTACCTTCAGTCACAAGAGTAGCTGTTTCAATGGATGCCACTGACTTTTTTGAATCGACAGGAGCAAAACCTGCGGTGATACGCTAATTTGTGGGTCTAAAAAACAGATATCTTTTTCTTTTTATAGGCAAAGACCAGATAGAATCTTGCCGCACTCTAGATGGAAATGCACCTTTTAGCTGCAGAGGCTTCATTACAAATCCCAAAACAGCAAATGGAAACATCAACACAGCCTCACCCCAAAATGCATACCGCCAATTCAAATGACCTCCAACCTAAAACAAAAGGGAAGAAGAGGTCAATTTATCAAAACTTCAGCAAATGGCAAATAATTATAGCTGGCAAATGCCACCAGGCAGTGACCGAAAGAACAAATTTTCTACTTAGACTTGGCATGTTCAAAGGATGCAGATTGAAAGCCTGTCATACTCCTAGCCCAGACATAATCAGCAAAATCAAAGAGTGAATGTGAGGGAATAAACAACTTACTAATCCTCCATACACATAGCCCAAAGCTACTCCAGTTGGTATACACATGTAAAACATCGCAAGCCATGCTGTTTTCTGCCAGAAATAATAAAATCTTAGCTAATATTGTTCCCAGGAATAATAATAAAATTTACAGCAAACTTAACAATTACTTATCCACAAGAAGTGTGCTTATTCTAACAGCAATAGGTGTGGCACACCTGAGCAACAGGTGCATTGTCATCTATAAAAGGCGCTGCTAGACTTATGAAAGAAGCCTCCCCAACTCCAACCAGCCTTTAAGAAGTAAACCCGAAACTGTAAGCCCTTAGCACAATTGTAAAGTTAAGGTACCAAAAATTACAATTTAGAATGTAATAGCTGCAAAGCTTCCATACTCACATCCGGCATATCACGATAAACCAGAAGCTAAATGAACTACCACACCCAGCTGCAGCCAGTGTCCAAACAGATAGTCCAACTCCGATGAGCCTAAATGGATTGATACTGGAAAGCGAAAAAATTATGTAAGAATTTTTATAACAAAATGAAGAGAAAGATAAACTGTGCATACTTAAAACCTGTAACCTACAGCAATCAAGAAAGATGCAGCCAATTTTTTTTATTATAAATGGAGAATGTTTACTACTGAAACAATTAACAACAGGAATATACAGACAACAGATAACTTCTAATGATGATGACCATATATTTTCCATCAATAAGAGAGAAAGAGTGGGACTTCTAAGAAATATTATTTAACAACTATCAACTTTCTGAAGAGAAAAACTTCCCTTCTCAGTCATGGGAAGAAGTTATTAATAAGTCAATATATAAACGATTCCTACAAGAGCGAACACTGAAGGTTGCAAAAACTGATTGAAGATTGCGAGAACTGAAAGACAACAATGATGCACTCAGTATTAGAGGTGCATAGGAAAACAGTCATGGGATCCTTACACTAGAACCAATCTTCTGGACACAAAATTCCAAATTTCAAACAATTGATTCTCACGGAGTTTCTATGTTCTCTTTAATATATATATATTTTTTTACAAGAAAAACTTTCATATCAACATAATTAACATATAAAACCATATAGCACATTAGCTAAAATCACAAAAGATAAACACATCAATAATAGAAACAAGGAGGGCAATTAGAAAAATTGGAGGTAAGTCACTCTTGTTGAAGTCAAGGATAGGTTAAAGATGAGCCACTAAATGTGAGCAAGTGAGCTCAGTGAATGACAACTACAGTTTTTTTACAAATCAAATTGAATTCTCAACTTTCAAATGCTATTTTAGTTTTTCATTTGTGGTTGTATCTTGCCAAAACTAATGAAATAATGGACTAGTAACCTTATTGTTCTGGGCTTTCTTTTTTTTTTTTTTTTTTTTTTTCCTTCTATGCCTACTCTAACACTCACTCTCAGACTTTTGCCCTGCTTCCTGCAAGGCGTGAGAGTCAAAACCCACTCCTGAAACTTACTCGGCCCCACCCCAACCCCCTCTAAGAAGGTGAGGATTCGAACCCCTCACCTCCCCCTTCCTCCCCCTTCCATGTTGGAAGGGTGGCCACTGGGGCAAACCCCAGTGGTTTCTAGGCTTTCTTTCAGCTCATAAGAAAGCGATCAGATTAATTATCATTTAATATATGTTGGTAATAAATGACAAAAGTGAGTATATTGAGCATGTAAACCCCGTAGCCATTTACATCTAACATATCTTATGTTACAGGTTCCTAATATTTGGAAAAATTTGATAAATGTAAATGTATGATAGAGTCCACCATCCTATATTAGCTAAATCTTAACCTTGGCCCCTCCAAATTGTTCATTGTATACCTGCTGTCTAAGTATGTGGCACTGAAATTATGAGAAAAGTTTTAAAGTAATGTACATCAGTACCTACTTAAAACTAGAAAAAAGAAGGCAGAACAGATATTAGTATAGAGTAGAATAAATTCACCAAACCATATGATAAAATTGCTTCAGCACAGGAAGATATAGCTAAAATACTAAATAATTAACACCAACTAAGGTTTTCAAATATATTATGCAGAGGAGAAGCAGATACAATTCACTCAGAATAAAAGCAAGTGTAGTCTATATCATATTTTCAAAATGGTTATGTCAATATTATATTCAAAGCAGCTACATTGATTTGAAAACTCTTCAAGATATTATGACAATATAAGCCAAGCCACCTTAAGTACTTAATGTGGAAAAATATTCAAGATTATCATGTAGCGGCATGAGATCCCTAACTAAGGACATCTTCCAAGCCCACACAACCAAAGAATGACACCAATCCAAAGACCAAGGTTTCCATCATGACCTGTGCTGAACATGTTCAGGATTAATAGCCTTGCTCCGTTAAAACTAGAAGTGATTTAGTCACTCTGAAAATCCCACAATCGTTCTCTCCCCATTCCGTGAATGACAAGTTCTTCATATAGAATTAGTAACATTGGGCAAAGCACATAGGGTATCCAAGCTGTTCTGGAATTGGGCATTACCTCTTTGCTAGTGAAGCAAATATAGGGGATGCAACAAGAAGTCCAACCATAAATGCAGATGACAAGACACCATCCTGAAAATTATTCAAGTCAAAGTCCCCCCTGCAACCAAAGTGCTATGATAAGGTTATAAGACATTAACACTTTACTATAAATTCCTAAATTCTTGAAAAACTAGCTATGATTACAATAATGATGGTAAGAGAAAAATTGCCCAGAAAATTTTAAAGGAGAATAGGATGGAATTTCGGCTTCGACTTAGGAAGATGATAAAAACGGAGACCAGTGCAATGCAATGAAGATTGTCAGCTTACATTTCTTTACTATTCAATAAACTTTTATTGATAAAATTATGTTGGACATTCAGAAGTTTTTTTACATTAAACAAAACTGTATAGTCTGAAAACATAAAAAGGAACCCCAATAAGAAGAAAATCATAAGCCTCCAATAGAATACTAGATATGTCAATCATTGTGATATTTTCAGCAAAATGGGAAAAAGATGAGAATGGCAGTACAGGGATACAAATTCTGGTTCTTGTTCAAAAAAAAAGAATTAACCTCAATTTCACATTCGATCTGCTTAGATCGCCAACAACAACCAGTACCAGGTCTCAAAATGTCCAATATAAAGGTCCCATGATACCAAAACAATAGATTTGTCTGCATGATCGGACAAAACAAAATTCTTTACTTACTGGATTCCTCTGCCTGAAGTGCATTCTCCATCCTTTGTGCAAGTCCTCCGACTACCATTTACACCATTACTGGCTATCACTCCTCGATCCACGTAATTTAACATGTTAATCACACAAAATATGACAAGCAACCTGCATACAGAAAAGTAAACTTCCTGGTTATTGCCCTAAACAACTCCAATATTTTATTTACCCATTTCTTCAAGTATATTCTCTCAAAATCCTATACAATCCAGTAACTTCTGGTATCGAGATAAACATTGCATGATAGTAACTACAATTACACAACTAAATAGAACAAGTCATCTCTGCTTAAGATTAGACAACACATTCAGGAAATTCACGCTTGAAGGTCATGGCCAGCCTCATTCACACTTGTGAGGAAACACTTATGACTTCATTGACTTCTCAGTAAAGTTGACCCAACAGTCAGCTGGCCCACATCCTACTCTGGAAGCAATCTCCTTCATACAATACATGGTACAACAGGGTGCTGTCAGCCGCAGGTGCATGCAACAAGATCACTCTAAGCTGCACTTGATGCTAAGGCCAGAGAAGAACATCAACGGCCAAAACAATAACTAACAAAGCTAATCCCGATCGACAGGTAATTTTCTGTTTCCAGAAATCTCACAGAAACTCTTTCCTCATAGAAACAAACGGACATCTCATACATGAGTAATCACTAGTCAATCGACCCAAACCCCAGCATGCTATAATTCCCAATCACCAAATTACCACTCAAAAACCAACTGAACTCCGCAGTCCACGATGTGCTGCAATTGCCCAGCAACTATCAGCCCGCACCCACCATTCCTCGTCACTTCATCGGGCACCACGCCGCACCACAATTAACATAAAACAGCTAGAGAAAACGATAAAAACGGAGCTGCAATGTCCCGAGAGGCGAAACAAGAGCAAACAAACTCTACTCCCCATTCACCAATTCCCCAGCCGCGAAGAAACCCCCACCTAAAATCCGACCACGACTCCGAAAAAGGCACGGAGAGAAAGAAAAGCCGATCGAGTACCGTTTCGGCGTGAACCAAGAAGGAGCCGGGGGCGAATCTTTGAGGGACCGCCTCGCCATCTCCCCGGCGTCGGCGGGCTTCCGCGGCTGCCCGGCGGCGGCGGCGGCGGGGGGGCCTGCTCCGGCGACTGCAGCCGTGGGGATCGCGACGGTGGTGGGCCAGGAGATTCGGCCATGAGGGCCGAAAGTTGGCGTGAATTTATATCTTTCTTGATCGGCGTTCCCATGGTGTCACGCAACGGAAACTCGGTACTCCCCCATGGAAATGTGAATCCGCGGCAGCTCTCCGTTTTATATGGGGCCAAAAAGAAAAAGGTGAAAATAAAAAAGGAATTTTTTAAGGAAAAAAAAGGGTTAATATTTCCTTTTCAAGGAACAGGTATTTACCCTTTTGCAAACTAAACCAGAAAATAGATATTGTCCGGTTTAGAAAATTTAGAAGGTGAGGTTTGCTACAATAGTTCTGAATTTTCTTTTGGCTAAGTATCGTGTTCGAATGTCGATAATCATCATCGAGAATCTTGAAAGATTATTTTTGTCCGTTTCCTTCTTTTTTTTTCATGGGTATCTTAGAGAAAAAAATACATTCGAAAAATGTTGCCCCAAAAAAAAAAAAAAAAAAAAAAAAAAAAAAAAAGCATTACAACACGTTTCTAATGTGTAAGGTTTTAAATTTAGGTTTCCTCTTTGAATTTACAACAGACACTTGGTGCCAGGCCTATTTAATGCAAGTTCTCAATCAATTGCTGAAGTCAACTCATTCTCAGTACGAAGTCAATGCAATTATTTGGCATCCTTCTTGATTAAGTATCAACTACCAGTGCGGTGCAGACACTTGAAAGAAAGTGGGGCCATTATATACCTTTCTGTATGATGTGCTTTAAAAGCATAATCGAGCATAATTTCATCAATATAATGTAAATGGTGTTTTTTTTTTTTTGTGACCCAGGAACCGACGCACCGTACCAACATGGACAGTCTAAAAGGCCCAAGGTAATGGGGGTAAATTCTGAGGGCAACACGTGCTAGCCACTACACACATGTCATCGAATAAGTCACCTTGCGATGCGCGGGAATCGAACTCCTCCCCTTGCGTTAGGGAGAGAAGCTCACCGCCAGAACTACCCAGGTGGGTAGTATGTAAATGGTGTTCTTTCTATAGCAGTGAAGGAATAAATAAAATAAAATAAAACATGAGGATAAATCTATAATTTATATTATATAAGGGCTTGTAAATACTCGGTAAAATTTCCTTGACGTCCACGATATATCAACTCGAAAATCATCTCACGAATTCATATTATTTAAATGGATATGTATGCTATAAGTTCTAAAACTTGTCAAGAAAGTGTTATTGAGTCCTAAAATTTTTTTCAAAATGTACAATTAAGTTTTAAAATTTGTCAAATTTATTCAATTGAGTCTTTTCATTAACACTATCAACTTGTTTAACCAAAAATGCCGACGTGACATTTTTAAATTTATTTATTTATCTTATGTGATATTTTTTATTACTTTTTTATAACAAATAATAATAAAAAACTAAAAAAAACTAAAATAATTTAAAAAAAAGGAAAAAAAAGGGTGGGGGTCGTGGCTAGGCGTCGCAATTTGGAAAATTACCACGTCGGTAATTTGGCCGGATTTTGGCCGAAGTGACACTTAAGTGATCCATTTTACTCCGATTATGGAACTTAAGTATACATTTCCAAAGTTTTTGCGCTTAAGTGTCCCTCCATGCTAAGTTTTGGCACTCTAGGTGTCCGTACCTCAAATTATCCCATAAATGAGGTGGGATAAACTATAAAGGTAATAATATTTTATAAAAATTAGTTTTCTTGAATAAAAAACTTCTTAAATTAATAAAATTAAAATAATATTTGAATATAAACAACAACTGAATTCTAATATAAAAATAAAATAAAATAAAAACAATTTTTATCTATATTTTTATTTACATTTCATTCTTTCTATCTTATAATTATATATATTTATTACATATTTTAGTATTTTAGGTATATTTGTACTGTTTACTATTTAACAAAATTTTATGAGAAAATGATGTAAGGGAAAAAAAGAAATAAAAAAGAGATGGAAAATAATTAAAAATAAGCAAATAAAAATGAAGTTGGCAAGAGTGTCATGACAGTTTTGTACCATCTTTATTTATTCAATTTTTAGATTTGTTTATATTAATATGCTGTTTATACCAAGTAATGGATATCATAGGATGTAAATATATATGCTTTTGTTATTGTGATTTACCAAACGGTGGATATGATATATCAAATTTCCTAAATTTCATATCATATCTTATTTAGTATTATTCCGTCTAGAAATTGAGACAATCAAACATAATTTTCTTACTCAAAAGAACAAAGAGATGTTGACTTTTAATTTTTAGCCAAAAATTTAAGCAAAATTAGCAATTTAGGTAGTTTTTTTTATTAAAAACGGTGAAAAAGCCACAAAAGCCCTAAACTATGCATGTTGTAATATATTTACCCCGTAATTTTCTATGACATCAAAAATCACATGCCGTCTCATTGTGATACATTTACCTAAACCCTAATTTTGTACCTATATGACATATTTACTCTTTGTTAAGGTTCCATTAGATAATTATTTAGCCAAAACATTGTTTTTATTTCATTTTAGTCACGTGGGTGATGTTAGTATTTTTTTTTTTTTTTATGGTGCTTGTTGATAGAACCTTAATGGAGGTAAATGTATCACACAAGTACAAGTTTGAGATTCTTTTTTTGTGTTATAGAAAAAAATTTTGAGCACTTGTGTTATGGTGGATGTAATTTGGGAGTTTTGGTGGTACTAATAAATAAAACCAAAATTCTAAAAAAAAAAAAAAAAAATAAAGGGCTTAAATTCCATCAAATGATTGGAAAGGATGTTAATTATATGCACTGGGCTCAATCCAATTCGTCCAAGCCAAGCCCCTGGCCCATGCACTTTTATTAAGTCTATATGTTAAGTCCAACTTGCATTACAAAGACCCCTTGAAAGCCCAGAAACCAGACTATCTCTAGCCCTCAGTTTGTTCATTATATCCTCGTACCAGAAACCAGCCCCATCAAATTGGCTAGAACACTCAACCAACCCAGCCCTAATTCTCGTTCTTGACCCTGCCATTCGAGGGAACGAGGGGAAAGCGAAGCAACCGTGGGAGAGCGCGAAATCGTGAGGAAAAAATCGGTAAAAAAATCCTAGGATGGCTGTGTCATGGTTTTGCAAAATAATCGATTTCTCATCACGTAGACGCAAGGCTGACAAAGCGAAACAAGAAACGAAGGTTTTCTTTTTTTTGTTTTGTTTTTTAGGTTTTTTTTTTTTTTTTTTTTTTTTTTTTTTTTTGAAGTGTGGGTGTGGGGTGTGCTGCTGGGGGCTTCAAAGAAATTCCATATCGGAAGGAGAAAGTCTTGTTGCGAGGGTGAAAAGGACTTAATCGGCATATGTACTGCGCTAGCGAGCATTGGTTTAAAGTGTAAGTTAACCTTATTGTGAGAAAATTAGCCATTAGAACAACGAGCTCAGAAAAAGGCACGTCTCCGAATCCGTGAATAAGAAAAGTAACAATAGTCTCCAGATATATACATCAAACGATTCAACAGAGATCGTTCAATAACTAAAGACATCACAGCCAAACCGTCCTGATAGTTCCTGACACTAACTCCGGCGTCCAACCGGCAGAGATGGAAACCAGAACGATCTTTTCCCTAAATCCGCGCCGTTACCTCGAGCCCACCTCAGAAAACCGCATCCAGCAGACAGCAACAGCAAAGTGCCGCTAAGCTGCAAAAAAGCCGAGATGGAACACGCGCGTTCATGAGTTCAGGAGCCGAGCAAGGAAAATATGCACGCCCATAACAACAAGCTGCTGGAAACCGACTGGCTCAAATACAAAGTAGATTTGAACCAGAAACTAAAAGATTCACACTTGATTTGATTATATTATACTTTTTTCACAAGCAAATCTAGTCGCGTGCTTTACCATCCTTCAAGAAAGCCTGTGTCCTTCCGGCGGCGCTGGTCCTCGTAGTATGGCTGGGCCGGCTGGCCATATCCTTGCTGCCGAGGATACCCCTGTGGCGCGTAACCCTGCGCCGGATACCCTGGAGGAGGATAGCCTTCGACTTTCGGGTACCCTGCAAGTAAAATATTTTGTTTTACGATACCAAGAAAGACCCGCAAAAATCAGAAACGAACATACTACACATTCCCAGGAGACTACAGATGATGAATTTGAGAAATAGCAGAAAAGCATGGCGAATCCAAGAGAACAAGGTTACCTTGCGGGGGAGGGGCGCCGACCGGCGGATGATTCTGGTTGTAGTAAGTGCTCATCTCTCTCTCTCTCTCCTCTCTTCTCTTCTCTTCTCTTGCAAGCGTTTCGGAGCGGGAGAAGACGAAGGTGAGAGAGACGAGGGAGGAGAGGTTGATTTATATAGAGAGAGAGAGAGACCGGGACTTGAGACGTGGGGTTGAGGGAGCACCCAAGAATTTTCTTCTTCTGGAGAGAGGAAGAAACCGACTAGCCATGGCGGTTGACGAACGCGGTATCTTGCCTTAAGGCTTCGTCCAATCTTAATGGCAAAGTAAGCTTACGCGCGCCGACCGCGAAGGTTCGCTGTTGTGTCGTCGTCCACGTTGGAAAGGAGAGAGTTTTTGGAGACGGCCGTTCTGAAACGGCAATCTTCGTCTTTCTCCTCCTATTTTGAAAAGAGCTCCCAGATATTCACGCGGTGCGAGATACTAATTTTTGTGACTAAAGATATTGCTCAAAAGTGACATGGGACGCACATAACGCAACGACACATACACATCGAATTCACATATACCGTGTAATAGTTGCTCATAGAAATCTATTTATTTATAAATAAAAATATACTATAACATAAAATAGTCGATTTTATGTTACTTTGGACCTTTGGTTCATTTCACTGCCTTTTCCGTTCTATTTTGAAAATTTCGTAAGTGGAAAGTACCATACTATTGCTATGTAGACATCTAGATTTTCATTTAAGAATTTTCCAACGTGATTAGAATTTCAGGAGCTTAATCAAAGAGCATAATTAGATGATTCTCGTTAGGATCTTTCTCACGAAGTCTACTCCCATCTCTCATATAAATTCTCTTCTTTTTTTTTTTGTGTGTAAATATCTTGTTTATTGACATCTACATTTTTGCCTAAAAATCATTTTTGGGATAAGACTATATCAGTGACTAACTATTGTGCGGTACTTTTTAGGTGCCAAAATATTTCAAAAATTCATTTATTTATTTTTTTGGTTATTAATACAGCAACTTTTCAAAAGCAATTACATAAGCGGCTCTAGCTGCCCGTGCATTTAGAAAATCCAGCTTGGCATTTTTTTATAAAAGAAAAGCTTGCCTGAGACAATTATATAGTTAGATTTTAAGGAAAAAAATGGCACTATAGTGATCCTCCATCAAGTTTTGGTACTAAATTGATGATAGCAAAGTTTTGGCACTAACACATGACTTGAGTTGTGCAGTGCGCCAATCATGTCAAACAACATCTTTGAATACATTTCTTTTTCATAAAATGAAGAATTGGGATTGAATTGGTCCCGAACATGCTCTGTCATTGTTGTCCATACTCACAAGGTCTGAAGCTTTCGTCTTTCAATCTCAAGAGAGAGCAAAGTCAGAGAAGAAGCAAATGCAAGGCTAGAGAGGAGAGATGAAGAAAATTTTGTTCAGTTCCTCCTTTTTCTTATTAGAGGAAAGTAAATAGATTGTGACTTTAAATGAAATTATTTGTAAAAGAGAGGGTGTGCGTGTGTTTGTGCGTCGGCGTTTGCTTATAAGTCTAAAAATGCATAGAAAATTGGTGGCTAATGCAGAATTTTTATTTTGTGATAAACCATGCAAAAACCGTGAGTTCCCTCCAGGCGGTTGGGAAAAAGGAAGAGAGATAGAGAGAGAGCGTGCGAATCGAAATCCCACCGTCTTCTGGAAATCCGAGCTCATCATTTTCTCCCGGTCTCTGAGCTCGCTCGCTCGCGACCTCCGACTCAACTCCTCTGATGGTCAGCTGTTTAAAATATTTTTGTGTTGTGTGTGCGCTGCGGAAGCATGGTTTTAGTATTATCAATGATAGTTTTTGGTTAGTGATGTGTGCAAGTGCATGGTATAGCTTGTAGAGGATGCATAAGGGATGAGATAGGATAATTGGAAGATATAGGAGACAGGATATGGGGGAAAATAGTTTCATTAGTTGGATAAAATAATTTTACAATAGTTGTGGGAAGTGTTGGTGGAGGAGCTTCATGATATGGATTATATTCTCATACTCCTGTCTCTCTTTTTCATTTGTTGTTCTACCATACTCTCCCCTCTTTCCTATTTATAGGGTGCTTTACCAACATTCTAGATTTGTGTAGAATGTTGTGCACTTAGGCTTAATCTAGAGAGTTCTAGATTATAGTTTGTCCTTTCTTCTTCAAGAGAAATCTACACATGTGCTTCTACATTTTTCTCTTTTTTCCAGAAACTAGTTTAGTAACTCTAGGAAATTCTAGAAAATGGATCAACATTTCCAACAAGCCTCAGGCAACAAGCTGCTCACGGTCACGCTAATATCAGTTAGTTCTCTCTCTCTCGATCGACATTTACTCCACTAGTTCTTTGCGTCGCTTTTTGATCGGTCTCTCTCTCTCTCTACAATGCAGACGCCGCACCTCTCCTCCGAGGCGACGAGCTGCTCACAGTCACGCTAATCTCAGTCGGTTCTCTCTCTCGATCAACATTTACTCTACTAGTTCTTCGCGTCGCTTTTTGATCGGTCTCTCTCTCTGTGCAATGCAGACGCCGCACCTCTCCCTCCGATCCGCCCCCCTTGCCGCCGCTGGCGTTGCCCGGTCCAAACTCCGTACGTCTCTCTCCGATCCCCTGCTTTTCTGCTTTGAACTGTGAAGAACATCTCTCTCTGTTATTCTCTCTCGTTTCACCATAGAGCTCAAGGAAGAAGACGAACTACAAACTTCTAACTTCACTTGCTTTACTGTTGAAATACGTTCACATGTAAACTGTAGCATCTTCAGCATTTTTCTTTATTGCCACAAACGCAGCATCAGCAACGCTTTGGTAAATATTATCGCATTTGAGCATATCTTTGATAACGCTTCATCCTCCAGATACACCCAGATTTGAAGGCATCGCCAATTTCTCCTTCCTCTTCTTTCTGTAGTTGCTTTGATTTCTCTAGCTGTACGAAGGAGTCTGAAGGGACAAGTTTTATCAGAAATCCTCAGGATTTTCCTTCTGATTGACGGTCAGAGCTTTTTGTTTATATTAACGGTTTTTTGTTTACGCTTGTTTTAGTGGTTTGTTGTTCTCTCTTGCTACATTTTTCCTTTTTCTGTTTACTGGCTGGTCTTGGAACCTCTTTATGGGAGTGCAGAAAGAGAGTTATGTATTTTTATTGATTTACTGAGTTCCGATTTCAATGGCGAAGATTCGCAGCACGAGTTCACCTAGGAGATTTACTGAGTTCCGATTTCAATGACGAAGATTCCCAGCTTCCAGATCTGGAGCGGTCGCTCTCCAGGAAATTCAGTGATTTCAAAAGTCTTGGAACCTTGTGATACCAAGAGCTCCTTTCATTAGGGCTGTGAGTATATGCAATTAGTTGCTTTTGAGTTAGATGTGTCTTACTAGAAAATCTTCATGCATCTGATTCTTTCAGGTGGTATTCCTGACTGAATTTTTTTTGTGTGATTGCAGGTAAGAGAAATTAGCAACACCATAAACAATGCTATCACTAAGTGGACACAGGAAGCTCTATATGCTATTGTTAAAAATATTTTTGTGTTGTGTGTGCGCTGCGGAAGCATGGTTTTGGTATTGGTTATAGTTTTTGGTTAGTGATGTGTGCAAGTGTATGGTATAGTTTGTAAAGGATGGACAAGGGATGAGATGGGATAGTTGAAAGATATAGGACACGGGATATGGGGGAAAATAATTTCATTAGTTGAACAAAATAGTTTGATAGAGATACAGTAGAGATGTAAGACCTCTCATGGTGGAGGGTTCACCTCACACACAAGGTGGAGGGTTTTCCTCTCACACACCTCAAATGATGAACTCTATGCCTATTTATAGGCGTAAGTTACCGCCTTAGAGGATTTTAGACTTCTCTTGAATGCTGGACTTATCTAGACTTTTCTTACATACTAGACATTTCTAGACTTCTCTTACATGCTGGACATCTCTAGACTTTTCTTTTTTTAAGGATTCTTCTTGACTTTTCTAGCTAATATCAATCTTGAAGTTTCTAGAAAGTTTTAGAAAAAATGGATCATAATTTCCAACAGCTATTCAGGAGGTATCGGTGCCTTCTGCTAGTTTCATTTGATACGCACTACGAAAAAAATTCAGCAGTTTCTTTCTTTATGCAGGCAGCAGAGCATTTTCTGGTGGAATTATTTGAAGACGCAATGCTTTGCGCTATCCATGCAAAGCGCGTTACCCTTAGTAAGTCCTATTTAATTTCAAATTATGCTATGTGTGTTGGGCTATGATTTGCTTCATCATAATATTATTTTGCTCTTTTCATCACAGTGAAGAAGGATTTTCAGATTGCTCAACGGCTTAGAGGCAGGGGCCCCTCATGTTGGTAAGGCAGGGCCCCTCATGTTGGTAATAAATGACAAAAGTGAGTACATTGAGCATGTGGCACTGAAATTATGAGCAAAGTTTTAAAGTAATGTACATCAGTACCTACTTAAAACTAGAAAAGGGAAGGTAGATCAGATATTAGTATAGAGTAGAAGAAATTCACCAAACCATATGATAAAATTGCTTCAGCACAGGAAGATATAGCTAAAATACTAAATAATTAACACCAACTAAGGTTTTCAAATATATGATGCAGAGGAGAAGCAGATACAATTCACTCACAATAAAAGCAAGTGGAGTCTATATCATATTTTCAAAATAGTTATGTCAATATTATATTCAAAGTAGCTACATTGATTTGGAAACTCTTCAGGATATTATGACAATATAAGCCGAGCCACCTTAAGTACTTAATGTGGAAAAATATTCAAGATTATCTTGTAGCGGCATGAGATCTTTGACTAAGGACATCTTCCAAGCCCACACAACCAAAAGAATGACACCAATCAAAAGACCAAGGTTTCCATCATGACCTGTGCTGAACATGTTCAGGATTAATAGCCTTGCTCCGTTAAAACTAGAAGTGATTTGATGCTGCTAAAATCTCATTCATTCCCTGTTCTATCTTAATGTTTTGTTTAAAGGTTGGAGTCTCCCAGTGTTAAACTCTTGGGTATAATGATTGTCATCTCTATTGGAATCTTATTAACAGGTATGTAATGGATTTTTAATTTGTTTGTTCTATTTATTTATGGATTATGCCTTGCCAGTATTTTACGTTAGAAGCCCAGATGCAGTAATCTTTTTAAGTTACTGCAGGAATGTACTAAAATTTATGAGTCAAGATGTCTTGGCCTTAATAATTTCTTTTGTAATTTTCTCTGGGCTTTCATGATTTTTCCTTTTTTGCCTTGGCTTTTTTTTTTTTTTTTTTTTATTTTCTGCTTCTCAGTTGCAAAGGAGACTGCATTTGAATTCTGGGGGTTTATTTTTGTTATGCTTGCTACTGTTATGTCTCAATGAACCCTTACCCCACTTAGAATATGGAGAGAGCAATATAAAATATCACCATCTGATTTTCCTTTTTCCCTTTCTTTTTTGTCGGGGAAAGGAAAAGAGAATAAGGGGAGGGGGGGGGGGGGGTGGGAGGGAGGGGAATGCTAAGTTATCTGGAGATCTTACGTAAACACTCTCGACTGATTTATCCTTCCACGCAGGAGCCTGCAAATTAGCAGATGAGCCAAACGAATAGAATTAAGTTTGTATAGAATTCACTTTGTCACTAGTAACTATTTGGGAGGTGGGTTTTTAGAGTTTGATCTTAGACTTGTTTTCGGCCTACAGAGGCTGTGCGCTGTAGTAGGAAATGTATTCTCGGCCAGTGCCTCTTTTCTTGGGAAATCTAGAAGGTAATGCATGCTTTGATTTGCTGTTCGAAGTGCCAAAGGCATCCATTCAATGGAAACTATTGACTGTCCACATGTTTAGGTATCTATCTCGATATAATTGCACTTTGATGGAAATATGAAAAGGAAGCTAAGATAGCCCTTGATTAACAAAGTTTGGTTGTAAATTCTGATTAAGATGAATTTTCGGCTTGTGAGGATTAAACTTCATGCTTATAAGAATCTAAAACCATCGAATCTTTACTGAAACATGGGAAAACTATTGGATCCATTATTTTGGTATTTCCGGTGCTCTAATCATCGATCTCCATGCCTCTCGCCGCTTAGCATTTCATGGCATTCATTTACCCGAGATCATGATCTATTTTTTACCATGATGGGAATTAGTAGACTTTCGTGGAAGTGTCACAATATACGATAAATAGAATAAGTTATACAGCAGGAAACGCGTGCTTTATTTGATCTCTTTGTTGCAATCTCATATGGGTCTCACGGTTCTTGGACTTGTCATAGCAAATTGGTTGATCTAATAGAATTAGTCTGCAGTGACGCTGCTCTTTCACAAATAAATTGAACTTGACATGGTAATTCATTACTCGTCATGAGATTGAACTTGCAAATGTGCTTGACGTGTCTGATCTCATTTAATTTTGCATTTGCATTTGCTTATTGATGCTGAAGGAAGGTTCATAGATATGATGTGGTAATTGTGAAACATGAGAGGTTTTCCACCGATATAATTGCAATGCTAATCAGTTTGAGATTTGGATGAGCCGCTTAGGCTTAGGGCCAACGTGAGATGGGAAGATCGACTTATGCTTTGTACTTACCGATCTTTGTCATAGGTATGGAACTTATGCTTTCGTTGAAATTTTTGCCCTTGAAGACGCTTCCTTTGGAATTTAGTCTTTTGGAGCATCTGTCTTCAATGATACATAGACAAATGATCCTGAGACAGCTATTTGTAGTCCACTAAACTAGTTGGTGAAACTTTTATATCGTTCTAGATATTAGTAATGTTGGACACTTTTGCCTTCCTATGTTGTGGAAAGTTGAATTAAGTCGTACCATTGGATAGGCTTGCCAAGATATGGAGAAAGCAAAAAAGGCAACAACATCGTTCTAAACATCAGTCACAATTATTCTTGTCCAAATTCCTCTCCTTTCTGGGCTTGCAAGTTGCAATTATGAAACTCAGGACATACCGACATTGCAAGTTTTGTGTTGGGGAAAGGCAGAGAAGTCAGCTTGAATGGAAAATAGGAAATCTACTCTTCCATACCGCAACAATAGAAATGCATAGTACATTGCAGAGACCAAAAGGAGAAACATTTTATGCCTCCGGCAACGCCCCTTAACAGCTTTGATCAATGAAAAGGGCTCTTCAAGGGATTACATCTTTGCTTTGTTGGGCAACAATTCAACCATACGCTTGGTACAATGAAATGAAGTATGAGATGAAAATGGAACTCACATACATTTTCGAATACCATCAAAGCTGCATAGACCGAGTATAATAAGAAATTGAACAGTTTAAGAGTAGTCAGAAGACTACAATTAATGGTAATTGGTACTCATTGCAAACTGCTTAAATGGTGCACATGATTCTATGGGTTCAATTCACACGCAATAGAATCTTCACAATCTAGATAATCATGAACAGAGCTTAATAAAAAATTTCTGCTTCTGGTAACTTAATTGATTAACTTAGTGTGACATTCCCAACTAGAGGTGACAATGTGAGGCAAAACTTTACATCAAAGTGTCAGAATACCCAACTAAGTGAAGATGGAGTCTGTCTTCGGAGAACCAGATTTGGAAAAATTCACTTGGATGATTACCTGTGTAGCGAATACAAATAGCTCTCCCAGTGCAAAAAGAGCTATGAAACCATACAGGCTCCTCAGACAGAAGGCGGTGAAGCAGAAAACAGCACCTAGAAAGGTTGTTCCACCAAGAAGCTGCATCGAATGACAGAGAAATTACCGGTGTCGAAGGAAAAAGAGAACAATCGATGCAAAAGGGGTCATAACAACCCCCACAAGAGAAACAAAACATTTGCTCTAGATTCACCGACATGATAGAAGACTTCTCTAAGTCTATGACATAATTGGTACTTAAAGAGGTAGATGCCACTGGGTGGAGAGAGAAAGATATGGACCAGTGACCAAAAAAGCAATGGGTCCAATAGAAAAGAAATTTTTATTTCCCGGAAGATGAGACACTGTGAGAGAGTTTTGAAACCGTATCTTAAAGAACATTACTACGGATCACATGTTACAGTTTTCAAGCATCCATTTATCTTTGTTCAAGTATAAACAGGCTCAGGGACCCAAATATCGTAAACCTAAAACATAAATGGATTAATAATGGGATCATAAATAATGCCAGAACTTACCTTAAAAGCATTAGAGATGGTAGCATTCATGCGATCAAGAACAAATCCACCAGCTAATGTTCCAAAATCCCACGATGATGGTAATTCCACCAAACATCATATCTCGCACTACTCTTGTTAACCAGAAATATGTACTTACTAGATGGCCAAAAAACTGCTTACACTTTTTTAAGAGAACTTGCAATACATTTAAGAAAACACTACAACGACGCTAAAGGAAAGCAGCCATGATAAGCTAAATTCTGCAAACACTGATACCATATGATAGATGTTATAACCAGCCTTTGGCCCCCAATATGAGTATGCTCAATGACAAAGTTGTAGGCAATATAACCTGTCATTTAACAAGTTATACATGTCAAAAGATTTGCTGTGTCAAAACAATAGCAAATAATAAACACATAATTAGCAATGTAATATCTTATTCTACCAATGTCATTAATGAATAAATAAATAATATGTTGGTAAAATCTATGATAGGCTAGTGGCCTACAAGTGAAGAAAACTACAAAAATTGAATTACCCAAAACATTCGCAACAAAAACTTGATCAACCATAAGTGCTTTCATATCTTTTGAAATTCTTGCTACTTCATTCCGTTATTGTGGACAAACAGCCTATCTCCTGCAAAGAAATAAATGAGCTCATAAAAAGAAGGCATTGAGATACAAATATAAGTCCTTCCCCTCCTCCACCCTCTTCCCTCCATTCTCTTTCTATCTGTCCCTACACATTCATGCTCATATGCATCAATCTTCTGCCAGCAAATAGAAAATATGAGGCTCCAATTGCAAAAACTTGAATAAATTATTCGAGCAAACGTGAAATTTGGGGTAGCAAGAAATGTTACGTGAAAACGACATATGAAAAAAATCAACTAGTAAAAAAAAAAGGTTTGCAAAATACTAATGTAGAAAGTGGTATATTGATTATGTAATTGATGTATACGATATTTTTCTCCTAAGAGGAAGAAAGTAAATTCTTCTATTCGTTATCGTGTCTTCATATGAAGGGAAATATGCATGTTGAACTCGTCCTATGTTCATGATGATTTGTCGCAGGCCGCCAATCAATTTCGCCATGTGTTATGGGTTTTTTGTACTTAATTTCAAGAACATCGCAATGTCATAGCTTAGTACCCTCAAAGCCCTCTATTCCATGCTTAATCCAAGATGACAAGGGAAGCTCCTTTCAATTATCTTCTGTTAACTTCCTTCTTTATTGTATTTTCTTTTCCTCCTTCAACTTCATCTGCCAAACAAAGTAAATTTGCTTCCAAATTCTAAGGAATCAAAGCGGTCGATCATCCCCGCCACCACGTTCTTCCAAATTTTAAGGAATCACATAAATAATTATCAAACTTTAATTTAATATACAATTTAATGTATAAATTTTAATTTATTCAATGTAATTCTTCAACTTTAGCCTAATATGCAATGTGATACATGAATTTTCAAATTTACAGTGTATAATGTAGTTTGAAGATTACAAAGAACAAATTAATTTAGGGATCATATTATTTATTGAGCAAAGTTTTGTGATCAATTCCATGGTAGATTGATGCTCAACCAAATATCTCCAGGATTTTCACTTACTTTCTCTTCTTGAACGGATATATCAATCAATTTTTGGACTTTACTCAAGCAAATGCTTGAGTGGGCTCGTCAAAGAGCCGAGAGCCCACTCTAATTCACCCCAAACGACATTGTTTCGGGTGTTGGCCAAAATAGAGCCCTTAAATCGACCAAAACGACATCGTTTTGGCATAATTTGAATTTTAATATAATATAAAAATTAATTAAATTAAATTTAAAACAAAATAATAATATAATTTATATTTATTAAAAAAAAAAAGAGAAGGAGGAAGGCAGCCGACGAGTGAGGGTTGAGCCCTCACCACCGCCACCTCCCTCGTCGTCGCCAAAAGGTGGGGGAGGGTCGGCCGTGACCGTCGAGCCGAGCCGAGGGCCGGCCCCTAGCCAACCGATGGAGAGGGCTTGCGTGCCCTCGCCCCAAATCTGGGCGAGGACACACAAGCCCTCGCCGCCGACGAGGGCCGCCGGTCCTCGGCCGGGGCTCAGCGGCCACGCCCCCCTCACCGCCGGCTGCCTCCCTCCTCCTCCTCCCCCCTTTTCTTCCTCCTCCTTGGCCGCCAGTGCTTCCCCTCCTCCTCCTTGCCCCCTCGGTCGAATGCGGGCGAGGGTCAACGGCCCTCTCTCGGTCGGGCCAAAGGCCGCCGCCGCTAGGGGTCACCTTAGCAGACAATGGCCCTTAGCCCGGCCGGGCGAGGGCTGCTGACCCTCGCCGCCAGTCAACTGGGGTCACCGGCCCTTGTCCAAGTCCCGGTGACCCCGGCCGACCCTCCCCCCTTTGTCACCGGCCCTTCTCGGCGACGGTAGGGAGCGGTGGCGGTGGCTCGGGGCTCGGCCCTCGGCCACCACCCCCATTTTCCTTTTATCTTTTTTAATTTTTTTAATTTTAAAATTATTATTTTTTAATATTTTAACTAAATTTAATTTAATTTAATTTAATTAATTTTTATATTATTTTTTTATCACATCAGCCCAAAACAACGCCGTTTTTGCATTATTTTGCCATGTCAACATGCAAAACGATGTCGTTTTGGGCTCACTTCGCCAGAAAAATGCCACGTATGGAATTGGGCTAGATTTTGGCCGGATTGGCACTCAAGTGATCCATTTTGCTACGATTTTAGCACTTAAGTTTACCTTTCATAAGTTATAACACTTAAGTGTCCCTTTCTGCTAAGCTATGACACTCCGGGGTCCGTATCTCTAAAAAAACTTATTACCCTGGACTCAAGCAAGTTGTACATAATTCATATGAAAATTAATTGTCCTATTTGATATTTAATCAAAATAATTCCTTAAGCTAACTTTTCCATTGTTCATATAGAAAGGACAGAAATAATAAAGTAAGAAGAAGAAGAAGAAGAAGAAGAAGAAGAAGAAAAGGCAGCAGGAGAAGAGGAGGAGAACGAGAAGGAGGAAGAGAATGAGAAGGCAGCAGGAGAAGAGGAGGAGAACGAGAAGGAGGAGGAGAATGACAAGTGGGAGGAGGAGGAGGAGAAGCAGCGGAAGGAGGAGAAGGTAGTGCATGGGAATGGTTTTGTTCCTCTATTCTTTTGTTCCTTTACTCCCCGAAACAAAAAAGAACAGAAATCAATTTGATAACGTTAATTAATTTTTCTATTCCACGAAATATAAAAGTAGTTGAGGAATAGATTTGAAAAATAAATAAAAAATAAAAATAAAAAGTAACTTCTTATTCTCGACAATAATTTCTAGAAATAAATCATTTTTTTTTTCTCCTTTTCTTTCCTTCTTCTTCCTTGTTGCTCCCCACGGGTTGCCGTCTACGCGACCGATCGCCGCCCACCATCCACCGCCGATGTTGTCGTCGCCGGACAACCGCTGCTGCCCACCAACCGCTACCCACCGACCGCTACCAGCTTCCCATGGCCAATGATCACTCGCCACCGCTAATCGCCAATTGCCCGCCGTTAGTAGATTGTTGCTGTCCGCCACCACCACCACCCCTCGATCGCCGCCGCTGGCCAATAATAAATTATGAATAGGAATGCATTTAGTACAATTTGCAAAAAGAATAAGAACGCGTTTGACCGTTGGCGCTCGCCACCGTCGCGGTCGACCGCCAACTACCCACCTCCACCGACTGCATTATTTTACTCTGAAATTATTCTAGAAAGTAGAAATATAAAAGAACTATTTCTGAAAAGAAATTATTCCATGAAGCCTAAATGTCATCAGAGTAGTACAACACTTCACGAAGTGACAAGAATCACGACGTACGCTTGCATACACGACAAGGAGCAACGGCAAAAAATTAACGAGAAGGAACCACATTACCATCGCTGCTGCCGCCACCACCGCCATTCATCTCAGAATCCGAAAACGGAACATAAAAATATTCATCGACGCCGTGGCTGCCGCCAATCACACTATCACTGTCCTCTTGCCCATCGCACTCCCTCTCTGAATCGTCTTCGACAAACACTGATAAAGACCCAAAATATATATATATATCAAGAAGCCTACCGAGCAAAACTCCGCCAAGAACCCACCGCGCAGGCTCAAAAAAAAAAAAAAATCCCACCAGCACGCTTAGAAAAACAGCCCGATCGGTCCGGCGTGCCGATCGGACTCCGATTCTGCGCCCTCTTCGCAAGGACCGAGCAAGAAAGCCGCGACCGGCAAGCGAGATGGAGGAGCCCCGAACTGCCACCGCGATCGGAGGCCCCCGGCCAAAGAGAGGGGAAGAGAGAGGGGGGGGAACGGAAAGCGAGGCGTACCCATAGTACTTAGATCAATTTGCAGTCCTCATAGTAACACCCAAAGGGTATAGCTGTCCCGGTCATCTCTTCCCGATACCTAAACTAATAAAAAGAAGGGTTTCATTAGTCTTCTTTCTAATTAATTTGTTGTGATTAGGGGCATGAAGATTTATGGGAGAGTCCTATACTTCCAATATGATAACCTAACCTAATCCATCTACTTGAGAGTAACTAACAACTATGGTAATGAATTTAATTGGGTAAAACGCATTCATGCGTGTCATTGTCCTAAACGTTTTCGAAGCCACCGACTATTAGATTGATCACCCTTTTCATTTGTTCCCTCCGAATAACCTTAGCCATCACATGTTTTGCTCCCCCTATTAAAAAATCATTATGTTCTTCCCGAAAGAATCCCACTATTGTGTACATATTAACTAGGCACCATTATCATAAATTCGAATACACACACATACACACATACATACATACATACACACACATATATATGTATGTATGTATGAGAGAAAACACCCAAAGTAAAAAAAAAAAAAAAAAAAAAAAAAAGATTAAATTGAGCTAGCGAGTTGGTTTTAAAATAAGTAATTAATTTCTAACATCATAATACCTAGGACCTCTTATTTTTTAACATATAGGAGATGAAGTAATTATATATATATATATATATATATATATATATATTATGTGTGTGTGTGTGTGTATAGAAAAGGGAATGAAAATGATTGCCTGGAGAAATTTCGGCTTCACGCTCTTGGCGAGCTGAAAAAGCAGGAAAGGAAGATCGGATACCATTAGTCAAAAGACTACATGCCGTTTCTGCATGGTGTTTGGCATATTTGCATGCGTCGGATGTTGTCAGAGCGTGACGTGCCCTCTGTGTCCTCAAGGCGGCGTCACGCCGTCGTTCGCTGCGATTCCTGCAGCTTCCTTTGGGCATCTCTTGCATGGTTTCTTCTTCTTTCCCACAGAGAGAGAGAGAGAGAGAGAGAGAGAGAGAGAGAGATGCTGATTCTGAGGGAAGATATTGTCTAGGGTTCTTGCGCAGTATATATGCGACAGAGGGTTGGTCAATGTATGCTTTATTGTTAAATATTATTAGCATAACTTTTTGACAGTTTAGTTATACGTTTATATGCATAAGTTAACCTTACATTTGTATTGAAGAAGACTTCATCCAATGCTAAATGGATCAGTTTTTCTTTTATGAGATCCATAAACATCTCATTTAAATATTAGACGTTTAGAGAATTCTATTATCAGCTCCAAAATACAGATACATATACGATAGTATCAACATGAGGAAAACGGTTGAAATAGTAAAGTTTAGTCTTTCTTGATTACATTCGTGCTTCAAATCAAGTCAACTCTCCTAATATTGTTGGTAATTAGTTCCTAAATCCAAAATTGATCAATGTATCCTTTTTAACTAACGAAAATAATAATTTTTTTAATTAGTTTTCTCCCAATTTATGTATTATTTTCATTTTTACAGCAATTGAGGTTAAAACAGAGATTTCCTTAAAAAATCATACAAATCCCTTAAAAGTCATGTGCATTGCATATGCTAACAAAAAAAAACAAATAATAATAACGGAGAATTAACGCATTGAGCATTCAACATGAAAGTCTATCACACTCACCTAGGAGCATAAGTTAAAATGTATCCTTATAGACATAGCAAAGGTCATCACATAGAGATGGACGGTGAAATGGAAGTCGGACAATCGTTTTTCTAGAGGGATCGAAGATTGTCAACCGACTTAACTATAATTTTCATAAAGAAAAAAGAGAAATAAATATCAATGCACACACACATTTAACTTAAAAAACACTACACACGGAATGTATATCGTGCTTGAATCAAAACCCCGCAATCCACCCACGTATCCCAAATTTGACAAATTGGAATCCAAAACCTACCACGAGCTTTGATCCCCATCTCTCGAAACCTACCTGATCATGCCGGTCCTGCAGCTTTTGCTTTACCTCTAACTCCCTATCATCCAAAAAAAAAAAAAAAAAAAAAAACAAGGAAAGAAAATTGCTCTTCTCAAGTGCTCATGATGCTCATCCTCACACAAAACTCGGTGCAAAAAGTCCCCCTCTGTTACATCCCCCTGTATTTTGAAACCGCCGGTCGGGTCGACGCTTCCAGCCATCTGATCCTCCGAGCTCCGACTCTGATGACGACGGTGGTGGTGCTGGTGAGATCACCGTCAATCGGATCGTTCAGGGTATAGAGGACTCGATCGACGGCTTACGAAATGGCCAAAAGAAGGAGCATCACAAAACGGTCAAAGAAACCATAAAGCATCATGACTTTATCAGTTTATACATATATAATTTAAATTTGCATGGCGTGACAAAAATATTAAAATTTATGAATTTGATAAATACCCCCCCGAATTGATCATTCGAGCAACCTAAATCGGGAGCACCTATTAATATCTCGAAGCCAAGAAACGATGAATAGATAGGGACATCTATCGGTTCGTCAAATATATACGAAATGCTAAACCTTCGAGCTGCAGGGACTTTTACATTCATGTGTATCCAACACGTGCCTTCTTAACTTGATGGTTTGAAATTGAGAAGTTTGAGATATTTCGTTGATTCTTTTAGCGAGATAATCATTAGATTGCACAAGAACCTTGCTTCAAATACTTAGTTTCCATCTTTTTTAAATAAACCATATATGTGATTATGACTCCTAGACTACTCAAAACTTAGAGGGTCATGTACAGGCTCTTACAAAACCTTTCCCTTTCGGAATCACTAGTGTAAGAAATTAACGTCATTTGAACGTTCCCCTCTTCTTTCTTTCTGCATGCCCTGGCCCGGTGGACACCAAAGGGCAGTCAGTCACCACTAACAAGCTATCATGAGCTTCGTATTTCACCGCAAATGGCGCATTGGCAACTTTATTCAGGTCTCCACAAGCAATACCCAGATAAGAAAGTTTGCATGATAAGAACGTAATATGCCACATCAACAGTGCGCTCCAATGCACATCTATGTGCATTATTTTCTCTTCGTCACAACAGAGGTTACACAAAATCAACATGCCTCCAGTTGACCTAAGGCAGGTGGTAAGTAAAGCAACAATACATACAGCAGAGGAAATCGGGTACATCTCATTTACAAGAAAGAGCAAGCAAAAGCGCACAAGAAGAGAACTGGAGAAGTCAGTCAGGAAGTTATCAAAAAATTGTGGCTGCAGCTGGTCCTGTATTTACTGTGGCTGTGGGTGTTGCTCCCCCTGCCAAACCCAAACAATGTCTTCAAGAGCAGGTCTTATATCATCTTTTATTGCCTTCTTAAATTCCATCGTATCCCCGCTAGCTTTCTTAAGTTCGATCAAGTGAAAAGATGGGGTGATCTCAAAGATCTCCACATCAATGCCAAGGATCCCCTTCCTACCTTCCTTAGTCCATTCCAGTTTCAGCAAACCCGTCTCCTTCTTCATCACCTTCAGCCTAAAGCAGTTGGCGATTTCATGTAGCTTAGATAAGATGACAGAAGCAGGTTGTCCTGAGGTGAATCTTTCCTCTCTTTGCGGGGAGAATTTCTCAAACAAGCGGGAAAGATCGAAGCCGGCAGAAAAAGAGATGATATCAAAAGCGTTCAGATATGGAGGTTTTTCATGCTCTGCCTTTGACTCGTTAGGAATACTGCTACTCTCAGAAGAACTAGAACTGCTCGACTGTGCGACACCCTTGTCCCTGTTCTCCATTTTCCGCATAATCTGTTTGTCGGAGATTAAACCTTTTCTAAACCAAGAACTTTCCTTTATCTTGGCTATGGAAATCCTCGTACTAGGGTTTGGGTCTAATATTTTTCTTATAAGGCACCGAACTTCTGGAGGGAACCAACTAGGGCATTTAAAATCTGCCTGCCTATCTTCCTATACATCTCCATCAAATTCGAATCATGAAAAGGAAGATAGCCTGCCAATAGAACAAACAATACCACTCCACATGACCAAATATCAGCTTTGGCCCCATCATAGCCTTTTTGGCCAATCACTTCAGGAGCCACATAAGCAGGAGTGCCACAAGTTGTATGGAGCAGCCCATCTTGGCGTTTGCATTCTGCAAGTGCACTTAATCCAAAATCAGACACCTTCAGATTGTCGTTCTCGTCTAGGAGTAAATTCTCTGGCTTGATGTCTCGATGATAAACATTCCTACTGTGGCAGAAATCAACCGCATTCATAAGCTGTATGAAGAATTTCCTAGCGGCATCCTCCTTCAGCTTTCCTTTAGCAACCTTATTAAAGATCTCGCCACCTTTAGCATATTCCATGACAAAGTAAATTTTACTCTTGGTGGCCATTACCTCATAAAGCCGCACAATGTTAGGGTGCTTAACAATTCTCATAACAGAGATTTCTCGCTTGATTTGTTCCATCAGACCAACTTTCAAAATTTTTTCTTTGTCTATGACCTTAATAGCTACAACCTGGCTTGTCTGAAGACTTCTCCCATAGTAGACTTTTGCAAAGGCGCCTTGACCAAGGAGTCTTCCTAGTTCATATCTTTGAGTCGACACACTTGATTTATTTTCCATACCAAATTAAAAATAAATAAATAAATCTAAACAGCAATGCTATGGTGCTGGAGTAAATATATTCAAGCCGCTTAACCGTCTCCACAGAAATATTGCACTAGAACAACAGCCATTACATGACTAGAGGATCCATTCTGAAGTTGAGGCAATAGATCTAAACAGTTGCGTGCTAAATCGCCGGTCTCATCATGCATTGGGAAGGACAGCTTTCTTACTCTTCCAACCTCATGAACACTTGAGACGGGGTCTACTTCTGTTGGACACATCTTTCAGCATTCCCTATGTTCCCCGTTGAGCAAGATCTAGCGAGGCCTGAAAGACGTTATATAAAAAGCTAAAGCTTTCAAGAGAGACTTGATAATTTGGGGAATGTTCAGACAAATAAATCCTCCAACCTGAATACAAAAGGAAGAATGTTTACTAAACAATCAAATATGAGAATGCCAACATACCCCACTGAGAACATCCCGGGCAACTTCTGGTTTACCCATTAAGGCGATTTCAGTTCGCCATTAAGTAACCACGTCTTGTTAATCGTTTAATCACATATAGTCCCATGTTGTCTGCTTAAGTTTATATCCCTGTTTAGTATTTTCTATCCATTGCTCCCTTTTTAAAATTACATATAACCAAAATTTTGAATTTTGAAATCCTGGCAAAAAAGTTTATGTCCCGCGTTCTTACATCATTTGCACATAACATGTAATCTAAAATAATTTAGGTGATTTGGAATGACATCTCCAGTTGCCGATATACCTCTTCAGACGTGAGTAGAAACTTCCAAAAGTTGGGCGTCATTGAGTATGTCATGTCATTCAAGTAACAAAATCTCATTCAGCACAATCAAATATGGAAGAGATAAAGAGGGAGGGCGAGGAAGAGAGGGGGAGAGAGACAGAGACAGACACAGACACAGAGACGAGACAGAGCTTGACAAAAGAAACAAGAAAAATTAGACATATCACATGACTTGACCATTATACCTGTATACCCACTGTCATTGATTTTCCGTAGAATCAATGAAATTAAATCAACGAAAGCAAAAGGCAGAGTCATAAGAATGGAGAATCCATCACATTCATTGCAAGAGCTCATTATGAACTTTTAGCAGATCTGATGATAATGTCAGCTCATGAAATACCAGAGTAACACTTTTTCCTCTTCTATCTACACCCCCTAACTGTTCTATCCTATGCCATTAAAGTAATGGACTCCTGGTCAGCACAATCACAAGAATGATTTTAACCACTGCCTTCAGCAGAGAGGATCAAAGTTGAGAAGTATATCACAGCCAAACAGTCTCCCATCACGTGCAAGTTAACTCGTCATCTTAAGGCTTGGCTGTTTGCTAATTACCAGCATGTTGGTAGAGGACATAACCACCTAGATTGGTAAATAAGGAGCCAAAAAAATATGAAAATGTGATTTTCAAGCTGTAGAGAGATGAAAATATTGACTGGAAAGATTATTCAAGATCAAAGCAATTAAAACTAATTGCTCCTAAGCTCTAATCAGCTCATGTGGAATCAGAACTTTTGGATCACCCCATGGAGGTTCTCCAGAAATGTTAACGTCAGAAATTTGAGCTTTGATTTTGAAGCGGTCACAAACTCTTCTGTACTGTTGATGATAGCAGCTCATTTTCTTCCAAGTTTACCAAAGCATGTTATGTACAAAATCATCTTCATAATTAACTCAGATAATTTGATTGGTTGGCCAACATGAAACACCAACAGGGAATAGGTAACTACTACACACACAACAGATGTCTGAGGGGTCTGCACACACGTGGAGAGACAGTAGGAGGGTCCATTACCCATCTCATATTCCAGGGCTTGCAAAATCAACTCGACCTGGAAAATGGCATATGTTATTTTACTTGAATTAAGGAAACCATGCCATCAAGAACACGATCTGATTTCAACAAGAAGCTCAATAAATTGAGAAGTCCTGAAAAATTGGCAACCAAATGCTTCATATCCATAGATAAATAAGAATCTGTTTCTGTTATGTGTGAGCGCTATGATAGACTTGGAAGCATTGTGCAATCTTGTGCCATTGAAGGAAAAATATCTTGCTTTAAATTATTTGCAAAGAAAATATCAACATCAAAGCATAGCTATGAAATGACGATCAACCAGCAAAGAGCAAACGAGACTACAATAGAAATTTTAAAATTCTGACGTATGCCCTGCCTACAAACAGTAGCTCATAAAGTATTACACGCCAGCAAACACATACTTTGTCAAAATCTTTGACCAAATTAGCCTCTAGAGAAGAATTGTTCTCATACTCAGCCCAAAGTTCCTTGATCTCTTCAGCTACAGAAAGAGAATGTGAATTGGAGTCAAACTCAGGAGCGAAAAGGTAATCCAATATCTAAAAGATGAGAAGATTAGTACCCCTCATCTCTCCACCAAGAACTTGACACATTTCATCTAAAGCTGCTTGTTCTCTCCTACTCTTTTCCTCTTTAGGCACGCCATCTGCTGGTGTTATATCTCCAACAATAGCTACAGAATTCAAGATGCAACTTCATTCAAAGTGATGACACAAAATGAAGCCTGTGATGGTCTTGGGAGAATGAAAACTACACGAAAAATCCAAAGTAAACTATAACCAAAGCACTTCATATCCTTTCTCTTCTTTTCTCTAGTAAACATCTAAATCAATTCTTTCCTTTCAAACATGCCTCTTCCAAGTACGAAGATATTCCCCAATAGTGGGCTAGACAAGACAAGACAAGACAAGAAAATTGATATATCTTTAAAGGTGCTAATTCTATACAGAATAACATCAACAGTAGCTCCCCAAATAAAATACTTATCCAATTAGAACGGTCTTTGGAGATCCAACTGTAAGAATAGAAACAAGAATTAATGAAAGATCAGTCCATATCAGCCATTAGCATTTACAGTCATAGTAGAAAAATTTGCATGAACCAACAACAGCAACAGGAAATCAGAAAAGCACAGAATGGGCCAACATAATCACAAAATTAAAGAAATTGAGCATGAAAATCAGACGGATAACTATACCACAGCAATATCATTCACAATCGCTATCTTGATGCACCTGTGGAAGGGAAAAGAAGTGATGTGAGAACACGGGAAAGGCATAAAAGTGACATGGAATATCAACAGAAAAGTTGGTATGGATGCATGTGCCATTTGGTCAAGAGCATTATGACAAACAAAAATCTCGACTTTATAAGAAAAAGAACATGCAAAGTTCTTTCCTGCCAATTAGCATGAACAAATCGAGACACATTTTTAGGAGGAGTTTCATTGGGATGTAAGGTTGAAAACAAATCATTCAAATTATAGCTACTTTTCTTTTGACATGTAAACTACATACCTACTTTCTATTTTAAAAGCTTAAATTATTAGATGAATGCATGGTTTAATATTAAATATACTAATACTTTGCCTTAAGCTGTTAGATGAATATGTAGCTACTAGATGAATGCGCGGTTTAATTTTTAAATATTCTAATACTTCCCCTTCCCCTCACACTAGTAGACTAAACTTTGGCCTAAGTCAAGCATTAAAATATATAATTGAGAAGGCAAATAAAAGCATTAAAGATCTGAACTAAGGAGGTCCCTACTCTTATACCATCTAAGAAAGTCCAACCAAAAAGATTAAGTTGATAGATGGAGGAAGACCACATAAACATAAAAAGTTTTTAGGACTCCTCGTCAAGTGATGCGGGACAATATTTCAACACTCCTAAAATGGTTCAAAGTGAAATTACACCATAGAGACTGCGTGGGCAAACAGGGAATAACATGAAACTTTTATTGAAATTCACAAGTAAGTGTAATGTAATCTAAAATAGTGTATGTCCCGCGTTCTTATATCATGATTATATGATTGTTTAGTAAACATTCTTAGTGTCATTATTCTCTTTTCATCTGTTTTTCTTTTTCCCTTTGTCTCTTTATCTGTGTTTGGCTTAAACAATTATTCTTTTTCACAAAAGTATCAAGTTCGACAATTGGAAAAGGGTGTTCCAACTTCTCATTGTAGATTCTTGACTCTCTTCGTCTATTTTCCCATTTCTTTTCTATACGAACTTGAACTCTACTATCTTCCATAGATAGCATCTAATGTAGATAACAGTTTTGGGCCCTGGATCTGTCTCTGTTATGTGTCCTTGCCTTCTTCAGAGGGAATTTATCTATAATTATGCATCTTATGTAAAGGTGGATAGTTTGCAGAAACTTTGCTCATCATTGGAGCCCATACTTCGGCGTGTGGTAAGATAAATTTGGGAGCCGCATGCTTTTCATTTATTGTGTTTACATGTTCTTTTCTCTTGGTTAATGGAAGAGTAGTAGGATTGGTTGATGAAGAAACTAGAGAACAGTGGTTATCATGATTCGTGGGAGTGAGTGATATTCTTATTCTATATGTATCGCTATCTCCTTGAATTGGCTTGAGAGCCTTGAGAGGTGTAAATCTCATGTATAGTGTAGTATGTTCGTGGTAAGGGTGACTATGCATTAGCAATATCATCTTTGATTTTGCCAAACATCATGTAGTGACTATGATAGTTTAGTTTACACTTTTAATTTGGAACTGAGGGAATGGATCATGCTTTTGCCTGCATAACGATATAATGTTCCTCAAAATTGGTCATAAAGGAATTTGCTATGTTTGAAGTTTTTAACGTAGCTTAAGAACTTGCTTTCTGAAATATTGACTAGGTAAGTGAAGAAGTGGAGCGAGCTCTAGCAAAATTGGGCCCCTTCAAAATTACTGAGAGGTATGCTATTTTTTAGCTAGGTGGAACCATAGTGATGACATTTTTGTATTGGCTTGACACTCTGAGTTGTGAATCTGGTTCGCTTGAGAAGATACTCATTAGCTCTGTAGGAGCGGGTATGAATTGCCTGAAGGTTAAGCTGGAAACATGTTTGTGCATAAAGTTCTTCCATGGTTTATTTATTTATATGGTTGACCTCGCTTAGTGGGATAAAGCTTAGTTGTTGTTGTTGTTTTTTGTTTGTTTGCTTGTTTGTTTATTCATACTTGACTATACAAGTTATTACAAACAATTTGTTATTGGGTCATTGGTGGAAAATTCCCAGGAATCTTATAATTGTTGTGGAAGGATTTGTTATAGCTCAATATTATTAAATTAAGTCTCTTAGTTGGGAAGATAGATCAATACCAGTGTAAATATTGAAAGGGGGTTATTGGTTCATGCTGTGGATCATGTTTTAGCAACTACCACAATAATATTAGGGAGGGATACATTGTCTGCTAACCAGCGAATGGGGGGTTGGTTGCTGTTTCTCTGATATGACCGATAGAATCCATAGTAGTGCAGCATTACGTTGGCCAATGTAAGCTTTGCCTGTGTGTTTGAGTCTCTTGTCTTTCCCGCTATCACACATATGTGTGGATTTTTCCACTTAAATTTCATTGTGCATCTGTCTAAGGCTTGTGAGAATTTAGGTCTTCTCCTAAATGCCTAGAAGGATCCGATGGAAGAAATTTGCAGCTACAATTCAGGACCAGGTTGTCACTCCTGCTCTTTACTGGAGGCAAAGTAGAAGGCGAGCAAGGTGCTGCAATCCATGTCGTCTTAATGAATGCAGACAGGCTGTGCTGTCACATCAGGTCTAGAGTCCTCTGTGAAGCTTGATGTTGTTGTCCTTGAAGGGGATTTCAACAATGAAGATGATGACACTTGGACTCTGGAAGAATTTGACAGTCATGTAGTGAAAGAACGTGAAGGGAAAAGGCCTCTTCTAACTGGGGAACTGCAAGTGACACTGAAGTATGGTGTTGGCACGCTAGGAGAGCTAACTTTTACTGACAACTCAAGCTAGATAAGGAGCAGGAAGTTTGAACTCGGTTTGAAGGTCTCACCGGGCTGTTATGAGGGCATACACATACATGAAGCGAAAACGGATGCTTTCACCGTTAAGAATCACAGGGGAGAATGTAAGTTATGACAATCTTTCACATCCTATATAGTCAGGGGCTCTCTCGGGCAAGTTCTCATTTTCTTTTCAATTTACAAAGTGTACAAGAAACATTATCCACCTACACCGCATGATGATGTTTGGAGATTGGAGAAAATTGGAAAGGACGGCTCCTTTCATAAAAGGCTAAATACGAAGGTAGAGCAACCTCTCCTTCCATGGAGTCCTTCCCTATCCCCAATGGGTGATAGTTTCCCTAAACCCTAACCCTCTTCTGCCTGCCCTCACCGAATCCCTCATCCCCCCACTCCTTTCTCTATCCAAACCCTAATAGCCGATCTCCATTGGGAGCTTTCTCATCTTCGTTTCTAAGATCGGAAGGTGCGGAGTGCTGACCCACTTGGTGGTCGCGCATTGTCAATCTCCACTGGGAGATTTTTCCCCTCTTCGACCCGCGATCGGAAGTGTTGAGCCTCACGGCCTTCGCTGAGAGCTCTGTGATCGGAAGTTGCGGAGTGCTAGTCGCGCATTGTCGAACTCCACTGGGAGCTTTCCCCCCTTTTTGACCCGCAATTGTAAGTGTTGGTCCACACGGAGGTCGCCTACACAACCCTCCACCGAGAGCTCCCTTCAATCGGCACTAAGGTTCTCCCCCAAACCAGGTACGACACCCTGCACATGGTTAAAAATGGAGAATGAGGAAGAAAACCAGCTTCGAGTGGTAGCCCTGTATAGGAGTCTAAGGCATCTCTGGTCTGAAAAGGACATCGTCATAGTCCGGGAGGAAGTCCCTGATGATAAGATAACTGAATGTCAACATACCCTCCATGGGAAACTGCTATCACGGCCCCTTGTCAATTTCCAAGCATTCTGCTCCACAATGAAGAAAGCTTGGAAAGTCAATATAGTTCTCATAACCCAAAAAGAACCAAGGTTTTTCTCTTTTACGTTTGAATCAAATGAAGATAAGGAGCGAGTGCTAAGTTCTGGTCCCTGGTCGTTCTCAAATAACCTTCTGGTATTGAAGCAATGTGTACCTGATGTTCCCGACCATTGCTATGACTTCATGAGCTATGATTTCTGGGTTCATATTTAAGGCTTGCCTTCGGGGTGGATTCTGGAGGAAGTCTATGCCGATGTGGCTAGAAAAATAGGCGAAGTCAAGGAAATTCACTTAGATATAGAAGGTAATATGTTTACTAAACCTGGGAAAGTTCGTGTTTGACTAGACCCCTCAGCCCCCTTAAAAACAGGAACACTAGTGCAGATGGGCGCCAAGAAGCTGTGGGTTGAATTTAAGTACAAACGTCTTCCCCATTACTGTTACTCCTGCGGAAGACTGGGGCATTATGCAGCAAACTGTGAAGAAATACCCTACGAATAATCAGAATGGGCAGCAAATAAGATAGGGAAATATGGATCATGGCTTAAAGCTAAGTCCAGAGATAAAAGCCCTTACTGGGATGCTTTTTACGGCACAATCATATCCAATACAGAGACTGAGGAGTATGTACTTGAGACTCCTCTACAATCTAACCTCAACATTGCGGGATGCCCCAGAGCTCCAGCTGAACCTAATAGAAGCAAAAAAAGGATAGATAATCCATCAGCAGATGACATCGGAGTAGAGAATATGCAAACTACATCCAGCAATACAGCCAAAGGAAAGCAGCCTTTATATCTACTAGACTCTATTGCAGCAGGGCACCATGAACAAGGGGGATCCACTCGGAAGGGGACAAACCTCTTCGGAGCTAAAAAGCAAAAGAAAAATGACGAATTAAGGGTGCAATCAATAGATAACATGCAGCTTCTAGACACTCCTATTCACCTGGTGAAAGAAGGGAATGATTGGGCTTTGGTGGCTAGCCCTAATAAGCCACTGGGTCCCTAACCACTCTCAAGTGCCTAAACGCGCAACATTTTGACATCCCTTCATTATAAAAGATGGTACAACACTCCAAGATCTATACAGAGAGGGACAAGAGAGCTCAACATTGACTATCTGGAAACATGGAAAGAAAGAGCAACACCCGGCAGTGACTAATAAGGGCAACACCCAGTGAAGTCATAAATACATATAATTGCCTTTGATCCTTAACTCTGCTTCCTATCATGTGCCGGAACTTAGTTTAATCAGCATAACTGAATGAATTATATCAAGAAGACATTCAATATTTCACACTTTTCTGTGAAACAAGAAAACATGTCCAGAGATTTCAAATTGAGAAAGTAATCACATTCTTTCTAACTATAGTTGTTCCTTGCCGATTTGTTATATCACTTCATCCACCGAAACCATATGAAAACACACAGTAGGAAGATAGACTTTAGGTTTTAATTTTAGACTATTTATTCCAGCTTGCCCTCTTTTCTTGATCCATTCGTCTTCTGCCCAGATAACTGTATAAATTCCTAATACATTGTAGCAACAATATTGTCACCGCTAAGACTGCATAACATTTGTTGACACTAGATGAACTATATTAAATAACTTTTCAACAATTGTGGGGACATGTACGATGGCACAGCTAGTACTTGGGTACTCTAGGGTTGTAGTACTTTTCTATTTTTCGATCTCTCATTAAACCAAACTGCAGTTAGGTTAGTAAAGTAATAGAAAATTGTTCAGGTTTGATCATCTCAAATTTACTTTACAGCTCTAGCTGCTGTACAGCTTTTTTGTTAATGATGGTGGACTATGTGTGCTAGATAAACCTGAACCAAATTATGGATTATTGTTCTGTCACTAGCAAACCCAAATCAAAGAGCTATGGGAATAACAAGTTATCAATGCAGGTGCTGAGAACATAGACAATCTTAAGGATGCAATTCTAGAACACATTCTATGTTTTCTTCTCATGACAACTGCTATTCAAAACACGTGTATTGTTTTAAAAGTCGCAAATATGTCTAGACATCTTTACCTTAGGTCCAAAAATATATCACTTCAGCAGAATCTTTTCTAAAGTGAGATTATTGATTTACACAATGGAAATATCACTTACAAGGGATCACAAAAATATAAGTAAAGATGAGAGTACCTTTTCTGTTGTTGTTCTAGCCGAACTTTTGTTCTCCAAGGTGTGTCGTATCTTTTGTTTTGCTCTGTTAGCCTTATTTGCGTTAGTCAGCTTCTGCAATAAAAAAGATGAAAAATAGAAAGGTTATCGCAAAGTAGACATCAATAGGTAACGAAAGTCCATTTAATGTTGACAGGTCAATTAAAACAATCCTAGAACAAGATTCGTACCTTCCTTGTTCCTTTCCTTTGAACTCGAAAAACTGACGAGATTTGTGCATTGATCTCTTCTCACTCTCTCCAATAGATTCTTCAAATGATAGAGAATGATTGAGAGCTACCATAGCAAGCAGCTTTTAAATCACTTTTCCAATATCTACATTTAGGATCGTGGAATCCATTTTTTTGTAGCTGGTACGAAGATAATCATGTTTAGACAGCAAGGAAATATTAATAATGATGTTAAATTTATTTAAAACATGAATGGAATTTCATGCTAGAACAAGCTAACTACCTCTACAATCCTAATCATAGTGTTTCTCATATTCTTGGTAGTTTGCTTTCAAGTTGTAAACAATGTTGTTAACTAGCAAGCAATGGTTCCGAGAAACTTCCCAAACCTCCAATAGGTTGCATTTTGTTCCCTAACTTGACAATGATGCATTTCCCGAGAGAAAGACCGTATACACCCAATAGATAGGTAAAGCTGTGCTTCCCTTTTCTAGCGGTAGCTACTAGACAAGAAATTCTAAATATTGAAAGATGGATTTAATATTATCAAACCAGATCAATACACGGAGCATTTTAGTATAGTATGATGAAAAATTACACGCTATGTATGTAGGTAGTCTTACCTAATGCATTCACATTTGTTGTCTCTTCTTGAGGCTACTCAGTTTCAATCTCTGAATTAGAATGTAGCTCATCACCATTGCGTAATTTTTCAACCTTCCCTTCTAATTCACAGCTTATATGCACTGTGTGTGAACCCGCATGAATGACCATGCGTCTTATTTTTCCCATGTATATAAATCACCAAGACAGGAAGTATTAACAATTCTTGGTAAGAGACCGCAACTCGATTAAAATGCTCATCTATTATCTTCATTCGCTGCAGGTGAATGGTCACAAGAATATCTGATAAGATCGTAAATGTAACAGAAAATGGCCTCAATAAGAGAGGCAAAGCCACGAATAAACAGACTTAAACTCCTTCAAGCGAAACCCAACACGGAATCCTAAAGAAAAAGCTCTCAGTAAATAACAGAGGTTAAAACTAAACCAAGAAGAAGAAAAGAAACCAAGGCAGGAAAAAAAATGCAAGAATCAATGGAAAGCAAATCATAACAAATGGGTCCACATCACAATCGACAATCAGCAAATACATTTTAAGGAACCTGCATCACTCCAATTCCTAGTTATCAAAAAAGCCAAACCGAAAAGAAGAAAAGAACATAGAAAAAACCACAGCAAATGACACCACCGATGAACAGAGACGAACCAGAGTCAGCGTCACTCACTAGGCATAGGCATTAGTGAAAGCGAAGAAGAACGGAGAGAGAGCATTTGAGCTTGAGCTTACAGTGAACGATGTGAGCGATGAAGAGAGAAAAAGTCAAGACAGAAGCTGAACGGCTTGTGGAGAAAAAACTTAGTTTCTTATTTTTCAAAGTTAAGGATAACGATGTGGAAGTGATTAATATGGAATTTACGTATATATTTTGATGTTCTAGAAAAGAGGAGTCGAGAAGAGAAAAGGCAGAAGAATTAAGTCGGCCCATGCTTTCATGTGGCGCCGCATGAATGGTTGGGGACCACGCTGATATGACACTCCCGGACCACTCAATATTTTCTCCTGAATGTGAATATACATGCGAAAAAAATTGCAAAGTGTTGAAGATTAAAAAAAAAAAAATCTAAAAATTATAATTTAGGTTTCGCCGCGTGGTATCGTTATCATCTTTGTTCGTTTGGGATTAAACAAAAGTAAAAATTGTGCTTTTTCGTTAAAAATTTAAAATGATATATTAAGTTTGAGGATTTATGAAAGCACAATATGTTAACCTACATCTTCTTTTTCGCCCAAAAAGAAACAAAATCGTCATGCACGGTTAAAAACGATATGGCTGATCATTTTGATTTTTTTTTACCAAAGAAAAAAAGATATGGCCGATCAGGAATTTTTGTGTAAGTTATCGCATCGGAAGGGTTTTCGGAATCATGCCTAAAATCTAGAAGAGAAAAAAATACACGAACTGGAAGGTGAACTGATGACGGCGTCCATGGATTCTCCATCTCCAAAGAGGCTCCCCTCTGATCCTGAAGCCGAATCTGCAGAAGAGAAAAAATACACGAGCTGGAAGGTGAACTGATGCCGGCGTCCATGGATTCTCCATCTCCAAAGAGGCTCCGCTCTGATCCTGAAGCCGAATCTGCAGACAAGGTAACGAATTTTCAGTTGAATACACTGGCTGATCGAGCAAAAGCAGAGCTTTTCTTCTTGGTAGGGTTAATGGGTCATCAATATTCCTTATCTCGTTGTTTCTGACATTAAGCTGAGTTTTTTCTTATGTTTGTTTGTCCAATTTTCCTCCTTCCTATTTTCCATCGATCTTATTTTACGGATTTTTCTGACCTTTAATTTTTTTCTGTGGTGAAACTCAACCCAAAGGATCGGATCAGCTGTTTGCCCGAAGATATAATAGGCTTTATATTATCTCTTCTGCCATCTAGAGATGCACAAGCGACTTGTCTTCTTTCCAGAAGATGGAGGCATTTGTCTACTTGTCGGGTTACCGACCTTGTTTTCGACCGGTCTGACTTATTCACCAAGATGAAAGATAATTGCAAGTTTGCGGAAAAGGAGAAGGCAAGATATGTGGAATGGGTGGACAATATCTTGCAGTGTCAAAGTGGAGGATACTATTTGCGTAGATTCATGTTATGCTTTGATCTGACTATCTCATATAAGTCTCATATCGATCGATGGATTAGGTTTGCATTGACAAAACGAGTTAAATTTCTCCGACTAGATTTTAGGCCGGCCTCTTCTGAGGATTTGTGGTCTGATTGTCACTTGCCATATCTGTTAGGGCATGAGACACTTATAGATGCTGATGCAGGGTGTTCCCAACGGGCTTCAGGTCTTAGTAATTTTGGCTTGAACCCTTGTAGTTCTTGGCATGTTGGCTTAAGGTATCTTGAAGAGCTCACTTTGTGTCGAGTCACTGTGGAGGGAGAACTCATTGAACAACTGCTTGTCAATTGTCCGATTCTAGAGCGATTGATCTTAGTATTTGCTCCTACTTTGAAAAGGCTTAGAGTATCTGGTCAATCACTGAAGCTGAAATACTTATTCATTGGATGGTGTGACGATCTTGAACGTGTTGAGATTTATGATACAGATCTTGTGTCCTTCACTTTTGAGGGAATGAGAACTCGATTGCGTTTGTACAAGCTTCCCCAGCTGTCTGAGGTGTCTATTACAGGATATATATGGGAGCTCGTGGGTGTTATGCGGTCTCAGCTTTCAAGTCTTCCTTGTCTGCATATTCTCAATCTGAAATTCTTTTATTCACTTAATGTAAGAGCATTGATTGATTTTCATAAGGTTTCATAAGTTATGTTCTTTTTCCACTATTTGTTAGTCTTTGATTCTCTATTTGTCTAATCTATAGGAAAACCTGCCTATTCGTCAACTACCTAAATTGACAAGTGTCAAGCAATTGAAACTGACTGTTGACGGATCTACAAATGCAAGTCTATTTACGTTGGCTGTCATGATCAAGGCATGTCCGTACTTGCAGAGTTTTGGGTTAGAGGTGGGTTTCCGGGCCTCATTCAAGTCTTCATCACTTTAGGCATTAGACAGATGCATTATGATTGAATATGTTAAACCAAGTCACTGTAGAATCCTATTCTAGCCTTCGCAAATGGGTGAGTTATTGAGTCATCATGTGATTGGTATCTGCTTGATGTGACAATCCAGAGACATACTTTCTTTTGCAAGTTCTTTCTTCCATTGACATTCTCCAATGCATCAATATCTTATGGTAATTAATAATATACGACATTCCCTTTGCCACAGTTGATGGACCCATGTTGGAAGCCACACAGGCCGAGAAGAGAGCTGAAAAGAGTTGTTAGACCTCTCCCTCTCCATCGATACCTTAAAAAAGTTGAATTCTATAATTATTATGGTAGACATTCTCATCTCGAACTAGTGACTTGCCTTATCGCGAGTGCCGTTGCCCTTGAGAAGTTAGTGGTGAATACCTGTGACAAAGAGTATGTTTCGGGGGAATGGAAAAAGTTGGAGGAGCCTAGAGAACGGGCTTTGCAACAACTCAAGGGAAAGGTACCTTTAAAGATTGCTCTGGTGATTAATTAACGGAGCCAGAGGTATCCATACAAGTGATATGGATGGTGTTTTGCAACCTATTCCTCTTCCCCTTTTCAAGGATTTTTTTCTTTTTATTGCGAATATAAGTTTGTTTATTAATAATTTATTATTTTCTGATTTTATTTTAGATTTTTAAGTTATGCCATGACTCAAAGCCACGAATAATGGATGTTCGTGCACTTCTGGTATCATTTTAATCTGTCGAGGACTCCAAAACAACCACCATTTTGTGTTTGCTGGGTACTTGATTAGTCATTAAAGTGATGGTAAGAGAAAATAGACATGTCACTTTCTCATGTGCTTTTTGGATGCCTCCCAATCTATATGTGGTCTCAATTTGGTGTCTCAATTTGCAAGGAAGTTAGAGATAATTCTCTAGAATATATTCCTTTGTTAGAGATAACTATTTATATTATGCATATACCTCCCTTTGATTGTGTATATCATTGATTATTATGTTATATAAGATAATTATTTAAGAAAGCCAATTTAGGCTTTCTCTACATATATATTTTTGTTAGTCCATATCCATTCTTCTCATTCATTCTCACTTAGTAACGAAACCTCCCTTGTTTCTAAGCTTTTTTCTTTTTCTTCTAAGCACAGCGAGCTTTGCGAAAATAAGATTGTTGCATCGAGTCAATACTAACTACTTGATTTCTCGACTCCTCGCCCATATGATCGGATACAAGTCAGATTCGATAGGGGCTTGGCTTATTCTCTCCTATCCTACCACATGTGTCGATGGCTTAATGAGGTCTGAAGATCCACTTCTAACACAAAACTTTGAAAGTAGGGAAGTGCCTAAATCACGAGAGTCGGTAGAAGCAGACTTCCCATCTTTCCATTCATCAACTTAAAGCCAATTGCTTGGCATTTGTTAATTTAGGCAATTGACGATTCCATGGTCCCTTTCTTGCGACTAGGGTTAGGTTCCATCTCATACAATAAGTTTGAGGCTTTGAAACCATGGCCACTTAAATAAGTAGTCCACAAATACCTCCATCTCGGAATGAAACAGAAATTGCTTGTGTTTCTATAAGATGTCAACTAGAATATATATGACGGAATGAAACAGAAATTGCTTGTCTTTCTATAAGATGTCAACTGGAATATATATGACCTAGAGGGAAAACATGAAGCAGCGAAGTTCATCGAAGAAGAAAATTCAATGTTTGTAGAATAATAGGAAAAAAAAAAATACTGAACTCATGGTCGAATGAACAAAACAATGAGGATTATAGTGTCGATGGTAAGATGATCCGGATTCCGATGCACCCACACCGAAGAGAAGGATGAACTTTTGCCCAGTCGCCCAGTTAAATAAAAAAGGAAGTTACAATTATATGTTGATTTAGGACAATTTATAGCTAAAGGAAGAAAGAAACGTGCATCCAAGAGTAGTTCCCAGCTCAAAAATGGAACTTTTGCACCAAAATTCATTACCTTGTCACGAGAATCTGCTTCAAATTCAGAGGGGCACCTCTTTTGGAGATGGAGAAGCATACATGCCAGCGATATTCAGATTTCAATACAGCAATTTTTTTTCTTCCTTTAGCGTTTTTTTTAACTAACAACTACTGGGGAGACAGTTCGGAGTACTAACGAAACTTGTAGGGGTAATCATAACGAGATCCTGAAGTCAAATAGTTGCCTTCTTCTTGGCTTTCCTACTGAATTATATATTTGTTTGCTGGAAAAGAAACAGCAAGCAGCCTTTCTAATGGAAAATGTCGTTTTGAATGCGGTTGTTCTGCTTTAACTTTGTTCGTGGGCTAGGCTACAAAGAAGCCACGTGGGTCTTGGGCACAAAGACATGCACAGACTGGTGTCGTTTTGTATAATATCTCGAAGTTATTTCTTAAATATGGTTAGAGATGTGCTAATTGTACATCCTTACTGAGGTTTTTCTTTTTTAGTCGGTACATCCTCACTGAGGTTGAATTTCTTTACCTTGCACAGTACGGTAAGGATACTTGCCTTGCCCACACATTGGCATCTATGTGTAACTTGTTGTCAGAAATTGCCTTGCCCACACATTGGAGTCTCCGAGAGGGTTTGACATATGTTTTAACCATGCCGCTTTCTGGTACAATGTGCAGCATGCTCAAAGACCCGTGCTATGCTTTCGTCCCAAAGCTTCCATGAAGCATATAACAAGACAGTTAGCGTTTGCGAGGTAATATCTTTCCGCCTAAAATATGCCTTGCTAGTACCTATTTCAGGACCACATGTTTTTGTTTTACCTCATATGCTCGACTTCTATTCTATTCTTATTAGAGGAATTGAGATTAAGTTGTAATTTGATTAGTGACTTCAACGTTTAAAGTTCCATGATGATAATTAACAGTTCAACGAGTACTACTTGGCTTAAGAATTTACACAGAAAATGGTCAATCGGTAATTTTTGAAGAATCTAAACCTAAGAATAGATCTAATGCTTCCAGTTTTTTTTGCTCAAGGTAATATCTCTCATTTTCTATAAGCTTATTGAATCGACATAGCATTCTAAAAAATTAAGCTATCTAATTCAATATTTTATAGGTTTGTGCCAAGTAGAATGTCATGGACATTATAAGTGGGGCAGTTTCTGTGACATCCCGAATTTTCTTAAATTTATTTTCAGTCAATTGAATCGGGCGATTCATCTGTGCGTGTAGTCGTCCTTCTGAGTTGGCCACTCGCGTGAGTACTGGTCTATTGGGTGAAGCAATTAAGGGATTTTGATGTGTCGGGCTCGGGGGTGATCACCCTCGGGTCGGATGCAAGAAAATTTCCCCGAAAGCTACTCGGTAGATCGGGCGTGCTTTGAAATCGCACAAGATTGAATTTAATCGTGAAAATTGAATTTGAAATTAAAAATTGGAGGCCCGGTTATGTCACAAATCTTAATAGGATCTTGGATTAATTTTATGGATTTTAATTGGACTCAATTAGAAGAGAATTGATTGAGAATTTGAGGAAATTAGAATGTGCAAAAATTGGACCCCGGCGGAAAAGTGAAGTGCACCCATTGAACTAAGTTGTGGATGAAGGAGTGAGTGGAAGATGATGTCATGGGTGAGGTCATGGTGAGGTAGCTTGGATGGATGAGATGAAGACAAGTGGAGGGTGGAGATTTCATCTTCAACCTCTAGCTAAGAGAGAGAAAAGGGGAGAAAAAGGAGGAGGAAAGAAAAGAAAAGGAAAACAGAAAAAGCTGGAAGCCCCCCGGTCCGTCGACCGTGCTTCCCCGCCCGCGCTGCCGCTCGCCGCCTGCGCCACCGCTCGCCGTCCGCGTTGCCCCGCACCGTCGCGCCCCTCAGCTCGCCGCAGCCCAGCCCGCCTCCATCTCCGTCTGCCTCCGTCTCCGTCCGCCGTTTGCCGCCGTCCAAGCCGCCGCCAGCCAAGCCGCCCTCTCCTCCGCCTCCTTCTCCGCCGAACCGCCGCCGTGAAGCCTCACCGTCGCGCCTCCCCCTCCGGCCGAATAGTAGCCCACTCCAAGTGGGTTTCCAGCCACTTCCGAGCTCTTTTCGCCCCCCTTCCGGGCCCCGGACGCGAGACCGCCTTTGGGGAAAGTCGGTCCCGGCGTCGCCCTCTTCGATCCAAGCTAAGCGGCGTCCAAATCCATGAGTTTATCTCACTAATCCTTGATTAACCGGTTAATTATGCCTTAAGCGTGTTTAGTTTGAATTAAATATGTTTAGGTGGTTAGATTAGATTATTTTATTATAAGTTGGATTAAGGAATTGGTTTAAGTTAATTTGGGTTTAATTAAGGTTAAGAAGGATTTGTTTATTGTTAATTGTGATGTGACTTATTTAGGTTTTAATTTAGAATTATTTAATTGGCTGGAAATTCGGATTATTTAAATAATATTAAAATATTCTGAAATTAATTAAATATTATTATTTATTAAAAAAAATGAAAAATTTATTTTTAGCCCCTAGGTTGCTTAGAATTTCGTGCTGATCGCTGCTGTGATGTTAAATTTAAATTTGACGCATGATTGGTGGCGAATTGAGTGTGATTGCGTAAAATAGGGGTTATGTGTAAAAATTTCACGTGTAGGAATTGTAGGGATTTTGGCTATAATTGACCGCCTATTAGAGGCCGTGCCGAGTGGGGCCGTGATGCCACTAGTAATTGACCGCCTATTAGAGGCCGTGCCGAGTGGGGCCGTGATGCCACTAGTTGTTTAACCACCTTATTAAAGGTCATGCCGCGTGGGGCCGTGATTACCACCGATGGTCGAGTCTACCCTTAGGGTTGTGGTTGGGATCATTGACTGATTTGATTGAATGACATGTAATCGGCCGAGCCGATTGATCGCTGAGACGATCCAAGTGGTTGATTGGTTGATGATGTGATTGTGCCGTGCCTTATTTAATTGTCATATTTGCACGTGATTGAATAATATGAACTGTGCTAACCTGCAGGCGCGGACTATTGCGAGGTAAGTCTTCTTGATGTGTGGCTAGGTCATGTCTTTGGGGTGTATTTTCTTTCTAATAGGGGCTTAGGAGGGGTGAACGTGCTGAGACAATGTCTCACCACGTTGTGGGAAAAATATTTCAGGGCCGTAGGTGATGGTGCCCGTGGAGAATGGTGGATTGTCGACGCAAATGGTTAAGGAGTGACAGAGCTTGAAGATGGGGAAATTGACGATCGTGTCCGGCTAGTAGCCTTAGGACTTTTCCTTCTTTTTGATGGATCGACCCCTAGTGTGCAGTCTACTCCTTTTTGATGCACTTAGACTCTGACCCATTTTAGTTATATGTAAACCCTGGTTAATTTTATGATTGTATGTTGGTTTGTATTAAATTGATTTTTGTACCTGCTGTTCTATCCCGCTTTTATTTTGTCAGGGGTTCTTAATACGTTCCGCATGCACTTATAAAATTAATTTGGGTCGGCGACACTACCTGGGAATGTCGCGATTGCACGACCATGACGGGTTGTTCACGTGTCTCGGAGTTCGGGGCGTGACAACCCCGTTTAAGTGGTATCAGAGCATGGTTAGTGATGAGGGCAATGAGTCATGGGACAGTTAGTAGGAAAGACTTTACTTATTCTAATGCATGTGATTGTTATTTGTTTGTTAAATTGATTGTGAGGTTACTCATTTCTAATGGGGTATTGGAATTCGCCAATAGGCGTCTGTTTGAGCCTCCGGTATGAGTGACCGAGTGCCGAGAGCTGCTCGGAAGAGGGCAGCAGGGCCCGTGTTTCGAGGTGGGTCTTTGCTGAGGATTGGTGGCCGTGGTGCCTCGGGAGGAGCACAGGCCGGGACCAGTGTAGGTGGTGCAGCTGTACCTCCAGTTAGTGCAGCAGCCTAGGAGGATCAGAGATTTGTGGGGATCATGCACATGCTTGAAGCGATGAGGGACATGATGGATCAGCAGGCTGCCGTTATCGCCACTGCAGTGAACACAGCCAACGCCGCCAATGCCACTGCTACTGCCGCCGCGCCAGTTGCCGAGCAAGAGGGAGAGGAGGACCCTGATGAGATTCCACCTGAGAATGTGGAAGTTGGGAGGGCTAGACAGAAGTTGGTACAGCATTTCCTGAGGATGAACCCGCCAATATTCACGGGAGCTGGAGATCCCGAAGCAGCAGCACTTTGGATCTTAGAGCTAGAGAATGCTTTTGAGTTGCTGCTGTGCTCTGAAGCAGAAAAGGTTGTCCTAGCAGCCTACCGCCTTGAGGGGGACCGCAACTACCTAGTGGAGGACAAACAGGAGAATTGTATTCCCTGAGGGCGTGGTCCCAGAGTGGAACGCCTTTCTTGAAGTCTTCAATGACAAGTATTTTTCTGAGTGTGCCAGGGAGGTGAAGATGGCCGAGTTTCAACCGGTAGCACCGACACGGACACGCGACACGCGACATGACGCGCGTGTCGGAATTCTAGACTTGCGTGTCGGAGCGTGTTGGAGAGAGTTGACCACGTGTCGGATTTTTTGACACCCGTTGACCGTTGATCGGAGCGTGTCGGACACGTGTCGGAGTGTCGGCACGAGGCTTCGCCGTGCTACATAGGTTTCAGCCTTCGTCGAGTTGGTCCATGAGGCGAGGTTCGCCGACCGTTGAAGTATGCCCCCGAGTTGGTCCAACACCGCCGAGAGCTCGAAGGTTTAGGGATGGATTCCGACCGGAGGTGAGGAGCTTGTTGGTACCTCTAGACCTAAAAGAGTACAACAACCTCTACAAGCGGGCCCAGATGATAGAGAAGGATCAGAATGAGAGAGCTGCCGCCTCTGGATCGCGGTTTAGTTCGAACAGGGGATGACAATCGGTTTGGGAAGAGGCCGATGCCCGGGAGGGAGGTACCCTATTCCACCCAACAGAAGGGTGGAGTGGGGAAGTTGTCGTCTAGCTTCGTGGAGCATGTCGTGCGTGTGGGAGGCAACATGGCTCAGCCCCGTGCCCTCTTAGGACGGGTGCCTGTTTTGAGTGTGGCCAGCAGGGCCACATTGCTAGAGCTTGCCCTAGGAGGCCGATGAGACAGCCGCAATTGCCGCCACCGCCACCGCTGGGTCAGAATAGAGGATTCACGCCGCAGATCATGCCGTCGGGTGGACCGAACCGACCTCCAGCTCAGGGAAGGGCTTATGCACTTACTAGAGAACAGGCGGAGGATGCGCCTAATGTGGTCACAGGTATGGTCTTACTGAACGACCAACCTGCTTATGCTTTGTTTGATCCTGGAGCTTCGCATTCGTTTATAGCTGAAAGATTTGTTAAGTTGGTAGAGTTAATCCCTGAGTTGTTGGATTCTGTGATGAGTATATCTACGCCGTTGAAAGATAATGTGTTAGCTACGGTGGGTTGCCTTGGTTGCAAGTTAGTGATTGGTGAGAGAGAGGGGAGGATAGATTTGATAGTTCTGGCCATGTATGATTTTGATGTGATAATTGGTATGGACTGGCTCACCAAGCAACGAGCCAAGATGGACTGTTATCGCAAGGCGATTCAGTTTAACCCATTAGGGGGTGAGAGTTTCGAGTTCGTTGGGAGTCGGGGAGGACCCTCGATTTCCTTAATCTCTTCACTTGAGGCAACCCGCTTGTTAGACAGGGGTTGCCAAGGTTACCTAGCGACCGTTGTGGACACGACGGTAGAGGAGTCGAAGTTAGAGGACATCTCAGTGGTCCAAGAGTTTCTAGACGTGTTCCCGAAGGAGTTACCGGGTTTGCCGCCAGAGAGGGAGGTAGAATTTGTAATTGAGCTAGCCCTCGGGACCGAGCCTATCTCCAAAGCACCATATCGGATGGCCTTGTCGGAACTTAAGGAGCTAAAGGTGCAAATGCAAGAGTTGCTAGATAAGGGGTTTATTCGTCCGAGTGCATCACCCTGGGGGGCACCAGTGTTGTTTGTGAAGAAGAAGGATGGTTCATTGCGTCTATGCATCGACTACCGACAGCTCAACCAGGTAACCATTAAGAATAAATATCCGTTGCCAAGGATTGATGATTTGTTTGATCAGCTTCAGGGAGCGTCGATATTTTCTAAGATCGACTTGAGGACGGGATATCATCAGCTGAGGATCAAGAAGGAAGATATACCGAAGTCGGCATTTCGCACTCGATATGGCCATTATGAGTTTACTTGTGATGCCGTTTGGGTTGACGAACGCCCCCCACTGCTTTCATGGATCTAATGAACCGGGTGTTCAAGGAGTATTTGGATCGGTTCGTAATTGTCTTCATCGACGACATCTTGGTGTATTCGAGGAGTATGGAGGATCATGAAAGGCACTTGAGGATTGTGCTCCAGACCTTGAGGGATCATGAGTTGTATGCTAAGTTCAGTAAGTGCGAGTTTTGGCTAACTCGTGTGGCTTTTCTAGGTCACGTCATCTCTGGAGAAGGAATCTCGGTGGACCCATCCAAGATTGAAGCGGTGATCAATTGGCCGAGACCGACTACAGTGACGGAGATCAGGAGTTTTCTGGGTTTAGCAGGGTATTACAAACGGTTCGTGGAAGGGTTTTCAAGGTTGGCATCGCCGATGACAAGACTGTTGAAGAAGGAAGAGAAGTTTGTATGGACAGATAAGTGCGAGAGTAGTTTCCAGGAGCTCAAGCAAAAGCTGACTACCGCACCGATACTCACTATTCCATCAGGTCCGGGAGGATTTGAGATCTTCAGTGATGCGTCGATTAAGGGATTGGGTTGCGTGTTGATGCAACATGGTCGGGTTGTTGCGTATGCGTCCCAACAGTTGAGACCTCATGAGTTAAATTACCCGACGCATGACTTGGAGCTAGTAGCCATCATCTTTGCCCTTAAGATTTGGAGGCACTACTTGTGTGGAGAAAGATTTCAGATCTTCACCGACCACCAGAGTCTTAAGTACCTGTTCTCTCAAAGGGAGTTGAATATGAGAAAGCGTCGATGGATGGAGCTCCTAAAGGACTATGACTGTGAGATCCTGTACCATCCTGGAAAGGCGAACAAGGTCGCCGATGCCTTGAGTAGAAAGTCTTCGGTTGCGCATATGGTACTCAAGGAGTGGAGTCTACTTGAGGGAGCTCGAGATTCGAGTTTCAAGTTCGAGGTAGGCCACCTTTCGAGCCTTATGGCCACCCTTAGGATTGAGCCAGAAGTGCAGGTCAGAATCAGGGAGCTTCAGCAGACAAATCCATATGTTTAGCATATCGTACACGAGGACTCAGAGAAGAGGAAAGTTGGCTTCCAGATTTCTGATGATGGAACATTGAGGTTCAAAGGACGATTGGTTGTACCTGACGATGTGGAGCTTAGGGAAGAGATTTTATCAGAAGCACATCGTAGCGATTCATAGCATTCATCCTGGTAGTACCAAGATGTATCAGAATCTGCGTCAACACTACTGGTGGTGTGGCATGAAGGCGGACATCGCCAAGCACGTTGCCAAGTGTTTGACGTGTCAATAGGTGAAAGCTCAGCATTGCAAGCCAGGAGGACTTCTGCAACCCTTGGAGATCCCAGAGTGGAAGTGGGAGCATATTACGATGGACTTTGTGACGGGACTACCGAGGAGCCGAGAGGAAATGATTCAATATGGGTAGTGGTCGATGATTGACGAAGTCGGCACACTTTATCGTGGTTCGAAGGGACCTCGGCTTGGATAGGCACGCAGACTTGTACGTCCGTCACATAGTCCGTATGCATGGGGTGCCGGTCACGATCACTTCCGACAGGGACCCAAGATTCACCGCCGACTTTTGGAAGAGCCTCCAGTCACCGTTAGGGACAAAATTGCAATATAGTACGGCTTATCACCCGCAGATAGATGGCCAGTCTGAAAGGACGATTCAGATCCTCGAGGACATGCTAAGGGCTTGTGTCTTGGACTTCAAGGGAAGTTGGGAAGAACAGCTTCATCTAGTCGAGTTCACCTACAACAACAGTTACCAGCAGAGTATTCAGATGGCCCCTTTTGAAGCGTTGTATGGCAGAGCGTGCAGGACGCCAGTGTGCTGGGATGAGGTCGGAGAAAGAAAGATCACTGGTCCAGAGTTGGTCCAACAGTCGGTGGAAGCAGTTACAGTTATCAGAGACAGATTAAAGACCGCTCAGAGCCGCCAGAAAAGTTATGCAGATAAGCGCCGAAGGCCGTTGGAATTTCAGGTTGGTGAGCACGTCTTCTTGAAGGTGTCACCGGTGAGAGGTACTTCCCGCTTTGGCAAAAAAGGAAAACTGAGCCCGAGGTACGTAGGTCCCTTCGAGATCTTGGAAAGAATAGGGACTCTGGCGTATCGTCTTGCATTGCCGCTGAAGTTGTCACAGGTGCATGACGTCTTTCACGTGTCGATGTTGAGGAAATATGAACCTGACCCGACCCACGTTCTAAATTTCGAGGAATTAGACGTGGATGGCAGGGTGTTGTATGTTGAAAGCCCAGTTCGGATTGTGGATCGCAAGGAACAAGTCCTGCACACCAGGACCATCCCAATGGTCAAAGTGGTCCGGCAACACCATGGAACCGAAGGAGCAACTTGGGAGACCGAAGAATCGATAAGATAATTGTACCCCTATCTTCTTGCTTAAGAATTTGTAATGGTTTAAATTTCGAGGACGAAATTTCTATAAGAGGGGAAGAGTTGTGACATCCCCAATTTTCTTAAATTTATTTTCAGTCAATTGAATCGGGCGATTCATCTGTGCGTGTAGTCGTCCTTCTGAGTTGGCCACTCACGTGAGGACTGGTCTATTAGGTGAAGCAATTAAGGGATTTTGATGTGTCAGGCTCGGGGGACCGATCACCCTCGGGTCGGATGCAAGAAAATTTCCCCGAAAGTTACTCGCATAGATCAGGCGTGCTGAAATCGCACCAGATTGAATTTAACCGTGAAAATTGAATTTGAAATTAAAAATTGGAGGCCCGGTTATGTCACAAATCTTAATAGGATCTTGGATTAATTTTATGGATTTTAATTGGACTCAATTAGAAGAGAATTGATTGAGAATTTGAGGAAATTAGAATGTGCAAAAATTGGACCCCGGCGGAAAAGTGAAGTGCACCCATTGAACTAAGTTGTGGATGAAGGAGTGAGTGGAAGATGATGTCATGGGTGAGGTCATGGTGAGGTAGCTTGGATGGATGGGATGAAGACAAGTGGAGGGTGGAGATTTCATCTTTAACCTCTAGCTAAGAGAGAGAAAAGGGGAGAAAAAGGAGGAGGAAAGAAAAGAAAAGGAAAAGAAAAAAGCAGCCCCCCGGTCCGCCCCCCCGGCCGGTCGACCGTGCTTCCCCCGTGCTGCCGCTCGCCGCCGCCCGCGCCGCCGCCGCCGCCGCGTCGCGCCGCACCGTCGCGCCCCTCAGCTCGCCGCAGCCCAACCCGCCTCCATCTCCGTCCGCCTCCATCTCCGTCCGCCGTTCGTTGCCGTCCAAGCCGCTGCCAGCCGAGCCGCCCTCTCCTCCGCCTCCTTCTCCGTCGAACCGCCGCCGTGAGGCCTCACCGTCGCGCCTCCCCCTCCGGCCGAACAGCAGCCCACTCCAAGTGGGTTTCCAGCCACTTCCGAGCTCTTTTCGCCCCCTTCCTGGCCCCGGACGCGAGACCGCCTTTGGGAAAAGTCGGTCCCGGCGTCGCCCTCTTCGATCCGAGCTAAGCGGCGTCCAAATCCGTGAGTTTATCTCACTAATCCTTGATTAGCCGGTTAATTATGCCTTAAGCGTGTTTAGTTTGAATTAAGTATGTTTAGGTGGTTAGATTAGATTATTTTATTATAAGTTGGATTAAGGAATTGATTTAAGTTAATTTGGGTTTAATTAAGGTTAAGAAGGATTTGTTTAATGTTAATTGTGATGTGACTTATTTAGATTTTAATTTAGAATTATTTAATTGGCTGGAAATTCGGATTATTTAAATAATATTAAAATATTCCGAAATTAATTAAATATTATTATTTATAAAAAATGGAAATATTTATTTTTAGCTCCGGTTGCTCAGAATTTCGTGCCGATCGCTCTTTGTGATGTTAGGATTTAAATTTGACGCATGATTGGTGGCGAATTGAGTGTGATTGCGTAAAATAGGGGTTATGTGTAGAAATTTCACGTGTAGGAATTGCGGGGATTTTGGCTGTAATTGACCGCCTATTAGAGGCCGTGCCGAGTGGGGCCGTGATGCCACTAGTTGTTGACCGCCTATTAAAGGCCGTGCCGAGTGGGGCCGTGATGCCACTAGTTGTTGACCGCCTATTAGAGGCCGTGCCGAGTGGGGCCGTGATGCCACTAGTTATTTAACCACCTTATTAAAGGTCGTGCCGCGTGGGGCCGTGATTACCACCGATGGTCGAGTCTACCCTTAGGGTTGTGGTTGGGATCATTGACTGATTTGATTGAATGACATGTAATCGGCCGAGCCGATTGATCGCTGAGACGATCTAAGTGGTTGATTGGTTGATTATGTGATTGTGCCGTGCCTTATTTAATTGTCATATTTGCACGTGATTGAATAATATGAACTGTGCTAACCGCAGCGCGGACTATTGCGAGGTAAGTCTTCTTGATGTGTGGCTAGGTCATGCTGGGGTGTATTTTCTTTCTAATAGGGGCTTAGGAGGGGTGAACTTGCTGAGACAATGTCTCACCACGTTGTGGGAAAAATATTTCAGGGCCGTACGTGATGGTGCCCGTGGAGAATGGTGGACTGTCGACGCAGATGGTTAAGGAGTGACAGAGCTTGAAGATGGGGAAATTGACGATCGTGTCCGGCTAGTAGCCTTAGGACTTTTCCTTCTTTTTGATGGATCGACCCCTAGTGTGCAGTCTACTCCTTTTTGATGCACTTAGACTCTGACCCATTTTGGTTATATGTAAACCCTGGCTAGTTTTATGATAGTATGTTGGTTTGTATTAAATTGATTTTTGTACCTGCTGTTCTATCCCGCTTTTATTTTGTCAGGGGTTCTTAATACGTTCCGCATGCGCTTATAAAATTAATTTGGGTCGACGACACTACCTGGGAATGTCGCGATTGCACGACCATGGCGGGTTGTTCACGTGTCTCGGAGTTTGGGGCGTGACAGTTTCGCTATATCCAAACTCTCAAACAGCCTTCATCGAACCACTGAGGTTTACCCCAGTGGCCACCCTTCCAACTTGGAAGGGGGAGGTGGGAGGTTCGCATCTCCACTTTCACGGGGGTGGGGTGGGGACGAATTAGTTTCAGGAGTGGGTTTCGACTCCCACACCCTGCAAAGAGGTAGGGCAAAAGTCCTGGAGTGAGAGTTAGAGCGGGAGTAGAGTAGGACCGACAAAAAAAAAAGAAAAAAGCCTTCATCGACAGTTTCATTCTCTAAAAATTTCTTTGTTCTTTAGTTTTTGCCTCCCTTTGTTTTAGATTTTCTCTGATTTTTTAATAATTTCTTTGATCTTTCTTCGCCACATTAATATGCAGAAAGAAATTACAAAGCGCCATGTCAAATTTTGGAATCCACGTTAGCAAATCTGATTATGAGCTTGTCGGAAGGATCAAGTTGCACTCAACAAAAAACATTTAAGGCTTGATTGCACAAATTCATAATTTAGGACTTGACTGCATATTTGGCCAAACATTCGGGACTTTTGGTTAATTTTCATTTATAAGATCCTGAAATGAGAACTAGTAGTGGATAGCAAATATTCTTATAAGATAATAATAAATAAGGGTTACTCAGATAAAAATTCATAGTTTGATTCCCATCCTACTTTGATCTCTCCCATCGAGAAGAGCTTTGTTATTGATGGGTCTTCCAATGCATCTTTTCTCTTGATTTGGCCTATCCTTTCCATAGCTATAGAATAAACTTGTAGATTAGCAGCAAAAATAGCATATTGGTTGTGAGGACAGATTTTCACGCCAACAAGCACAAGGAAAGGGAAAATGCTTGGAGTGCGGTCGCTATGTTCCAGCCATGCTCGTGTAATGAACACATGAAGTTTCAACTCCATCTCCTTGTGAAATCCCCCATGTAAACACAAGAAAAATTGAAAACGCATGGCACGACTCTACTTGGCAAAAGCAAAAGGGGAGAGACTCGTGCGTGAATTTTATCTCTTTCGTGTTTTTCCACAACTTTTTGTTTGTCTTTTTGACAATTCAACTCAATTGTAAGTCGATGAAGGACACAAAAAAAGATAAAGAGAGGAAAGAGACACAAAGAGGACATGAGACTTTTGCAAGGGTTTGTAAACTTTTTGAGGCTTCTTAGTTGATGGGATGTTAAGTTGAAAATGAGAGAAATTGAGTCGGAAGGTAACTATGCCTGTCCTAAAAGAAAAAAATTAAAGTATCCTTTTAGTCAAGCACATGAAATTCTCTGGTGGTAGTCCCATTTTTCAACTTTAACCATGCAAAAGGTATCCTGAAAACACAAACATACTCGTTGAGATGTGCCACAAAAGTAATCTAAAGTAATTGGACTGTATCACGACTCATTGAATTGGTTGGATGCATAGAGAATCAAATCTTCAATAAGAAAAAAAAAAAAAACACAAAACTTCTTTATTCTTTTCTATTTAGTTTTTTTTTCTCCTTTTTTTTTTTAGTTATTCTTTGATATTTTAATAATTTCTTTGCTCTTTCTTCACCACATTAACACCAATGTAGAAAGAAATTACAAAGTGCCACGTCAAATTTTGGAATCCACGTTAGCAAATCTGGTTATGAACTTGTCGAAGGATTAAATTGCACTCAACAAAAAATGTTTAGGACTTGATTACACAAAATCAAAATTTAGGACTTGATTGCATATTTGGCCAAACATTAAGGACTTTTTGGTGTAATTTTCATCTATAAGAACCTAAAATGAGAACCGGCATAGTGGATAGCGAATATTCTTATAAGATAATAACAAATAAGGGTCACTCAAATAAATAGTTTGATCCCCATCCTACATTTATCTCTCCCGCCAACAAGAACTTTGCTATTGACAAGTTTTCCAATGCATCTCTTATCTTGATTTGGCCTATCCTTTCACAGTTGTAGAATAAACTTTTAGATTAGCAGCAAAAATAGCATATTGGTTGTGAGGACAGATTTTCACATTGACAGGCGCAAGGAGAGTGAAAACCCTTGGAGTAAGGTCGCTATGTTCTAACCATGCCCATGTTATGAACACATGAAGCTTCAACTCTAACTCCTTGTGAAATTCCCCATGTAAACGCAAGAAAAATTGAAAATGCGTAGCACAACTCTAGCAAAAAGTTGGTTCCGAGAGAGAGTTCCTCCCACAATGTTGCTTCGCTTCCCCCTTTCTTTTCAACCGCATTTTTAGAGATGGATTGAGAGAGAGAGAGATGTAAAGAGAGAATTTTAGTGAGAAAAATTAGATCTGAAATTATGAGTTCCCCTCAATTTTGGAGGGAAAGTTAGTTATATAGTTTAGGGCAAGATGAAATCTTAGCCCTTGGATTAATCAAGGGCTAGGGTTGGATCTCCCTAGGTAATTCATTTGTTAAATTTGTTGAGAGCACCCTAATTGAACACATGTCTATTTCAATGGCCACGATACATTCTGTGGCACCCCCTCGGCACGGCCCCTGATCCGTTAAGGTCTCTACAGGTACCTATCACTTGTACCTATCACTTATCCTACAACATACCGGTCTAATACCTTTTTAATTAAAGTGGAACCATAGTTCATGGGGGTTGATCAATTAATTTTTTGTTTTTAAAAAGGGTCCCAGCACAACTCATTAACAGAAGTATAATCAAGTCTCACCATCCTTTACTCCAATAACAATAATGCAATGCACACCAACTACGCACCAAATGAAAAGATAGAGCCGAGTCATTTTCATTTACATTTTCAAGATGGACATCTAGGGTCGGTACAGCAAAAGGCCAAGATTTTTAACTATACTTGGCTATAACTCAAAACAAAACTTGACCCTACATCAGACATGTACACCCATCTATCAACAAGTGTCGGCTATCCCAAAAAGTGTCAGCTCCCACCAGTCATACGTGCCATCACACCCAACTCGGTGCATCGGGCGGCGGCAGCGGCGACATCGTTAGCATCACCCCATTGCGTCGAACGTGAACAGACAGGAACTCTTGGACTACAGGGCCTCCAACCAGGCCCACATCATACATAACCAAAACACGGACTCGAACAAACACCAAACTAGGAACACTGACACAGATGTGCTCCGCGCACTCAACCTCAACATCAGACAGTAAGCCGTAGAAGGTACCACGTGTGACCGGTGGCAAAGGCATCTTTTAATCTAAAATGTTAATCCCCAAAGGGGTGAGTACAACCACTCGGTAGTAAAGATCCATCAAACTACATAGTGCAGCAAGCAGAACAATCAGCATGTCACGAGTAAAATACATATCATCCATGCTATCGAGCATACATTACCATGTAGTCATGCATACATCATCGTGCAGTCATGCATATATTACCATGCCATATGCACGTACCCATGCACATGATTCAATTTTCAACTTTCAAGAGGATCTCATTTCATCTTTCTTCCCAGGGATCAGTGTTTGTATCCCTCTTTTATCGCTCGCACCCAACCTAGCATCGCAAGGCGTCTCTGACACACACTTCCGGGCATCTCAAAACTCTTGAGGACATCCGGCACACACTTCCAGGCATCCGGCACACGCCTCCGGGCATCTCAACACTCCCGAGGGCATCGTCGACTCAAGGGTCCGACAGTATCATCATTTTCACAATTTATATTCACATGTGTGCTTCACTTTCAACATGGCATTTGATGCGATAATGTCAAAGGTTTAAACCAACTTTTTGATGTTATATGACATGCCAAATTTCACCACATTTGCAGCAAAAGCAACCACTCAAGACATTACATCACATAGAGAAATTCATTTATTTTTGAAAATGCATCAATTTTTGGATAAAACAGAATGCACTCTTTTAGTTAAAACTCCAGGAAAATTAGTAAACAGTCTTAATAAATTCTGAAAATTTGACATGTTATAGACAAGACCTAGAGGAAATTATCTCATGAAGAACACCATACCAAAAGAACTTCATATAATTCAGTACGGTCCATGCATCACAGCTTTCAAAATTTCAGCACTGCAGTTTGCACAGTTTCGGAAATAATTTCGATTAAATACCCAAAAGAACTCCAAAAATTCTAAAATTTTGATATCTTATAGACAATACCTAGAGGTAAGTATCTCATGAAGAAATCAAAATCCAATTCGTTCTAGATTAATAGCTATAGACGATTTAATTCCCCCTATTCTCGGTACTGTTTTTTTTTCCAGATTAACTCCTTTCAAAGAAAATTCGTTTCACCGACCTACACATGTCCGTTTCTTCTCAATTTTCAGTATGTTATTCCTCAGAATGTAATCTACAACTTTTATTAAGGATACAAGATCAAATTTTAACTGGATGATTTTATAAAAATTCACAGAATCATACTAGGTCAATGTAACGTTTCCCAGATCTAGTTTCTTCAAAGAAAAATGGTTTCACCAACCTATACTGGTTCATTTCCTCTCAATTTTTGATATGTTATACTTCAAGAAGTCCTATACAACTTTCATTAAGAAGTCGAAGTGAGATTCTAACTAAAAGTTACTTTACAGTTCACGAAATCACTAAAGCTCAGCACAACAAATTCCAGATCTAGTTTCTTCAAAGGAAAATCATTTCACCAACCAATACTTGTCTGTTTCATCTCAAATTTTAGTATGTTACTCCTCAAGATGTCCTCTACAACTTTCATCAAGAGATCGAAGTGAGATTCCAACTAAAAAGTTACATGAAGCTCACAAAATCATCATGTAAGCAAAGGGTAACATACTTCTCCCCAGAGCTTCGAAATTTCTTCACTTCTACCACAACCGAAGTTTACCATCCCTCACAACACATATCCCAGCAAGAAAAGGGTAGATTAATGGACTCTACTTGCCTCTAGTCCAAGCAAATCGCAGCAAGCAAACGGTGGGGCAAGGCGGGCTCGACGGCAACCGGTCTTCTTCCTTCCTTCCTCTCTCGCACGCCCCCCTTTCTCTCTTTCTCTCCTTCTTCCTTTCTCTCGTGCGACACCCCTCTCTCTCTCGGCTACTCCTCGCTTAATCCACCCCCTCTCTCCTCTCTAATTTTCTTTCCCCTCATCATTAGCTTTGCATGGCATTAGCCACTTGGCTAATCTCCCTAGCCACTTGGCATTTTTCCCATGAAATTTGATGGGCTTCACCATCCGCTCCCTCCTCCTTCGGTCGACGGTCTCATGGGCTCCTTTGGGCTTCATGGGCTTGGCTTTGGGCCGGGCTTGATTGGCCGAATGGTGGGTGATCGTGGGTTGGGTTTTTTGAGTCGGCTTGGCCTAAGAATTTCGGCCCACTTCTCCTTTTAATAATCTAACCTAAATTTCCCACTTATAAAAATACTTAATTGCAATTAGATGGCCATAAAATTTTTATAACACAAATTAAAAAAATCAAACTTATAAAACGCACGGCCAAGAATAGAATTTTCCCCATCAAATAATTGTCCATTAGAATGCTTGGCCTTAATTTATTGTGATCCGTAGGTCTAAAGGCCATACATAATCCTATGGCACTTCCATCCCCTTTCCATAGGTTGTAAAGCATCTAGAGGTCGCCATGAAGTTTTTTTTTTTGGGATGCCACACATTCGAACGGATGATGATCAATCGTGTACTAATTGTAGTCTTTTTTTTTTTTTTTTTTTTTGCAATTTTCATAACATGGGGGTTCGATTTGCGAATTTCGTAAAATCCAAAACAAAATTGGAAATTTGAAAATTAAGGGCGCGGATGCATTGGTCATGAAGTGGGCCAGTAGATGGTGGTTTCCAGCCAAAAGATGGTTGGAAAAATTTGCCAGTCAACGCCGGTCGAATCTGGTCAATGCCAGGTTGATCGGTTGACTTTTTGTCCGAATTTTGTTCTATTTTCTCTGGTTTTGCCTGATTTAAATGAAATCAAATATTTCTATATGAATCGGTTCAAATGAGATGCAATTGGGCTATCTCAAGTTGACTAATTGTGCACAAAATATTCAAATTCATTGAATTCCTATTGAAGCAAGGCCACAACCTAGACTCACATCTTCAATTGAATCTCAATCGGCCAAATTCAAGCTCAATTATTTCAATTGCACTCTAGTCTAAAATGGGCCAAGTCGAATTACGTAAATTGAAGCACCTTAGTTGGGCTTTCTAATCTTTGAACACGCCAAATCGACCAACTTAGAATGCATCCGAGCGAATCTCCCAAAATTGACCCCGAATTTGGACTCATCTCTTTTAATGATGCGTCAACTAAAAATCATGTGTCAACAATCACTCATACCTACAAGGATAGATAGTATGTCACCCATCTAGATTTTCCATAAAAGTCGTTGTATGTGAATGTTTAGCATCTCTAGCAATGTTTTTGAATTTTCTAGTTGATTCCACTTGTCCTAGAGCCCCAAAAGGGCACTTGAGTCAATTATCTAGTATCACTCTTTAAAGATTATTCAACATGGACTATTTTAATGATGAGAAATAATCAAAAGCTAACGATATGTACATTTGGAGTGGTATGTTGATGAAACGTCAAATGTATTGATAAACCTCGAAATTGGAGAAGGTAAACAAACTGCATGACATTGTATTGCGGTCAAAGTATTTTGAATTTAGATGATCAATTTGGAAGGACCTTGGCACAAGTAGTGGATAGACAACAAGACAAAATATTGTCAAGATATCTACGAAACCTATAGGCAGAAAGTGGACAACCAACAAGACATGATGGATTTCTATAATTAGATTTTGAGCATCTACATGCTTGATGAAAAAAACTCGTCGTCAAAATTTCATTTGAATTCAAATTGGTTTTTTTATAGTTGGATCAAGGCAATGAAATATATGGAAAATAGGTAGGTTAGAGAAAATGAATTAGATCTTAATTTCAAGAAGTGTCCCAGGAGAAAATGTAAATTGCTTTGAAATTGATATTGTATTGAAAGGAAATACACGGAATTAAAAATTGACATCACTGAAAGGAAATTACATAGAGATAAAAGTGCATGAAAGCGAAAATACAAGGAAATTGAAAGCACAAACTCAGTGCGAGTCTTCGTGTTGTTTGTGAGTGTCCAAGATTGGTCGAGTGCATCTTATTTTTCTCTAGCTCCCGCACTTCACATTTTTGGTAACTTATTATGTCCTCATGTTTGGTAAATGCATTCAACCTAGCTTGGCCGAATTCATACATGACACGTTAAAATGGACACTCGTGAACAATTGCCATAACACCGAATTACAACTTAGTCTAAGTGCAAATAAAGAAAGGATGAATTATGTATGAATCCAAGTGATGATCTAAGTTCAGATAAAGTAACTAGACCAAAGGTATGAAACTCTTATCTATCAACTAGGATTTTGCTTGGTGAATTACAAGTTATACTGTCATTCACATGCAAACTTAACAAAAATTAAATGTCAGTGATGTTTATGTTAGTAACCTACTAATCAAAAGACTAACTAGAAAAATTTCCTTTTAAAGGGAAAATATATCAAGTGAAAAATCTTGAAGATTATCACATTTTGTTACAATAATTATATCATGGACAAACGACCGTATATACACATCTTGGCTAGAAAACCCTCAAAATCTCATGTAATTCTAAAACCACTCTTGGGTCTGAATATGAGCCCGAAAGCACTTTGCTTATTGATGACCAAAATGTGAACCGGGCCGATAATCCTTTTGCGGAAGCTCCGAACTTTGTTAGGTTTGAACATAGTTGGACTGCACCAAACATACATGATTTCTTCCTTTTTCAGCCCATGGAGATCACGTTGATCTTTAATTTAGCATATTCAAAATTTGAGACACCATCCATAGGTGGAGCGTATGTCAGACGAGTAGAAGGCACGATAGAGTTAGAGGCATCATACCCAGCATGGCCTCGTGTCGGGACCTTATTCAGTAGGGTTACGCATGTATTAAAATTAAAATGAGTGTATTGTTTTCAACTAAGTGTGGATAATATGTACACCTTATTGATTTCGACATTTTTTCTTCTAGGTACTATGGAAAGATGTAAAACATTCGGGCATCGGTTGATCTACAATCGTGAATCATTACGGAGCAAACACCAAGTCGGGTTGGCGAGGGCCATTAGCTCCTTTGAGCGTTCTGTATTTACGGCAATTTGAAAGATCTAAGTGCAAGTAGTGAATAGATCATGGAGCAAGGTATTGTCAAGATATTTAGATAGTCTTGTAGCCAGAAAGTGAACAATCTACAAGACATAGGATGGCTCTATTGCAAAAGAACATCTATAGACTTGGTGAGAAGACTCGGCTTCAAAATAAAATGGAGTTGAAGCTTTAAAATCCCTGGAAAGTAGGATCAAGGCTTTGAAATCCATCGAAAGCAGGCCAGAGAAAAATTAATTGGCTTCTGCCTTTCTCAAGGTAAGTATGGAAGGCCGGTGAATGTCAAAAGAAACTATTTTGGAAAATCCTTCTTACTTGGAATACAGCCAATCAAAATTTGAATTTACAAGGTCACTTGGAATTCCTGACAGAAAAAAAAAAAAATCCCAACAAGGATCGAGTAGGACTCGACAATTATCCCTGAATAAAATCATTTTTATCCGCTCCCATTACTTCGAATAAACATCACCCTCACCAATATGTCAATCATCAGAATTTGTTAAACTTATGATATAATTTATAATTCAATACTAAATTTTTCAATTTTGTCAATTTAATCCTACAATTTTTTACGAATTTCTTATAAATTTTTCTATAAAATTGCCCTATGTTGGCAATTTTAAGCGAGGTGTGCACGTCCTTTTTTCACCAGGGACAAGTTTAACCTTATCACTCATTGACTACCATACACCTCGCAATCAAAAGAGTTGGCAACAATCAAAAGAAAGTTTCTTATAACATTAAAATCCTCCTTATCCTGAATATTATCAATTCCAATCTCTCAGCCACCTTTTGACTAAATAGAATGAGCTTGGAATTTTATATGCTCTTTTATATTAATTGCCTTCAAAAAGTGATCCTTGCCCTTGCACACCCTGAACGTTTTTCCTTTTCTTGTTCTATTCCTCCAAAATGATATGTGTCCCTTTAAACTATAAGCAACTAAATTACCTTGAAAGGGTGATTCTTGCCCTTGTACGCCTTATACATTTCTCTTTTATTTTCCGCTCCTCCAGAACCACATGTGTCTCATTAAACTAGAATCAACTAATTTTACTTGTCAATTTCTAGAGACATATATCTAGTGGGAAAATTGATCTACATCTCTAATAGATCTTTCAAATTCAAAGATCCATCTAAAATAGAGAACCTTCATTGTAACGACCCGAGCCCTGGTGTGTGATATTGTCCGCTTTGGACACTGAGTCCTTACGGCTTTAAAACGCGTCACCTAGGGAGAAGGTTGCACTTGGCCATTCCTTTCCCCAAACCGATATTGTTGGTTTTGGCGTCCCCACAATGGGCCCCTCACGAGTTTGTTTTCAGCGCCGCGAAAGTGTATGTGAAATGCGTCACATAGATTAAAGGGATCCAAGCCTTTATAAACTAGCCCAGGATCCCCCCCTAAGCGATGTGGGACGGGAGAGATACACTTAACCTTACCCGGATACTGCCAAGGCGATCTCAGTCCATCCCTCCGTACTGCCTCGGGTTTGGGTCATCACATTCTCCTCCCTTAAGGCACATCATCCTCACTGTGGCCCCCACACGCGATCGGGAGTCGGCTCTGATACCATTTGTAACGACCCGGGCCCCACTATATAATATTATCTGCTTTGGATACTGAGTCCTCACGGCTTTAAAACGCGTCACATAGATTAGAGGGGCCCAAGCCATTATAAACTAGCCCAGGACTCCCTCCCAAGCGATGTGGGACAAGAGAAATGCCCTTAGCCCTTAGCCTCACTCGCATACTGCCGAGGCAATCTTAATTCATTCCTCCATATTGCCCCGAGTCCCGGGTCGTTACATTCATCACATACAACCTTCTCGTCAAGCGCCTATCCCTCGTGATATTTGTCATTGAGATGATTGTTTCCAAAGCCTTTGATGTTAAAATACTTCTTTCAATGATGCTTTGACATCAAATGACACAATTTAATTGAAGTATCACTGGATCACACTAAGTCACCCATAGGATAAGGTTGCAACACACTTGAAGAGGGACTAGTATCAATTTTCGTGTCACTTTGCAAAAAGCTTCGTCAATGATGGTATAGTTATAATATTTGAACCTTAGAGATGTTATAACTTCAAATAAGAAGACTACAAAAAGGTGATGAAACGTTTTACCTTCAAAGGGTGATTCTTGCCCTTGTACAACCTAAACGTTTTTCCTTTTCTTTTTTCATTCCTCCAAAATGACATGTGTCCCTTTAAACTAGGGGTGTGCATGGTCCAGGCGGGCGGTTCCCGACCTAGAACTGGGAACTACCCGCTAAGGACCGGTTCCGAAAAATTGGAACCGGGATCCACCCGTATGTTGCATGGATCCACCTTGGAACCGGACCGCCGGTCCGGTCCGATTTCCGGGTGGATCCATGGAACCGATCTTGATGCGAAACAATTTTGGTTTTCAATATAGAATGACTACGTGACATCAAAGCAAGCTGAAGAAAGAAAAATCAAATTTAAGTACGTGGAACAAACTCATCAAGTAGAGTAAATTAGACAAGTTTACACTTCACAATGACGCACCAACCGCAACAACATTCTTTACAAAAAAAAAAAAAAATCGCAACAAGATTTGCCTAAAACTTCACGACTTATAAAGCTTGTGAATCCCAAATTTTGAGCTCTAAAATTCCAAGTCCCAATCTCCTAAAAGTAAAACAATAATTAATAGATGATTGCTCAACATTAGTAAAAATTGAACTCAAACAATTATTGAAAATCTCACCACCTATATTCCTCCCACTTCAACTTGTAAACTCTATGGACTGTCAATCTCCTTGTAAGCATGATCCATATCTAACAAAAAGAAGATATTAAATAAAGTATTCAATTATTAGATAATAGTTATTCAAAAGAATTACATGATGAAATGATATGGACTTACCTAATTCAAAATTTTCCGCATTTTCGATACATTCTTCAACATTAATCAGCTCAAGCATTGCTCTCAACCAATCTTGAGTGCAAATCAAAGTTTCCACAACTCTAGGAGTCAAAGAACTCTGAAAACCATCAAGCACATGACTATAAGTACTAAAAGTTGATTCTGAAGCAACGGTAGTAACGGGAATAGACAAAATATCCCAAGCCATCAAAGATAAGATTTTAAACTTTTGGCCAGGAACACTCCACCTTTTCAAAATGTCAAGATCACAACCATCTTCAAGTTCAGCTTTAAGATATCGATTGAGCTTAGATAAGTTGCCATCGGACTTTTTCTTCTCCTCATTAAGAAAATCATCATACGAAGGCTCTTGCACATAGAAATTTAAGCTACAATCGTCCTCTTCATTTCCCTCATTGAAATAAGAATAGCAGCTACTACCGATATTAGTAGAACTTACTAATTCGCCATCCAAATTTTTGTCTCTAGAAGTGTGACAAGATTTCTCATAAAATTTAAACATATGTTCCAGGGCAAACTTCACCTTATCAAACATCTCATCAACTTTTGCAGCATCATCATAAATGAGTTTACAACAATACCTCACATAATTCAGCTTTTTTCTAGAATCCAATGTTATCGCAATCAACACCACCATATTTACTTTTTCGAAACTCTCATAATATTTGTCAAACTTATCTTTCATTTTCAAGCCCATAACTCTCACCCTATGATCAAAAGCCTTCGTTGCTTCTCGCAAATATTTATACAAAGAAGCTATCCCTACAAAATAATCATTTGAAGTGATATACAAAGTTTCGGACATCTTCTCGATGATATCATAAAACTTCTTCAAAAAATTAGAAAGAACAATAGCATTTTCCCAATCAACACTACTTGGAGTATCATAATTAAGCTCAGTTAAGAAAGAAACATCTTCTTCTTTCATCCTTTCAAAAACTTTTCTCAGCTTTATGGCACTCTCTAACATTAGATAAGTGGAATTCCACCTAGTTGAGACATCAAGACAAACTGAACCCTTATAAGCAATCCTTGTACTTTCAATGCAATCTCGAAATGTCTTAGCTCTCATAGGAGAACTCCTCACATACCTAAACACGTTTGGAATGCGTGCAATGGAATCACGTATCTTAGCCAAGCCATTCTTCACAATCAAATTTAATATATGAGTCGTGCACCTCATGTGTAAAGATTCACCATCTAAGATCAATAGCCTCTCTCTTGAAAATTTTTCTTTCAAATAATTAATGGCCACATCATTTGAACTAGCATTATCCACTGTTATTGTGGACACTTTTTTTTCTCTATTCCCCACTCATATATGCATTTCTCAACTACTCTCCCAATATCCCTATCCTTGTGACTAGCTATCATCACGAAATTGATGATCATTCAGGGCAATTTCCAATTTTCATCAATAAAATGTGCAGTAAAGCATAGATAATTCAAATTCTGAATGGAACTCCATGTATTATTCGTGAGTGCGATCTTAGAATTAAGCTTACGAAAAGAAGCCTTCAAATTTCTTTTTTCACAAAAATACAACTTCATGCAATCCCTAGCCACCGTAAACCGCAACATATGCTTGAAGAGAGGTTGTAATTGATTCACATAATCACGAAATCCAACATGTTCAGCAATTGAAAATGGTTGTTCATCAATTATATTCATCCAAATAAGCATTTGTCTACATTTCTCCTGATCAAACTTCCATGTCGTTAAAATTCCACCACTCCTAGTACTACTAGTAGTATCTCCTCCTATCATTTGAGTTTCATCTACTCTTTGTGATGCAAACAATATTTGCCTTTTATCCACATTGCGAGGATACTTATTGCACTTTCTCAAGTGCTTCAACATATTTGAAGTACCATTATCAACGTGGTATGAATACTTGGATCTGCAGTAATTGCAAAATACATTAACTTTCCCATTTGTGTGAGTTGTTCCTTTTCAAAAATGAAGCCAAGTCGCTGATTTTTGCTTACTAGGAGGAGGACATGGACAAGAACCGGATACCTTATTTGTTTTGGATGTTTCTTCAAAGTTTTCACATTCTTCATGTTCTTGTGATGTTGATTTCACTATTGGCGTTATTGCATCATAGAATTCCTCTACTTCCATTGACATGTTAACGAATCACCTGAATCAAGCAACACACTGTCAACATTTAAACACTTCTCATAGAGCTAAATCATATTTTACTTACAACAGAAAATAGATATAAAATCATATTTTCTTTTCATATTTTGGACCAGACAACTTTTTGACAAACGACATTCATGCTATCAAAAGAGATAGAGCCTTAGGAGTAAGGAATCTAAGGATACAGTCTTCTAACATTGGAAATATTGACAAGGAAATCTAAGACAGACAAACTACAGTATTGTCAGGCTATTTAGCATCCAAATATAAACCGGATGAACACATTTTCGACTAGGATCTGGTGTTTGGGTTGAAACAAAACTCTTAGTGCATAACCCAGAAACTTCAAGGACAAAAGGTAAAGGAATTGATCAATAATTAACAAAAGCATTAGAATTGGACAGTCCCACCAGATGCAATCGTGCAACTATGCCAAAACATCCGGAAAATAGCACTCTATATCGGAGACGAGATCATATTCAGAGGAACCCATGCTGTGAACTGTGAAGGAGAGCAAAGGCTCGAGCACCCACGCTATGAAAGAGAGCAGAGGCTATGCTGTGAAGTCATTGAGGCAATTCAGAATTTCAGAGGCACCCACGCTGTGAAAGATAGCAGAGGTTGTGCTGTGAAGTCATTGAGGCAATTCAGAATTTCAAAGGCACCCACGCTATGAAGGAGAGTAGAGGCTCGTCGAGGCAAAGACTCCTGCTGTGCCAGGCAGCAATTTGGTGAGGTGCAAAAATGGTGGTGAGGTGCTTGGATGGACGCCAGCGTGGAGCTTCGGCAAGAAGACTGGCGGAGGTGTGGCGTCAACAGCAAGGCAAACCAGCAATGGACAGGGGAAACCGAAGTCGCAGGGGCTGTAAGGATCGCGCGGAGGGGCGGCGGAGCAACGATGGAGGCGCAGCGACCGATTCAGGATCTGCTGGTGTCAATCGTCGCGGCTATAGGGGCTGCAATGGCGTCGCGGGTCATTGCTTTGGGTGGAGTAAAGGCTGTGGTGGGTGGCGGCCAGCATGAGGGGGTGGACAGCGGCGGCGGAGGAGCGGCGGCGGCGGCGTCGACGCTGGGAGGAACCAAGGAAGAGACGAGAGAAAAGAGACAGTCACAGAATCGAAGAAGTCGAAGACAGAGGAGAGAAGTCATGCTCGATTAGGATTTGTTTTGTTTTAGTAATATTTTAATATTAAAAATTAATCGGTTCGGTGCCGGTGGGCAGGCAGGCGGATCCGCTCATTGAACCGGAATCGGACCGGTACCTACTAGCTCCGTAAATTGGAATCGGGAACCGGACTAGTTCCCTCAAGAACCGCCGGTTTCGAGCAGTTTTCGAGTATTTTGTATACCCCTACTTTAAACTATAAGCAACTAAATTGCCTTGAAATGGGTGATTCTTGTTCTTGTGCACCCTATACATTTTTCCTTTATTTTTCCACCCCTCCAGAACCATGTGTCCCTTTAAAATAGAATCAACTAATTTTACTTGTCAATTTCTAGATACATACATCTAGTGGGAAAATTGATCTACATCTGAAATGGATCTTTGAAATTCAAAGATCCATCTAAAATAGAGAACCTTCATCACATACAACCTTCTTGCCAAAAGTGCCTACCCCTCATGATCTTCGTAACTAAAATGATTGTTTCCAAAGCCTTTGTTGTCGAAATACTTCTTTCAATGATGCTTTGATATCAAATGACACGATGTAATCGAAGTAGCACTGGATCACACTAAGTCGCCCGTAGGACAAGGTTGCAACACACTTGAAGAGGGATAATTATTAATTTTCATGTCACTTTGCAAAGAGTTTCGCGGATGATGGTATAGTTATAATACCTGAACCTTAGAGATGTTATCACTTCAGATAAGGAGACTACAAAAAGGCGATGAAATCTAATAAGTTATGTCGATACCCAAATTTTGTCGACTGCTCAAGTGTCCATTTTTTGCCAAAAAATAAATAAATAATAAATACAAAAAAAAGGATATAAAAAAATTGAGCGAGTCGGTTTTGTCTAGCCCACTTAACAAAATTTTTGGCCCTCTAGGCCAAGGCGTCCAACCCATTTCCTTTAATCCCCACGGCCCATCTTTAACTTCTTTTCAAATCTATTTCTTTCATAGCCCAATCAGAACCAAAAAAGGCTAGCCCAAATGTCTTACGTTTTGTTTTCTTCAAAGCCCATTAGAATTAAAAAAACGAAGAAGAGAGAAGAGGCCCAGCCCAAGGTCACTTCTTCCCCTTGGTTTGCACGAACCAGCATCTGTGAGGAGAGAGGACAGAGTGACGCGCGGGTGAGGAGAAAAAGAGCAGGATCGTCCGAGCGTCCGTGAGCAAGGAAGCGTGACAAGCCGTGACGTGACCAAGTCCAAACCTTCTAGAATCCCTGAGCTGGCAAGGGCGTACCAGAAAGATTCCTCAAGCGAGGGCAACGTGAGGGAGGGAGAGAAGGGTCGGCCGAGGCTTGTCGGGGGCGAGAGGAGAGAGACGCAAAGGTGGGAGTGACCAGAGAACCCGATCGCCGGAGCCCGCCGATGGTTTCCGAAGCTCCGGTCAAGGGTCGGTTCGTCAGCCAGCCTTTACCCATTCGGCGGTCTTTCTGCAGCCGAAGAAGGAACCCAACTAGTCGCTTCTCGCCGTCGCCGGTCGAGATCTTGACTCACTGAAAAGACAGGCAGGGGCCTTCTTCCCGAAGCCCCTGTTTTATCCCTGTTTTGTGGCCAGAAATGCTTGTCCGCGTCGATTTAACTTTTTGATCGAAATCTTGACAAACCGAAGCAAGTTTAGAGTGATTCATGATGTTTTGAAGGTTGATGAATCCGGGTTGGACTAAACGAATGTGGTAAATCTAAGTCTGAATCTTGTGTCCTTCAATGCGTGCCCTCTGTTCGACGTATTGTCTGAATGAAATATGTAATACTCAAGTAACACCGAACTCGAATAGAAAGTTTCAAGTTAACCGTGATATTCTAAGACCGAGTTGACATAAAATATGATTCTCCAGTCTTTTTATACATCGTTTTTGACACGAAAACTGCATCGAATCTCTCTCTGGAAGGCATTCTTCAGATTGCACATCAGTCCCTCGACAAAACGCTTGAGAGAAGACCGAAACTCATTAATTGTTGAATCTTAATATCGATTTTCTTTTGCTTCTGTATGTGTTGAATCTGGCCTAATATTAGTCTTCCTCTGTGTTTTTACGCATGTGATGAAAAATCTGTGTTCGAGTTCAACAAGCATACATATACTCATGCCCGCTCGCTGGCGAAGTTTGTGATTCAAAGCCATCCAGTCAGTTTGTCTCTTCCATTTATAGTGTACTGGTGATTATATGCTTTCTGGAAAGGCTAGGATGGAAGAAATTGGATCTCGTGTGTATATTTTCCGTTAATTGTTGTGGTCGCCGAAGTAAGCGGCCGGAGTTGGTCCCCGTCGGTCGGAGTAGTTGACCGTCGGTAGGTGTTGGTTCAGTGGTGATGTGTGTGCCAGCGACGACGCATATAGAGGTTGATTCTTTGCCGATAATTCTGGTTCGGTTAAGTTGCAGAAGGAAAAGAGATTCGGGGAAGAAGAAGGCGCAAGGTTGAAGAAGAAGGTGAAGGGGAAAAAGGAAAGACAAAACTGGGAAGAAGACAAAAGGGAGAGAATAAAAGAAATTAACAAAATCATTAAAAAATAAAAAATCAATCGAAAATTTTCGTTTTTTATCCGACCGGGTCGGATCCGGTGGACCGGTCGGTCCAACGGGTCGGATCGAGTAGACCTGGTCCGAACCCGTTCCCCTAATATAATAATAGATAAATAATAAATTAAAATTTTTATAAAAATCGAAAATTTAAAATTTAAAAAAATTAAAAATCAGAAATGATAAAATTAAGTTTTAAAAACTTTAGGAAATAATAAAAAATTTCGAAAATTCGAAAATCAATAAGAAATTAGAAATTTCAGAAAATCATTAAAAAATTAAAAAATTCCAAAAGTCATTAAAAATAAATAATTAATTAATTGAAAAAATAAATTAATTAAAAAATTTAAAAAAAATTAAAAATTGAAAAACCTTCAGAAATTAAAACCTAAAATTGGATAAGCCTTAAGGGCTTTACAATGGTTTTTTTTTTTTTTTTTTGGGGGGTTTTGAATTGTCTTGTTTTCATTTGTAGGAATGATATTAGGATGCTTGTGTGCTTTCAGTCATGATTATAACTGATTATGTGTTTCAATATTTTAATGTTATTTCTTATTTTAGAATGGTTAGGAAGAATCGTAGATCTTTTTTTTTTATTTTGTATTTTATTTTTTTATAGGTTGTTATGGCACTAGTTAGCACATGATCCTCGAGTTTAGAATCTCTATTTACATTAATAGTATGATATTCTACATGTCTTATTGGGTTTCTAATAAACCCCAGAGTAGCTAGTCGGGACTCCTTAATGAAAATTCACATATGCTTAATTGATTAAAAACGTGAACACTCAATGTCACGTGAGATATGTACTTGGGAGAAGCCGAGTCAATAGAAGGCCATCGGCCTAAAATTAACAATGCCCCTAAACCTAACAATCTTCCTCGAGAGGGGTAAAGTCGCGACAAGCTAAATTTTAATTTTAGTAGAAAAATTAATATTTAATAAATTCACTTAAGATATTAGAATGTATTACCTAAAATAGTAAATGTTATGAAAAGCGCTATATTTCCCTTCATATTAACTAGTGAAAACTTCCTCTAACCATGCATCTAAAAATTTCGGGTTATGAATATCATGACGTGCGAATTGAATTTGTGCAAACCAGACTATACATAAAAGTAGGTGATGTTCATGTTTGTAAACATATCCCTCCCCTTTAGTAGGTGCATGGTATATGGACGGACTAGACCCATGCCCAGTATAATGAGGGTGGGGTGTGATTCTAGGGCAAGAAAGCTTGAACAGGTGCAGATCCTAACGGACTTCAAGGATGGCAAAAATAGCAATGATGGATTGGGCCTCACATTGAATGAAGGAAGAATCACTAGGGGTACAATCAACGCTGATGAGGACATTAGTGATTTAAGTTGATGAGTTGGTAACATCTAAAGTCCCACATTGGATGGGTGAGGTATTGTAATGTTATTCAAACGTAAGCTTTGACATCAAGTAGTTACCACCATTTTGTATTATCACTTAGAATACTCCTTTTGGGCTTTCCACACAAAATGATATATATGGTGAGTTCATGGTAACAATTTCCGTTCCTCTATCCTAAGTTAATGTTTTTACTTAGTTAATGTCATAATAAAAATTTAATTTATAAATGTAACTAGTTGATCTTTCTACATGAGTCTTTATTATAATTGAGTTGGAAAAGAACCTTATGACCATATAATACTAAAACCTGTTGACAAAATTAGCGAGACAAAACATAAAACAGTAAAATTAATAATTAAGGAAATTGGTATAGGTTATAATCATTGACATGTGGACATAGTGTACCTAAATATTTTTATTGTACTCAAGGGATTATTTAATCAATTTTGAAGTTTTTAGGTGAATTGGCCCCGCTATTCAAAAGTAAAAGAATTTTGTATATTTACCTTTGGCCCAAAACAAGATTATGTATTCATTAATGTACACATCTAAATATAGGTAATTAGAATAGGTACTTGTTGAAAAAAAAAAAAAAAAAAAAAAAGAAAAGAAATAGGTACTTGGATTTTGTTAATTATATTTTTCTTTTATTCTTTATGGAGCATTTAAAACCATTAAACTACCGTTTTAAATCATGTTCAATTTGATTTTTTTTCAAATGGTACAACACTTCTTTAACATCTGAAATTCCTAAGTTATTAATCCCAACTATTCCGTTAATTATATTTTTCTTTTATTCTTTATGGAGCATTTAAAACCATTAAACTACCATTTTAAATCATGTTCAATTTGATTTTTTCAAATGGTACAACACTTCTTTAACATCTGAAATTCCTAAGTTATTAATCCCAACTATTCCGTTACACAATCTTCGATCGCAGCCTCCTCCTCCTCCTCCTCCTCCTCCTTCTTCATAAATGATGATTGCAACTATTGCGAAGTTGATTTTAAAACCAATACGAGAAAAATATTTGGAGAGAAGTATGAATCTGACTATAATCATGGATGGTAAATATATAGAAGACCCAATGTCTTTCTCCTTAATTAAGTTACTTCTTTCAACTATTTTGTGAGAGCTTTTATAGTATCTTTCCTTCTGCTTTTTTATTTATTATTTATTTTGGAACAGACTTAAAATTAGTACGGTTAGATTACATTTTGTATTAAATTTACTTTCAAAGAAAATCTTTACTTGCATTCTGTATGGTAACAACTTACAATTTCCCATCCGTCATACGGAAACGGGCCCCTCGTATCAGAATAGATAAAAGAGAATGCACGTTTACAAATACAACCCACACAAAAGCCAGATAAACAATACCAAAAGCTCATTCTATGCTTCTTGACATATGTAAACTGGGGCAATGATACTGTGGATCCAAATCCTTATCCAAAAGCAGTGAGCAAGTTAGGATTTTGTATTACAGAAGCAGAATTTTCACTATGATGCATCCAATTTTTTAATTAATATTTTTTTTTGGTCGAAATTAATTAATTAATATTTGTTGCTGATAGGTATTTTGAGTAAATATATACGGAAATTAAGAAATAACTTTAATTAAGAAATAAACTAAAATTGAATACTCAACCAAAATAGAACAAGTACTGAAAAAACCTTAATTTTAAAATAAAAGTAATAGTACACAAATCGTTGAAAATAGTACAAAAGCTTATCAAGGGTAAGTAAATCTCAAACATATAATTCTAAAAGGAGCACCGACTATACGTTAAATTCATTGATGGTTGTTGAACACTTGGTATAAAAGTGAAGAATAAAATACTTTGGATTTACTCGATCAAAAATATTTTTGAGCTAAATAAAGAGACGAAATACTGTTAGATTCTTGAATCAATATTCTAGAGTTTATTATTCCGAAAGACACCTAACGTTGCTCATTATAATAGCATCCACCACTACTCGATATTTCAAATCTTTTGTTTAAAGATAAGACAACATCATTATAAATCGAAGAACAAAAAATGGCAAGAATAAAGAGAAGTGGCAGCAAGTAGGCTTATGGCAGATTGCAGAACTGATAGCTATGTGATCAGCTTCCTGTAGTGCAGTATTTCCTCTTCCCTTATGGTACATGGCTCATTTTCTAGGGTGTCATCTGGCTAAGCGCATGAGACATGGACTTGGTTCCCGTGAAAATTGTTTAGATCAATTTTCGTAATCCTCATTTAGCTTCCTTAGTGTTTTGCAAAGGTGTGGATGGCAACCATGTTAGGCCTCTGATGGCAGATTGCACTGAAGAAGAGATTGGATAGTGTGTTTTCCATTCATGATGGATAACGAGAATAAATCTTTATGCATTTGATAGAGCAATAGAAGAAGAAAATAAAAACACAGTGACCTATTTTTCCCTGCCCTAGGAAATTTCTGCTGCCGGTTTTCAATAATTTCTTTTCTTGGTAACTGCAGCCAAAGGCTTATGCTGACAACTTCAAGCGGAAGGGCCCGGCGCCAAACTGAGGAACATTGATCTTTCAGTCTGCCCCTACTTTGGTTCATATTGAAGAGAGGTTCCATCACAAGCTGTCATCTTCTTTGTTGTGTCTGGGACATAGTCCAGACTTCAAACTCCATTGTTCTTTGTCATGTACCGGATGTATTGTTGCTCCATGATGATAGCTCAGTGGTTATAATAATTGGCTAGAGAATGGTTCTTTTTTGCCTTCCTACTATCTCAATGATGAGATTATGTTTTGTTCACAAATTTAATTAAGGTCACACTCTATATTTCTGTTCATAAAGCTGTAGAAAAGATGCAAAATTCCTGTAATTAGTGAAACCATTCTCGATGCATGTCAGCACAACTGCTATAGACATAGATGACCCTAGATGCTTGAGAGCATGAAGTGTGAAGCGACAAGATTTGTGGAGGCCATGAAAAGAAGTTTTCTGGTATAAGTACGTACCGTCAGAAGCCGAACTATTGTCTGTTTGACAAGGAATTGGCTTTGCTGTGAATTTGGAGTGGACTTTTCACGAGATCACAGTATTAACGAATGGGAAAAAGAGGGCACATTTTATGTCTTTTGGGACCTTGTTAATGGAACCACGATTAACTTTTGTTCTTATTTGAATAGCCTGAGTAGCTTAGATTTGTGACACTAGTTAATTAAAATTGCGTATAGACCTCTTGCATTTTCACCTGTTTAACTCTGCCTCCTATATTCTTAGACTCGCTTTGCCTCTTAGAACAAATTTCCATGAGCAGGACTAGTTGAAATTTCATTTAGAAAAGGTACCCGTGAAACTTTAAGCTCAGATCACTCACAGAGCTTGATTCTAAACCCTAACCTCTCCCTGCCAGCACCTACCACTGCGAGAATCCATTCCTAGTGCCTCCAACGTTGCCGGAGTAGGCGCAAAATCGCCATCGCCTCCTTGCTCCTCTCCCTTTTCTATCTCTTGATTGAGGTTCGTGACACAAATGTCCAGATTAGGGTCGCTTGTCTTCAATATGGATCATATGGCAGGTTCCAATCATTGCTAAACTCCGATCTGCCTACAGTGGTTAACATCCTCCCCAATTTTGGCGATAGTCTGTAGAAAGGAGAAAGAGAGAGAGAGTGATAGGTTTCGGGTGGTCAAGGCAGACGGTTGGTGGCTTCGTCATTGCCATAGTTTGGGACAAGATTTGGGAAAGAGATTGCTCATACTTACTAGATAATAGATGATTTCTACCCTGTAAAAGAAGATAGACCACAACTTAGGATATCTAAATTTAAGCGAAGTATTCAAACTTCTTACTAGAGAAAATTTAGTTGTTTTGAGGATTACGTTTTTTTATAATGTCATGTACAATATTCCCATTGGCATGTCTTACTATATTTTGATTGAATATTTTACTTTGGTGAATTTATCCATCCTTTTACTTTTTCAATGACTTACATAAGTCGCCATTGTTCGAGATCTCACCCTAGTAAATTTCTGCTTGTCACTGAATGAAGTGGACATCTTATGGAATCTTCCATCATGTCAGCGTCAACTTGTTAGTTATCAAATCCAAGTAATTGTTAGAATTTGCTTGTGAATTCAACTGAGTCGTACCATCTGAAGCCTCGTCACCTAGTACCCATTTATCGCGAGCCACAATATCCAAAGGCGATTTAAAACTGATAGGATGACTTTGTGTCAACCGTATAAAAAGAGGGTATCCATCATCTCTCTCTCTCTCTCTCTCTCTCTCTCTCTACTTCAATTCTATTTGTCTATTTTTCTCATTTTTAATGCAGCTTTATTTTTTTCTGTTAATATTATTACTTTAATTTCTTTGAAAAATTAAAAATGTAAGCACACGATAGAATACACGAGTACCTCATTTAGACCTTACCGTAAGGATCCCACAATTGTTACAAAATATGGATCAACATGGTTTTGGGGTAGAATTTGGAATTGAAGAATCCAAGTTCCAAAATATGCGAGGTGGGTTTCATGTTCCAAAAGTTGGTGAATCTATTTTTACGAATAGATTCCAAATTCTAGTTAGGTGAAATCTAAAATCTAAAACAAGTTTTTGTATTTTTTTATTTATTTGTGTTTTCGCATTATCCTACATATTTTATGTTGTTCAATAATAAGTGTATAATTTGAAATTACTAGTTTGAGTCTTTATTTTATGAGTGAGACTTCTACTTTGTTAATATCTCGTATTCTTTGCGTGTCTAAATATAAGTTAAGGTCAGTAGATTGTAATAGTAAGTGATGTTCTTTAAATGTGACGTTTCATTGATAATAGAGGATCAGTTTTAGCCGGTAGATTTCAAGCTTCACTTGGAACCTATATCGCTCATCCTTACAACAAAATATTTGATTTAAGCCATGATTACTTAGTGACCAAAAAAAAAAAAAAAGAGCCCTGACCACTTGTTTCACTAGTAGGCATACGAGCTCATACTATCAAAAGTTAGGAAGCTTGCTCATATAAGGGTAGCGGATGTCCAAGACATAAATTGACCAAAGGTTCATTAATATCTGGAATTGTTAAACGGGTGGATCAGGTTGAAAATGATTTAATCAAATTGACCAATTTAATTCATTTTGACCCATTTTTATTTAATGCAAATCCAATGACATATACCTAATTTGACTCATATCTGATTCATATTGCTAAAAAACTTCATATTTAACTCAATATGAGAAAACTCAACCAGAATGAGGTGAGAGTGCAGAATTGAGCGAGTGCAGAATTGAGTAAGAGTAAGAGAGTAAAAAAGAATTATAGAGATGGATTAGGTCTAATTACGTCATGAAACCATTTAACACCCATATTATCTTGGGTTTTATCATTCTAAGTTCATTTATCGGCCAAAAAAATAAATAAATTCATTTATGACTCGTTTACTAAATATAACTAACGTATATAACTGTTCAACCCATCAAATATGGCTCAAAAAATGAATCACGGACTCATTTTGACAGCCTGATCTATTTTTTGAGCCATAGCTCAAATTTTGCAATCTCATGAAGTACATTCTAACCCATCCACCAGTGAGCTACAATGCACGACGGTGACATGGTCACATAGTCAATGTAGCCCCAATATTAACAAAGTTGAACAATCTTAAGCATAATCCCACTAAAAATTACGAAAGCTTGCTTGAAGTAGATCTAATTGATAATAGATTTGCATTGAGCTTTCCTGTTTAAGCTGAAATGGACCAGCTTCCTGTATCGTTGTATGTTTTAACATATAATTGTATGCGGTTGAATCGGATCAGTTCGATAAGTTTGCTAAGTACTGGAATATATTTAAAAGGCAATAATCACTTGCGAATTCTTCAATATCTTTTCTGTTTTTACCTTTCCAGTAATTCAAATGACTATTCCAATGCAAATGAACTTCGTCAAGAGAAAACGTGGTGGATATATTGCTTTCATCATAGTGCTGAATGCACAGGTTAACACTAGTAGTGATCAGCAAACCCGAATTCAAAGCGAAATTATAATGAATAAAATTTAATTAATTAACAATTAAGTTGTGCAATTGCTAATTACATTTACTGCCTAATAAGTCCATTACAAGTGGAGAAAAATAGCTACAGAAGGATATAAGGACTCCGGTTTTGCCTCACAGCTGAAACATTTTGCTAATGGTGGAAACACAGCGATTTGAAAGGCTACAAACCGGCTGAGCATCTTCATCCTATTACTACAGTAGACCTCCAGCAAGACAATATTCATTTAAGAACTGTAATTCCGCTCGTGTTGGGCGACAGCTTCTTCATGTAGTACTTAGAGTTGCGAGACAGATTGATCCTTTTCCTTCTCTACTCTGGTATCTGATCAATGGAGCACTGCGAGAAGCCACGCCTCACAAACCTACGCATTGACAAGGACTCAAGTAGTTGCAATTAAATGAATAGTCAAAGCGCACATTGGCTGGCAACTGTGGTTGACCAACGTGCACAAGTGTTTCCGCTGCAAGAGGTAAACATATTCAGGTTTATGAGAACCAGGATTAGGAAATATACCAATCTGCAGTACGGGTTGTGAGCAAGAAAAGCCTCTCCAACCCAAGAGAGGATGCTTTCTTTTCAATATACTCTGCAAATGACGAACCATAATCACTTGATTCAGCAATCAATTAAATGGAGCAACAAAGAATCACCAAAAAACCAGTAGCACTTTATTTCTATGCAATTGACTTTCAATAACGAAGTTGAACACAATCAGCTTTTTCTACAGGCAAAAGAAAGGGCAATAGCGCTGTCTTAAGTCTCTATTTTTGCGGGACATCAGATGTAACAGCAAGATGCAAAAATATATCATTGTATGCCATATATGCCAGACTTCATAAAATAGAGAATAGAAAGGATTTCAAAGTCTCAGACTTCAGCATAAGTGGGATATTCAGAAGGTTACATGCATTTTTAAGAGAAAAAAACCTGTAAATGACAAATTTCTTCCCACGTATCAATTTTATACTAGTAATGGTCGTTTGTACCTTTCATCCTTGAGAATGAGGGTAAGGATTGAAATACAGCAACCCCAGTTATGTAATCTTGGTATATGGAAACATGTGTAGTATCTAATCTCGGTATTCACATTAGTCCATCCTGATGTTTGGAACTTTGGCTTCAAAATGGATTTATTCTCATGTTCTGCACTTGCTTTGCCGATTGCAAAAGTTAATATTCCAGATTGCTCCATTTTATTATTGCTAACTCAAAATTATTCTTTCTGTAGACAAATTAATAACTAATTACTTAACTTAAAAGGAGCAGATCCCAAAAGGACACTCTTATTCGGAAGGCATCTAATTGCAAGTTCAACCCAATAGATTGCATTCTTAGATCGAGATTCTTAAGTTATTAACACCCAGGGCATGCAACTAAAATCAACTTGCAGACCGCAATCAAAGAAATGGAACAACAAATAATGCTGGAGCCATATGGTCAGAAGCAACTTCTTACCAAGTGATTTATCTCCCTGTCCTTGTCCACGGCAGTCAGGAGAAACTGCAATTGCGGCAACCTCCCCACACTTCTCTTCAAAGAAAGGGAAAAGAGCAGCGCAAGCTATGATCTGACCCTCTTTCTCTACCACAATGAATGAATCCAATGCTTTGAGTAGCTATCCAAAATGTAAAGGCCAGAAGGATATACTGTCAACTTCAGATTGTGAAGTAAATAACTTAAAAGATTTATTCTCTTCAAAAAAGCATGTAGAAATCTCAACAGACAGCATGGAGGAAAATTGCAAGATTTAGCGATCAGAAGCCCAAGAAGGGAGGAGGCATAACCTCTTGATCAGTCCTCTTAACCAATGTGCCAGAGTCTTCCAGAGGTTTTATTATCCGTCTTATTCCAGAAAAGTCTGTTTCCCTCGCCATTCTGGTACCTTCATACAGATCACTGGAAAATAGATTAACAAAAAATTAGCAACAAATGAGACGGCGTCAAGTATAAATCATGTCCCTTACAATGGTACAAGAAAATGTGTGATTTTCTATTTCAGCAGAATTAGGGAAGCATTCAATTACATTGATTACAGCCCCATCGATCTATCATCCCAATGGTATCTGTTAAAAGGCTATACAGGGATATACTCTCATGTAACAAGATAGAAAAGGAGGAACGAAGAATGTGTGACAGTAGAATACCTAAACATTCACAAAATAACTTTTGATGATCAAACAGATGCCAATTGAGTAATTTCACTACTGTCACAATCAGGATCTACAAACAAGGGATGCCCAGGGCAAAAAGTCAAGTCAATAACTCAGTAGCATAGATGATCATGCGCTCAGAGGCCAACCATTATGCATCACTAACTTATTGACAGTACAACCTAACCCCTTGCCCTAGTAAGGGTGAGGACAGGGGGATTTTAACCTTCACCTACTGCTGGTGGAATAAAAAGTTTGACCCCAGAAAATTAAATATGCAGGTATGAAGAGTATGAGCATAGTTCCATCATAGCGCCATGATAAGCAGAAGTAAAACACTGCTTCAACCTATTGAACAGCATATATACATCAACCGTTGGGACATTAATTTCACACCTACCTTCTGCTGTTGTGTTTTTAGACATGGCACTTTGTATACTCCAAAAACTTAACGTTAGCAAAGAAAAAGAGTTCAATAAAAGCTAGGATGGATGGATTGGGGGGGAGCGACAATGGGGAAGAGAGACACTTTTACCTTCCTTGCCATCAGTGAGAGCACCTTTTACATAACAAAGAGAAAAGCTAAATCCCACTACAGACATGTTCAACTTTGAGATTACAAAACCACCAATCACAGAGAAATGTTGTAGAGATTTGTTTTGATGTTTTTGAGAGCAGCAGTAATGACATCCAGTTTCCTCACTGGTACTTGAAGTCTGGGGATCTAAAAGATCCCATAGTTTCTTTCCCAAGGCAAGGAAGAAAATGAGGAGAAAGAAGATTTGCAGAATTACTTCAGTGTAGAATTGTATTATTTTCACCTCTCGGCTCTTTTCTAAACAACAATGGAAGTTTTCCTCATTCACTGTTGCACTTACATCTTTCAAGTCATTGCATAACCTAAATCACACGCCATTTGAAAAGTTCAATGGTTAACCATTCTATAAAGCAACCTCACCCATCTCTTGATCAGAATTCTAGAAAACTATGACATGTCAAGATTTCACATTTTGTAGTAAATTCTCTCCTCACAAAGCTACTATTAAACTGATAAGTGGCAAAATTCTGGAGCTTACTGAAACAAAGAACTATTGAAGTAGAGAATCCATACCTAGCCCACCATAGTACCAATTCCATCTCTCTGAAAGAGTTCCAGCAGCAAAGCTCCATCTAAGGTGCCATCCACCAAATGAACCCTCTGAACTCCACGCTGATTGAAAAGCGGGAAATAGAATCAATAGCAATAATGAGGAAATTATTGATACAGTGCTTATATTTTTTCAAACATTAGCATAAGCATGCAGGAAGTAGCAGTTCCAGGACCTGGCGGTTTGAAGATTAATTATGAGACAAGTGCTGAAAGTGCACTGGTCTGATGATATCAAATAAGTTCTACTGCATTATGTTAACACAAATGGACAATATATGTGGCAGCAGCAAATGATGGTTAAGTTGCACACTACCCAACAAGATGACCTTTGTCTTGTTCCTCCATCTGAACTATAATTTCTGATGATAGTATAATGCATTCTATAATTGATCAAAGATTTAATGTCTCCTGAGTTCATAGGCAGTTACCAAGAGATTATATTGGATTCAGTGTTTGCAATTTAAGTAACAAAACAAACAGAAAAGAAGATTGCATGTTATAACATACAGTGTTCGGCAGAATATGGTGGATACTTGAGCAACCATTCAGCAACCACTAATTTGTTCTGTTAGTCTTCACACGATTCTCCAGGAAAAACTGAATAGAAACCAAATGAACTGCAAAATCCCTAGACACAAACTTACGATGACAAAATTTATTGGTCTTCATGATTCACAAGTTCAAAGATTCCTGCATTACTTCTCTTTTTTCTGCAGAACTAGTCTACAGCTCCTTCACCCAATATACAGTAGGTGAAAGTGAGTCCCACCCCAAGGCTGCAGGCCCCAGTTGACGACTTAACTGAGCTCACATAAAAAGTGATCAAAACCTGCCGACAGAAGCTGTGGTGGGACATGTCCCAAACATGATAATGTCGTGCACGGCACCAACGTGATAGAACTGTGCCACAAATATATGATGGGGCATGTCCAAACATGATTTTCTAGTTACGACAGTTAATTACTAGATAGAAAAAGTAAGAAGTTACCCTGCAAACCAAAGCAGCAACAACCAACTCCGCCAGATAATCGAACCGACTTTGACGTTCCAAACCTCCAATAGAAAAACTTGTTCACCTTCCCAAAGTCCATTTCCGTTGTCAAAACCAACACCATTTTGAAAGGTAGCATTCCCTTTCTCAAGGAAACCCTTTCCATTATGTGAAGGAGTGAAACTACTTCCATTATACAGAGGAGCCGCTCTATTGCAGTTCTTGCCTCCAAGACAGGTGCCAAATGCATCACCTTGGCACTTATATACCATGACCTGTTCCATGTGTTGCCAGTTATGTAACCATTTTTACAGGCACTAGCACCACGTGAATCATATAGCTCTCATCATAGAGTTCAAGTTGAGGGCAAAGGCCTTATATGTGAGAGGAAACGTACTTCATATTATTCAATAAAGTTTAATATATATACATCAAAATAACCCCAAAAGTGGTAAATACTCATCTACCCTACTTACTTCTAACACTCCCCCTCAAGCTGGAGCATAGATATTAATCATGCCCAGCTTGTTACAAATATGTTCTATCTTCCCATTACCCAAGGATTTAGTGAAGATGTTTGCAAGTTGTTCGCTGGTTCGAATATGACTGGGAACAATTACTCCATTTTGCAACTTCTCTCGGATAAAATGACAATCAACTTCAATGTGTTTTGTTCTCTCATGAAACACAGGGTTGGAAGCTATATGCACTGCAACTTTATTATCGCACCATAGAGTCATAGGTACTAAATCTTTAAAGCCTAACTCGGTCAATAACTGTCGAATCCACACTAATTCACATGTCACTTGTGCCATGGCTCTACATTTTGACTCAACACTGGAGCGGGCAACAACACTTTGTTTCTTACTTTTCCATGATACCAGATTTCCTCCGACTAAGTTACAATACCCAGTAGTTGATCTTCTATCATCTGGAGACCCAGCCCAATCAGCATCAGAAAAACCTTCAACCCTAATATGACCATGGTTTCGATAAACAATTCCTTTTCCCGGAGCTTTCTTCAAATACTTCAATATCCGAATAACTGCAACCCAGTGAGATGCACGAGGGGAAGACAAAAACTGGCTTACTACACTAACAAGAAAAGCAATGTCTGGTCGAGTAACTGTAAGATAATTCAGCTTACCTACCAGTCTTCTATATCTCTCGAGATTATTAAGAATTTCTCCTCCATCAACAACTAATTTAACCCCTTGTTCTATGGGTGAATCAAAAGGTTTTGATCCCAACATACCTGTCTCAGTGAGCAAATCCAAGACATATTTTCGTTGTGACAGAACAATACCTTTCTGTGATTGCGCCACTTCAATTCCTAGGAAATATTTCAATTTTCCTAAGTCCTTAGTTTGAAACTGTTGCTGAAGATAGGTTTTTAGCTCAGCTATACCAACCAAGTCATCTCCCGTGATGATAATGTCATCAACATACACAATCAAGAATAGTTTGCCTCCCCCTGATTGTTTATAAAAGAAAGAATGATCATTTCCACATCTTGATAGCCCAAAAGACAGTACAACTTCAGAAAACCTTCCAAACCATGCCCGTGGAGATTGTTTCAAACCATATAAAGACTTTTTTAATTTGCAAACTAGTCCGGACTCCCCCTGAGCAATAAACCCCGAAGGTTGCTCCATATAAACTTCTTCATGAAGAGTGCTGATATAGGCTAGTGAATCCACCTAGAGGGGGGGTGAATAGGTGTTTAAAATAAACCTTGACAAATATATGCGGAATAAAATAAACTTCAAGCAAAATAAAAGAGTTAAGGGAAAGGAATAAGAACACAAGGTTTATAGTGGTTCGACTTAATGTAAGCCTACATCCACTCTCCCACGCTAACAGCCTTCTGCTGGATTCCACTATGCAATCAACAAGAGATTACAACTTTGAGTGCAAACACTTAGTAGTAGATCACACTATCTCACTAAGTCACTCTTTTGGTATTTCTCTCAAGATCACAAACGTTTAAGCTCACGAGAGACAAGTGAATGATCGAAGTTGGCTTAGACTTTGGAATTATAAATTCTACGCTCCGTCTCTTACTTGCTCATCGGTCCTTCATCTCCTTAAATACTCCTCCACTTCCAAACTAGCCGTTGGACAGTATCTTGAGGATCGTCTTCCAATCAACCCATTGGATAGATCGTATCTAGAAGATTTGGTAGCCGTTGAGTGACAAAAGTAGAATCTCAAATTGATTCCGATCGCCCATACAAACAGAATCTTGGTTTCCATAAGTAGAGCTTCTTCATATAGAAAGGTCTTGTCTTCATGATCCAATCGTCAATCAATTAGATTGAGTCAATCAAATCATCTTGATGTAGAATCCAAATCAAATCACTAGTCGTTATTCATCCTAGAATAAACCAAGGCTTTGAAGAATTGAAGATAAACTTGAATCTGTCTTCGTCTTCATTCTTCATCGCGTTCAGTCTGGAATTCGTCAACGTGGGCAGACTATGAAACTAGAGTCTGGCGGTCTTCAGACTTTGATTGGGTCTGGAGATCTTCAGACCGTAACTGGATCTGACTGTCTTCAGACGGAAAAACTTCATATCGAACTTTTGGGTCTGAACATTTTCTGCTTCGAACAGATTTAGCTTTAAGGTCGAACACGGTCTGAATAAGTTTAGCTTCGAAGATAGAGTCTGTCTTCGATTCTTTCAAGCATAGACTTTGATAATATCCTTTACATGTTCCATCATCTGCATAGTCTATTTACTCAATAATCAAACACGTTAGTAGCCTTTGATTTATTTTGTCATCTTCAAAACATCATAAGGGATTTCCTAAACAAGTGCCATGCAAAAAAGCATTCTTAACATCAAGCTGAAATAAAGGCCAATGATATGTTGCAGCAAGGGAGAGCAAAATACGAACAGAAGTAAGTTTGGCAACAAGAGAAAATGTATCTAGATAGTCAACCCCATACACCTGAGCACACCCTTTGGCAACAAGTCTTGCTTTTAAACGAGCAAGTGAACCATCAGGGTTGACTTTTACAGCATACACCCATCGACGACCAATAGCAGTTTTGTCTGGAGGAAGTGTTACTAAGTCCCAAGTCTGATTAATCTCGAGAGCCTTTAATTCTTCTTCCATTGTTGTCCTCCAGCTAGAACTTTGTAATGCCTCAGTGATAGACTTAGGGATAGGATATTGTTCAACAGTAGTTAAAAAAGTTCGAAAAGTAGGAGACACGGAAGAGTGAGAAATAAAATTTGCAATAGAATGTTGAGTACAAGAACGTGTAGCTTTACGATGAGCAATAGGAAGATCAAGATCAGATACAAGAGGAGAGACAGCTAATGGCGGATCTGGAGCAGAAGATGACGTAGTAGTGACGGGAGGAGCGGGGGGAGCAGTAGTAGCAACATGAGGACGTCGAGTATAAACCTGGAGAGGAGACGGCTTCTCTGTAGATATGATGGTATAGTTGGAATAGTAGACCGAATGGTGGTCACATATAAGTCTTCATCCAATTCAGACACATCACTTGGAACATTATGATAAGGAGTGGATTCAAAAAATGAGACATCAGCTGTTACAAAATATTTCCTTAGTAACGGAGAATAACGGCGATATCCCTTTTGAGTGCGAGAATAACCCATAAACATACACTTGATTGCCTTGGGATCAAGTTTTGATACTCTAGGTCGATGATCACGAACAAAGCAGACACAACCAAAGATACGGGGTGTAGGACAAATAGTGGTTTACTAGGAAACAAAGTGGAAAAAGGAATACCACCCTTTAGAACAGAAGAGGGCATGCAATTAATGAGATAACATGCAGTTAGAACAGCATCAGACCAAAAGGTTTTCGGGACCTTCATCTCAAATAACATGGATCTAGTAACTTCCAATAAATGCCTATTCTTCCTTGCAGCAACACCATTTTGTTGCGGGGTATCAGGACAAGAAGATTCATGGATCATACCATGTTGAGTCATAAAATCAGAAAAAAGTGTGGAAAAGTATTCCTTAGCATTATCAGAACGCAGAACTTTAACATGTACACCAAATTGAGTATAAATTTCAGATATAAATGCACGAAAAATAGAAAATAATTCTGAGCGATCTTTCATTAAATATAACCAAGTAACTCTGGAATAGTCATCGACAAAAGTAACAAAATATCTAAAACCCGAATTAGAAACCACATGACATGGACCCCAAATATCTAAATGGACTAATGAAAAAGGAGATGCTGCTCGTTTAGTGACTCGAGGTGTGTAACTAACACGATGTAATTTGCCAAGTTGGCATGACTCGCACTCAAGACTAGAAAAAGAGTGAAAACTAGAATCCAACTCTTGAAGACTACGTAGAGAAGGATGACCAAGACGACAATGGATTTGATGTGGGGACGCAACACTTGAGCAAGCAATTGAAGAAGTATCTTCAAGTACATACAGCCCCCCTTCCTCACGTCCTCTACCAATCGTCTTCTTCGTAGCCAGATCCTGGAAAATACAAGAATCGGGATAAAAGGTTACTGAACACTGAAAGGTTTTGGTTAACTTACTAACAGACATGAGGTTAAATGGAAATTGTGGAAGATAAAGTACTGAGGACAACGGCAATGAAGGAATTGGGTTAACTGTGCCAATTCCCTTAACATGTGTAGGTGATCCATTGGCTAGAGTAACTATGGATGAAGACGGAGAAAGAGAGGAAAATATACCTGAAAGACCTGATATGTGATCAGAAGCCCCTGAATCAATGATCCAAGGACGAGAAGTAGCCGATAGACATGCAGTAGCATTACCTGTCTGTGCTAAAGTAGCAATGGAAGAAACAGGCTGTGAGATTTGAGACTATTTGTACCGAGCATATTCCTCACCAGACATAACCACTACCTTGTCTTCAGATGACTGTGGAGTAGTGTCAATATTAGTCGCCGTATTAGCAAACTGGTGTTGCTGCCCTGGTCTCCCATGTAGCTTGTAACAAAATTTTTGAATATGACCAGGTTTGCCACAGTAATGACAAACTCGGGTAGTCCCCGAACCATCATTAGATATGTTGAATTGTTCATAGGGATTACCTTGACCTCTCCCTATGCCTCGGCCTCCTACCAGGGGTTTTGACGATCCTGTGCCGTTTGGACTTGGGCTAGCGTATCACACCATGGGTCGCGAGCGAGCCACGCGAGTCGCGACCGAGTCGTGCGAGCTGCGCAAGCGAGCCGCGCGAGCGCGATCGAGCCACGCGAGCTGCGTGAGCGAGCCGCGCGAACGAGCCGAATGAAGAAGCGAAACCCTACTCCCGTGAGTCGAGCGGCGGTGACAGCCAACTATTCCGGCGAGTCGATGCGGCAAGTGGCTGTTCCATCGTCTAGGGTTAAGCCCTAGGCTCTGATACCATGAGAGGAAACGTACTTCATATTATTCAATAAAGTTTAATATATATACATCAAAATAATCCTAAAAGTGGTAAATACTCATCTACCCTCCTTACTTCTAACAATATGATACACTTTTTTTCTTTCAATGTGGCCTGGGTAGTTACAAGTTATGTGGCTTTTTCTTTCTTTCTTTTTTCCAGTATTTTGAGATGGAAAAAGATGTGTCCAAAGGTGAAGATATAATTGATAGATAATAGATTAAGGCAAAGGTCGCTTCTTATGGATATAGACATGCATGCATGACTCAATCCAAGATGATGGTCAAGGTTATTGAGCGACCTGATGATCGCTCCTCCAAGGACTGTTTATGCGAGCTTATGTGAATTTTGAGTGATGTTACAACATGTTGACACCTTAATGTTGACCCTCAGTCTTGTCATCCATCCCATGAAAATTGGGATCAAGTTCATTGATAACATAAAATTTGGCATTTAAATAAACAATATCAAGCATTCTTATTCTTTAATTAATTCCTCCGCTTTTAGAAATGGGTTAATACCTTGAAAAATCCCAAACTGGTACACTTGTGACAAATTTACCCCAAACTATTTTTTTGACCATGAAAAACCCCAAACTGGTACACCTGTGACAAATTTACCCCGACTAACTATAAAAAACCCTAAACTAGTATATTTATGATAAATTTACTCCAAACTAATTTATTCGACAAAAAAAAAAACCCCAAACTGGTAAATTTGTGACTAATATACCCCTGCTAAATTAGATTAATACCACAAAAAAATCACAAAAATTGTAAACTGTGACAAATAGAGTGTAAAATCCCAAATTGGTATATCGGTTAATTGTCACGTGTCATTTAACTTTATAATTTAATAAGAAAATTTAACTAAAACTAACAGAGGGTAAATTTGTCACAAGTATACCAATTTAGGGTAAATTTGTCAAAGGTATACAAGTTTGGGGTTTTTGTGGTCAAAAAAATAGTTTGGGGTAGATTTGTCACAGGCGTACCAGTTTGGGGTTTTTCAGGATATTAAGCCTTTAGAAATTAGAGATGAATATGAAATTTATTAAGGTAGAGTGATTGGTGGTCTATTGGAGAAATCTTGGGAAATAATACGTCAAAAATTGAAGCATGAAGAATCTCGTCAAAGAAAGAAAAAGAAGAGAGATTGCAGCAAGAGAAAATTTCCTTGGTTGCTCTCTCTTGTTATAAGAGAAGATTTACTTTAGGCAATGAACAAGACCACCGTTAAGGCAATATCTTCACTCACTTTGAAGGAGATAACTGGATTTGTTGATGTTTGGTAGTCGAGATAGAATACATAATATGATAAAATTTATCGTATCCTGTGTTTGATGTTTACTCAGAACTAAATAAAATCGGATATAAAAAAGATATAATCTAGATAAAATTATCCTGGCAGAAGTACAACCCAACTGCCAAAATTTGGCACGTGAGGACACTTAAATGCCAAAACTTTGAAAATGCACACTTAAGTGCCACTTTCTTTGAAAAGTGGGACACTTAAGTGCCTCCTCCGCGAATCTTGCCGGAAATTTTACGTGGCAATATTTTATTATTTTTGCTTGCCCACGTAGCTCGCCGGAGAGCCGACTCGGCTCAAACTCACCCAAAACAACGTTGTCTACAAAATAAAAATTAAACTACTAGCTAAAAAATGTGTAAATAATTAATATAAAATTAATTAAAATAAATTTAAACTTAAATTTATTTAATATTCTAAAAATTAAAAACTTAAAATTAAAAACTTAATATTAAAAAAGGGGCGGCTGAGAAAGAAAATTAAAACTAAATTTATTTAAATATTCTAAAAAATAAAAATGTGTAAATAATTAATATAAAATTAATTAAATTAAATTTAAACTTAAATTTATTTAATATTCTAAAAATTAAAAACTTAAAATTAAAAAAGAGGGGCGGCTGAGAAATAAAATTAAAATTATATTTATATAAAATATTCTAAAAAATAAAAATGTGTAAATAATTAATATAAAATTAATTAAATTAAGTTTAAACTTAAATTTATTTAATATTCTAAAAATTAAAAACTAAAAAAAAAAAAGGTTGTTGAAGGGGGTGGCCGAGGCCGAGCCCTCGCCCGCGCCGCCGGAAGGGCGCAAACGAAGGGGGAGGGTCGGTCGGGGTTGCCGGCCCCGACCAACCGGCGGCGAGGGTAGCAAGCCCTTGCCGGATCGTGGCGAGGGCCTCAATCCTCGCCTCGGATTTGGGCGAGGGCAGATTTGGGCGAGGGCTCGCGGGCCCTCGCCGCCTCCTAGGAAGGGTAGGCAACGAAGGGGGAGGGTCGGCCGGGTTGCCAACCCCGGACCGGGCGGGGAGGGCAGGAGCCCTCGCCGGATCTCGGGCGAGGGTTGCGACCCTCGCCCCGGATCTGGGAGAGGGTTCGCGGGCCCTCGCCGCGATCCGACGAGGGCTCGTGGCCCTCGCCTCCCGGTCGGCCGAGGGCCGGCGACCCCCCGGCGACCTTCCCCCTCCGTCGCCGGCCTTTCGACGACGGCGGCGACGAGGGCTCGGCACTCGGTCGCCCCCTTCGACACCCCTTTTTTAATTTAATATTTTAATTTTTAGAATATTAAATAAAATTAAGTTTAAATTTAATTTAATTACTTTTATATTAATTATTTACACATTTTTATTTTTAGAATATTTTATATAAATTTAGTTTTAAATTTAATTTAATTAATTTTTATATTAATTATTTACACATTAGAGCCAAAACGACATTGTTTTTGCATTTTTTTTCACCACATCGGCGTGCAAAACGACGCCGTTTTGCACCCAACTCGCCGAAAATTGCTACGACAGCAATTTGGCCGGATTTTGGCCGAAGTGACACTTAAGTGATCCATTTTACTCCGATTATGAAACTTAAGTGTACATTTCCAGAGTTTTGGCACTTAAGTGTCCCTCCGTGCCAAGTTTTGGCACTCCAAGTATCCGTACCTCAAATTATCCCATAAATGAGGTGGGATAAACTATAAAGGTAATAAGATTTTATAAAAATTAGTTTTCTTGAATAAAAATTCTTAAATTAATAAAATTAAAATAATATTTGAATATAAACAACAATTGAATTCTAATATAAAAATAAAATAAAATAAAAACAATTTTTATCCATATTTTTATTTACATTTCATTCTTTCTATCTTATAATTATATATATTTATTACATATTTTAGTATTTTAGGTATATTTGTATTGTTTACTATTTAACAAAATTTTATGAGAAAATGATGTAAGGGAAAAAAAAAGAAATAAAAAAGAGATGGAAAATAATTAAAAATAAGCAAATAAAAATTAAGTTGGCAAGAGTGTCATGAGAGTTTTGTACCGTCTTTATTTATTCAATTTTTAGATTTGTTTATATTAATATGCTGTTTATACCAAGTAATGGATATCATAGGATGTAAATATATATGCTTTTGTTAATGTGATTTACCAAACGGTGGATATGATATATCAAATTTCCTAAATTTCATATCATATCTTATTTAGTATTATTCCGTCTAGAAATTGAGACAACCAAACATAATTTTCTTACTCTAAAGAACATAGAGATGTTGACTTTTAATTTTTAGCCAAAAATTTAAGCAAAATTAGCAATTTAGGTAGTTTATTCTTATTAAAAACGGTGAAAAAGCCACAAAAGCCCTAAACTATGCATGTTGTAATATATTTACCACGTAATTTTCTATGACATCAAAAATCACATGCCGTCTCATTGTGATACATTTACCTAAACCCTAATTTTGTACATATATGACATATTTACTCTTTGTTAAGGTTCCATTAGATAATTATTTAGCCAAAACATTGTTTTTATTTCATTTTAGTCACGTGGGCGATGTTAGTATTTTTTTTTTTTTTATGGTGCTCATTGATAGAACCTTAATGGACGTAAATGTATCACACAGGTATAAGTTTGAGATTCTTTTTTTGTGTTATAGAAAAAAGTTTTGAGCACTTGTGTTACGGTGGATGTAATTTGGGAGTTTTGGTGGTACTAATAAATAAAACCAAAATTCTAAATACAAAAAAAAAAAAAAAAAAAAAAAAAAAAAAAAAAACATAAAGGGCTTAAATTCCATCAAATGATTGGAAACGATGTTAATTATATGCACCGGGCTCGATCCAATTCGTCCAAGCCAAGCCCCTGGCCCATGCACTTTTATTAAGTCTATATGTTAAGTCCAACTTACATTACAATGACCCCTTGAAAGCCCAGAAACCAGACTATGGGCTCGTTTGGTTCAGCTTTTGGGAAATGCCCTTGAGAGAATGCAAATACCTTTGAGGTAAAGGGGTTTTCCGAAATGCTATAACGTTTGGTAAATTTAGCATTGCAAAAAAACTTTAGCAAAAACACCGTTTGGCAAAACTTGCATTTGCAATTAGCTTTTGCCATTTTTATTTTTTTTTTAAATCTGAAAATAAAATCCGGCAGCCGGCCAACCGCCGACCGGCCGCCCGGCGAACCGCGGACGGCCAATCTGCCGCCGGTCGCCGGATTCTCTGGCCGTCGGGAGGCCGATCTGGCCGCCGCCGCCGCGAGATCGGCCTCCCGACGCCGAGATCGGCCACCGGACCGCCAGATCTCGGCCTCCCAACAACCGGATCCGGCGGCGTCGCCCGCTCACGCGAGCTAGGCGACGCCGCCCGAGGTCCGCGTGACCTCGGCGACGCCGCCCGAGGTCCGCACGAACCGGCGACGCCGCTGGTTCCGCGAGACCTCGGGCGACGCCGCCCGAGGTCGCGCGGACCCAGCGGCGTCCCCGGTTCGCGTCGGCGCCCGAGGTTGCGCAGACCTCAAGCGGCGTCGCCCGAGGTCGCGCGGACCGGCGACGCCGCATGAGGGTTGGGTCGCGCGTCGCGCCACCCCAAACGGTGGTCACCGGCGACGCGCGACCCTCGGGCGGCGGGAGGTGGTGGCTGCCGGAGAAGCCCGGTGGCGGGAAGAAGAAGAAGAAGACGACCGGCAAGAGCGATGAACGAGCGTGGCATGAGAGAATGACGGGAAGAGAGAGATGAACAGTAGACTTGCATTTCCCAAATGCAAATGCTCAATGCTCCTCCCCACCTGCTTTGAGCATTCAGCCTTCCACAAGCATTTGGAATGCTGGCATTTGGCCAAGTATTGCCCAAATGCTGAACCAAACGGCTTCACTTTTTCCCAAGGGGCTTTCGGGGCTGAAAGCCCCTTGGGAATGCTGAACCAAACATGCCCTATCTCTAGCCCTCAGTTTGTTCATTATATCCTCGTACCAGAAACCAGCCCCATCAAATTGGCTAGAACACTCAACCAACCCAGCCCTAGTTCTCATTCTTGACCCTGCCATTCGAGGGAACGAGGGGAAAGTGAAGCAACCATTGGAGAGCGCGAAAACGTGAGGAAAATATCGGTAAAAAAATCCTAGGATTGCTGTGTCATGGTTTTTGCAAAATAATCGATTTCTCATCATGTAGACGCAAGGCTGACAAAGCGCAACAAAAGAAGAAGGTTTTCTTTTTGTTTTGTTTTCTTTTTTTCTTTTTTTTTTGAAGTGGGGGTGTGGGGTGTGCTGCTGGGGGCTTCAAAGAAATTCCCAATCGGAAGAAGAAAGTCTTGTTGCGAGGGTGAAAAGGACTTAATCGGCATATATACTGCGCTAGCGAGCATTGGTTTAAAGTGTAAGTTAACCTTATTGTGAGAAAATTAGCCATTAGAAAGGGGCATATATAAATCAAACGAGCTCAAAAAAAGGCACGTCTCCGAATCCATGAATAAGAAAAGTAACAATAGTCTCCAGATATATACATCAACGATTCAACAGAGATCGTTCAATAACTAAAGACATCACAGCCAAATCATCCTGATAGTTCCTGACACTAACTCCGCCGTCCAACCGGCAGAGATGGAAACCAGAACGATCTTTTCCCTAAATCCGTGCTGTTACCTCGAGCCCACCTCAGAAAACCGCATCCAGCAGACAGCAACAGCAAAGTGCCGCTAAGCTGCAAAAAAGCCGAGATGGAACACCCACGCGTTCATGAGTTCAGGAGCCGAGCAAGGAAAATATGCACGCCCATAACAACAAGCTGCTGGAACCCGACTGGCTCAAATACAAAGTAGATTTGAACCAGAAACTAAAAGATTCACACTTGATTTGATTATATTATACTTTTTCACAAGCAAATCTAGTCGCGTGCTTTACCATCCTTCAAGAAAGCCAGTGTCCTTCCGGCGGCGCTGCTCCTCGTAGTATGGCTGGGCCAGCTGGCCATATCCTTGCTGCGGAGGATACCCCTGTGGCGCATAACCCTGCGCCGAATACCCTGGAGGAGGATAGCCTTCGACTTTTGGGTACCCTACGAGTAAAATATTTTGTTTTACGATACCAAGAAAGACCCGCAAAAATCAGAAACGAACATACTGATGGGAGAACGATAACAATTCGAACAATATCGAATCAACGCAGCGGAATAAAATAATCTCCCCTCTTGTGTAAACCTAGTAGGAATCGATATAGTAGAATAAAATAAATACCAAGCACGCGAACACAAGACGATTTTTTACGTGGAAAACCTCCTCGATGTGAGGAGATAAAAACCACGGGACCAGAGTCCACCCAAAATTCTTCACTATCAATAAAATTGTTCTTCTCTAGCAAATACTAGAGGTACATAGCAGTAAAGACCTCAAGAACATAATTCTTGGCAATACACATAAACTTCACAAGAGATCAAGAATAAATCTGACCAAAAACGCAGGTTTTGATCAATCCACGAAAAACCTGATGTAGGCAGCTTCAAACGAAAATCAAACCGTTCAGATTCGAGAAGATTGCGCCATGAACATGCTGACAAAATTTCAGCTCAATCAGACCACGAATCGACCTCCGACGCCAGCTTGATGTAAATCAGATATTGCCTCAACCTCCAGATTTTCTGCTTTCTCTTTTTCTCTTGTTACTATTTCCTTTTGCGACTATCATTTTATATAGATAGTGAGAAACCATGTTTCCTCATATAACTTATTATATGGGCTCAAGCCCTTTTTGGGCTTGCAACTCAATGGGTCTACTCCACATAGGAGTGAACCCAGCTAACACATACTACACATTCCCAGGAGACCTACAGATGATGAATTTGAGAAATAGCAGAAAAGCATGGCGAATCTAAGAGAACAAGGTTACCTTGTAGGGGAGGGGCGCCGACCGGCGGATGATTCTGGTTGTAGTAAGTGCTCATCTCTCTCTCTCTCTCTCTCTCTCCTCTCTTCTCTTCTGTTCTCTTGCAAGCGTTTCGGAGCGGGAGAAGACGAAGGTGAGAGAGACGAGGGAGGAGAGGTGGATTTATATAGAGAGAGAGAGAGACCGGGACGTGAGACGTGGGGTTGAGGGAGCACCCAAGAATTTTCTTCTTCTGGAGAGAGAGGAAGAAACCGACTAGCCATGGCGGTTGACGAACGCGGTATCTTTTGCCTTAAGGCTTCGTCCAATTGAAATGGCAAAGTAAGCTTACGTGCGCCGACCGCGAAGGTTCGCTGCTGTGTCGTCGTCCACGTTGGAAAGGAGAGAGTTTTTGGAGACGGCCATTCTGAAACGGCAATCTTCGTCTTTCTCCTCCTATTTTGAAACGATCTACCCAGATATTCACGCGGTGCGAGATACTAATTTTTGTGACTAAAAACATTGCTCAAAAGTATATGACCCATGATGTGGGACCCACATGACATAACGACACATACACATCGAATTCACATATACCATGTAATAATTGCTCATAGAAATCTATTTATTTAAACGTGGGAATAAATAAATAAAAATTATATTTTTTGGACTATAACATAAAATAGTCGATTTTATGTTACTTTGGACCTTTGGTTCATTTCACTGCTTTTTCCGTTCTATTTTGAAAATTTCGTAAGTGGAAAGTACCATGATATTGCTATGTAGACATCTAGTTTTTCATTTAAGAATTTTCCAACGTGATTAGAATTTCAGGAGCTTAATCAAAGAGCGTAATTAGATGATGCTCGTTAGGATCTTTCTCACGAAGTTTGCTCCCATCTCTCATATAAATTCTCTTTTTTTTTGTGTAAATATCTTGTTTATTGACATCTACATTTTTGCCTAAAAATCATTTTTGGGATAAGACTATATCAATGACTAACTATTGTACGGTACTTTTTAGGTGCCAAAATATTTCAAAATTCATTTATTTATTTTTTTGGTTATTAATACAGCAACTTTTCAAAAGCAATTACATAAGTGGCTCTAGCTGCCCGTGCTTTTAGAAAATCTAGCTTGGCATTTTTTTATAAAAGAAAAGCTTGCCTGAGACAATTATATAGTCAGATTTTAAGGAAAAAAAATGGCACTATAGTGATCCTCCATCAAGTTTTGGTACTAAATTGATGATAGCAAAGTTTTGGCACTAACACATGATTTGAGTTGTGCAGTGCGCCAATCATGTCAAACAACACCTTTGAATACATCTCTTTTTCATAAACTGAAGAATTGGGATTGAATTGGTCCGGAACATGCTTTGTCATTGCTGTCCATACTCACAAGGTCTGAAGCTTTTGTCTTTCAATCTCAAGAGAGAGCAAAGTCAGAGAAGAAGCAAATGCAAGGCTAAAGAGGAGAGATGAAGAAAACTTTGTTCACTTCCTCCTTTTTCTTATTAGAGGAAAGTAAATAGATTGTGATTTTAAATGAAATTATTTGTAAAAGAGAGGGTGTGCGTGTGTTTGTGCGTCGGCGTTTGCTTATGAGTCTAAAAATGCATAGAAAATTGGTGGCTAACGCAGAATTTTTATTTGTGATAAACCATGCAAAAAGCGTGAGGTTCCCTCCAGGCGGTTGGGAAAAAGGAAGAGAGATAGAGAGAGCGCGCGCGAATCGAAATCCCACCGTCTTCTGGAAATCCGAGCTCCTCATTTTCTCCCCGTCTCTGAGCTCGCTCGCTCGCGACCTCCAACTCAACTCCTCTGATGGTGAGCTGTTAAAAATATTTTTGTGTTGTGTGTGCGCTACGGAAGCATGGTTTTAGTATTATCAATGATAGTTTTTCGTTATTGATGTGTGCAAGTGCATGGTATAATTTGTAGAGGATGGACAAGAGATGAGATAGGATAGTTGGAAGATATAGGACACGGGATATGGGGGAAAATAATTTCATTAGTTGGATAAAATAATTTTACAATAGTTGAGGGATGTGTTGGTGGAGGAGCTTCATGATATGGAGTATATTCTCATGCTCCTCTTACTCTTTTTCATTTGTTGTTCTATTATGCTCTCCCCTCTTTCCTATTTATAGGGTGCTCTACCAACATTCTAGATTTGTGTAGAATGTTGTCCACTTAGGCTTAATCTAGAGAGTTCTAGATTCTAGTTTATCCTTTCTTCTTCTAGAGAAATCTACACATGTGCTTCTACATTTTTCTTTCTTCCAGAAACTTCATCTAGGGAATTCTAGAAGTTTAGCAACTCTAGGAAATTCTAGAAAATAGATCACTATTTCCAACAAGCCTCAAGCGACGAGCTGCTCACAGTCATGCTAATATCAGTCGGTTCTCTCTCTCTCGATCGACATTTACTCTACTAGTTATTCGCATCGCTTTTTGATCAATCTCTCTCTGTGCAATGCAGACGCCACACCTCTCCCTCCGATCCGACACCCCTTGCCGCCACCGGCGTTGCCCCGGCCTCTCGGTTCTCTCTCTCTCCATTTACTCTACTAGTTCTTCGCATCACTTTTTGATCGGTTTCTCTGTGCAATGCAGACGCCGCACCTCTCCCTCTGATCCGCCCCTTCTTGCTACCGCCGGCGTTGCCCCGGCCTCTCGGTTCTCTCTTGTTGAAGAAAAATCCCTTGGAGTTTTGAAGTTGACAAAACAGCCTCTACAGTACGGTCTGAAGATTCCAAGACTCAGTCGGTTACGTCCGAAGTATTCAAAGACCCAAAGGTTTTCCGTCGAAGACAGTCGACCCAAAGTTCGGTCTGAAGTTTTTCCATCTAAAGACAGTCAAGACTCAGTTTCAGTCTGAAGATAGTTTGCGATTTTGACAGGCTGGCTACAAGTTATTTTTATGGTTAAGGAAAGTAAGATATTGGATTCTTATACTTCCTAATCTTAACCATGGAATATCTCTCGGCTGTGATCGTGAGCTTGGAAGATTTATTCTTCGGATTTTATCCGTTGAAGATCAAGCTTATTTTTGGAAGAATCTAATTTTGGGAACTCAAGATCCTGATTGTATGGGCGAACAGGATTGACGAGCTGGTGTCTACTTACATTTTCAGCGACGAGAAGATCACTTAAATTGATTTAGTCCAACGGATTGATTGGATGAATTCTTAGAAAGTGTCAACGCGTATGGAGGCACGGAGGCTATTTAAGGTGGATCGGTGTTGCTCGGAAATAAGGAGAGACTTGGTAGAAAAATCTCGATGTTAGAATCTCTGAAATTCTCTTGATCTCTAAAATATCTCATGTTCAAATTGTGTATCAAAGAGAGTTACATATAGTGCGAAAACAGCAGGAAGCTGTAGGAAAGACTGTCTATTGAAGAAGTCTAGTTCGTGAACTGTAACAGCTCTCGTTTGCTACATAGTGATTACAGCCAGTTGGCTGCCAGCATGAAGAGTGGACGTAGGCTTGGAATAAGCCGAACCACTATAATCCTTGTGTCAATTCTTCTTTACTCTACTCTATTTACTTTATGAATACGTGATTTATTTGTTATTGACATATCTTTGATATTAACGTATTCTAAAGCAAAAGATTCCAAAATAATTCCGCATTAACCTATTCACCCCCTTTTAGGTTGATTCACTAGCCCATTTCAATTGGTATCAGAGCCTAGCTGCTTATTTATTAGAAGTATTATTATTTCTAAAGCTAAAGATCTATGGCTAGTGTTTTGGCTCCAGGTTTAATTGAAGGGCAAAGCAATACAAGACCTCCCTACTTCGATGGAAATGAGTACAACGTATGGAAAAACAAGATGAAGGCATTCCTAAGATCCAAAGATCCTCTAGAATGGGATGTAGTGGAAAATGGAATTGCTCCTAATGTTACATCACTTACAGGGAAAGAATTACCTGATGGAGTGGGAATGTCACGAACTGATATTCCAAAGAGACAAGCTCTTGATGCAAAGGCTACCTACTCTCTATATTGTGCTTTATCTCCTACTGAGTATAATAGAATTTCATCTTGTGAAACAGCCAAAGAAGTTTGGGATAGATTGCACGTCACCTATGAAGGAGCAAATCGAGTCAAAGAAATCAAGATCAACATCCTTCTTGGACAATATGAAGCCTTCAAAATGAAGCCAGGAGAATCCATCTCGGATATGTTCAGTCGATTTACAGAAATTGTAAACGGCTTGGCATACCAAGGACAGCCAATCTCAGGACCTATGAAGGTCAATAAATTGTTGAGAGGACTCTCCAAAGATTGGAATCACGTCAAGACATCTATAAGAGAAACACAAAGGATCATGCCTCTTTCAATAGATGAATTAGTCGGCACACTTCAATCTTATGAAGTCGAGCAATTCAATGAGGAATTTGACACAAAAGGTAAGAAGTCAATTGCTTTAAAATCTAATGATGATTCTGATGTTACAGATTCAGAAGAAGATTTGGATAATGAGGAGTTGGCACTTCTGATTAGAAGGTTCAGAAGGTTAAATAAAAAAGGCAGAAGGTTCAACGGAAAGAGACAAAACAATCAGAGATTTCAAAAGAAATCAAACGAAGAAGAAGATACCAGCAAAGAAGTTGTTTACTTTGAATGCAAAAAGAAGGGACACATTAGACCCAATTGTCCTTTATTGAAGAAAAAGAAAGGAAAATCTGAAAGGTTCCAAAAGGCACTCAAAGCTAAAACTTGGAGTGACACTGAATGTGAGGAGAGCGACGAAGAGTATGCAAATATTTGTCTTATGGCAAAGTCAGACTCAAACTCAGACTCAGACTCAGACTCAGAGTCAAACAACGGTATCAATGTTAGAAATTTAAAAATTCCTACCAAAGTATCAAAATACATTGATGAACTTTGTCTCGCCTTAAAGGCTCTCTTAAAAGGATTTCTAAACTGAAAAGGAGAATTTCAAACTGAAACAACAGGAAAAGATTTTATTTAAAAAAGTTGAAAGTCTAGACAAGTCTCTTGCTGTTTCAAAAAAAAAAATGAGAATAAACTTTCAAAAGAAAATAGTTGCTTGAAAGACGATTTATTGAAGGTTACAAAGAAATTTTCAATGGGTTCTAAAAAGTTGGATAAAATTCTTTCTATTCAAATACCTTACTTTAATAAATCTAGTCTAGGAATGACACATGAAACCGTTCCTTTAATTGATTTCCCAAAGGTAAAGGAAAGAATCAAGAATAGGCCAACAAAAACTTTTTATAAAAATCATTTCCAAAAGGTTTTTGTAAAGTCTGTTGGTAGAAATGCTCTTACATGTTCGAAATGTAAAAGTGTAGAACATTTTGAAAAGGAGTGTCCCAAAGTTTGGAGACCTGCTAAGAAGAGCTGGGCAAAGACTGTTTATGCTACTAACAATAATGGACCCAAGAAAGTTTGGGTACCAAAGAAGACATGAGTCTTTCTTTTAAATGCAGGTCACTATCAAGAAGAAAATCAAGTGGTATTTGGATAGTGGCTGTTCAAGACATATGACGGGAGACTCAAATTGTTTCACAAAACTCTCTCATGTAAAAGGAGGAAATGTTTCTTTCGGTGGCAACAACAAAGGAAAAATTGTTGGTCAAGGAACCGTGAAGATAGGAAACCTCACAATCAACAATGTTTCTCTTGTTGAAGGATTGAACTACAATCTATTGAGTATTAGTCAACTATGCGATACTGGATACAAAATCAACTTTCAAGAAGATACATGTTCTGGAATAAGCAAGGATCTCTCACAATCCTTTATTGGATGAAGACATGGAAATATTTATTTGCTAGATGTAAGGTCTGACAGTCCACAATGCTTGATATCGATTCAAGATGAAGTCATTCTCTGGCATAGGAAACTTGGATATGTCAACCTGAAACAAATTGCAAAAGTGTCATCCAAAAGCTTGTTCGAGGACTTCCTAACCTCAAGTATCAAAAGCATGAATTATGCACTCCGTGTGTACTTGGAAAACAGGTTAGAAATTCCTATAAATCTATAAATAAGGTATCAACTAATCGTGTTTTGCAGCTATTACACATGGATTTGTTCGGGCCAACAAGAATTCAAAGTATTGGAGGTAAAAGATATTGTTTGGTTATAGTAGATGATTATTCTTGTTTTACTTAGGTATTCTTTCTTGCAAATAAATCTGATGCATTATCTTATTTTACTAAATTTGCAAAGAAAATCCAAATTGAGAAAGGTTATGCAATTTTAAGTATTAGAACTGACCATGGTGGAGAATTTAAGAATCATGATTTTGCTAAACATTGTGATGATTATGGTATTCAACATAATTTTTCATCTCCATACACTCCACAACAAAATGTAGTTGTAGAAAGAAAAAATCGTTCTTTGCAAGAAATGGCAAGAACTCTTTTGATTGAAAGTAATATTTCTCCTCATTTTTGGGCTAAAGCTACTTCAACTACTTGCTATATCATAAATAGAATTTTTCTAAGACCTATTTTAGAGAAAACACCTTACAAATTGCTTAAAGGTAAAAAACCTATTGTTTCTTATTTTCACATATTTGGTTGTAAATGTTTTATCCTAAAGAATTCCAGTGATCGAATTAGTAAGTTTGAAGAAAAATCAGATGAAGGAATCTTCCTTGGTTACTCTATGACAAGCAAAGCCTTTAGAGTCTTCAACAAACGAACTCAGACTGTGGAAGAAGCCATGAATGTGAAGTTTGAAGACTCAGTACGAAATCAGATTCAACCTGAAAATTATGAGTGTGGCCAAGTGTCTACAAATTCTCTTGAAGAAAATCAAGCCTCAGACACTCAGCCACAAACCAATTCAGTAGTTCCAATTGAAAAAGAGCTTCATCAAACTAACAAACCAACTACAAATTGGAAGCACAAATCAAGTCACTCTCCAGACCTCATCATTGGCAATATTGATGAAGGAGTTCGTACAAGATCTAAAAGGCGTGAAGTTTCTAATGCTCTTGCACTCATTTTTGAGATCGAACCGAAAAACATAGAAGATGCATTGAAAGATGAAAGCTGGATTGAAGCAATGCAAGAAGAATTGAATCAATTCAAAATCAACAATGTTTGGGAGTTAGTTCCTAAACCAAAAGGTAAATCAATTATTGGTACCAAATGGGTTTTCAGGAACAAGCTTGATCAACAAGGAAAAATGGTAAGGAATAAAGTAAGACTTGTGGCAAAAGGCTACACACAAGAAGAAGGCATCGACTATGACGAAACCTATGCTCCGGTGGCAAGGTTAGAAGCTATAAGATTACTTCTTGCTTTTGCTTGATTTAAAAATTTCAGGTTATTCCAAATGAACGTGAAAAGTGCATTCCTAAATAGAATTATCCAAGAAGAAGTCTATGTGGAACAACCACCAGGATTTGAAGATCCTAAAAGACCAAACCTGATTTTCAAGCTGAAGAAAGCCTTATATGGCTTAAAACAAGCACCCCGAGCATGGTATGAAAGGCTAAGTAATTTCTTACTTCAAAATGATTTCTCTAAAGGTAAAGTAGATACTACTTTATTTATCAAAAGAGAAGGGAAGGATTTCATACTTGTTCAAATTTATGTTGATGATATTATATTTGGTTCTTCTAATGAAAAGCTTTGCAAGAATTTTTCAAAGTGTATGCGAGAATGAATTTGAGATGAGCATGATGGGAGAATTGAACTTCTTTTTGGGACTTCAAGTCAAACAATCAAGTGAAGGAACTTTTATTCACCAAGAGAAGTATGCAAAAACCTTATCAAGAAGTTTGAAATGGAGAATTGCAAGAAAACAGAAACTCCTATATCAAGCTCATCAAAGCTGGATAAAGATGAAGAAGGAAAGAGTGTAGACCAAAAACTATACAGAGTATAATCGGGTCACTTCTTTACCTTACAAAGCATCTAGACCCGATATCCTATTTAGTGTTTGCATATGTGCTAGATTTCAATCTGATCCTAAAGAATCTCATATGACTGCTATAAAGCATATTATTAAATATGTTGCAACTACATATAGGCTAGGTCTGTGGTATTCCAAACAAGGAGATTTTACTCTCCTTGGATATTCTGATGCTGACCTTGCTGGTTGTAGAGTAGATAGAAAAAGCACTACAGGTACATGTCAACTATTGGGAAACAGGATGGTGTCTTGGTTCTCAAGAAAACAGGGTACCGTGGCTTTTTTAACCGCTGAAGCAGAGTACATAGCTCTTGAAAGTTGCTGCTCTCAAATCCTATGGATGCAACAACAATTGAGGGACTTTGGAGTTGATGAATCAAATACGGAAATCAAATGTGACAACACAAGCGCAATCAACCTCACAAAGAATCCAATACTTCATTCAAGAGCAAAGCACATCGAAATCAAGCATCATTTCATTCGAGACCATGTTCAAAGTGGTGAAATCGTGATTCAGCATGTAGATTCAAAGAATCAATTAGCAGATATATTCACAAAACCCCTAGAAAATGCTCACTTTGAATCAATTCGCTCAAGACTGAGTATCGTAAGTTTTGAAGATGTTCAGACTCAAAATTAAAGTCTTGAAAAGTTCAGACTCAATGCAAGGTCTGAAGGCATTTCAGACTCTACGCAAAGTCTGATGGTGCTCAGACACAAAGGTAAAGTCTGAAAAGAATTCAGACTCAGAGGTAAAGTCTGAACAACTATCGACTCTGTATTTTTAGTCTTTTACGTATTTTAATTTCCTCATATTCTCTGCTTTATTTTATTTTTGGAAATTACTTTTCGAATTTTCAAAATCTTTTCTTACTCTTTTTCTGACACGTAATTATGGTAGTTTACACTTTCAAAAAGGCAGTTTTCTTTTTGAAAAATTACGGTTTATTTTTAGCAGTTTTTATCTTTACTTTTTGGCAACGATTCGTATTCCCGTGTTATTCTCTCTCACTATTTATTTGAATCGTCACTTTCATCCGCCTCTACTCGTTTGAAAATTTCATATTCACTCTCTTTCACTTTCGACACCCTAAAAGTTCCAATTTGCTGTTCCTGTTTCATCCCTTTTTCAGCACAAAGATTCCATCTTTTTAAGCGATCAAGTTGAATCTTCGCTTGCTCTCCAAGTATGTCGTCTCGGAAGTCTTCTCGTATCGCCAGTAGGGGACCACAGAGACATCCAGAGGGTCCTACAAGGGTGGACCTCACGGAAGAAGATTCTCCTCAAAGGGAAGCAGAAAGTCCGCATGTTGAGGAAGTGATCACAGAAGCACAACCGGTAAGAACTCTCAAACCAAATGTTGCTTATAATCTTTACAAAAGGCTGAAGGATGGAAGGGTAAGCCTAAAGACGATTGAGGAATATCTAAAAGAGAGAGGGTTTAAAAGCGAGTATATGTTTTTGATGGAAATGGAGAAGTTGAATGTTGTTGAGAAAGGAACAACACAAAGGTCGCTGGAGAATATTTCAAGTAATCCGGTTGAAAATACTCCTGCTGAGACCCTAGATGATGATGAGAGACTTTTCTCTCACTTTCAGCCTCGGTATAGTGTGGCTGCTAATTCTGTTTGTCCTTCGGGAAGCTTGTTTCAGTCTAAGGAGCACGAGCAAGTGTACGTGAAGCTGTTAAAAAGGGGTGTAGTCAATCCAAGAAGTGTGGACTTTGACTTCCTTGATTCATTGAAGATTAATTTAAGAGGGAAGTTTGCTAGGTTACAATTGGAAAGTTTCTGCACGGATATGACAACGGCCCACTCTAAACTCACGGCAAACTTTTACTCGAACTTGTCGTTTTTGGATGCAAATCGGTTGTCCTTTTCTTTCATGGACAAAAGTTATATAGTTGATGTTGATTTGCTGGCTAATATTATTGAGGTGGAAAGAAGGAGTTTCCAACCAATCAAAGTCTCTACAGCCTTTACAACTTTAAATATTGTGCATGATAGAACTGTTAAAGGCAATATATCCTATTCTAGGATGAATGCCACAAATATTTTGTTGCACAAAATCGTCATCAACTGCATCCGGCCCAAAACAACATCGAAAACCGATGTTTCCAAGACTGAAGCCAAGCTAATGTTTGCCATCAACCAAGGCAAACCCTTTTCTCTCCCCCATGTCATTCTTTTCCACATGTACAGGACAGTGGTTAAGGATAAGGGTCAATTGCCTTATTCATCGATCATCACCAAGCTGTTTAGCCATTTCGATATTCAAATCCCTGCATCTCTATGCCTGACCACTTTAAGTCTGATGCTTGTTGGTCACAAGATGGTGTTGAAGATGAAGATTCCAGAGCTGAATGCTGCACTGGAAAGGTTGAGAAAAGAGACATCTTCCAAGGAGATCCCCACTGCTTCGTCAAAAAGAAAAGGCAAGGAGCCCATGGCTGAAAACAAACGTCAAAAAATCATCCTACAAGATGAAGAGGATGAAGATGAAGCCATGACTTTGTCAACTCTCTCCAAGTTGAGAAACCCTATTAGTTTGAGAACAGAGGGTGGAGAGAAGGCAAGGAAAGAAGCAGAGGAAAAGGAAGCTGAGAAACAGATGAAGAGAAGAGAGGAAGAAAGAAAAAGAAGAGAAGAAGAACAGAGAGAAGAAGAAGAGAGACGGAGGAAAGCTGAAGAAGAAGAAGGAAGAAGGAAAGAAGAAGAGGAAGAATTGAGAAGAGAAGAAGAAGGAAGAAGGAAGAAGGATGAGGAAGAAAGCAGATTGCGAGGAGGATATGGCTGCAGATTAGAGCCATCATTTGTCGGGAAGAGACCGAGAAACATCCAAGTGCCGATATGGATGTTGGCGATGAATATTCTACTCCTCCTACTGGCATCAACATAGGGGGAGCTGCTGCGGAATAGGGGGACTATATCGCCACTATACTTTAGTGATGTGAGTAGATCAGATGCTGACCCTGAGGAGGTTTATGCATCTCATTTCCCAGAGCATGAAGAATCCTCACCTATCGAGAAGGAAAGGGCTGAGAAGCAAGCTCCTAGTTTCCAAACTCAATCTGCTGGTCCAAGTGGAAGTAATGCAAATTCGACAGCCTTTATACAGTTGTTGGATATCATGTTGGACCTGAAAAAGCAGGTATTTGGAATGGACTTCGAGCTGAGGGATTTGAAAAAGGCGCTGCTAAGTACTTCCATGAATATGCAAGACCAGATCAACGCACTGAGAGCTCAAGTGGAATCGAATCAGACCAGTGCAAAGTTAGTTTTAGTGAAAGAAAATCTAGCAAAACTCGAAGTCAGTACAGGAGCTCAGCAAGTTTCAACTTGTTCGTTTCCCTACAGGCCCCTAAATCTTTTCAAAACCTTCCCATATTCACTCTACCTCTTTGATGGGACAAAAAGGGGGAGAGTTTGCAGATTTGGTTACAGATTTGAAGAGATTTGAAGATTTGAAACTTTTTGATTTGAAACATTGAGTTTTTCTTTGAAGTTTATTTCGTTTGCTTTCATTTACTTAGTCTGTTCATTTACTTAGACCGTTTTTGATTTGGATTTTGGTTGGGTTGTTTATTTGAACTTCTGTGATTTTATGCTGATTTGATGTTTGGATCTAGACTTATGAATTTGTATTGCAGGATCATTATATTTGTGAGGATAATTGTTATTGGACTAACACTGCTTTTACGTAAATAATCCTCAAAGTATATATGAGTTTTTCCTTGCAGGTTTTTAAATTCGCAAATCTGCCGAGGGTTTTGTCACCATCAAAAAGGAGAGATTGTTGAAGAAAAATCCCTTGCGTTTTGAAGTTGACAAAACAGCCTCTACAAAGATGGGCCTGAAGATTCCAAAACTCAGTCGGTTACGTCTGAAGTATTCAAAGACCCAAAGGTTTTCCATCTAAAGACAATCACACCCAAAGTTCGGTCTGAAGTTTTTCCGTCTAAAGACAGTCAAGACTCAGTTTCAGTCTGAAGACCTTCAAGACCCAAATCTAAGTCTCAAGATAGTTTGCGATTTTGACAGTCAATGCTACGAGGTTATTTTTATGGTTAAGGAAAGTAAGATATTGGATTCTTATACTTCCTAATCTTAACCATGGAATATCTCTGGCTGTGATCATGAGCTTACAAGATTTATTCTTCGGATTTTATCCGTTGGAGATCAAGCTTATTTTTGGAAGAATCTAATTTTGGGAACTCAAGATCCTGATTGTATGGGTGAACAGGATTGATGAGCTGGTGTCTACTTACATTTTCAGCGACGAGAAGATCACTTAAATTGATTCAGTCCAACGGGTTGATTGGATGAATTCTTGGAAAGTGTCAATGGGTATGGAGGCACGGAGGCTATTTAAGGTGGATCGGTGTTGCTCGGAAATAAGGAGAGACTTGGTAGAAAAATCTCGATGTTAGAATCTCTGAAATTCTCTTGATCTCTAAAATCTCTCATGTTCAAATTGTGTATCAAAGAGAGTTACATATAGTGCAAAAACAGCAGGAAGCTGTAGGAGAAACTGTCTATTGAAGAAGTCTAGTTCGTGAACCGTAATGTGCTCTCGTTTGCTACATAGTGATTACAGGCCCAATTGGTCCAAGCATGGAGAGTGGACGTAGGCTTGGAATAAGCCGAACCACTATAATCCTTGTGTCAATTCTTCTTTACTCTACTCTATTTACTTTATGAATACGTGATTTATTTGTTATTTGATATATCATTGATATTAACGTATTCTAAAGCAAAAGATTCCAAAATAATTCCGCATTAACCTATTCACCTCCCTCTAGGTTGATTCACTAGCCCATTTCATCTCTCTCTCCCCATTTACTCTACTAGTTCTTCGCATCGCTTTTTGATCGGTCTCTCTCTCTGTGCAATGCAGACGCCGCACCTCTCCCTCCGATCCGCCCCCCTTGCCACCGCCCAGCCTCTCAGTTCTCTCTCTCTCTCTCTCTCCATTTACTCTACTAGTTCTTCGCGTCGCTTTTTGATCGGTCTCTCTGTGCAATGCAGACGCCGCACCTCTCCCTCCGATCCACCCCGCCCTATCGCCGCTGGCGTTGCCCGGTCCAAACTCCGTACGTCTCTCTCCGATCCCCTGCTTTTCTGCTTTGAAATGTGAAGAACAGATGAACAGAACAAAAATGAAGATGAATGAGAAATACTCTGTATTTCATGAATCAAATGAAGAGTACATTCATCCGAGAGCTTGCTCTTCTCTACAACTCTCTTACACTATCTCTCTTTGTTATTCTCTCTTGTTTCACCATAATCGAAAAACAGAGCTCAAGGAAGAAGATGAACTACAAACTTCTAACTTCACTTGCTTTACTATTGAAATACATGCACATGTAAACTGTGGCTTCTTCAACGAGTTCAAGCATCTCCAGCATTTTTCTTTATTGCCACAAACGCAGCATCAGCAACACTTTGGTAAATATCATCGCATTTGAGCATATCTTTGATAACGCTTCATCCTCGAGATACACCTGCATTTGAAGGCATCGCCAATTTCTCCTTCCTCTTCTTTCGTAGTTGCTTTGATTTCTCTAGCCGTACGAAGGAGTCTCGAAGGGACAAGTTTTATCAAAAATCCTCGGGGTTTTCCTTCGATTGACAAAGAGCTTTTTGTTTATATTAACGGTTTTTTATTTATGCTTGTTTTAGTGGTTTGTTGTTCTCTCTTGCTACATTTTTCCTTTTTCTGTTTACTGGCTGGTCTTGGAACCTCTTTATGGGAGTGCATAAAGAGAGTTATGTATTTTTACTGATTTACTGAGTTCTTTCTTTGCTGCCACAATCTCCTTTGTCTCTGTTTTAAACTTCTCAATCTTCTGATACTATAAGGGAGTGCAGAAAGAGAGTTATGTATTTTTACTGATTTACCGAGTTCCGATTTCAATGGCGAAGATTCCCAGCATGAGTTCACCCAGGAGATTGCGGTGGAAGCGACGCTCCCGATCTAGAGCGGTCGCTCTCCGGGAAATTCAGCGATTGCAAAAGTCTTGGAACCTTGTGATACCAAGAGCTCCTTTCATTAGGGCTGTGAGTATATGCAATTAGTTGCTTTTGAGTTAGATGTGTCTTACTAGAAAATCTTCATGCATCCGATTCTTTCAGTGGTATTCCCGATTGAATTTTTTTTTTGTGATTGCAGGTAAGAGAAATTAGCAACACCATAAACAATGTTATCACTAAGTGGACACAGGAAGCTCTATATGCTATTCAAGAGGTATCGGTGCCTTCTGCTAGTTTCATTTGATACTCACTATGAAAAAAATTCAGCAGTTTCTTTCTTTATGCAGGCAGCAGAGCATTTTCTGGTGGAATTATTTGAAGACCCAATGCTTTGTGCTATCCATGCAAAGCGCGTTACCCTTAGTAAGTCCTATTTAATTTCAAATTATGCCATGTGTGTTGGACTATGATTTGCTTCACCATAATATTTTTTTGCTCTTTTCATCACAGTGAAGAAGGATTTTCAGATTGCTCAACGGCTTAGAGGCAAGGGCCCCTCATGTTGGTAATAAATGACAAAAGTGAGTACATTGAGCATGTGGCACTGAAATTATGAGCAAAGTTTTAAAGTAATGTACATCAGTACCCACTTAAAACTAGAAAAAGGAAGGCAGAACAGATATTAGTATAGAGTAGAAGAAATTCACCAAACCATATGATAAAATTGCTTTAGCACAGGAAGATATAGCTAAAATACTAAATAATTAACACCAAGTAAGATTTTCAAATATATGATGCAGAGGAGAAGCAGATACAATTCACTCACAATAAAAGCAAGTGTAGTCTATATCATATTTTCAAAATGGTTATGTCAATATTATAGTCAAAGCAGCTACATTGATTTGGAAACTCTTCAGGATATTATGACAATATAAGCCAAGCCACCTTAAGTACTTAATGTGGAAAAATATTCAAGATTATCTCGTAGCGGCATGAGATCCCTGACTAAGGACATCTTCCAAGCCCACACAACCAAAAGAATGACACCAATCAAAAGACCAAGGTTTCCATCATGACCTGTGCTGAACATGTTCAGGATTAATAGCCTTGCTCCGTTAAAACTAGAAGTGATTCGATGCTGCTGAAATCTCATTCATTCCCTGTTCTATCTTAATGTTTTGTTTAAAGGTTGGAGTCTCCCAAGTGTTAAACTCTTGGGTATAATGATTGTCATCTCTATTGGAATCTTATTAACAGGTATGTAATGGATTTTTAATTTGTTTGTTCTATTTATTTATGGATTATGCCTTGCCAGTATTTTACGTTAGAAGCCCGGATCCAAGTAATCTTTTTAAGTTACTGCAGGAATGTACTAAAATTTATGAGTCAAGATGTCTTGGCCTTAATAATTTCTTCTGTAATTTTCTCAGGGCTTTCATGATTTTTCCTTTTTTGCCTAGGCTTTTTTTTATTTTCTGCTTCTCAGTTGCAAAGGAGACTGCATTTGAATTCTGGGGGTTTATTTTTGTTATGCTTGCTGCTGTTATGTCTCAATGAACCCTTACCCCACTTAGAATATGGAGAGAGCAATATAAAATATCACCATCTGATTTTCCTTTTTCCCTTTCTTTTTGTCGGGAAAGGAAAAGAGAATAAGGGGAGGGGGTGGAAGGGCGGGGAATGCTAAGTTATCTCGGAGATCTTACGTAAACACTCTCGACGATTTATCCTTCTACGCAGAGCCTGCAAATTAGCGAGATGAGCCAAACGAATAGAATTAAGTTTGTATAGAATTCACTTTGTCACTAGTAACTATTTGGGAGGTGGGTTTTTAGAATTTGATCTTAGACTTGTTTTCCGGCCTACCGAGGCCGTGCGCTGTAGTAGGAAATGTATTCTCCGCCAGTGCCTCTTTCTTGGGAAAACTAGAAGGTAATGCATGCTTTGATTCGCTGTTTGAAGTGCCAAAGGCATCCATTCAATGGAAACTATTGACTGTCCACATGTTTAGGTATCTATCTCGATATAATTGCACTTTGATGGAAATATGAAAAGGAAGCTAAGATAACCCTTGATTAACAAAGTTTGGTTGCAAATTCTGATTAAGATGAATTTTCGGCTTGTGAGGATTAGACTCATGCTTATAAGAAACTAAAACCATCGAATCTTTACTGAAATATGGGAAAACTATTGGATCCATTATTTTGGTATTTCCGGTGCTCTAATCATCGATCTCCATGCCTCTCGCGTTAGCATTTCATGCCATTCATTTACCCGAGATCATGATATATTTTTTACCATGATGGGAATTAGTAGACTTTCGTGGAAGTGTCACAATATACGATAAATAGAATAAGTTATACAGCAAGAAACGCGTGCTTTATTTGATCTCTTTGTTGCAACCCATCTAGGTCTCACGGTTCTTGGACTTGTCATAGCAAATTGGTCGATCTAATAGAATTAGTCTGCAGTGACGCTGCTCTTTCACAAATAAATTGAACTTGACATGGTAATTCATTACTCGTCATGAGATTGAACTTGCAAATGTGCTTGACGTGTCTGATCTCATTTAATTTTGCATTTGCATTTGCTTATTGATGCTGAAGGAAGGTTCATAGATATGATGTGGTAATTGTGAAACATGAGAGGTTTTCCACCGATATAAATGCAATGCTAATCAGTTTGAGATTTGGATGAGCCGCTTAGGCTTAGGGCCAACGTGAGATGAGAAGATCGACTTATGCTTTGTACTTACCGATCTTTGTCATAGGTATGGAACTTCAGTTCTCCTTTGGAGTGCTTTTCGTTGAAATTTTTGCCCTTGAAGACGCTTCCTTTGGAATTTAGTCTTTTGGAGCATCTGTCTTCAATGATACATAGACAAATGATCCTGAGACAGCTATTTGTATTCCACTAAACTAGTTGGTGAAACTTTTATATCGTTCTAGATATTAGTAATGTTGGACATTTTTGCCTTCCTATGTTGTGGAAAGTCGAATTAAGTTGTACCATTGGATAGGCTTGCCAAGATATGGAGAAAGCAAAAAAGGCGACGACATCGTTCTAAACATCAGTCACAATTATTCTTGTCCAAATTCCTCTCCTTTCTGGGCTTGCAAGTTGCAATTATGAAACTCAGGACATATCGACATTGCAAGTTTTGTGTTGGGGAAAGGCAGAGAAGTCAGCTTGAATGGAAAATAGGAAATCTACTCTTCCATACTGCAACAGTAGAAACGCATAGTACATTGCAGAGACCAAAAGGAGAAACATTTTATGCCTCCGGCGACGCCCCTTAACAGCTTTGATCAATGAAAAGGGCCCTTCAAGGGATTACATCTTTGCTTTGTTGGGCAACAATTCAACCGTACGCTTGGTACAATGAAATGAAGTATGAGATGAAAATGGAACTCACATACATTTTCAAATACCATCAAAGCTGCATAGACAGAGTATAATAAGAAATTGAACAGTTTAATAGTAGTCAGAAGACTACAATTAATGGTAATTGGTACTCATTGCAAATTGCTTTAAATGGTGGACATGATTCTCTAGGTTCAATTCACACGCAATAGAATCTTCACAATCTAGATAATCATGAACAGAGCTTAATAAAAAATTTCTGCTTCTGGTAACTTAATTGATTAATTTAGTGTGACATTCCCAACTAGAGGTGACAATATGAGGCAAAACTTTCCACTGCTAGTACACGGTGAAATAGGCTAGTGAATCAACCTAGAGGGGGGTGAATAGGTTATTGCGGAATTCTTTTGGAATCTTTTGCAGTAGAATACGTTAATATCAAAGATATATCAATAACAAGTACAGCACGTATTCATAAAGTAGATAGAGTAGGGTAAAAGAGAATTGACACAAGGATTATAGTGGTTCGGCTTATTCCAAGCTTACGTCCACTCTCCACACCGGCAGCCAACCGGGCGTAATCACTATGTAGCAATTGAGAGTCACATTACAGTTCACGAATTAGACTTCTTCAATAGACAGTCTCTCCTACAGCTTGCTGCTGTTTTCGCACTATATGTAACTCTCTTTGATACACAATTTGAACATAAAAGATTTTAGAGATCAAGTGATTTCAGAGATTCTAATATCGAGATTTTTCTACCCAGTCTCTCCTTGTTTCCGAGCAACACCGATCCACCTTAAATAGCCTCCGTGCCTCCATACCCGTTGGCACTTTCCAAAAATTCATCCAATCAACCCGTTGGACTGAATCAATTTAAGTGATCTCCTTGTCACCGAAAAACGTAAGTAGACAGCAGCTCGTCAATCCTGTTCGCCCATACAATCAGGATCTTGAGTTCCCAAAATTAGATTCTTCCAAAAATAAGCTTAATCTTCAACGGATAAAATCCGATGAATAAATCTTCCATGCTCACGATTACAGCCAGAGATATTCCATGGTTAAGATTAGGAAATATAGAATCCAATATCTTACTTTCCTTAACCATAAAAATAACATGTGGCCAGCTTGTCAAAATCGCGAACCGTCTTCGACTTAGATTTGGGTCTTGAAGGTCTTCGACCGAAACGAGTCTTGACTGTCTTCGTACGGAAAAACTTCGATCGAACTTTTGGGTCTGACTGTCTTCGACGGAAAACCTTTAGACTTTGAAATCTTCAGACGTAACTGACTGAGTCTTGGAATCTCCAGACCATACTGTAGAGGCTGTTTTGTCAACTTCAAAACTCCAAGGGATTTTTCTTCAACACACGGCATAATCTACATCAAAGTGTCAGAATACCCAACTAAGTGAAGATGGAGTCTGTCTTCGGAGAACTAGATTTGGAAAAATTCACTTGAATGATTACCTGTGTAGCGAATACAAATAGCTCTCCCAAAGGCAAAAAGAGCTATGAAACCATACAGCTCCTCGGACGTAAGGCGGTGAAGCGAAAAAACAGCACCTAGAAAGGTTGTTCCACCAAGAAGCTGCATCGGAATGACAGAAATTACCGGTGTCGAAGGAAAAAGAGAACAAGTGGTTGCAAAAGGGGTCATAACAACCCCCACAAGAGAAACAAAACATTTGCTCTAGATTCACCGACATGATAGAAGACTTCTCCAAATGTATGAAATAATTGGTACTTAAAGAGGTAGATGGGTTGCCACTGGGTGGAGAGAGAAAGATATGGACCAGTGACCAAAAAAACAATGGGTCCAATAGAAAAGAAATTTTGATTTCCCGGAAGATGAGACACTGTGAGAGAGTTTTGAAACCGTATCTTAAAGAACATTACTACGGATCACATGTTACAGTTTTCAAGCATCCATTTATCTTTGTTCAAGTATAAACAGGCTCAGGGACCCAAATATAGTAAACCTAAAACATAAATGGATTAATAATGGGATCATAAATAATGCCAAAACTTACCTTAAAAGCATTAGAGATGGTAGCATTCATGCGATCAAGAACAAATCCACCAGCTAATGTTCCAAAAATCCCACAGATGATGGTAATTCCACCAAACATCATATCTCGCACTACTCAAACCGAAATATGTACTTACTAGATGGCCAAAAAACTGCTTACACTTTTTTAAGAGAACTTGCAATACATTAAAGAAAACACTATAACGACGCTAAAGGAAAGCAGCCATGATAAGCTAAATTCTGCAAACACTGATACCATATGATAGATGTTATAACCAGCCTTTGGCCCCCAATATGAGTATGCTCCAATGACAAAGTTGTAGGCAATATAACTTGTCATTTAACAAGTTATACATGTCAAAAGATTTGCTGTGTCAAAACAATAGCAAATAGTAAACACACAATTAGCACAGTAATATCTTATTCTACCAATGTCATTAATGAATAAATAAATAATATGTTGGTAAAATCTGTGATAGGCTAGTGGCCTACAAGTGAAGAAAACTACAAAAATTGAATTACCCAAAACATTCGCAACAAAAACTTGATCAACCAGAAGTGCTTTCATATCTTTTGAAAATCTTGCTACTTCATTCCAGATTGTGGACAAACAGCCTGATCTCCTGCAAAGAAATAAATGAGCTCATAAAAAGAAGGCACTGAGATACAAATATAATTCCTTCCCCTCCTCCACCCTCTTCCCTCCATTCTCTTTCTCTCTGTCCCTACACATTCATGCTCATATGCATCGATCTTCTGCCAGCAAAGGCTCCAGTTGCAAAAACTTGAATAAATTATTCGAGCAAACGTGAAATTTGGGGTAGCAAGAAATGTTACGTGAAAACGACATATGAAAAAAATCAACTGGTAAAAAAAAAGGTTTGCAAAATTCTAATGTAGAAAGTGGTATATCGATTATGTAATTGATGTATACGATATTTTTCTCCTGAGGAAGAAAGTAAATTCTTCTATTTGTTATCATGTCTTCATATGATGGGAAATATGCATGTTGAACTCGTCCTATGTTCATGATGATTTGTCACAGGCCGCCAATCAATTTTGCCATGTGTTATGGGGTTTTTGTACTTAATTTCAATAACGTCGCAATGTCATAGCTTAGTACCCTCAAAGCCCTCCATTCCATGCTTAATCCAAGATGACAAGGGAAGCTCCTTTCAATTATCTTCTGTTAACTTCCTTTCTTTATTGTATTTTCTTTTCCTCCTTCAACTTCATCTGCCAAACAAAGTAAATTTGCTTCCAAATTCTAAGGAATCAGGTGCGGTCAGTATCATCCCCTCCACCACGTTCTTCCAAATTTTAAGGAATCACACAAATAATTATCAAACTTTAATTTAATATACAATTTAATGTGTAAAATTTTAATTTATTCAATGTAATCCTTCAATTTTAGCCTAATATGCAATGTGATACATGAATTTTCAAATTTACAGTGTATAATGTAGTTCGAAGATTACAAAGAACAAATTAATTTAGGGATCATATTATTCATTGAGCAAAGTTTTGTGATCAATTCCATGGTAGATTGATGCTCAACCAAATATCTCCAGGATTTTTCATTTACTTTCTCTTCTTCAACAGATATATCAATCAATTTTTGGACTTTACTCAAGCAAATGCGTGAGTGGGCTCGTCGGAGAGCTGAGTCAACTCTAACTCACCCCAAATGACATCGTTTCGGGTGTTGGCCAAAATAAAGCCCTTAAATCAGCCAAAACGACGTCGTTTTGGCATAATTTGAATTTTAATATAATATAAAAATTAATTAAATTAAATTTAAAACAAAATAATAATATAATTTATATTTATTAAAAAAAAAAAAAACAGAGGAGGAGGAAGGCAGCCGGCGGCCGAGAGTTGAGCCCTCGCCACCGCCGCCTCCCGCCGTCGCCAAAAGGTGGGGGAGGGTTAGCCGTGACCGTCGAGCCGTGCCAAGGGCCGGCAACCCTCGCCGCCGGTCGGCGGGGGCCGCCGGTCCTCGGCCAAGGCTCGCAGCCCAGCCCTCGCCACTGCCTACCTCCCTCCTCCTCTTCCCCCCTTTTTCTTCCTCCTCCTTAGCCGCCAGCTGCTTCCCCTCCTCCTCCTTGCCCCCCCCGGCCGAATGCGGGCGAGGGTCAACGGCCCTCTCACTTGAGTATTATAACTTTTTTTTAAATGTCACGTCAAAGTAAACTCAATCAATTAAATGACATTTCCGGTAAATCTTCCTTTGTGGATTTTTTTTTATTAATTTTCCATTTCAACATGGATTTTTTAAATTTTTTTATATTTTAGCGTCGACGATGTCATGTAGAACAACCAACGTCGTATTCTCTAATGAAGCAAATCGCCGATGGCACTCAAATGATAAATTTTTCAAATTTGTGCACTCAAGTGAGCGAAAAAAATTATTATATTTAAGTGAGTGTTACACAAAAGTTATGACATTTACATTGTTCTTATCCCTGCTAGCTCCAGTATCACACATGAGAAGCTATCTACAGGCTCTTGAAATTATGGAGTCTCATTCCTTCATTTGGAAGCATAAAGGACAACTAATAAGCTACCACTAAGTGTAGTAGTGTGAGTGAACATCAAAGTACGCTAATTTATTGGCACAAAGACACTAGAAAATTCTCTGGGCGAACACCATGTTAGGACATGTGCTGTCGAGTCCACTGCTTGACAGTACCCTCATGGTGGCTCATCCAGTTAAGAAGGAAAAAAAAAAGTCAATTTCTAGAGGAAGACAGAAGCAAGGGAGGACTTGGCGATCTTAGACTTTATTTAACATAATTACAAATTTACCATCCGTTTTATGTTAAATTAGATAAATTGCCATATATCATCAAACTCAGCAATTTGACGGTAAAATTTAATAAAAATGATAATGCTTATGGTGTCATTCAGCTTAATCTTCTTGGGAAATTACATAGGTCAACTCTAATGAAAGGCCCACCTGCTAATCAAACTTGGGAAGATCGAGATGCTGAGGTGGGACCCAATCTTGATCGTAATAAAATGAGTTTGGCTTAGTATGCACATGTGGAAATCTATGAGCGTTTTATGTAAATCGGGAAAATTGTCGGAAATGTGCTAAACCAAAGGTGGGGTTCAAACCCCCACATTCTCAAAAGGGGATGGGGTGGGATCGCGCAAGTTTCGGGAGTGGGTTTCGACTCACGCCCGCAAGAGGCGGGGTAAAAGTCGAGAATGAGTGTAGAATAGGTATAGAGTAGGACGACAAAAAAAAAACAATTAATTCAGTTTAATTTTAATTGTACTAATTTTTTTTTTCAAAATTTTAATTATACTAATTTAGTTCCAAACTTTTTAAAGATTTACCAATATAGTCCTTTTGGTTAATTTTGGCAGAAAATTGATCGCTTTGACACTAGTCGTACTAACATTATGCAATTTTTTTTTAAAAAATTTAATTATTTTATTTATTTTATTTTTTCCTTCTTCTTTTTTCCTTTCATTTCCTTCCCTCTCTCTTGATTTACATAAAACACGTGTGATTAAAATTATAGAATATGTGTTGCAATAAAACACATGTGACTATGAGTTACGACTTTTTTTTTCCAATGAATTATAAAATCAAAGGTGATTCGAACTAATATCGAAGGTGAAGCCTAAATTTTTACCTAAGTTTCTCCCTCATGAAAAGTAATATGTTTTGTAGATCTTCGAGCAGGGCCAGACCTTATTTGGGCCCATCACATGAAAATGGTGAGAATCCATGATATATGAGGAGCCAGGCCCATGAAGACCACCAAAGGAAGTCAAGAACTTATTTCATAAAAGGAAAAAAAGGAAACGACTCCTTGCAATTGGATTCCCAATTGATGTTACTCTAATAATTGAGTTCAAGCAGATTATATAATTGAATAGCCTTGCGCTGTCAATAACATAATTAGACGATTTGATGGGTAAAATTCAAAAGGAGGTGAAAAAGTTAAAGGACTTCGTGATCAAGAAAATAAAGTTGACGTTAATTTTGTTGTTTATGAGGATTTCATGTGTTCATATATTCATGAGTGTTTTAGGAGGTGAAGATTGGTTGAAAAAAAACAAAGAACCAAACTCATTCTTTTGAAATGTGATGTCTTTGAAAATAATTTCAAGCTAGAAATTTCGCCGGAAAAAAAAAAAAAAATTACTTGGGAAGAGAGAGAGAGAGCACTCCGTTGAGCCAGAGGACGAGATGTTTGCGAGGAGCACTTGCTTGAGCTTCAAAGAACTAATGTCATTAACCATATTTTGAAAACATATGAAAAAATACTCACGTATCAATATTTGCATATTGTGAAAATATGAAACTTTTCAAGTTAAGCAAAGATGAAAGTATGTCCATCGCAAAAATTAAATGAAGTAAAGAGCAAAAAGTAGATATCTATTCAAGTGGTTTTAATTAAACTACATGGTCCTCATATGGGCATCAATAAGTGTTAGTATATTTAGAGACAATCATGGGATAGCATCCGAGAAATCATGCCTCTCGAGAATGCTCATCTTCCACCTTAATTGAGTTGCTGATGCTGTCGAAGGATGTGTCGGATCAATGTCTCTCGCTTTCTAAACTTTCTCTTCGAGATCCACGAGATGTGATCTTGATCTTGAAGCTAGAGTTCATGTGCTTGCAAGCATATCCGTGGCTTTGACCAACCATGAGACAAGTCTCACATGAGGTTCGCATTCAAGTCCCCCTAGAAATGCCACTCTCTATAGTCATACCGACCGCTTTTTGAATTTCTTCTAAGTTCTCTCTAATCCCAACCATGTTTTTGTAGAGCAATCAGAAAGTGAATTTGGAAAATGCATTATATCAACACCTCTTGCCTTCTATGAAACACAATATAAAGAATCCATTGTTGGGAGAGATAATGGTAGCAATAGTCTATGAACTTTTATCAATAGATAGCGTCATACTTGAACTTTCAATTGGTTCGATTAAATCACTTTTGACTAATGTACAATATCATCTTAGAACTTTCAATTGGTTCGATTTATTATCATATGCTTTTTGTCATTTTTTTATTAATTAATTTAAATTAAATATGGCATGGACATCAATTCAATAAAGCTCATGTTGATGAAGAAAATTACGCGGATTCGTGTGTGTCGTGTTGACTTGAAATTGCAAAACCATGATACACGTTCTTTTAATACTTGCACCATTTACTCAGCCAACTTTTTCTTTTCTCAACAAACACTATCATTCACTTAACTCTCTTCAGTGACGATTTTAGGTTTCTTTTCAAATAAGAATAAGGATGAGGAGTTTGAACTCTGGTCATTTCCGAGGAACTTGCACGCTAAAATTTGTCTTTGTCCAAATTAAAGACCCAACTTTGGTCAATCCTAATCTTAGAGAGGTTGCTCTCATGCCACATAAGGTCCTATGAAAATGGAAAACTGTAATTGAGTTATAAACCTCTGGTGTAATCAAAGCATAAACTCTTATTGGAAAGTGCAATGAAGTCCTATTTCTGTATTAAGAAGTGCAATTTAAGGTTGCAGCATAAAATTTTTGGTGCACTTTTGCTTTTATATTGGCGTAGAGGGATTTCTTCTAGGTGGTGATGTATCTTTTGAAGTATTGTACTTAAAATATCTTAAGGTTGTGTTTGGTCATCTGGATTTTTAACAAAGATATGATTTATATGAAATCCGGAAATTTTACTTTATCCCATCCACTATTTGATAAATTGTAATAATAAAGCCAAATATTTTAATATCATACCCTTTCTATTGTTTGGTATGAATAACATATCAGTTTAAATGGACTTAAAAATTGCACAAACGAATATGGTTAGAATCTCTTATGACACTTTTGCCTACTTCATTTTTATTTGCTTATTTTTACTTTTCTCCTCTCTTTTTATTTCTCTTTTCCCCTTACATCATTTTCTAATAAAATTCTATTAAATAGTAAACTATACTAATATACCTAAAATATTAAAATAACCAAAATATGCAATAAATATATATACTAAATATATATTTTGAATTTATATTATAAGATAGAAAGAAATTTTAATATATAAATAAAATAGGAATAAATAAAAATAATTTTTTTGAATTTTTATATTATAATTCAAATATGATATATATATTCAACATAATTTTAATTCTATTAACTTAAAAATTTTACTATTCAAGAAAAATAACTTTTATATTATTAATATTAGAAATCATTCCACCTTTATACCACCTCCCCGATTGGATAATTTTATCCAAGCTATATCCATGTTTTATTTGACTTTATACTGTCTTGGGTATGAACCAAACATTTTATTATATCTTAAACTTTATCCTGATTACTAAACTTAACTTAAAATTCTATATATATTGCCTAGGAAAAGAGGAGGGGGATGATATCACCAAATAAGTTAATTTCTAATTGAAATATAGGTCATTGCGGTTGAATTATATATAAGCAAAGGCAATTTGCTTGAAAAGTGAAGATGTACATGGGACTCCAAAATAGATTTTAAGGCTTATATCGTCATTCAGATGAATCTTTCTGGGATATTACATAAGATTACCTTTTAAGTTGTTATTTAATATTGTAAAGTAGAGTAAGGAATGGGTAAGAAGAATCTCAGAAACCATGGTTGTGTAGAGATAAGACTTGCCCCTTCACTACACTTGAGGAAGAAGATTAACCATCTTTTCTATGAAGATGCATGGAAAAGTGAATTTGCTTGAAATGTGAAGATGTACGTGGAACTTTAAAACAGATTTTGAGGCAAATATTATCGTTCAACTGAATCTTTCTAGGAAATTACACGAGTCTACCTTTCGAGTTCTTTTCTTTTAAATATTGTAAGAGTAAGAATTGGGTAAGAAGAAATCACAAACCATGATTGTGTAGAGATAACGTGTGGTCCATCCACCGCACTTGAGGAAGAAGATTAACCACCCTTTCTTTTTTAAAGCTACTTTTTGCTTCTTTTTCTCTTTGCCACACTGACTGATAAAGAAGAAAATAATTGACCGTTAATTTTTTACTTGCCACACAGGGCAATTAACATGCATGATGGGAAGTAATTGAAACAATAGTTGGAACACTTGAAGAAAAACCAAAAAATTTATCATGTGGGAAAACAATGAACAAAAAATATAAGTAGTCAAAGAAGTTTATTGTTTTAGAAGTCAACCACCAACCAAATGAGTGGTGACACGCATAACTTGTAGAGTCAAAAAGTTATGAAGCTTACCACAAGCTATGTAAATTATTGATTAAACGATTCATCACTGTTGCAATTGATATAGATATAGCTATTTGTTTGAAATTGTGAAATACATCATCTATATGAGAGGATTTAATGGTCTCCGAGGAGTACTGTATTCTTAGAATCTTTCACTTATAGATTGAAATTTATTAGATCTATGTTTCAGTCGATCTCAACATGAAGGGTTGTGATTATTTGAGCAAACAGTGAAGGCTCGGGAAGCATGGCTCAAAACCATAGACTCACCTAGAAAAAGTTATATGGACCATAGAGCATACAACACTATATTAAAAAGCCACCATACAAATATGAGGCGAGTACACTATATCGGTATGCTGTCACCATCTGTCAATTGTTGAATTTGCAGAAGAGAGAGGCGACAATCACGGGGTCGAAGTTGACGACGAGCGACAAAGTTAGGGTGCCCGAAGGCTGGGGTTGGCGGTGGGACCATTGGGGCTCATGGGGAGTTTCGTGCGTGCAGAGCTTGAAGCATGAAAATAAAGAACGTGGAGGAGAGAGAAATGGAGAAAGTGGGATTGCGTTTCGGGGAAGGGGGAGAATAGTATCATTTCAGGCGGTACGTGGTGACCCTCTGCAGAGCACTTGACAAAAGAAGGAAAATTTTTTAACCGTGTATATATATATAGAAATAAGTGCATTGAAAATCTTAAAATTTATCACAAAAGTGCAGTAGGGTTCTAAAATTTTTTTTAAAAAATGCAATCAACTTCTAAAACTTATTATGGAAGTGTAATTGAATCCTAAAATTAAAAAAAAAAAATACAATCAATGAAAGAATTTGATTTGACTAATTTAACAAGTTTTATGACTTAATTTTTCATTTTGAAAGTTTTAGAACTCAATTACACTTTCATGACAAATTTTAGGACTTAATTACACATTTCGAAAGTTATAGAATTCGATTATACTTTCTTAATAAGTTTTAGAACTTTCAATGCATTTATCATTTCTTTTTTTTTATTACCATTTCATGTCTCTCTTCCACTAAGTATCTTAGTCTCCGCTTTTGCATGTAATATTTTATAAGAAAATGTGAGATAGTCATTAAATAATCATGAATTTTTTATAAATCTTTTTGCATCATGGTGCCTTATATAAACATTACAACAAATACACATATGATTATGAGCTACAACTTTTTCCAATGGATTGTAGAAGTACAGGTGATCTGCACTGAAATTGTTGCTCCAGCCTAAATTTTACCTAAGTCCCTCAATCATAAAAATAGACCTTTTTAAAATCTTCAAGTGGGACAAGACTTTATTTCGTTCCATCATTTATAATATAGTGAGAATCCATGACTCATGCCCATGAAGACTAAGAAAGCAAGTCAATTTGCATAATCGAACTTCTTTACACGATGGAAGTCATTGTCTAAGTAGACCAACCACTTCGATTACAACAACCAATCCGTATTTAGCCTTTGTACATATTTGACCAGCACTTTCAATTACGATGGCCGGCCACAGCATAAAAAAAAAAAAGAAAATGTTGTTGGGTGGGAGTCACCATCCGCATTATGAATCTTCAGTGGAAACAACGCTGCATGTTTTACGAGATTTTCCAGTCATTAGCAACATCTAGGTTGATCTCATCCTACAAAATTATCTTGAAGAATTCTTCTCCATGAATGTTTCTCAATGGTTGAAATTCAACTCAGCTGACATCAGGAGATTTGACTCCCACTATGATTGGAGTACTACTTTTGGCATGAGCAAATGACTTTTTTGGCAACGGCGAAACAAGTCTATTTTTCAAGAAAGTTTTGTTTTTCCTTTCAACCTTGTACAAGTAATCCTTTCACATAAAAAGGAAATCATTTATTCACCATGATCAACTTGTCTACAAGTGGATCACGTACTTCTCCCATTATGGTTGCTTGGGATCATCCTTTATCAAGATGAATTAACTAAATACAAACGGAGCGTCTAAAGGTAATCCTGGACTTGCAAGAGCCAAAGGATTATTCCATAATGAAAGCGGAGACTAGCTTGGTGGTTTTACCTCATTTCTTGGAATATGGTCGTCTTTACAAGCTGAACTATGGGCACTATGGATGGGACTTACCTTTGCAAAGCAACAAGGTTTCCACAAACTCATCGTTGAGATGGACTCCAAAATTATTAGCGAACTTGTTAACTCAAAGAGAGTAGCAGATAACACTAGTCTAGCACTACTTAAGCATATCAGAAGGCTATTGACCTCCCATTTTGAGTTCAAAATTCATCACATTTTTCGGGAAGGCAATTGGCCTACTATATGCTTGCTAATGTTGGTATAGTGAAGCACTTAAATACTACGTTTTACTCACAGCCTCCTAGAGAATTATCTTATATTTTGCTTAGCAATAAAATTGGTATTGTAGACTTAAGACATAAATTTTTCTTAGTTTTGTACCTTGTATTCACCTAAAAAAAAAAAGAGTTGGCTAACGATGGCCTGTCAATAGCAATAGCAATGTCGTGAAGATGTATATTTCATGATTAAAAATCACTTCCATTGATTTATGACAACAAATAGCAAATAGTTGTCAAGTTTGATTTATGACAATTCACCAATGTCTACCGTAGAAAGTTCTAGTCGCTAGCAAAAAGTTGTAGATTTCTTTTCTTTACAAAACCATAATAGTTACCGAAAAGGTCCTAAATCTATTGTAAGTATGCCAATTTAATTTTAAATCTTTCAATTTGACGAATTTATTCTTAAACATTTTGACAATTTATCAATATGGAAATTGCTGACGTAGACATCTATAATCCTCTATGGTAGACCACCTTCTTTTGATATAGCGAATCCTTGAGCTACATATTCCAAAAACCAAAGTCCTTGTCGTTAAACCTATCACTCTTCACCTTCCCTTTGTCCATATTTGCACTCCCACTATTATGCTGAACTAAGCTTTGATACCAGTTGTTAGGAATGCAAAACATTAAAGAGAAAAAAAAAAAAATAGAGAAAAAGACACATGTATTTTTACCTAAGAAACCCTTTACGATGCCACACTAGATGATCTTTTCACTCTCAATATCAATATTAGTTTTCAAAGTTACTAGTTTCGACTATAAAAGGGATTGCCCTAATATATAACATCAATCTAAGGCGTATAGAGTTACATGTATGCCATTTGCAGTCATACTTCCTTCTCTCTTTAACATGAAAATTACATGTGGGCCATTAACAGTAAAAAAAAAAAAAAGCATAGTTGTTTTAATATTATTTTTCTGTACGAGGCTCCACAATTCCACTGGCTTCTACATACAGCACTAGTTAATATAATAATTTGCTTATGAATCCTCTTATATGTGAAGATCAAACGGAGAAAATAAGCATTTCGCACGTGTTTCCACAAAATGATAGAATATTGACCCATCAATTGCATGAAGATTTTGCTTGTGCTTAGTTAAATCTTATTGATGATAAAGAGCACAAAAATACAAGAAAGCGATATAATTTGCTCACATGGCACGAAAAAATTTGCTGAAAATGAAGAAACGATAACTAACCATGATTTGTTTGATGAGAAATTTACCAAAAAAGTCATAAACTTATTGCACTTACGCCAATTCAATACTAAAGTTTTTACTTGTGCCAATTGAGTTATAAATATTTTTCACATTTTTTTTTCAATTGAGTCCATCCAGTCAAATTTAGCCAGGAATCGCTGATGTGGACATTGACCATTCTACATAGCACAGCCGGTGCTAACGTGGAGGAATGGGATTCTAATTTCTTGATTTTTCATGTTAGGAGGAAAAAAACTACGCTTGGATTTAAATAATTCATGAAATAGAATTCTTCAAAAATAATTATGAGATCTGATTACCTCTCCTCTGGTACTAAAAGTTCCACGGCCATCAATTAGATTTTGGTAAAGCGCCACTCTATTTCCACATACACTATGGCTGGATACACACCATAATACCATCAATTGTCGAAAACACCCCTACACACAAAGTATCAATTTTCAAGACGTCAAACCCAGCTTTCAAAAAAAAAAAAAAAAAAAACCCCCAGCTTTCGTTATATTGAATTACTAACCCAACTCCGGCTTGCGCCTTCCGTCCCACTAGTCGTCGAGTCTTCCATTTATCATTTTTTAGCAATTGACTAACTGAACCGACCTTATCCACCATATTGTTTGACATGTGAATCTCGAAGTAATTCGACCATTCTTATCTTATAGCAAAATGACTAACGACTGAGTCTCATCGTTCGTGCTCGTAACGCCCACGGCGCCCGCTAAACCTATATCAAGGCTTAAGGAATAATAACATCTATAAGTACGTCATCAATCTTGTTAACAGTATTGGACCTGAATCATCTCGCCTCCCAAAAACCAACCATCCTCCAAATCATGATTTCCTCCTTGCTGCTGTGTCCAACCGACCTCCTTTCGGTGTCTTCTTCTTCTCGGTCTTCTTGGTTGGCACCACTTCATTTCATGGTGCCGGCGTTTCTGCTTCCTCCACTACTTTTCTTGCTATCAACGCCACTGAGAATAAGGATGAAGCAGTGGCTCTCCTGAATTGGAAATGTACTCTTGACAACCATAGCCAATCTCTCCTCTCTTCATGGCATGGTCACAATCCTTGCCACTTTAGCGGCGTCACTTGCAACGACTTTGGAGCCATCACCCATCTAAATCTTTCCAATCTTGGTTTGAGAGGAGCTTTAGAAGGCCTTGACTTCTCGCGCTTCACCAATATGGTTAGCTTGGAACTTGCCAACAACTCGTTATATGGCTCCATCCCCTCGAGTATCGGTAACCTTTCGAAACTCAACTATCTTGGTCTTTGCATCAATGAATTATCCGGGGACATTCCTCCCAGTGTAAGCATGCTAGAGAGTCTTCACTATTTGTATCTCTGTGCAAATAACCTGAGAGGACACATTCCTCCAAATATAGGAAACTTGAGCAACCTAATTGATCTTCAACTATGGAAAAATCAACTTTCAGGGCCCATTCCCACTTCCCTTGGGAAATTAGGCAATTTAATCGCATTAGGCAATTCAAGGAATACCCTTTCTGGTTCCATTCCGAGAGAGATCAGTGACTTGAGGAATTTGGAGTATCTTACCTTATGGGAAAATATACTTTCTGGAACCATACCTTTAGAAATTTGGAGGCTTACTTCTCTAAATGAACTTGACTTATCAAAGAACAATTTCGTCGGCTCAATTCCTCGATCCATTGGTAACTTGACGAGTTTATCTTATCTTGGCCTATCCCAAAATGGAATCTCAGGCTTGATCCCTCAAGAAATATGTGATTTGAGGAGCTTGAAGCATCTTCGCTTATGGAGAAATAGACTGTCAGGTTTCATTCCTTTAGAAATAGGGAGATTGGTACTTCTCGAGGAGTTGGATTTGCAAATAAATGATTTGGTCGGTCCAATCCCATTGTCTCTTCAAAACTTAAGCAGTCTAAATTTTTTAAGCCTTTACTCAAATCATCTTTCGGGCTCAATTCCACAAGAGTTGGGAAATTTGACATCTCTTACAGTAGTACGATTATTGGATAATAATTTGACTGGTCCAATCCCTGCATCAATTGGAGGTCTGGCCAATCTAACTGAATTAGGCCTTAGTGACAACAAATTCTTTGGTTCCTTGCCTTCTAAATTTGCTAAGTTAACACGTTTAAGTCGTTTGGATCTATCTAACAATGTGCTAGAGGGGGAACTACCAGACAACATATGCCTTGGAGGATCATTGCAGTATTTCTCCGCCATCAATAATCATTTCACCGGTCCCATCCCAACAAGCTTGAGAAATTGTAGCACACTAATTAGATTAAGGTTAGATGGAAATCAACTTACTGGAAACATTACAGAAGCTTTTGGAATATATCCGCATCTAAATTATATAGATTTGAGCCATAATCATTTGAACGGTCAACTCTCGTGGAAATGGGAGTATTATCGTAATTTGACATGCTTAAAGATATCAAACAACAACATTTCTGGTGAGATACCTACAATATTTGGAAGGATGGCTCAAATACAAATAGTGGACCTTTCTTCCAATTATTTAAGTGGAGAGATTCCAAGGGAATTGGAAAGCCTATCGATGTTGCTAGAACTCGATCTAAGCAACAACACAATCATGGGAAATGTCCCAATTGGAATTAGACTCTTATTCCATTTGGCACATCTAAACTTGGCATCAAACAATTTGAGTGGAATGATACCAATGCAATTAGGCTCATGCAAAAGCTTGTTGACCTTGAATTTGAGCATAAACCAATTCCAAAGAAGCATTCCTTTTGAGATAAACAACATACAAGTCCTCGAGGTTCTTGATTTGAGTTATAATATTTTAACTGAAAAATACCAAGAGAGCTTGTAGAATTAAGAAACTTGCAATTTCTAAATATCTCCCACAACAAGCTCTCTGGTTCTATTCCGCATACTTTTAGTGATATGTTAGCCTTAATTTCCATTGATATATCCTATAACAACTTGGAAGGTTCTCTCCCAAATGTCAAAGCTTTTAATGAGGCTTCATTTGAGGCAATTCAACATAACAAAGATCTCTGCGGAAATGTTGTTGGTTTACCAAAATGCAATTCTACTACAAGCAAGAAACGCAATAGACGCGTTGGAGTTAAAATTACAATTATCCTCATTCTATCATTCTTGGTGTTTTTCCTTCTCTCTTGCACCTTGATCATTCTTGTAATCATTAATTATCGTCGAAGAAGGATTATCGAGAGAGAACACAATAAACGGGCAAATGATTCAAAATTCATGTGTATTTTGAATTATGATGGCAAAGTTTTCTATGATCGAATCATCGAGGTCACACAAGGATTTGACTCCAAATACTATGTGGGTAAAGGAGCATATGGAATTGTTTATAAAGCCGAGATATCAAAAGACCAAACGATTGCTATCAAGCAAGTCTCATCATCCCAAGAAGATAGTGAGATCATAGATTTGATACCATTTGAAAGGGAAATTCAAGCCTTAACTAATATACGCCATCGCAACATTGTGAAATTTTATGGGTTCTGCTCTCATGCCCAATGTAGATTTTTGGTGTAGTACATGGAAAGGGGAAGCTTGAAAACAACTTTGAACGATGATGAAAGAGCACTGGAATTTCAATGGGACAAGAGGATAAACGTGGTCCGAGGAGTTGCGGACGCATTGGCATATATGCATCACGGATGTTCACCTCCACTCATTCATCGAGACTTGACCAGTAACAACATTCTATTAGATCGTGATTATGAGGCTCGTGTTTCCGATTTTGGCACTGCGAAACTACTAAGGCCAGATTCATCAAACTGGACTGTTCTTGCTGGCACCGTCGAATATATTGCTCCAGGTACTTCGTAACTTTTTCAATTTCGATGTCAATCAGTGTCAGGCATCCTTTCTGCAATTGAACATTTTTTACTTTGGTCAAGTTCATTAGTTATTTAATCTTCTCATGGAAAATTTTTTTACTCATATGGAGCTTTCAAGTTCAATGTTAACGATAAATCCAATTTCCCTAATAAGGAAGGATTGGCAAAATGAGGTAAAACATTGTAATAGATCCATTTCAAAGATATTAAGTTCATGTTACTTAAATAATCCTCGTAGTTATAGTGTCCGATAAAATCCTCTGAATTCCGCCAAAAAATAAACTATCAAATTAATGTTGTACGTGAAGATTAAGTTGAACCTTATACTTGTAATTGACATGTCATGGGAAGCAATGTTGTCAACTTGAATATAGCTTATGATCGAGGTTATAACAAATGGTGAATTCTCTACTTGCAGAGCTGGCTTATTCTATAGCTCCTACTAAAAAAAGCGACGTGTACAGTTTTGGAGTCATCGCATTAGAGACAATCATGGGAAAGCATCCAGGAGACCATATCTCCTGGGAATGTTCATCGTCCACCCAAATTGAATCATCCACGCTATTGAAGGATGTGTTAGATCAACGTCTCTTGCCTTCTAGACTTCGTCTACGAGATGCCCAAGACGTGATCTTGATTGCCAAGCTATCATTCGCATGCTTGCAAGCTGATCCGAGACTTCGACCGACCATGGGACAAATCTCATATGAGCTTCGTGTTCAAGTACCCCCAGAAACGCCTCTTTCTATAGTCAGTTTAGAGCAACTTCGCAACCTCAGTGTCAGGAAAGTTGGAGCATTCACAGGAGAAGGTAAGTTCTTATAATGATAATGATTGCCTTCCATATATCTTCTTATTTCTCATTAATCCTAACCCTGTGATATATGATTTTCACTGCAGAGCCAACTTCTCTATAAACGTTACAAGAGTAGAATGATGTTTATCGTCGCGGCTCTAGAAATAATTGTGGGAAGGCTTCTGAGGAGACCTCATTTCACAGTTATTTCCAACTTTATACACGGCAATCAAGAAATGAATTTGCAGAATGCATTGGATCGACATCTCTTGTTTTCTCTCAATCGGTATTAAAGAACATGCAGTTTTTATTGCTGGAACAGATAATGATACAAGTTGTCTACACATTTTTATCAATGTGAAGACGTAATATTCAAATTTTCAATTGGTCCAATCAAATCACGTTTTACTAACGTGCAATGTCATCATGAAAATTTCAGTTGGTCCAATTAGATCACCAGTATACTTTAATATGTTTACTTTTCATTCTTTCATTAAATAATTTAAATGAAATATGGCATAGAGACCAATTTAATAACGCTGACAAGTAGATGGAGAAAATTACTTGGATTTCACACGCGTCATGTTGACTTGAAATTGCAAAATTATAAGAGAATTTCACAATCAAGTCTAAACTTATTGTACCGATTTAAATTCAATCCTAAACTTTTAAATTAAACTAATATAATCTTAAATCTTTGAAGGAAAATGTCATTAAGTCCATTCTGCTGAGCCTCCCCAGATTTATTTGATATGGTAGTTTAGTCATCACCGGCCATCCCACGTGTCACAATAGGCAATTTTTTGTGAGTGAAACGACTCTATTTTTCTTCTGGTTTCTTCTTCTTCTTCTTCTCTCCTTTTCTGTTCATGAAGTACTCATCATCCTTGAGCTTGCCATTGATCGGCCAAAGCTCCTTCGACGCCAATTCATCAGTACCCACTACCGTCTAACCTCCGGCGAAGTTCGTCAACCTTTTCTCGTTTGTCGTGACCACCCATGAGGTGGTCATTGCTTGCTCTCAGATTTGAGATTTGAGGTGTGTGTATGTGTGTTTGAGGAGTGAGATAGAGAGGAGGGAGCAAAAGAATGAAGCCAGAAGCGATAGAGACTAGCCACGCACTCTCGAATCTAGATCTAAGATAGTTTGGCAAGAGATAGAGAGGGTGGTTACTGTGACATGGGACGGCGGCTTGTTGCTCAACAGTAGCCTCCATAGCTGGTATCGTGAGTTGTGGTCCATGCCATCGGATGAGGTGGTTCAAGAGTTCTGGTTTCGGCAGCGTGAGATGGTTTGGCGACTTGTGGTTCAGCAATGGACATCAATTTGACAATTCAGCTTCATGATCGAAGGAGGATGCAAATAGACGAAGCTGCTGGACCGATAACAATGGCCACAGGAGGTCTAAACGGCATTGGGCAGCAGTAGACAAGCACTAGAGGAGCTTCGGCCGAGCAATCGCAGGCTTGAGGACGAGGAACAGTAAAAGGACAAATTAGAAGAATAATAGCGTTCTTCCATCCCCTTCCAATGGCTGGCTGGGACATACAAGATGATAAATCTGGCAAGACTTGGCCAGGAAGATTTGATTGTATTTTTTCTCAAAGGCTTAGGACTCTCTTATTTATTTTTTTAATTTTTATTTTTTTTTGTTCTGGTACTACCTTAATTCAATTGAATGGTTTGGGCACGAATTCAAATCCTCCGATTGATTATGCAAGTCTCTCGTTCACCCTTTTCCGCTATTGGACATTATTGAAGTCGCTAGTTTACAACTTTGAAGACGCGTAATTTGAAGAGTTTTCTTTTATTTAGATGTGAAAAAATACTTCTTTTTCTTCCCAATGTGTGCATTTTTGTAAAATGCTAATTAGTTTAAAGAAGTTGTTGTTTGGCCAATTAATTCGAAGAACTTGTTTAAAATGCCTCTCCTTTTTCTCTTTTTTAACATATCCTACCACAAATTTGTGTATCTGCAATTACTTTGGGACTTAAGGACATTTGGTATCCATCTTTTTTCTCTCTATCCATCAGGGGTAGCTTCTTCTCTTGCGTTTGCAGAGTTTTTTCCTTCCGTTGTAATGGAAGCTTAAATCCTCATCTTTCTCCCTTCATCTGGTTTCCATTGATGGATTCTCATGGAAATCTACAGTCAACCTAGGTGATGTTCCGCCTCTGGAAGCCTTTATGCCTCTCATTTGCTGCTTAGGCTTTGGGTTTCCATCTTATATCTCCTGTTCGCTTCTGGTTCACTCTGCTTTCCTGACGTCCAATCTTTCATGGAGTTGTCTGCATGTTCGAATCTGCTACTTATTTGGGTGTTTCGGCTACTCCTTTTGGTTGTTCTGGTCTGGCAAAGCTTACCCAGTTGCTAAGTACCTCTTCGACGTTGCTTTTAACTCTGTACTTTGTTCATAATCGCGATGGCTTATGAAGAAGAGCCAAATTCCCCTCATTTGGTTGCCCTGTGCAAGCGTTTGGGAAGACTGTGTTCGCCCCATGAATTAGAAATCTGGAATGATGTGCCTACTCCGGTGAAATTGGAGGAGTGCCGGTTAACTCTAATCGGTAAGGTTTTCGCTAACTCTCCTATTAATTTCCAGGCATTTCAGAGTACAATGAAAAGGGTTTGGCGTACAGAACAGGTGAATATATCACAGAGAGAGGATGGTCTATATGCAGCAAAATTTAAATTACACTCTGATACTCATAGGGTGTTAGAGGGAGGACCGTGGGTTTTTTCTAGATGATTGGTTGTATTTAAGGCGTGGGTACCCAACACTCCGCTTCACTGCTACGATTTCTCTACTTGTACTTTATGGGTGCAAGTTTTTGGCCTTCCCCTGGAATTGTGTACAGAACAGCTGATAAGGAAAGCAGTGTTGAAAGTTGGGAAAGTTTTGGAAGTTAGAGCAGATGGTCAAGATACCTTTACCATGAGATCAGGGCGCGCTCGTGTGGAAATTGACTTTCAGCATCCCCTTCAGATAGGTTGTTTAATTCGGATTAATAATAAGACTATCTGGTTGGATTTTAGATATGAACGCCTCATCCATTACTGCTACTATTGTGGAAAGTTGGGCCATTATGCGACCTCTTGTCCGGTTAAACCTGGTGATGTTGACGTGTTACATGGGGATGATTTATTACCATATGGACAGTGGTTGCAAGCGGAGCTTAAAGAGCATAATCTGTACTGGAAATTGTATTATGAATCGACGGAGTTGGAAGATATAGTGGAAGATGTTGTACCTAAAACTCCCCCTACAGTTGCTTAGCCTATTCCTTTATTGCCACCAATACCTGCTGCCGATGCCTCTCCCCTGCTGCAGCTTGTGGTGTCCGAGTTTCCTTCGGTATCTCATTCCCTCGCCCCCCGTACGAGTGTCCTCGCATCGGGGTAGTGCTTCACATACTTTGCTTTAGTTCCCATCGCAAAGCAAAAGGGTGTTCAGCTCAATTCAAGTAATATGATTCAGGATAAGAGGCTGAAGATTTCTCGACATTCCTCGAAACCTGGTCCTGTTAAGAAACTTAAACGGTATAGTCCCTATGATCTGCGAAGTGCTGCACCGGATGATCTGGATGAATCTTTGTTGTTGGATACTCCAGTTGAGCAAGCTCCTGGTGATGGTCGTTGGGCATGGGTGGCTGGCCCTCAACAGCCCCCTAGGCACAAATGAAATTGATTAGTTGGAATTGTCAGGGTTTGGGCAATACCCTAACAGTTCAAGCGCTAAAGGCCCTAGTAGTCAAGGAGAAACCTGATCTCTCATTTTTTATGGAAACTAAAAATTCTGAAGTTGTTCTTAGTCGGCTGCAAGTTCGGTTGTGTTTTTTGCATCTGCGGGTTTATAATCCAGGTTGGTCCGCGGGGTTTGGCGTTTTATGGAATGATTCTATTTCTCTCTCTTTTGAGAGTTCTACCCCTAATTATTTTGATATGACGTGTACTGATGAAGTTGAGAGGCTTACCTGGCGGCTTACTTGCCTTCATGCTCCTGTTGTTGCTTGTCTGAGATCTGATGTTTGGCAGGTTATCATTCACATCAGCCGTGTTAATTCTCTTCCTTGGGCCTGCATAGGAGATTTCAATGAGATTTTGTATCATTGGGAAAAGCAGGGAGGTAGACAAGTTGATTATAATTGTTTGATTTCTTTTCAATCTATGCTCAATGACTGTTCTTTGTTACCTATTGAAGCCAAGGGTTGTGCTTTACATGGCTTAATAATCGTCAAGGGGATGAATTAATAAAGGAATGTTTAGATCGCGCCCTTTGCTCTCTGGATTGGAGATTATTGTTTCCTCGAGCTGAGGTCCTGGCTTTACCTGTAGTTGGTTCAAATCATAGTCCCCTAATCCTTAATACTTCACCAGTGGTTGTTTCTAGACAACACCATTTTATGTATGAATCTTATTGGAACCAGGATGAGGAGTGCAGGGATATTATTCATACCTCCTGGAATTCGGCTAGATGCAGGGATGCACCTTTTCATAAGAAGATCCAAGCAGCTTCCTCCGCACTAGTCAAGTGGAGTCGTGCTAAATTCTCTAACAATAAACTCAGGGCTTCTGATCTACAGCTACAATTACAGCACATAACGAATCAACAACATGGTTGTTACGATCATAATGAGGTGAAAGCGTTAAAGGAAGAACTGCATAGGGTGTGGAGTCGCGAAGAACAATATTGGGCTATCCATTCAAGAATTAGTTGGCTCAAATGGGGTGACAAGAAAACCAGGTTTTTTCATGCTTCAACTATTCAGCGACGTCAGCATAATCGTATTACTATGCTTAAGAATGATGCCTCTGTTTGGGTGAGAGATCCAACTAAAATTAAGGAGATGGCAACAGAGTACTTTTCAAGTTTATATACTTCAGTTAGTAGTCGTAATTATGCTCCTATTTTAGATCAGTGCGATTCTATGGTAACTCAGGAGATGAATACAAGTTTGACTGCTGTCCTCACTCTTGAAGAGGTGCAGCAAGCGACTTTTCAATTAGGAGCAGGCAAAGCTCCGGGCCCTGATGGTTTTAATGGTTTATTCTTTCAGACTCACTGGGATTTAATTAAATATGATCTCTTCACTACAGTTAATGAGTTCTTTAAGTCTGGTGTTATGCCCATTACTTTCAACAGAACCTTGATAACCTTAATTCCTAAGATTCCTCATCCTGAAAGCCTTGATCAATTTCGTCCCATCAGTTTGTGTAATTTTGTTTATAAAGTTATATCCAAAATCATTGCCAGTAGATTAAAACCTATATTACCAACCCTTATTTCAGAGGAACAGTCAGCTTTTGTGGGGGGAAGACAGATACAAGACAATATATTACTTGTTCAGGAAGTGCTACACCAACTTAAAAGTAAGAGAGGAAGGCGTACTTTTCATGTAGTGCTGAAAGTGGATATGAGGAAAGCTTATGACAGGGTCGAATGGGACTTCTTAAATGATTATCTTCTTAAATTGGGTTTTCACCCTTCCTGGGTTAGGTGGACTATGCAATGTATTTCAACTCAATCTTCCAGTGTTAAATTGAATGGAGAACATCTGAAATATTTTCACCCTTCAAGAGGTCTTAGACAAGGTGATTCTCTTTCACCTTATCTGTTTATCTTCTTGGCCAATATTCAATCTACACTTATTAAGAAAGCTGTTGATTTCGAGCATCTTAAAGGTATAAAACTCAACAGGTGGTGCCCTTCTTTGACACATTTATTTTTCGCGGATGATGCCATTTTCTTTCTGGATGGTACTATTAATGAGTGCCACAATCTTTCAAATATCTTATAGCAGTATTGTCTAGCCACTGGGCAGGAAATCAATAGAAATAAATCTGGTATCTATTTTAGAAAAGATTGCCCTATTGGTCTGCAAAGGAATTTGGCTTCGAAGCTTCGGGTTCCTATCATGAGTAAATGTGGAAAATATTTAGGGATACCTTCTGATTGGGGACGTTCAAAAAAAGACATGTTTTTGTGGATTATGGGTCGAGTATCTTCTAAATTGCAAAGTTGGAAAGCTAACCTGATTTCTAAGGGTGGTAAGGAGATCCTACTCAAAGCTGTTATTCAAGCTATTCCTCAGTTTGCTATGTCTATATTCAAGTTGCCTGTGTTTATTTGTAGATCAATTGAGAAAAGCATAGCCAGATTTTGGTGGCAGAATGAGCGTAACAAATCAGGAGTGCATTGGAAGAGTTGGGATGTTATGAAAAAATGTAAAGCAGAAGGAGGTTTAAGATTTAGAGATCTTATGAAGTTTGATAGAGCTATGTTGGCTAAGCGAGGCTTGGCGGTTACTTCTTCAGCCTACATCTCTTTGGAGTAAAGTTTCTAAAGGTCTCTATTTTCATTCCAAGTCCTTTTTACATGCAAACAGAGGCTCTCGCCCATCTTGGGGCTGGTAGAGTCTCATGCTTGGTCGGGATGCCCTTTTACCCAAATTACGTTGGTCTGTTGGTGATGGAAAATTAATCAGAATTCGTGGTGATAATTGGCTTCCTTTTGGTATTTTATATGGTCCTGCAGTTCGTGAAGAGCCTATTTTGGTGGCTAATCTTATTGACTCTGCCACCAAGACCTGGAATGTCAGTCTGCTTCACAGATTCTTTGACATTCAGATCATTGAGCAGATCACTGCTATTCCTCTCCGTCCTAATGTTACCACTAATCAACTTATTTGGACTGAAACTAAGGATGGTTGTACTACTGTGAAATCAGTTTACCATTCATTGGGCACAATAACAAATTCACAAATAGTAAGTAACACTTCCTCTTCTTATCAGAACCCAAATTGGTTATGGAAAAAAATCTGGAAACTGCATTCTCCCCCAAAATTTTGAGCATTTTTATGGTCGATTTGTCAGAATGCTTTGGCTACAAGGGATAATCTGTTTCAACGAAGTATAATTGACAACCCCTGCTGTTTATTATGTGATCAACATCTACCACTTGAACATCTATTTTTACTATGTCCATGGACTAAAGAGGTTTGGGCGAACCCTAATTGCAACACTCAGATTTCACATATGCAGATTCATAGAATAGATGAATGGATTGTCCAGCAAGTTCAGTCCAGATCTTTCTTACCTGGTTTGGAGACGTCGGCCTCTGTTCTTTGGCAGATTTGGCGAGCTCGTAATGCGTTTATTTTCAGGTGCAAAGGCCTTCGACCGTCTAGGGTAGCTGATGCTGCTATGGCTAGTTCTTATGTTGCTCGTAGGATGGCCTTTTCCCTGACAAAGAAGGGGCTTTCTTTGCAGCGAAAGGGAGCCCTCTGGAAGCCCCTGATCAGGGTACCTTGAAGATCAATGTAGATGGAGCTTATCAGTTAGGATCAAAAGAAGGTACTATGGCTTGTCTATGCCAAGATTACAAAGGAAGACTTACGATGGCTTCTGGCAACACTTTCCTGCATCTTCTTCTCTTCAAGCGGAGATCCAAGCCGTGACCTTATCTCTTCGGCATCTCCAACGTAGTGGCTTCTCAGACGCTTCGTTCATTATCGAATCAGATAGCTTCCTGGTGGTAGAAATCCTTAACAGGCGCCGCAAGCCGCCGTGGGAGGAGAGGCCCCTCTTTCTCGAAGCCGCCTCTTTGATTTCAAGTTTCCCTAATCTCTCTATCATGCATTGCAGAAGGGAAGCCAATGTTGCTGCTGACTGGGCCGCTAAGGCCCATGACCGTTCTTCCTCGGTCCAGTGTTGGACAGTTTTTCCGCCTTTTTATTTAGTCGACATTGTTTGTGCTGATGCTGTAGCAGCCGGGTGTACTGGATTTTCATCTTCAATATAGTTTCCTGTTTCTGACCAAAAAAAAAAAAAAAAAAAATTACTTTGGGACTTCAAGATTTGAAGATCATTTTGCGTAATTCCCCAAAGAAGAGGATAATTAACCTCAGCAAAATTAATTCCCATGAATATCATTGCTCATTGCTGACTGACGGTTCTTCCTTTCCTTTTTATTTAATTTATGGGATGTTAATCTCCTCTTCATAATTAGTGCAATGTAAATAATATCAAAAAATCATTGAATTATTACCGTCGGATGCAGCGATCATAGGGTAGTAGTAGAAACATGTGAATTTCAAGTACTATAACTAGAGAGCGCACCATAACAAGAAATTATTTGTTGTACCACTCAATGGGAGGAAATTCCCATAGAAAATTTATTCGAGCAAATGTTGTTATTTTTACTATAAACTGATATTGACTGTGATATTTGATCCATGGGCATCCATTCAAATTGAGGAAATTTCTTATATGAAATGTGGATGGTTGGAATTCCCTTGATTATAATCAAACAAATCAAAACATCATTGATATTATACTCAATTACGCATTTCAAATAATTATTTGGATGCGACGTTTTTCTTTTTTCCTTTGATCAAAGGAAATTGTCATTCATTACCAAAATAACATATGAACTGTTATAAAGGAAATTCCAGAAGTCACCACAACAAAGCTAGCCTATAGAGCTTTAAAACAAACAAAGGACTAGAAATTAAAGTATATCATCAGAGCATGGTCAATAGAGGTAAGCGTATGCTTATCCTTTAAGAGCGGATCTATAACTGCATCTAACCAAAAAGATTGACGGCACCGAATCATACATTATCATCAGTGATCAACACATGCTAGGAGGATCACTTATGTAGCTATGGATTTGTCTTTTAGTAATGTGTGCCTAAGTTCAATGTCTTTAACACTAACAAAAACATGCTAAACAAGTTCAGATCTGACATTTGTGAGAGCAAACCCTTTAGCAAATGTGGGACACCAAAACTTTTAGCAAAAACATGTTGAATAAGCATAGGATTTGATACTAGAGCTTTTGTGAATGCTATTGAAATTGGAGACAGAATACTTATTTATAACTAGATAGGCAAATCTAAGATTGGGAGAGTAGAGTAAGAAACAAGAGAAATAATGCAGTAGTATCAAAGGAACATTTTTCGACAACTTTTGTGGAACTCGGGATAGATAATTAGCCAATAGTCAAGAAGGCAATCAAACATCAAAGAGAGCATAATTTTAAGCTCCTTTTATTTTGAAAAAAATAAAAATTTGAAAAAGAAAAAGTATTCTAATAAAAATGATCACTTATACCATATTACTTACAAAAATGAATTGACAAAAAATATTTTCTTCGTTCATAAAGATATCTAGATATATATTATTGTCCTTAGTTAAAACATTTTTCATTAGCCGATTATTTTAAGGGGAAAATTATCTAAAAAGTCATAAACCTATTGCACTTTTACTAATTCAATCATTAATCTTTTAATTTTGCCAATCAAGTCCTAAGCCTTTTCATTTATTGCCAATTCAATCCATCCAATCAATTTTAATCGAAATTCTGATGTGGATAGTCGGCTCTAACGTGGCACTTTTTTAATAATATTTTAATTTTTAATTTTTTTCTTCTTTTTATTTAATTTTTGGCTTTTTTGGGGTTTTCTCTAGCTAGCCAGGGTTGCTGGCCAACCCTCACTAGCCCTCACCCATGGCCAGCGAGGGTTGCCCACTAGATCCGAAACACCAAAAAGAAAAAGAAAAGAAAGTAAAAAATATATATTATTAAAATATTATTTAAAAAAGTGCCACATTAGCGCCGACTATCCACATTAGCAATTTCCAATCAATTTAGATTGAATTAGCAAGAAGTGAAAAGATTTAGAATCGAATTGGTAAAATTGAAAAGTTTAAGACTGAATTGATAAAAATGTAATAAGTTCAAGATTTTTTGAATAATATTTCCTATTACAAACGATCAATTTTACGAAAATGCTAGTAGTTAGAACCTTAATTTCATATTGATGGAACCCAATTTAATGAGTGGTTTGCTTTTTCTGGGACCGATGAATCTTGTTGCATCAGCTTACGAGTTACCATCTCGTTAACGGAATTATTTTTGCTAGAATATTTGTGTATACTGAGGAAATTGTTCTCACGACTAGCAATGGCTCCCGACCGTGCCGAGACCAATGGGCTGTGCTAGGCCCCGTGTTACGCTCGAGCACGTTTTGCCCAGGTAAGGTTTTTTATTAAATAATTAAAAAATAAATTTTCAATAAAATAAATTATTCCCACTTCATGGTTGTTTATAGGGAGTTCCAACAGGAATGAAATACGCAGCATAGTATACAAGACTCCGACTTAAACGAATTCATCTCATTAAAAAAAAAAAAAAAAAAGAATAACACCATACAAATTGCAGCTGTCAAACAAAATACATATACATAAGAATCAAACTTAAGAAAAGTTACAGCCTAATAATTAAAAACACAATACTAAACAGATTGATAAAAACACATTTTTTTCTGGTAGCAGGCCTCTTCTTGGGCTTGATCATTTCAACGACAAATTTGTCTTGTTGTCTTTTTGAGTGACTCATTCACCACTAAATTTCAAAGATAATTTCACAGAACATACCATGTAAAGAACCTTCTTCTTGCCATTGTGGAGGTCCATAATGTTGAATATCTTCCAAACATTTGACTCTTATCCAGGAAAGTTCTATCAAGAGTTGGCAAGGCATCTGGAAAATGGGTTGGGCACCGCCAATAATTTAAGTAAATTGCGAATTCCAAGCTTGTAAATATCCTCCAACAGAGATCGCCATTTTATTTTATTTTTTTGAAGTAAGGAAAAGTGCATGATCGTGAAAATAAGAGGAGGGGGTTTGAATTTTGTAGAAATTGAATTTTTTTTCATTAATTTATGATGAATGTGACCGTTCGGGCACATGTATTTTATTCTTAACGTGGCCGAACATCACACTATTAGAGATAATGGGCCATGAGTGGGTCGGCCCATTAGGACCAAGGGCCTGATCCAGACCATCCCACCCAGGTTAGAGCCTGCGGTAACAGCCCCTTCTCCAAGCTCAGGACAACGGCAACCTACGAATAGGAGACGGTGACTCTTTTCGGAATCGGAGTGTACTCTAGAGCGTGGCCCAACAATCAGGGTATTTTAGGGTTGGGCCATAGTCTTCATCGAGTAGGGACTTTTAGATGTTGGTATTGTTGGGTTGGGGCGGGTTGGGCGTTGACACCCCACAGCCCAATCTCTCTCTCTCTCTCTCTCTCTCTCTCTCTCTCTCTCTCTGCATGTGTACAATAAGGATGAAACTAATCGGCACTGGCCCGACTCAATCTGACCTGTTCTCTTTGGTTGTATGATATTCAGGTCGGGTAGGGTTAGGTCAAGCATATCATGTAGTGTTTTGGGTCGGGTTTTTATAAGCAATTTGAATCATGGACACCCCTATACTCCACCCTCTCTTTCCTCTTTCATTTTGGTCCGTCTATCTTTTCATTCTTCCGCTCTTTCCTCCAACACGCCTGCTGTTAAAAACTTCCAAATGTGAACGTTGCTCCTATGGGATTCCAAATCTATTGCTTCCACATGCATGCCTCATGATTGGTTCTTGTCTTTTAGTTTTAGTATGCTGTCAATTAGCAAATGAACTAACACAAATGGCAATAACGTTCTCGGCAACCCAAGAATGTTCCATGGTCCGGTAGACCGACTCGTCTATCTTGCTATTTCTGGACCAATATTGTACATGATCATATTTTCACAAGCTGGAAGCCGCATCTATGGGTAGCTCTTCATCTGGTTAAGGTAAACTGCAGATTTCTTGCCATAGCTTGCACTCTAGTTTTTGTTGCCAGAACAAAGCACATGTAGATTGACCATCATTTCATCGACAAAAGAAACTATCCTGAGGAGTCATACGGACTTCTTATGCACCCTCAAACCATCAAGGACATGTTCAACAAGGGACCGCCGTGCTTGATTTTCCCCGTCTCTACAGCAAGTCGAGTGTCTGGGATATCTACACTTCAACTTGAGGAGGGTCATTAGTTGTCATCAAATGAGTAACTATCTTGTAATCTACTTCCATAGTTTTTTTTTGTAATTCACCACTTGATTTTCTGCTTGATTAAGCAAGCTAAATCCACCATATCATGGAAAGTCATCTCAATTATCCCAACTTTACAGCTGTCCATTCTGGGTTTATCTCTGAGTAAACATTTGCGCATATGCCATGGAAGAGAACAAAGCAGAAAGCAAAACTCAATCCTTGATCCTCTCCAACTTTTCACCTTCAATTACTTTTTAAATGGCGGATAAAGTGGAAGTCCAGTCACATGAAAGCAACAAGATCAATCCTGGGCTGTGATGTTGCGCATGGAGCGAGCGAGCGAGCGAGCGAGAGAGAACAAAATTGATGTTAAAACCGAGCAAGGGAAACATGACCATTCTAAAGATGCTTAGCGGAGGTAAGTTCCAAAACCTGGTACTTTTAGACACAGGCACGTAGGAAATCAAACTTAATACACTATCAAAATTAAATGTCATACTGCTATTCTTGCTCAATTATTATCACCCAAACCCCACACGCATTTGATCTCTTATCACCTCGAGATCAGCAGATCGAACCGGCCGCAAGGATCTCCTCCGTCAGCTTGTTGTCCTCGCCAATCTTGTAGTCAGTGAATGTCACAAAGTTGTTCTTGAACAGTTTGGCCAGCTTCAACAGGTGTTGTTGTAGGCCTTCTTGTCCGACCAGGTGTTCACAGGATCGAGGATCTCCGAGGGCACCCCATCTACCTCGGTCGAGATCTCCAGCCCGAAGACCTCAGTCTTCTTGTAACTAGCTTCCAAGAGGCAGCCCGAATGTATGGCGTCAATGATCTTCCAGGAGTATGGCAACTTGATCCTATTGCCAGAGCCATAGCTGTACAATAGATGGGAAAGGTTTCAGTGTCAAAAAAGCAGCAACAAGATTGGCTCCAGAGCGGGGCTCAAACATGTCATACCTCCCCCCTGACCATCTGGTGTTGACGAGCCACCCATTTGCGCCATGCTTCTGCATCTTCTCAGCCAGCATAGCAGCATACTTGGTAGGATGCAACATTATGAATGCAGCGCCAAAGCAAGCTGAGAACGTTGCACGCGGCTCCTTGACACCCTCCTCTGTTCCGGCAACCTGTTGAACAGATCAACAGTTAGCACGTAATCAGACGCCATCTTCTGCAGATTAAGCATTTGGAACAACAAAGGAACCAAAGTTCAACAGTTGGACACATACCAGAGCAGTATAGCCGCTTATGTGATGGTACATAGTCTGTGCCAGGCTCAGCTTACTCACGGGAGGGAGCACTTCAAACGCGTCACATGCCAAAAGAATGACATTCTTCGGGTGTGGGCCAACACGCGGGATTTTCGCATTTGGTATGTACTCGATGGGATAGGCCGCCCGTGTGTTCTCTGAAACAAAGGAACAGATCAGATGTTGCGAATATTGTGCTTGTAATAACAAACTGTCATCACATTGTTGCGAGCCGAACTTGGTCATTCATGCAGTCGTACCCTAGTTTTTGTTGCGTGAACAAAGCATATGTAGATTGACTGTCATTTCATCAATGAAAGAAACTGTCCCAAGGAATCATACGGACTTCTTATGCACCCTCAAACCATCAAGGACATATTCACCAAGGGATCGCCGTGCTTGATTTTCCCTGTCTCTTCGGCGAGTAGGGGGGGTCTCGTCCTAAATATGCACACTCCAACTTGAGGGGGACCGTTCGCAAGCTAAATCCCCCATATCATGCGATCATCCTCGAATTCATCGTGTACCATGTTTATAGCGGGATGCAGGAAAAACATCTCAATTATCCCAACTTTACAGCTGTTCATGCTGGGTTAATCTATGAGTAAACATCTGCGCACATGCCATGGAAGAAAAAAAGCAGAAACCATAGCTCAGTCCTTGATGCTCTCCAACTTTTCATCTTCATTTACTTTTTAAATGGCAGATAAGAAAACGAAAGTCCCTCAACCATGCCCCCCTTGCATGTCATGCTGGTTGAGACAGATCCATCCCATGTAGCTCTGGTAACTCAAAAGTCACACAGAATAAATTTGGTGTATATATCAACCCGAAAATCATCTCAAGAATTCATATTATCGAAATGGATATATATACTATAAGTGTCAAATTAAGCTATCTTCTGATAACTTCATTGGATTGAGTCCGGATGCCTCTGGATGCCTATAGGTTCTCTTTGAAAGTTGCAATACTGGTTCTTTGATTATCAACCTAGAGTGTAATAGTTTCTGACCACATTCAACATGAGATACAAAAGACCCAAGACTGAAAGTTGCATGGCGAAATTTGTGGATGATGTTGTAAATTCATCAACTTCATAGTTGTGTAGTGGAACATACAGCACCATGTTAGCGGGCAATAAAATTAGGTGTTAACTGCATCTGATTCTTTGTTTTACTTTAGCTCGATGTTGTGAGTAGAAGCTATTTCCTTTGATACTCAAATGCTACAAAAAAATTCAGTAGTGTCTGCGATTTTTATTTCTATTTTTATTTTTTTATGGCTTAACGTGGTTGGTTATACTCTTTTACTATAACTTATGCTGTTCTTTCTTTATGCAGGCAGCAAGGATTTTCTAGTTCAATTATTTGAAGATGCAGCTATGCGCTATCTATGCAAAGTGTCATGGCCAAAAGATTTCTGAAGATGAAGGACCATGCCATGATGCGGTGGACCTCCTGCATTCGATGGGATTCCCAACAAGTCTCCTTCCTGAAGTTTCCATGGGCGGGCGACACCATCATTCCGCCTAATTCTAGAAGTCTCTAGCTTTATTTATGTCGGTAGATGGTACTTGACGATCTCATCTGCCGGATAAACTCTAGATCAACGGCTGTAATCCGAGGACCTCAAGTATAAGAAGGGGTTCCCTACACCTCATTTGAAACCATCCAATCCTTTCAGCAATACAAAGCTCCTTTCTTTCCAAAGCTCCAGAAGCTTTCTCTCTCTACGAAGTAAATAATGCACCACCTATTACAGCAAATGACGGCCAAATGGTGAATTAGCATGCAACGCCTAAAGTAATCACATCCAATTGCAATCTGAAGCCATTAATCACAAAATAGATTCACCCATGTCCACAAACTAGAGCTACAATTTCCCACATACACATTTACAAACAAGATATTAAGACCTTAAGAAGAGTTTCCGTAACTAATTATCACATATTTTTAATGATTCGTCTGCATGGATACTTGGCTGCTCCTATTCTAGTGAACGTGTATGCTTACACTACAAGCACAATAACAATTGAAGACTCGTTTCACTTCACTCGACCACATTTCGTACCCGGTAACTAAGCTTTGTTAACAATCAAGCTTTCGGTAAAGCATATACTCACAGTCCTAATGAAAGGAGCTCTTGGTATGATGAGGTTCCAAGACTCTTGGAAGCGCAATGCCTCTGGATCTTAAAGGGACGAGGAAAGAAATATATCAATCATTCTGCTAGCATTGAACTTTGTCATAATCAACATGAACCGAGATGCATTGCTGGGCAGAGTGAAAACAGGATTCATTACTATTAACAAGACTCACTCATTGGAAAGGAAACAAGACTGATGTTAAAACCAAGCAAGTGAAAAATGATCATTCTAAAGATGCTTACCGGCGTAAGTCCCAAAACCTGGTTGTTTCCCAATTAAAAATTTTAGACACTGGCACATAGGAAATCAAATTAACACACTACCAAAATTAAATGTCACATTGTTATTCTCGCTCATTTATTATCACCCCAACCCCACACATTCAAAATCTTTTCGCCTTGAAATCAGCAAATTGGACCAACCGTGAGGATCTCCTCTGTCAGCTTGTTGTCCTCGCCAATTTTGTAGTCGGTGAATGTCTCAAAGTTGTTCTTGAACAGGTCGGCCAGCTTCAACAGGGTGCCATTGTAGGCCTTCTTGTCAGACCAGTTGCTCACAGGATCGAGAATCTCCAAAGGCACGCCCTCAGTTTCGGTTGGGATCTCTAGCCAGAAGACATCGGTCTTCTTGTAACTAGCTTCCAAGAGGCTGCCCGAGTGCATGGCGTCAATGATCTTCCTTGTGTATGGCAACTTGATCCGATTGCCAGAGCCATAGCTGTACAATAGATGTGAAAGGTTTTGGTGTCGAAATAAGCAGCACAAAATGAACTCCGGAGTGGTGCTAAGACATGTCATACCTTCCCCTACCATCTGGTGCTGGCGATCCACCTAGTTTTATCCAAACTTCAATTGTTGAGTCCCCACAGATAAATTTATAATTTAATGAAAATAATTGGAAATAAAAAATTTTAGAGTCGTACTAAAAGCATTTATGTTCTTTTTCTATTCAAGAAATAGAAATTTATACACTTACTAAATTAGTTATACTACTTAGAAATTCATTCATAGAATAGAAATTGAAAAAACTAATTTTTAACATAAGTTGCTCGCCATACACAACCCAAGTAACCAAGATATAGGACAAGTGGAGCATAATAGAATTGATAGAAGAGAATGCAAACACTAGCTTCAAGACAAAAACAGTAGGAGTGCCATAACTTTGTTTTCATTCACTCAAGTGCCACATTGGTGTAAAAAATTGATTATTTAAGTGTCATTTCTAGTAAATCATCTTACACGATTTTTTTTTTATTAATTTCCCATTTCAACATGAATTTTTTTTTTATTTTTTTATTAATTGTTCACGTAAGCGCCGGCAATATCATATAAGACAACCAAAGTCCACATCATATTTTTCGACGAGACAAATTGCCGATAGTGCTTAAGTGATCAATTTTTCAAATTGGTAACACACAAGCAAGTATCGTACAAAAGTTATGGCACTCTTAGTATACTTATCTCAAAAATGCTTATACATTTGTCCGTTGAAGGAGTGATCATTTAAATATTTGGAAAAATTATCAATTTAGTCTTAAACTTATTTTATGAATACCAATTCAGTTTTAACTTTCTAATTTTGGCAATATAATCCTATGCATTTGCACGATATTTATATATAGTCTTTCCTGCCAATTATCATCGCAAATTGTGACATAGATATCAACAAATTGCTCATATCAACATGCCACTCAGGACGGTTGGTGATAACTAGATGTTACATCAGCAATTTTCGATGGCAATTGGCGGGAAAGACTACATTGAAATATCGCCTAAAAGTTTGTGACTACATTGACAAAACTAAAATGTAGAGCTGATTAAGTAGAATAATTTGTTGTTAACAAGAATATTATGATAATTGTAATTGTATTATATGACAATGCAATCAGATCATTGGCAAATACATATTTTTTGTCAATTTTAAGCTTCAGAATTTCCAAAGAAGGAGAAAAAAAATCTTAAATCTAGCATCTGCAAGATATTGTGGTCAATTTAAGATAATATGGGGCATCAGAAGTCAAAAAAATGGATGGAAAAGTGTAAGCCTTTATAGCTTTATCCTTTTCACATAATTGCCCATTTAAATGTTAAACCTAGCCTGCTTATTTTATTTGAGTTGATGCGAGGAAAACAAACAGAGAGTACGATGGGTTTCTAGAATCAAGGGCTATACGGTGGTTGGAAAAAGGAGAGGCCAAGGAGGTAATTTATAATTAATACTATTTGTATTTGGTTCTATATGTCTTATAAAGATAATTAATGCAAGGCATTTGTCTACCTGAGACCCTTATGGTAAAGTATAGAAAGAATGATGCATTGATTGGCCCTCCCAAACCTTCACTTATTTAAAAAAAAAAAAAAATGCTTGAAACAATAGGAGTGCTATAATTTTCGTATGACACTCACTTGAGTGTTATAACTTTTTTTTGCTCATTTAAATGTCACGTCGAAATAAAATCAATCAATTAAATGACATTTCCAATAAATCTTCCTTTGTAGATTTTTTCAACATGAATTTTTTTAAAAAAAAATTATATTTTAGTGTCGACAATGTCACGTAGAACAACCAATGTTGTATTCTCTAATGAAGCAAATCGCCGATGGCACTCAAGTGATAAATTTTTTCAAATTTGAGCACTCAAGTGAGCGAAAAAAAAAATTATTATTATATCTAAGTGAGTTTTACACGAAAGTTATGACATTTACATTGTTCTTATTCCTGCTAGCTCCAATATCACACATGAGAAGCTATCTATAGGCTCTTGAAATTATGGAGTCTCTTTCCTTCATTTGGAAGCATAAAGGACAACTAATAAGCTACCACTAATTGTAGTAGTGTGAGAGAACATCAAAGTACGCTAATTTATTGACACAAAGATACTAGAAAATGCTCTCGGCAGACACCATGTTAGGACATGTGCTTTCGAGTCCACTGCTTGACAGTACCCTCATGGTGGCTCATTCAGTTAAGAAGAAAGAAAGAAAAAATCAATTTCTGGAGGAAGACAGAAGCAAGGGAGGACTCGGTGATCTTAGACTTTATTTAAATTGATCCATCCAATTTGTCATAACTACAAATTTACCATCCGTTAATTTCTGTTAAATTAGATAAATTGCCATGTATAATCAAACTCAACAATTTGACAGTAAAATTTAATAAAAATAATAGAGCGTAAATTTGTCACAATTGTACGGATTTGAAGTTTTTCATAGTATTAACCTTTAATCATAGGGGAATTTGCTTTAAAAATAATGCTTATGGTGTCATTCAGCTTAATCTTCTTGGGAAATTACATAGGTCAACTCTAAGGAAAGCCCCATCTTTTAATCAAACTCTTGGGGAGATCGAGATGGTGAGGTCGGACCCAAACTTGATAAAATGAGTTTGGCTTAGTCTGCACATGTGGAAATCTATGAGTGTTTTATGTAAATCGGGAAAATTGTCGAAAATATGCTAAATCAATTACAAAACAATTAATTCAGTTTTAAATCTTTTAAATGTACAAATTTAGTTCCAAACATTTAAAAAATTACCAATATAGTCCTTTTAGTTAATTTTGGCAAGGAATTGATCGCTTTGACACTAGTTGTACTGACATTATGCAATTTTTTAAATTTTTTGAATTTATTTATTTATTTTATTTTTCCTTCTTCTTTTTTCCTTCCTTTTCCTTCTCTCTCTCAATTTACATAAAACACGTGTGATTAAAATTATAGAACCCATGTTGCAATAAAACATGTGTGACAATGAGTTTCAACTTTTTTTTTCCAATGATTTATAAAATCAAAGGCGATTCGAACTAATATCGAAAATGAGGCCTAAATTTTTACCTAAGTTTCTCCATCATGAAAAGTATATGTTTTGTAAATCTTCAAGCGGGGCAGACTTTATTTGGGCCCATCACATGAAAATGGTGAAAATCCATGATATATGAGGAGCCAGGCCCATGAAGACCACCAAAGGAAGTCAAGAACTTAGTTCATAAAAAGTAAAAAAGGAAACAACTCCTTGCAATTGGATTCCCAATTGATGTTACTCTGATAATTGAGTTCGAGCAGATTATATAATTGAATTAGACAATTTGATGGGTAAAATTCAAAAGGAGGTGAAAAAGTTAAAGGACTTCGTGATCAAGAAGATAAAGTTGACGTTAATTTTGTTGTTTACAAGGATTTCATGTGTTCATATATTCATGAGTGTTTTAGGAGGTGAAGATTGGTTGAAAAAAAAAAAAAAAAAAAAAGAACCAAACTCATACTTTTGAAAGCTAGAAATTTCGCCAGAAAAAAAAAAAAAAAAAAAAATTACTTGGGAAGAGAGAGAGAGCGCTCCATTGAGCCAAAGGACGAGACGTTTGCAAGTAGGACCTGCTTGAGCTTCAAAGAACTAGTGTCATTAACCATATTTTGAAAACATATGAAAAAATGCTCACGTATCAATATTTGCATATTGTGAAAATATGAAACTTTTCAAGTTAAGGAAAGATGAAAGTATGTCCATCGCAAAAATTAAATGAAGTAAAGAGCAAAAAGTAGATATCTATTCAAGTGGTTTTAATTAAACTGCTTGGTCCTCATATGGGCATCAATAAGTGTTAGTATATTTAGAGACAATCATGAGATAGCATCCGAGAAATCATTCCTCTCAAGAATGCTCATCTTCCACCCTAATTGAGTTGTTGATGCTATTGAAGGATGTGCCAGATCAATGTCTCTCGCTTTCTAGACTTTGTCTTCGAGATCCACGAGATGTGATCTTGATCTCGAAGCTAGCGTTCATGTGCTTGCAAGCACATCCGTGGCTTTGACCAACCATGAGACAAGTCTCACATGAGGTTCGCATTCAAGTCCCCCTAGAAATGCCACTCTCTATAGTCATACCGGCCGCTTTTTGAATTTCTTCTTAGTTCTCTCTAATCCCAGCCATGGTTTTGTAGAGCAATCAGAAAGTGAATTTGGAAAATGCATTATATCAACACCTCTTGCCTTCTATGAAACACAATGTAAAGAATCCATTGTTGGAAGAGATAATGGTAGCAATAGTCTATGAACTTTTATCAATATATAGCATCATACTTGAACTTTCAATTGGTTCGATTAAATTACTTTTGACTAATGTACAATATCATCTTAGAACTTTCAATTGGTTCAATTTATTATCATATGCTTTTTGTCATTTTTTATTAATTAATTTAAATTAAATATGGCATGGACATCAATTCAATAAAGTTCATGTTTGATGAAGAAAATTACGTGGATTCGTGTGTGTCATGTTGACTTGAAATTGCAAAACCATGACACACATTCTTTTAATAGGTGCACCATTTACTCAGCCAACTTTTTTCTTTCTCAACACGCACTATCATTCACTTGATTCTCTTCAGTGACGATTTTAGGTTTCTTTTCAAAAAAGAAATAAGGATGAGGACTTTGAACTCTATTCATTTCCGAGGAACTTGCACGCTAAAATTTGTCTTTGTCCAAATTAAAGGCCCAACTTTGGTCAATCCTAATCTTAGAGAGGTTGCTTTCATGCCACTGAAGTAAATTTGATTTTCAATGAGTTTGCAATGCAATTTTGAATTTAATCCAAATGCGTTTTGTCCTCATACTCATCAATTGTTTGATAGCTTGTTATAGTGGATTAACCCTTCCTTATGATATAACGCCATGCTTTGGCTTCCAATGTTTGCTTTATGAAAAATACCATCGTCATATTTTTGGAGGAAATTGGACCAAAAGTCTTCATCTTTTGTAGGAACAGTAATCAAGTGTCAAACCTTTCCATTGCTGCAATAAGGTCCTATGAAAATGGAAAACTGTAATTGAGTTATAAACCCCTGGTGTAATCAAAGCATAAACTCTTATTGCAAAGTGCAATGAAGTCCTATTTCTGTATTAAGAAGTGCAATTTAAGGTTGCAGCATAGGCTTCAAGAGTTGTTTGGGCAAGTTTCGGCATTCTTCCTAGGAAAAAAAAACCTGATTTTACTTTTTGCAAAGGTCGGTGACTCGATTGCATTAATAAAATAAATAGGGCTTAATTGCATTATTTGCAATGGCTTAAAATTTTTGGTGCACTTTTGCTTTTATATTGGCATAGAGGGATTTCTTCTAGGTGGTGATTTATCTTTTAAAGTATTGCACTTAAAATATCTTAAGATTGCGTTTGGTCATCTGGATTTTTAACAAAGATATGATTGATATAAAATCCATAAATTTTACTTTATCCCATCCACTATTTGGTAAATTGTAATAATAAAGCCAAATATTTTCACATCATACCCTTTCTATTGTTTGGTATGAATAACATATAAGTGTAGATGGGCTTAAAAATTGCACAAAGGGATATGGTTAGAATCTCTCACAACACTTTTACCTACTTCATTTTTATTTGCTTATTTTTATTTTTTTTTCCTCTCTTTTTTATTTCTCTTTTCCCCTTACATAATTCTCTAATAAAATTCTATTAAATAGTAAACTATACTAATATACCTAAAATATTAAAATACCCAAAAATATGCAATAAATATATATACTAAATATATATATTGAATTTATATTATAAGATAGATAGAAATTTTAATATATAAATAAAAATAGGAATAAATAAAAGTAAATTTTTTTTTTTTTAATTTTTATATTATGATTCAAATATGATATATATATTCAACATAATTTTAATTCTATTAACTTAAAAAAGTTTACTATTCAAGAAAAATAACTTTTATATTATTAATATTAGAAATCATTCCACCTTTATACCACCTCCCTGATTGGATAATTTTATTCAGGCTATATCCATGTTTTATTTGACTTTATACTATCTTGGGTATGAACCAAACATGTTATTATATCTTAAACTTTATCCTAATTACTAAACTTAACTTAAGATTTCTATATATATTGCCTAGGAAAAGAGGAGGGGGATGATATTATCAAATAAGTTAATTTCTAATTGAAATATAGGTCATTGCGGTTGAATTATATATAAGCAGAGGCAATTTGCTTGAAAAGTGAAGATGTACATGGGACTCCAAAATAGATTTTGAGGCTTATATCGTCATTCAGATGAATCTTTCTAGATATTACACAAAATTATCTTTTAAGTTGTTATTTAACATTGTAAAGTAGAGTAAGGATTGGGCAAGAAGAAACTCACAAACCATGGTTGTGTAGAGATAAGGCTTGGCCCCTTCACCACACTTGAGGAAGATGATTAACCATCTTTTCTATAAAGATGCATGGAAAAGTGAATTTGCTTGAAATGTGAAGATGTACGTGGAACTTTAAACTAGATTTTGAGGCAAATATTGTCATTCAACTGAATTTTTCTAGGAAATTACACGAGTCTACCTTTCAAGTTCTTCTTTTCTTTTAAATATTGGAAGAGTAAGAATTGGGTAAGAAGAAATCACAAACCATGATTGTGTAGAGATAAGGCGTGGCCCATTCACCGCACTTGGGGAAGAATATTAACCACCTTTCTATCTTTTATAGTTTCTTTTTTAAAGCTACTTTTTGCTTCTTTTTCCCTTTTCCACACTGACTAATGAAGAACAAAATAATTGACCGTTAATTTTTTACTTGCCACACACGACAATTAACGTGCATGATGGGAAGTAATTGAAACAATAGTTGGAACACTTAAAGAAAAACTAAAAAATTTATCATGAGGGAAAACATTGAACAGAAAATATAAGTAGTCAAGAAGTTTATCGTCTTAGAAGTCAACCGCCAACCAAATGAACAGTGACAAGGCATAACTTGCATAGTCGAAAAGTTATGAAGCTAACCACAGGCTATGTAAATTATTGATTACACAATTCATCACTATTGCATCTAATACAGATATAGCTATTTGTTTGAAATTGTGAAATGCATCATCTATATGAGAGGATTTAATGGTCTCCGAGAAGTACTGTATTCTTAGAATCTTTCACTTATACTTTGAAATCTGTTAGATCTACGTTTCAATTGATCTCAACATGAAGGGTTGTGATTTTTTGAGCTAACAGTGAAGGCCCGGGAGGCATGGCTCAAAATCATAGACTCACCTACATATATAAGCAAAAAAGTTATATGGACCATAGAGCATACAACACTATATTAAAAAGCCACCATACAAATATGAGGCGAGTATACTATATCGGTATACAGTCACCATCTATTAATTGTTGAATTTGCAGAAGAGAGAGGCGACAATCGCGGGGCCGAAGTTGACAACGAGCGACAAAGTTAGGTTGCGCGAAGGCTGGGGTTGGCGGGCGGACCATTGTGGCTCATGGGGAGTTTCGTGCGTGCAGAGCTTGAAGCATGAAAATAAAGAACTTGGAGGAGAGAGAAATGGAGAAAGTGGGATTACGTTACGGGGAAGGGGAGAATAGTATCACCTCGGGCGGCACGTGGTGACCCTCTGCAGAGCACTTGATAAAAGAAGGAAAATTTTTTTAACCGTGTATATATATATATATAAGAATAAGTGCATTGAAAATCTTAAAATTTATTACAAAAGTGTAGTGGAGTCCTAAAATTTTTTTTAAAAAAAAAGCAATCAAGTTCTAAAACTTATTACGGAAGTATAATTGAATCCTAAAACTCAAAAAAAAAAAAATGCAATCAATGGAATAAACTAATTTGACTAGTTTGACAGGTTTTATGACTTAATTTTTCATTTTGAAAGTTTTAGAACTTAATTGCACTTTCATGACAAATTTTAATACTTAATTGCACATTTCGAAAGTTATAGGACTCGATTATACTTCATTGATAAGTTTAAGAACTTTTAATGCACTTATCAATTCTTTTTTTTTTTTTTATTATCATTCCATGTCTCTCTTCCACTTAGTATCTTAGTCTCCACTTTTGCATGTAATATTCTATAAGAAAAATGTGAGATAGTCACTGTATAATTATGAATTTTTTTAAATCTTTATGTGTCATGGCGCCTTATATAAACATTACAACAAATACACATATGATTATGAGCTACGACCTTTTCAATGGATTGTAGAAGTACAGGTGATCTGCACTGAAATTGTTGCTCCAGCCTAAATTTTTACCAAGTCCCTCAATCATAAAAATAGACCTTTTATAAATCTTCAAGTGGGACATGACTTTATTTTGTTTCATCATATATAATATAGTGAGAATCCATGACTCATGCCCATGAAGACTAAAAAAGCAAGTCAATAACTTATTAGTTAGAAATAGAAAAAAGGAAAGGATAGCTCAAAAAATGTCTTTACTTTAAGGAAAATTGACACATGTGGTCTTTGAAATTTGACCCAATATGCAATGTGGTCCCTAAATTTTGGCCCAAAGTGCAATGCGGTCCATAAATTTTTGATTTATTCAATATAATCCCTTAACTTTTGTTATATGTTCAACTTAGTCTATAAACTATATGAAAATGTTCAATATTATCCCTCAACTTAAATTGATGGAAAAATAACATTGAACATTTTCATATAGTTCAAGAACTAAGTTGAGCATATACCAAAAGTCCAAGAACCATTGAACAAATTGAAAGTTCGATAACTACTTCGCACATTAGGCTAAAGTTTAAGAACTAAATTGAACAAATTAAAAGTTTAGATATCACATTACATATTGACCCAAAATTTAAGGGCCATTTATATTATTGTCTCGTAGTTTAATAATTAAGTTCAATCAGATTATGATAAAGACAAATTGAGAGAGAGAGAGAGATCCAAAAAGATGACAAAAAAAAATCTACTCAGTACACAAGTAAGAACCAACACGTGAATGGCACATGAATATGGGCATTTACATACGTGGCATGTGGATATCACTGCAGGTATGTCATCTCGTGGACAAGTGCAAAGACTAACATACGATTGTTAATGATGATATTCACTAATGCCACGTTTACAATTGTCGAGATACAATAGCGAACGTTCAAGGTGCACATATTTACCATTTTGTTTTTCTATTTTTTTATTTCTTTGTTCTTGGGAACAAATTTGGAACAAAAATCTGTTTGGTAACGTAATTTCATTTTTTTTTTTTTTTAAATTACCTTAAAAAATAAATTTGAAGTAGAAATCAGAAATTAAAATTTTTTACTTTTCTATTTCTGGAACAAAAATGAGAAATAAAAACTCTTTTCATCGCTTGCTCTAACTACTACCCGGTTGTCCACCCATCATTGCTCGCCGCCACCCGCCGCCAGTCATCGTCTGACTATCACCTCCCACTGCCACTCGAGAGGGAGAAATTATGTATTGTTATCAAACGAACTTCTATTATGGAAAAATAAATTTTGTATTGTTATTAAATGTGTATTTTTGTTCAAAAACTTATCCGATAAATAAAAATAGAAATTAATTTCTGAAATAGAATAATTACCCTTCTCGCCTTAATAGTGGCCATTGGTATAAGTTGTTGCGGTGAATACTTATGAAGGGATATTAGCAAACTTTTCTTGAAGTTTCAAATTGATGAAGTAGTAGAGACTAGAAGCGCATGTTTTTGAAGGGGACAGTCATGGTCTAAGAGCAAGATTGTGGGACACCTGTAACATCCGGAGTTATCGAGACATGGAGATAACCAACAAAAGTGGCTTGAGGAAATAAAACCGTCGGAAACATCAAAAGGCAATTACCAATAATATGATCAATACCGTGAGTCATTCATTAGAAGCTCGAACCCCACACCCCCGGGCTCCCGGGCACAAATCAAGGAAATTCATTCTTTATCTTTGTTTATCGGCGCTATATCTTTGTCAGTTGTAGGTTTTAGATTAGCGTCCTAGATTAAATTCCGACTTCTATCTTTATTTTAGGTTCTACATCATCCATTAAATTCTGGCTTGGTGTTTTTATGTTCTAAAGCTATTGAGTCTAATTTTTTGGCCTTTTCGTCAATAAAATTCCTAACTTGATTTGGGAGTGTTTCCCAGTTGCCTGTGGTATTTCCTATCCAGAATTGACGCATAACACTAATTTCTTTAAATAAAGAAACCAAAAAACAACTTCCTGAAAAAAGATACATAATGTATCAGTTTTGAATTTTTCGTGACATTTACCCTATGGATTTTCACATAAACTTGTCACGTCAACATATCACGTAATCATGTATCATCCATGTGAGCAAATTTAATGATAAAATTTGTCAGAAGCTAACAGAGATTAAATTTATCACAAATGTACTAGTTTGGGGTTTTTTATAGTCAAAAAATTGGTTTTGATAAATTTATCACAATTGTACAAGTTTAGGATTTTTCGTGGTATTAACCCTTAAAAAATTATAGAAAATTATCTATGTCAATACCGACCATCCTACATGGCACTACTGACATCCACGTTAGTGATTACCAGTTAAATTGGGTGGATGGACTCAACTAGTAAAATGTAAAAAAAATTAATGACTTAATGGCACAATAAAAAAATTTCGGACTGAATTGGCACAAGTACAATATATTTAAGAATTTTTTTGGTAATTTCCACTCCATTCAGTTCATTGCAAATTCGGATTAATTGAGGAATGGGATTCGGATTTCTTGATTTTTCATGTTTGGAGGAAAAAAACCTACACTTGGATTTAGATAATTCATGAAATAGAATTCTTCAAAAACAATTATGAAATTTGATTACCTAGTGTCCTTTGGTACTAAAAATTTCACAGCCATCAATTAAATTTTGGTAAAGGGCCACACTATGTCCACATACACTATGGCCGGATACAAACCGTAATACCATCAATCGGCGAAAATCCCCCTACACACAAAATATCGATTTTCAAGACGTTAAACCCAGCTTTCATTATATTCAATTCCTAACCCAAATGTGGCTCGTGCTTTCCGTCCCACTAGATTTTTCCAAAAAGGATTCGTAAAGTGGGACAGAATCATCACTTGCTTTTATTAGTGTGAAATCGAAGACTTGTTGACAAAACGATCTCCAATGGAAAAAGAAGACTTACGGTGGTAGACGAGGTTGTCACTTGTCAACTTTCACCGCTAATCTTCCTGGCTGGCCCCTAACTTGGGTTTAAAAACAGTATTAGACCTGAACCATCTCACCTCCCAAAAACCAACCATCCTCCAAATCATGATTTCCTCCTTGCTGCTGTCCAACCGACCTCCTTTCAGTGTCTTCTTCTTCTCAGTCTTCTTGGTTGGCACCACTTCATTTCATGGTGCCGGCATTTCTGCTTCCTCCACTTCTTTTCTTGCTATCAACGCCACTAAGAATAAGGATGAAGCGGTGGCTCTCTCGAATTGGAAATGTACTCTTGACAACCATAGCCAATCTCTCCTCTCTTCATGGCACGGTCACAATCCTTGCCGCTTTACCGGTGTCACTTGCAACGACTTCGGAGCCATCACCCATCTATATCTTTCCAATCTTGGTTTGAGAGGAGCCTTAGAAGGCCTTGACTTCTCGCGCATCACCAATATGGTTAGCTTGGAACTTGCCAACAACTCATTCTATGGCTCCATCCCCTCGAGTATCGGTAACCTTTCGAAACTCAACTTTCTTGATCTTTGCTTCAATGAACTGTTCGGGGATATTCCTCCCGGTGTAAGCATGTTAGAGAGTCTTCGCTATTTGTATCTCTGTGTATATAACCTTAGAGGACACATCCCTCCAAGTATAGGAAACTTGAGCGGCCTAATTCATCTTTATCTATGGGAAAATCAACTTTCAGGGCCCATTCCCACTTCCCTTGGGAAATTAGGCAATTTAATCATATTATGCAGTTCAAGTAATACCCTTTCTGGTTCCATTCCGAGAGAGATCGGTGACTTGAGGAATTTGGAGTATCTTACCTTATGGGAAAATAGACTTTCCGGACCCATACCTTCAGAAATTTGGAGGTTTACTTCTCTAAACGTACTTGACTTATCAAAGAACAATTTCGTCGGCTCAATTTCTCGATCCATTGGTAACTTGACGAGTTTAACTTATCTTGACATATCAGAGAACAATTTCATCGGCTCAATTCCTCGATCCATTGGTAATTTGACGAGTTTATATTTTCTTGGCCTATCCCAAAATGGAATTTCGGGCTTGATCCCTCAAGAAATATGTGACTTGAGGAGCTTGAAGCATCTTCGCTTATGGAGAAATAGACTGTCGGGTTTCATTCTTTCAGAAATAGGGAGATTGGTACTTCTCGAAGAGTTGGATTTGCAAATAAATAATTTGGTCGGTCCAATTCCATTGTCTCTTCAGAACTTGAGCAGTCTAAATTTTTTAAGCCTTTACTCAAATCATCTTTCCGGCTCAATTCCACAAGAGTTTGGAAAATTTACATCTCTTACAGTATTATGATTATTGGATAATGATTTGACTGGTCCAATCCCTGCATCAATTGGAGGTCTGGCCAATCTAACTGAATTAGGCCTTGGTGACAACAAATTCTTTGGTTCCTTGCCTTGTAAATTTGATAAGTTAACACATTTAAGTCGTTTGGATCTATCTAACAATGTGCTAGAGGGGGAACTACCAGACAACGTATGCCTTGGAGGATCATTGCAGTATTTCTCTGCCATCAATAATCATTTCACTGGTCCCATCCCAACGAGCTTGAGGAATTGTAGCATATTAATTAGATTGAGGTTAGATGGAAATCAACTTACTGGAAACATTACAGAAGCTTTAGGAATATTTCCGCATCTAAATTATATAGATTTGAGCCACAATCATTTGAACGGTGAACTCTCATGGAAATGGGAATATTATCATAATCTGACATGCTTAAAGATATCAAACAACAATATTTCTGGTGAGATACCTACAATATTTGGAAGGATGGCTCAGATACAAATACTGGACCTTTCTTTCAATTATTTAAGTGGAGAGATTCCAAGGGAATTGGAAAGCCTATCGATATTGCTAGAACTTGATCTAAGCAGCAACACTATCACGGGAAATGTCCCGACTGGAATTGGACTCTTATTCCATTTGGCACATCTAAACCTGGCATCAAACAATTTGAGCGGAATGATACCGGTGCAATTAGGCTCATGCAAAAGCTTGTTGACCTTGAATTTGAGCAGAAACCAATTCCAAAGAAGCATTCCTTTTGAGATAAGCAACATACAAGTCCTCAAGGTTCTTGATTTGAGTTATAATATTTTAACTGAAAAAATACCAAGAGAGCTTGCAGAACTGAGAAAGTTGGAAGTTCTAAATATCTCCCACAACAAGCTCTCTGGTTCTATTCCGCATACTTTTAGTGATATGTCAGCCTTAACTTCCATTGATATATCCTATAACAACTTGGAAGGTCCTCTCTCAAATGTCAAAGCTTTTAATGAGGCTTCATTAGAGGCAATTCAGCGGAACAAAGATCTCTGCGGAAATGTTGTTGGTTTACCGAAATTTGATTCTACTACGAGGAAGAAACACAATAGACACGTTGGAGTTAAAATTACAATCATCCTCATTCTTTCATTCTTGGTGTTTTTCCTTCTCTCTTCCACCTTGATCATTCTTGTAATCGTTAATTATCGTCGAAAAAGGATTATCGAGAGAGAACACAATAAACAGGCAAATGATTCAAAATTCATGGGCATTTTGAATTATGATGGCAAAGTTTTTTTATGATCTAATCATCGAGGTCACACAAGGATTTGACTCCAAGTATTATGTGGGCAAAGGAGCATATGGGATTGTTTATAAAGCCGAGATATCAAAAGGCCAAACGATTGCTATCAAGCGAGTCTCATCATCCCAAGAAGATAGTGAAATCATAGATTTGATACCATTTGAAAGGGAAATTCAAGCCTTAACTAATATACGCCATCGCAACATTGTGAAATTTTATGGGTTCTGCTCTCATGCCCAATGTAGATTTTTGGTGTACGAGTACATGGAAAGGGGAAGCTTGAAAACAGCTTTGAACATTGATGAAAGAGCATTGGAATTTCAATGGGACAAGAGGATAAATGTGGTCCGAGGAGTTGCGAATGCATTGGCGTATATGCATCACGGATGTTCACCTCCACTCATTCATCGAGATTTGACCAGTAACAACATTCTATTGGATCGTGATCATGAGGCTCGTGTTTCCGATTTCGGCACTGCAAGACTATTAAGGCCAGATTCATCAAACTGGACTGCTCTTGCTGGCACCATCGGGTATATTGCTCCAGGTACTTCGTAACTTTTTCAATTTCGATGCCATTCAATGTCAGGCATCCTTTATGCAATTGAACATTTTTTACTTTGGTCAAGTTCATTAGTTATTTAATCTTCTCATGGAAATTTTTTTACTCATATGGAGCTTTCAAGTTCAGTGTTAACAATCAATCTGATTTCCCTAATAAGGAAGGATTGGCAAAATGAGGTAAAACATCGTAATGGATCCATTTCAAAGATATTAAGTTCGTGTTACTTAAATAATCCTCGTACTTATAGTGTCTGATATCTCTGAATTCTGCCGAAAAATAAACTATCAAATTAGTGTTGTACGTGAAGATTAAGTTGAACCTTGTACTTGTAATTGACTTGTCATGGAAGCAATGTTGTCAACTTGAATATAGCTTATGATCGAGGTTATAACAAGATGGTGAATTCTCTACTTGCAGAGCTGGCTTATTCTACAGCTCCAACTGAAAAAAGCAACGTGTATAGTTTTGGAGTCATCGCATTAGAGACAATCATGGGAAAGCATCCAGGAGACCATATCTCCTGGGAGTGTTCATCGTCCACCCAAATTGAATCATCCACGCTGTTGAAGGATGTGCTAAATCAACGTATGTTGCCTTCTAGACTTCATCCACAAGATGCACAAGACGTGGTCTTGATTGCCAAGCTATCTTTTGCATGCCTGCAAGCTGATCCGCGGCTTCAACCGACAATGGGACAAATCTCACATGAGCTTCATGTTCAAGTACCCCCAGAAACGCCCCTATCTGGGGTCAGCTTAGAGCAACTTCGCAACCTCAATGTCAGGAAAGTTGGAGCATTCACAGGAGAAGGTAAGTTATTATAATGATAATGATTGCCTTCTAAATGTCTTCTTTTTTCTCATTAATCCCAACCCTGTGATATATGATTTTCAATACAGAGCCAACTTCTCTATGAACTTTACAAGAGTAGAACGATGTTTATCGTCGCGGCTCTAGAAATAATTGTGGGAAGGCTTCTAAGGAGATCTCATTTCACAGTTATTTCCAACTTTATGCACGGCAATCAAGAAATGAATTTGCAGAATGCATTGGATCGACATCTCTTGTTTTCTCTCAATCGGTATTAAAAAACATGTAGTTTCTATTGCTGGAACAGATAATGATACAAATTGTCTATGCATTTTTATCGATGTGAAGACGTCATACTCAAATTTTCAATTGGTCCAATCAAATCACGTCTTACTAATGTGCAATGTCATCATGAAAATTTCAGTTGGTCCAATTAGGTCACCAGTATACTTTAATATGTTTACTTTCATTCTTTCATTAAATAATTTAAATGAAATATGACATGGACGGCAAAATTACTTGGATTTCACATAAGTCATGTTGACTTGAAATTGCAAAACTATAAGAGAATTTCACAATCAGTTCTAAACTTATTGTATTGATTTAAATTCAGTTCTAAACTTTTAAATTAAAAAATATAATCTTAAACCTTCGAAGGAAATTGTCATTAAGTCCACTCTGCCAAGCCTCTCCGAATTTATTTAATACGGTAGTTTAGTCATCGCCGGCCATCCCGTGTCCCAATAGGCAATTTTTTGTGAGTGAAACGACTATTTTTCTCATGATTTCTTCTTCTTCTCTCCTTTTCCGTTCACAAATTACTCATCATCTTTGAGCTTGCCATTGATCGGCCAAAGCTCCTTCGGCGCCAGTTCATCAGTACCCACTACCGTCTAACCTCCAGAGAAGTTCGTCAACCTTTTCTCGTTCGTCGTGACCACCCATGAGGTGGTCGTTGCTTGCTCTCAGATTTGAGATTTGAGGTGTGTGCATGTGTGTTTGAGGAGTGAGATAGAGAGGAGGGAGCAAAAGAATGAAGCCGGAAGCGATAGAGACTAACCACGCACTCTCGAATCTAGATCGAAGATAGTCTGGCAAGAGATAGAGAGGGTGGTTACCGTCGCATGGGACGGCGGCTTGTTGCTGAACGGCAGTCTCCATAGCTGGCATCACGAGTTGTGGTTATGCCGTCGGATGATATGGTTCACGAGTTGTGGTTTCGGCAGCATGAGATGGTTTGGGGGAAAATCATCCAAAAAATCCTAAACTTATTATACTTTTATCAATTCGGTCATAAATCTTTCAGTTTCACCAATTGAATCATAAATTTATTCACTTCTTACTAATTGAGTCTATCTGGCTAATTTTAGCCAGAAATTGCTTACGTGAAAGTCGACGGTGCCACATAAGACTAACAATGCTGACATAGACAATTTTTAATAATATTTTATTTTTTTGTCAGATTTTTTTTTCTCTCTCTCTCTCTTTTCTTTCTTTTCTTTTTTTGCTCCTCCTTCCTCCTTTTGCCAATGGCTGGCCATCGGCCATGCCAGACCAACTGGCCTCGCCTACTACAGGCGAGGTGTGGCCAAGCTAGGGTGATCCCCGCTGAGGCTCACCCTCGCCTAAGCAAGACTTGGCGAAGGTCGGCCTCACCCAGGCAAGCCCCCACAAAGGTCGGCCTTGCCCAAGCCAGATCTAGCCAGGCCGACCCTCGCCCAGGCTAGGGCAACCTCATCGGGCGTCAATAGGGCAAAGTTGACATCAGGCAAGGCCGCCTTGGCCTAGGCAAGGGACAGCCTAGCCCCATCTAGCCTAAGCGAGACCCTCAATAGGCCTCGACTAGGCGGGCGAGTCTCGGTAAGGGCTCCCTCGCCAAATCTGGCGAGGCCGCCTTGGCCTGGGCAAGGGCCATCCTCGCCTAGTCCGAGCAAAGTCGACATCACCTAGCCTAGGCAAGGGTTCCCCTCATTGAGACTCGCCTGGCCACGCCTTACTTGTGGGGGGTGAGGCCAGTCAGCCCAGCCATTGACAAAAAGAAGAAGAATGAGCAAAAAAGAAAAGAAAGAAAAATAATCAGAAAAATTAATTAAAAAATTCAAAAATATTAAAATATTACAAAAATTTGTCTACATCGTCGATGAAATCCCATATGAGACCACTGACTTCCACGTCAATGATTTCTGGCTAAAATTTGGCCTGATGGACTCAATTGACAAAATTGAAAGTTTTATGACTATATTGGCAAAAAGGTAATAAGTTTAGGGATTTGGCGAGTGGTGGTTCAGCGGCATACGTTGATTTGACAAGTGAGCTCGCAAATAAACGAAGCTGCCGAACCGACAACAGTGGCTGCAGGCGGTCGAGCGAGGGTCAACAAACCCCATCGGAGGTCTAGATGGCATTGGGCAGCGATAGATGAGCATCAGAGGAGCTTTGGCGGAGCGATCGCAAGCTCGAGGACTACGAACAGTGAAAGGACGAAAAATAATATCGAAAAATCATCGCATCATACCGTCAGATGTAGCAATCATAGGATGGTCGTAGAAAGATGCAAATTCCAAGCACTATAATCTATGTAGCACGGACACTCTCCGAAAGACTTCGTGTCGTGTCCGACACTCCGACACATGTCCAACACGCTCCGACACGTCCCGACACGCGGTCAACGAGTGTCAAAAAATCCGACACGTGGTCAACTCTCTCCGACACGCGAGTCTAGAATTCCGACACGCGATTCCGACACGCGCGGGGTTAATTTTAAAAAGGGAAAAAATCACCAAAAACCCTAAACTATGCACAAAGTGACAAAAATACCCCAAAAAATTTTTTACACCACCAAAAACCCCCAAGTTTGCTATCTGTGACACATTTACCCCATCGAGGGTATTTTCGTCTTTTTAATTGTTTTTCTTTTTTTCTTTTTTTCTTTTCTCTTCCCTCCGCCGGCTCTGGCGGAGGGAAGCCGGCGTCCGGCGAGGGCTGCCCTCGCCGGCGTTGGCCCAGCGAGGGCCGCCCAACGCCGGCGAGGGACCCTCGCCCGGATCCGGGCGAGGGCGGCCCTCGCCGGCGTCGGCGAGGGTGCCCTCGCCGGATCTGGCAAGGAGGCCCTCGCCTGGGCCGACGCCGGCGAGGGCAGCCCTCGCCGGACGCCGCGGAGGGAAGAGAAAATTTTAAAAAAAAAAAAAGGAAAAAAAAAGAAAAAAATATTTTTAAAAGCAAAATGACCAAAATGCCCCTAAGATTTAGGGTAAATGTGTCACAGAAATGAAAGTTCGGGGTTTTTGGTGTCACAAAAATAGTTTGGGGTAAATGTGTCACGGGTGGCAAAGTTTGGGGTTTTTGGTGGTGCAAAAAAAGTTTGAGGTATTTTTGTCACTTTGTGCATAGTTTAGGGTTTTTGGTGGTTTTTTCCCTTTTAAAAATTTCTAATACTTGAGGGGTCAAAATATAAATATACACTAAAGAAGTAATAAAATTGCTATAAATATACATGCGTGGGTCAATATTTCTTTTTTTTTTTTTTTCAGTTTTTTTAGAATTGTTTTATTTTTTTAAAAGTCTTTTACTATGAAAGAAGTAATAAAAAATGCTATATATGATAAATAAATAAATTAAAAATATCATTTCAGCATTTTTCTTTAAACAATGTTTTTTTCCTCTAAGTTTTGTGTATTATTGTAACAAATTAAAATAATGAATGATATTATTTAATATTTTTCGTGTAAATTAATTCTATGCTATTTTATTATTATTTATTTATGTATTTATATATAAAAATATATTTAATATATAACGTGTCGGAACGTGTCGAAATTCTCTATTTTTAAGAAATGACGTGTTGGCGTGTCGTGTCGTGTCGTGTCGTGTCATGTGTCACGTGTCCGTGTCGGTGTTACATAGACTATAACTAGAGACCTCACCTCAACAAGAACGTCCCACATGAAACCCGAGCAAATGTTGTGATTTTTACTATATTCTGGTATTGACAGTGATATTTGATCCATGGCATCCATTCAAATTGAGGAAATTCTTATATGAAACGTTAATGGTTGGAATCCCCTCAATTATAATCAAGACAAATCGAAACATCATTAAATAAATGAAATGCTACAGTCCCCTTAATCAAAGGAAATTTTCATTCCTTATCCAAAAGATACATAAAAGGATTCATAGGATATTTTAGAAATTACCACAACAAAGCAAGCCTAAGCTTTAAAACAATTTAAAAAACCAAAAATTAAGGTATATTATCATAGCATGGTCGGTAGTGCTAAGCATACGTTTATCATTTAAAAAAGGATATGTGACTATATCCAAGCAAAAAAATTGGCAGCTAATTACTGAATCATACATCATCATCAGTGATGAACACATGCTAAGAGGATCTCCATATGTAACTATAGATTTGTTTTTTAGTGGTGTGCGCCTAAGTTCAGTGTCTCTAACTAAACAAGCTTAGAATTGACATTTGTGACAACAAACCGTTTAGCAAGTGTGAAACACCAAAAATTTTAACAAAAACATGTTGAACAAGCATAAACTTGACACCAGAATTGGTGTGAACACTATTCAAACTGAAGGCGGAGTAGTTTTTTCATAACTAGATCAGGAGAGAAATGCTTTTAGATCTAAAATCAGGAGAGTATAGCCAAAAACAAGGGAAATAATGTGGTAACAAAGGAAATTTTCCAATCACTTTTGTGGAACTTGGGATAGATAATTAGTCAATAGAGCAATCAAACATTAAAGAGGGCATCATCTCAAGCTCTTTTTATTTCATGAAAAAAAATGAAAAAAAAAAATATTTTCCTAAGAGTAATTGCTTTGTAGCGTATCACTTACAAAAATGAATCAACAAAAATGTTTTTTTTCCAATCACGAGGATATTTAGACATATGTTATTGTCGTTAGTTAACATTTTCATTGTTTGATTATTTTAAATTATACAAACGATCACTTTTATGAAAACTTTTGGTAACATTTTTGTTCCAATGAACAATTTTTTTCAAAAATAGCCATTTTTCTATTTCTATTCCTTTAAACAATTTATGAGTAAAATAACGCGTTTGACAACTACACAAAATTTTTATTCTTATAATAGAAAAAGAATAAGAATGCCACCGTCGCCAACCAATGGCCAGCAGAGGGGGGCTAGCAGATGGCAAGGAATAAGAAGAAAAGAAAAAAAGAGAATGACTTATTTCTGAAAATTATTAGGTTTAATGCCCTTAAAAACCCCAAATCGGTACACTTATGATAAATTTACCCCAAACTAGTATATCTTTGCCAAATTCAAAAACCCGAAACTAGTATACCTCGCCAAATTTATCATAAACCGGTACACTTATAACAAATTTACTCTCTGTTAGTTTTCGTTAAATTTTACTGTCAAATTATTAAGTTAAATGACATGTGATAATTGATTGATGTATCAATTTGGGATTCTACACTCCGTTTGTCACATTTTACAATTTTTGTGATTTTTGTGGTATTAATCCAATTTAGCATATGGTATATTTGTCACAAATTTATCAGTTTAAGATTTTTTGCAGTCAAATAAATTAGTTTGGGATAAATTTGTCATAAATATATCAATTTATAATTTTTTATGATCAATTATAGTAAATTTGTCACGGTATACCGGTTTTAAGTTTTTCATGGTCAAAGAAATAATTTATGATAAATTTGTCATAAGTGTACCGGTTTGGAGTTTTTTAGAGTATTAACTCAAATTATTATTAGGAATAAGAAGCTACTTTTTTTTCTGTTCTAAATATATTCCTCGGCTATTTTTTTTTATTCCGAGGAATAGAAAAATTAGTTGATATTATCAAATGTATTTATGTTCTTTTCGTAATCCGGAGATAAAAGAACAAAAAAAATCAAGGAGTGAAAATGTTACCATATAAGCCCTCAGCGAGTGGCGTGTTTTTTAATGAGGACAGATGAATCTTGTTGCGTCAGCTTTTAAGTAACCATCTTGATAACGAAATTATTTTTGCTAGAATATTGTATATATTGAGGAAATTGTCATCGCAAATAAAAGGCCACGCATGGCCGGCCCATTAGGCCCAAGGACCTGATTTAGCCCAGCCCAGCCCGCCCAGGTTAGAGCCGGGGTAACGGCCCCTTTTTCAAGCAAAGGACGATAGTAGCCTACGAATACGAGACAACAGCTCTTTCGAAATTGAAGTGCACTCTAGGGGTGTAAAAAAAAAAAACCCGTACCAGCCCGACCGAACTCAGCCTGTCCCAACCCAACCCAAAAGTTAGGGTATTTTGGGGTCAGGCCTTAGTCTTTCTTTGGGTAGGGATTTTTAGATGTTGGTATTGTTAGGAATTGCGTCAGGCCGAGCCAGGTCGGCGCAGGTTTTAAGACAACTCCACAACCCGATCTCCCTCTCTCTCCACGCGTGCACAACAAGGCTGAAACCGTAGATCTAAGCCAAACTAATCCGTGCCAGTCTGACCTGACCAGATCCATTGGCACCCCTAGGTTCTCCACCCTGTCTTTCCTCTTTCATTCGAGCCCTTCATTTCATTCTTTTGCTCTTTTCTCCAACACGCCAGCCGTTAAAACCTCCGGATGTGAACGTTGCTCCTATGGGATTGGACCTATTTAACCCAGATCTATTGCTTCCACATGCCTCGTGATCGTTTCCCGTCTTTTGGATTTAATATGCTGTCAACTAGCAAATGAACTAGCACAGACAACAATGTTCTCGGCGACCCAAGACTGTACCATCCTCCAATAGACCGACTCGTCTATCTCACTATTTCTGGACCAATATTGTACATGGCGGTCATACTTCCGCGAGGTAGAACTACCTTCACAAGTAGCTCTTCATCTGGTTAAGGTACGCTGCATATTTCTCAAATCACTCGCCTATATCTGGGAAGCTATGAAACAAAATGCCGTTTCCTGCTCTTCGGCAAAAGGCGATTATTGCACTGCAGCGTCTTCTAGTTGCAGAAAACCACTTGGCTCGTCTCTATTCAATGACCTTGGTAGATCTCGTCTTCAAGATTTTATCGGACTATCATTGACTGATCTAAAAGCTTCAGCTTTAAGATAAAGTACATTATTTAAAGGCTGCCATTCAATTTCACGCTTCTTGTAGCTCGAACTTTAGTATTTGTTGCGAGAACAAAGCATATAGACTGACCGTCATTTCATCGGCAAAAGAAACTATCCCAAGAAATCATAGACTTCCTTTGCACCCCCAAACCATCAAGGACATGTTCACCAAGGGACTGGCGTGCTCGATTTTGCCCGTCTCTACAGCAAGTCTGTCCTGGATATCTACACTTCAACTTGAGAGGGAGGGAGCGTTAGTTGTCATCAAATGAATAACTATCTTGCGATCTATTTCCATAGTTTTTTGTAATTCACCACTTTATTTTCTGCTTGATCAAGCAAGCTAAATCCACCATATCATGGAAAATCATCTCAATTATCCCAACTACACAGCTGTTCATGCTGGGTTTTTCTCTGAGTAAACATTTGCGCATGTGCCATGGAAGAAAACAAAGCAGAAACCATAACTCGGTTCTTGATCCTCTCCAACTTTTTGCTTTCAAGTACTTTTGACATGGCAGATAAAGTGGAAGTCCAGTCACATGAAAGCAACAAGATCAATCCTGGGCTGTGATGTTGCGCACAGAGTGAGTGAGCGAGAGAGAGAGAGAACAAGTTTGATGTTAAAACCAAGCAAGTGAAACATGACCATTCTAAAGATGCTTAGCGGAGGTAAGTCCCAAAACCTGGTACTTTTAGACAGGCACATAGGAAATCAAACTTAATACACTACCAAAATTAAATGTCATACTGCTATTCTTGCTCAATTATTATCACCCAAACCCCACACACATTCAATCTCTTATCACCTCGAGATCAGCAGATCAGACCGGCCGCGAGGATCTCCTCCGTCGGCTTGTTGTCCTCGCCAATCTTGTAGTCAGTGAATGTCACAAAGTTGTTCTTGAACAGTTCGGCCAGCTTCAACAGGGTGTTGTTGTAGGCCTTCTTGTCCGACCAGGTGTTCACAGGATCGAGGATCTCCGACGGCACACCCTCGACCTCAGTCGGGATCTCCAGCCCGAAGACCTCAGTCTTCTTGTAACTAGCTTCCAAGAGGCTGCCCGAATGTATGGCGTAAATGATCTTCCTGGTGTATGGCAACTTGATCCGATTGCCAGAGCCATAGCTGTACAATAGATGTGAAAGGTTTCAGTGTCAAAAAGCGGCAACAAGATTGGCTCCAGAGCGGGGCTCAAACATGTCATACCCCCCCTGACCATCCTGTGTTGACGAGCCACCCAGTTGCGCCATGCTTCTGCATCTTCTCAGCCAGCATAGCAGCATACTTGGTAGGATGCAACATTATGAATGCAGCGCCAAAGCAAGCTGAGAACGTTGCACACGGCTCCTTGACACCCTCCTCTGTTCCAGCGACCTGTTGAACAGATCAACAGTCAGTACGTAATCAGACGCCATCTTCTGCAGATTAAGCATTTGGAACAACAAAGGAACCAAAGTTCAACAGTTGGACACATACCAGAGCAGTATAGCCGCTTATGAAATGGTACATAGTCTGTGCCAGGCTCAGCTTACTCACAGGAGGGAGCACTCCAAACGCGTCACATGCCAAGAGAATGACATTCTTCGGTTGTGGGCCAACGCACGGGATTTTCGCATTTGGTATGTACTCAATGGGATAGGCCGCCCGTATGTTCTCTGAAACAAAGGAACAGATCAGATGTTGCGAATATTGTGCTTGTAATAACAAACTGTCATCATATTGTTGCGAGCCGAACTTGGTCATTCATGCAGTCGTACCCTAGTTTTTGTTGCGTGAACAAAGCATATGTAGATTGACTGTCATTTCATAAATGAAAGAAACTATCCCAAGGAATCATACGGACTTCTTATGCACCCTCAAACCATCGAGGACACATTCACCAAGGGATCGCCGTGCTCGATTTTACCTGTCTCTTCGGCAAGTAGGGGATCTCGTCCTAAATATCCACACTCCAACTTGAGGGGGACTGTTCGCAAGCTAAATCGCCATATCATGCCATCATCCTCGAATTTATCATGTACCATGTTTATAGCGGGATGCAGGAAAAACATCTCAATTATCCCAACTTTACAGCTGTTCATGCTGGGTTAATCTATGAGTAAACATCTGCGCACATGCCATGGAAGAAAAAATGCAGAAACCAGGGCTCAGTCCTTGATGCTCTCCAACTTTTCATCTTCAATTACTTTTTAAATGGCAGATAAGAAAACGAAAGTCCCTCAACCATGCCCCCTGCATGTCATGCTGGTTGAGACAGATCCATCCCATGTAGTTTCCTCTGGTAACTCAAAAGTCACACAATAAATTTGGGCGAAGTCCAGTCACATGAAAGCAACGAGATCAATCCTGGGCTGTGATGTTGCACAGAGGGCGAGCGCGAGAGAGAGAGAGAGGAAACAAGACTGATGTTAAAACCAAGCAAGTGAAAAATGATCATTCTAAAGACGCTTACCGGCGGTAAGTCCCAAAACCTGATTGTTTCCCATTTAAAAATTATAGACACAGGCACATAGGAAATCAAATTAACACACTACCAAAATTAATTGTCACATTGTTATTCTCGCTCATTTATTATCACCCCAACCCCACACATTCAAAATCTTTTCGCCTTGAAATCAGCAAATCGGACCAACCGTGAGGATCTCCTCTGTCAGCTTGTTGTCCTCGCCAATTTTGTAGTCGGTGAATGTCTCAAAGTTGTTCTTGAACAGGTCGGCCAGCTTTAACAGGGTGTCATTGTAGGCTTTCTTGTCGGACCAGTTGCTCACAGGATCGAGAATCTCCAAAGGCACGCCTTCAGTTTCGGTTGGGATATCCAGCCGGAAGACGTCTTCTTGTAACTAGCTTCCAAGAGGCTGCCCGAGTGCACGGCGTCGATGATCTTCCTTGTGTATGGCAACTTGGTCCGACTGCCAGAGCCATAGCTGTACAATAGGTGTGAAAGGTTTTGGTGTCGAAATAAGCAGCACAAAATCAACTCCAGAGCGGTGCTAAGACATGTCGTACCTTCCCCCTGCCATCTGGTGTTGGCGAGCCACCTAGTTTTATCCAAACTTGAATTGTTGAGTCCCCACAGATAAATTTATAAGTTAATAAAAATAATTGGAAATAAAAATTTTAGAGTCGTACTAAAAGCATTTATATTCTTTTTCTATTCAAGAAATAGAAATTTATACACTTACTAAATGAGTTTTACTACTTAAAAATTCATTCATGGAATAGAAATTGAAAAAACTATATTTTAACTAAGTTGCTCATCATACACACCCCAAGTAACCAAGATATAGGACAAGTGGAGCATAATAGAATTGATAGAAGAGAACGCAAACACTAGCTTCAAGACAAAAACAGAAAATTATTTATTTAAGTGTCATTTCCAGTAAATCATCTTACACGATTTTTTTTTATTAATTTCCCATTTCGACATGGATTTATTTTTTTGTTTCTAAATTTTTTATTAATTGTTCACTTAAGCACCAGCAATACCATATAAGACAACCAAAGTCCACATCATATTTTTCGACGAGACAAATTGCCGATAGTACTTAAGTGATCAATTTATCAAATTGGTAACATACAAGTGAGTATCGTACGAAAGTTATGGCACTCTTAGTATACTTATCTCAAAAATGCTTATACATTTGTCCGTTGAAGGAGTGATCATTTAAATATTTGGAAAATTATCAATTTAGTCTTAAACTTATTTTACGAATATCAATTCAGTTTTAACTTTCTAATTTTTGCAATATAATCCTACGCATTTGCACGATATTTATATATAGTCTTTCCTGCCAATTATCATTGTAAATTGGGACATATATATCAACAAATTGCCCATATCAACGTGCCACTCGGGACGGTTGGTGATAACTAGACGTTACATCAGCAATTTTCGATAGCAATTGGCGGAAAGACTGCATTGAAATATCGCCTAAAAGTTTGTGACTACATTGACAAAACTAAAATGTAGAGCTGATTAAGTAAATAATTTGTTGTTAACAAGAATATTATGATAATTGTAATTGTATTATATGACAATGCAATCGATCATTGGCAAATACATATTTTTTGGGGAAAATTTCAATTAAGGGCCTAAAGTGGAATTGTTTTCTCAAAAAAGAACTTAAAATGGACATTGTCTCAAACGAGAACCTAAAGTGACCATCTTAGTTTCAAATAAGGGCCTCAACTTAAAAGCCAACCAAATATCATTTGCATCTAGGGGTATTTTCATCTAAAGACTTTTTTTTTCCTTCTTTTTTTAATTTATTTTCTCCTTCTCTTTCTTTTCTTCATCATCATCGTGCCTTCGCCTTTTTTTCGCTCTTTAGATCGCGTTCTCCAAAGTCCATCTCTATCTCCCTTGTTGAATTAGCCATCAACTCCCTCAACCTCATCTCGTCATTGCTCTCAACAGCAATTCCAGGTACCTTTGTTGAAAGATGGAGGTCAATCCAAGCCCTAGATCGAGCACGAGTGGACTAAGATGTGACACTCAACTCGATTCGATCCCCACATCTTGTGGTCGTGGTCAAGCACGAAGCATGATGAGGTGTAAGCCATTAGCTTGCTGCCGTCGTTGTCGTCGATGCTTGAATTCAAATCGGTGCTCACATAAGCTATGGTCGATATTAGTGAGGAGAAGCCAAATTGAAGTGCCTAAGCCAAATTTATTAGAGGTTTTTGAGGAATCTCTATGATACTCATGTGCATTGATTTGTTTAGTGAAATATGTTGTTTTGGGAATTTCTGAGCAATTTTGCACTTTTTTCATCTTGTTATTCTCTCTCAAATCTGTGTAAATAATTTTTTAGAGTTAGAGAGGCAAATTTGTTTGAACATGTATAGACCAAAGTCATTCGTTTTTTAGATTGAGTGTTGTTTGATTTGAATCGCCACCAAAGACGAGTATCTTCAATCACGAGTTAGAATGATTCAACAGACTTTGAAAATAACCAACATGCACGACACAATTGGACCCTCTCAAGAACCCACATATTCCACCTTAATGCAAGCTACATCTACGAATGTTATGCATAATCAAACCCGAACCCAATAAAACATTCCCAAGAAGCTACAAGCAAAAGTTATCATGGCATAGGCAATTTCATTGGCAAGGAGAGCAAAAACTGTTACTTTAATTGTCATAATAAGTTTTTACAAGCAAATTGAATAAAACAAAACCCGTTGATGGATATTTCTTTATTCTCAAGTTCATTATCATCATCGGAGAAGGTAAGTGGTGGCGAATAACTTAAAAACTGGCTTATGCCGAAATCGGTGAGTTCTTGGGTGAGGATGCAAAATTGCATAATGTAGAGCATGCGTTTTGAAGTTTGTTGATGGGGAGGTTACAAAACTAAAGCACGCAATTTGCAGTTTTGCAAAACTGCATAATTTCTTCAATATCTTTTGTTTTCTTCTTTTCCTAAATTGTTCAAATTGTTTTGCACTTGTGCAAGCTCGTGCGTGAGGAGTCGAGATGCATTTGTCAAGAAGGAGGTGAGCAAAATGAAAAAAGAAAGAAAAACAAAACAAAAAGGAAAAAGAAAAAAAAAAGTCTTTAGACAAAAATACCCCTAGCTACAAATAAGATTTGACTAACTTTCAAGTTGAAACCCTTATTTGAGACTAAGTCAGTCATTTTGAGCCCTTATTTGATACAATGCTCACTTTAGGCCCTTTTTTGAGAAAACGGTTCCACTTTAGGTCCTTAATTGAAATTTTCCCTATTTTTTGTTAATTTTAAAAGCTTCAGAATTTCCAAAGAAGGAGAAGAAAAAAAGTAAAAAATAAAAAATCTTAAATCTAGCATCTGCAAGATATTGTGGTCAATCTAAGACAATATGGGGCGTCAAAAGTCAAAAAAATGGATGGAAAAGTGTAAGCCTTTATAGCTTTATCCTTTTCACATAATTGCCCATTTAAATGTTAAACCTAGCCTACTTATTTTATTTGAGTTGATGCGAGTAAAACAAACAGAGAGTACGATGGGTTTCTAGAATCAAGGGCTATACGGTGGTGGAAAAAAGGAGAGGCGAAGGAGGTAATTTATAATTAATACTATTTGTATTTGGTTTTTTATGTCTTATAAAGATAATTAATGCAAGGTATTTGTCTACCTGAGACCCTTATGGTAAAGTATAGAAAGAATGATGCATTGATTGGCCCTCCCCAATCTTCACTTATTAAAAAAAAAAAAAATGTTTGAAACAAGAATAGTAGGAGTGCTATAACTTTCGTATGACGCTCACTTGAATGTTATAACTTTTTTTTTGCTCATTGAAATGTCACATCGAAGTAAAATCAATCAATTAAATGACATTTCCGGTAAATCTTCCTTTGTGGATTTTTTTTATTAATTTTTCATTTCAACATGGATTTTTTAAAATTTTTTATATTTTAGCATCGACGACGTCACGTGGAACAACCAACATTGTTCTTATCCCTGCTAGCTCCAGTATCACACATGAGAAGCTATCTATAGACTCTTGAAATTATGGAGTCTCATTCCTTCATTTGGAAGCGTAAAGGACAACTAATAAACTACCACTAAGTGTAGTAGTGTGAGAGAACATCAAAGTACGCTAATTTATTGGCACAAAGATACTAGAGAATGCTCTTGGCGGACACCATGTTAGGACATGTGCTGTCGAGTCCACTGCTTGACGGTACCCTCATGGTGGCTCATTCAGTTAAGAAGAAAGAAAGAAAAAATCAATTTCTAGAGGAAGACGGAAGCAAGGGAGGACTCGGTGATCTTAGACTTTATTTAAATTGATCCATCCATATTTGTCCTAACTACAAATTTACCATCCGTTAATTTCTGTTAAATTAGATAAATTGCCATGTATCATTAAACTCAGCAATTTGACGGTAAAATTTAATAAAAATAATATAGTGTAAATTTGTCACGGTTGTACGGATTTGAAGTTTTTCATAGTATTAACCCTAAACCATAGGGGGAATTTGCTTTAAAAATAATGCTTATGGTGTCATTCAGCTTAATCTTCTTGGGAAATTACATAGGTCAACTCTAATGAAAGCCCCACCTTTTAATCAAACTTGGGGAGATCGAGATGGTGAGGTCGGACCCAATCTTGATCATAATAAAATGAGTTTGGCTTAGTCTGCACATGTGGAAATCTATGAGTGTTTTATGTAAATCAGGAAAATTGTCGAAAATGTGCTAAATCAATTACAAAACAATTAATTCAGTTTTAAATCTTTTAATTGTACTAATTTAGCTTCTAACTTTTTAAAGATTTACCAATATAGTCCTTTTAGTTAATTTTGGCAGGAAATTGATCGCTTTGACACTAGTTGTACTGACATTAGCAATTTTTTTAAAAAATTTTGAATTTTTTTTTCCTTCTTCTTTTTTCCTTTCCTTTCCTTCTCTCTCTCAATTTACATAAAACACGTGTGATTAAAATTATAGAACACATGTTGCAATAAAACATGTGTGACTATGAGTTACAACTTTTTTTTCCAATGATTTATAAAATCAAAGGCGATTCAAACTAATATCAAAGGTGAGGCCTAAAGTTTTACCTAAGTTTCTCCATCATGAAAAGTATATGTTTTGTAAATCTTCGAGCGGGGCCAGACTTTATTTGGGCCCATCACATGAAAATGGTGAAAATCCATGATATATGAGGAGCCAGGCCCATGAAGACCACCAAAGGAAGTCAAAAACTTAGTTCGTAAAAAGAAAAAAAGGAAACGACTCCTTGCAATTGGATTCCCAATCGATGTTACTCTAATAATTGAGTTCAAGCAGATTATATAATTGAATTAGACAATTTGATGGGTAAAATTCAAAAGGAGGTGAAAATGTTAAAGGACTCCGTGATCAAGAAGACAAAGTTGACGTTAATTTTGTCGTTTACGAGGATTTCATGTGTTCATATATTCATGAGTGTTTTAGGAGGTGAAGATTGGTTTAAAAAAAAAAAAAAAAAAAACAAAGAACCAAACTCACTCATACATTTGAAATGTGATGTCTTTGAAAATAATTTGAAGCTAGAAATTTCGCCAGGAAAAAAAAAATTATGTGAAGAGAGAGAGAGAGCGCTCCGTTGAGCCAAAGGACGAGATGTTTGCAAGCAGTACCTGCTTGAGCTTCAAAGAACCAGTGTCATTAACCATATTTTGAAAACATATGAAAAAAATACTCACGTATCAACTTTTGCATATTGTGAAAATATGAAACATTTCAAGTTAAGCAAAGATGAAAGTATGTCCATCGCAAAAATTAAATGAAGTAAAGAGCAAAAAGTAGATATCTATTCAGGTGGTTTTAATTAAACTGCTTGGTCCTCATATGGGCATCAATAAGTGTTGGTATATTTAGAGACAATCATGGGATAGCATCCGAGAAATCACGCCTCTTGAGAATGCTCATCTTCCACCCTAATTGAGTTGTTGATGCTATTGAAGGATGTGCCGGATCAATGTCTCTTACTTTCTAGACTTTGTCTTTGAGATCCACGAGATGTGATCTTGATCTCGAAGCTAGCTTTCATGTGCTTGCAAGCATATCCGTGGCTTTGACCAACCATGAGACAAGTCTCACATGAGGTTCGCATTCAAGTCCCCCTAGAAATGCCACTCTCTATAGTCATACCGACCACTTTCTGAATTTCTTCTAAGTTCTCTCTAATCCCAACCATGTTTTTGTAGAGCAATCAGAAAGTGAATTTGGAAAATGCATTATATCAACACCTCTTGCCTTCTATGAAACACAATGTAAAGAATCCATTGTTGGAAGAGATAATGGTAGCAATAGTCTATGAACTTTTATCAATATATAGCGTCATACTTGAACTTTCAATTGGTTCGATTAAATCACTTTTGACTAATGTACAATATCATCTTAGAACTTTCAATTGGTTCGATTTATTATCATATGCTTTTTGTCATTTTTTATTAATTAATTTAAATTAAATATGGGATGGACATCAATTCAATAAAGCTCAAGTTTGATGAAGGAAATTACGCAGATTCGTGTGTGTCGTGTTGACTTGAAATTGCAAAACCATGATACACGTTCTTTTAATACGTGCCCCATTTACTCAGCCAACTTTTTCTTTTCTCAACACACACTATCATTCACTTGACTCTCTTCAGTGACGATTTTAGGTTTCTTTTCAAATAAGAATAAGGAGCTTGAACTCTGGTCGTTTCCGAGGAACTTGCATGCTAAAATTTGTCTTTGTCCAAATTTTGAAAGAGTTTGCCAATTTTGAATTTAATCAACTTTGTGTTTGTCAATCCTAATCTTGTTATAGAGATTAACCCTTCTTTATGATATAACGCCATTTTGGCTTCCAATGTTTGCTTTATGAAAAATACCATCGTCATTTTTTTTTTGAGGAAATTAGACCAAAAGTCTTCATCTTTTGTAGGAACAGTAATCATGCAAACCTTTCAATTGCTGCAAGGTCCTATGAAAATGGAAAACTGTAATTGAGTTATAAACCTCTGGTGTAATCAAAGCATAAACTCTTATTGAAAAGTGCAATGAAGTCCTATTTCTGTATTAAGAAGTGCAATTTAAGGTTGCAACATAGGCTTCAAGAGTTGTTTGGGCAAGTTTCGGCATTCTTCATAGGACAAAAAAACCTGATTTTACTTTTTGCAAAGGTCAGTGACTCGATTGAGTTAAGAAAATAAATAGGGTAAATTGCATTATTTGCAATGGCATAAAATTTTTGGTGCACTTTTGCTTTTATATTGGCGTAGAGGGATTTCTTCTAGGTGGTGATTTATCTTTTAAAGTATTGCACTTAAAATATCTTAAGGTTGTGTTTGGTCATCTGGATTTTTAAAAAAGATATGTATGATATGAAATCCAAAAATTTTACTTTATCCCATCCACTTTTTGGTAAATTGTAGTAATAAAGCCAAATATTTTCACATTATACCCTTTCTATTGTTTGGTATGAATAACATATTAGTGTAAATGGACTTAAAAATTGCACAAACAAATATGGTTAGAATCTCTCACAACACTTTTGCCTACTTCATTTTTATTTGCTTATTTTTATTTTTATTTTTCTCTCTTTTTTATTTCTCTTTTCCCCTTACATCATTTTCTAATAAAATTCTATTAAATAGTAAACTATACTAATATACCTAAAATATTAAAATAACCAAAATATGCAATAAATATATATAAATAAATATATATATTGAATTTATATTATAAGATAGAAAGAAATTTTAATATATAAATAAAATAGGAATAAATAAAAATAATTTTTTTATTTTTTGAATTTTTATATTATAATTCAAATATGATATATATATTCAACATAATTTTAATTCTATTAACTTAAAAATTTTACTATTCAAGAAAAATAACTTTTATATTATTAATATTAGAAATCATTCCACCTTTATACCACCTCCCAATTGGATAATTTTATCCGGACTTTATCCATGTTTTATTCGACTTTATATTGTCTTGGGTATGAACCAAACATTTTATTATATCTTAAACTTTATCCTGATTACTAAACTTAACTTAAATTTCTATATATATTGCCTAGGAAAAGAGGAGGGGGATGATATCAACAAATAAGTTAATTTCTAATTGAAATATAGGTCATTGCAGTTGAATTATATATAAGCAAAAATTTGTTGAAAAGAAGATGTACATGGGACTCCAAAATAGATTTTGAGGCTTATATCGTCATTCAGATGAATCTTTCTAGGATATTACATAAGATTACCTTTTAAGTTGTTATTTAATATTGTAAAGTAGAGTAAGGATTGGGCAAGAAGAAACTCAAAAACCATGGTTGTGTAGAGATAAGGCTTGCCCCTTCACCACACTTGAGGAAGAAGATTAACCATCTTTTCTATGAAGATGCATGGAAAAGTGAATTTGCTTGAAATGTGAAGATGTACGTGGAACTTTAAAACAGATTTTGAGGCAAATATTGTCATTCAACTGAATCTTTCTAGGAAATTACACGAGTCTACCTTTCGAGTTCTTCTTTTCTTTTAAATATTGTAAGAGTAAGAATTGGGTAAGAAGAAATCACAAACCATGATTGCATAGAGATAACGCGTGGTCCATTCACCGCACTTGAGGAAGAAGATTAACCACTCTTCTATCTTTTATAGTTTCTTTTTTAAAGCTACTTTTTGCTTCTCTTTTCCACACTGACTGATGAAGAAGAAAATAATTGACCGTTAATTTTTTACTTGCCACACACGACAATTAACATGCATGATGGGAAGTAATTGAAACAATAGTTGGAACACTTAAAGAAAAACTAAAAAATTTATCATGTGGGAAAACATTGAACAGAAAATATAAGTAGTCAAGAGGTTTATCGTTTTAGAAGTCAACCGCCAACCAAATGAGTGGTGGCACGCATAACTTGTGGAGTCAAAAAGTTATGAAGCTAACCACAAGCTATGTAAATTATTGATTACAAAATTCATCACTATTGCAATTGATATAGATATACCTATTTGTTTGAAATTGTGAAATACATCATCTATATGAGAGGATTCAATGGTCTCCGAGGAGTATTATATTCTTAGAATCTTTCACTTATAGATTGAAATTTATTAGATCTATGTTTCAATTGATCTCAACATGAAGGGTTGTGATTTTTTGAGCTAACAGTGAAGGCTCGGGAAGCATGGCTCAAAACCATAGACTCACCTAGAAAAAGTTACATGGACCATAGAGCATACAACACTATATTAAAAAGCCACAATACAAATATGAGGCGAGTATACTATATCGGTATGCTGTCACCATCTATCAATTGTTGAATTTGCAGAAGAGAGAGGTGACAATCACGGGGCCGAAGTTGACGACGAGCGACAAAGTTAGGGTGCGCGAAGGCTAGGGTTGGCGGTGGGACCATTGTGGCTCATGGGGAGTTTCGTGCGTGCAAAGCTTGAAGCATGAAAATAAAGAACGTGGAGGAGAGAGAAATGGAGAAAAATCGTGGGATTGCGTTACGGGGAAGGGGGAGAATACTATCATTTCAGGCGGTACGAGGTGACCCTCTGCAAAGCACTTGATAAAAGAAGGAAAATTTTTTAACCGTGTATATATAATAAGTGCATTGAAAATCTTGGAAATTTTAAAAAGTAGAGTTCTAAAATTTTTAAAAAATGCAATCAACTTCTAAAATTTATTATGGAAGTGTAATTGAATTCTAAAATTTTAAAAAAAAAATACAATCAATGGAAGAATTTGATTTGACTAATTTGATAATTTTATGAATTAATTTTTCATTTTGAAAGTTTTAGAACCCAATTGCATTTTCATGACAAATTTTCAAAACTTAATTGCACATTTCGGAAGTTTTAGGACTCAATTATACTTTTCTAATAAGTTTTAGAACTTTCAATACACTTATCATTTCTTTTTATTTTTTTATTACCATTTCATGTCTCTCTTCCTCTTAGTATCTTAGTCTCCGCTTTTGCATGTAATATTTTATAAGAAAAATGTGAGACAGTCATTAAATAATCATGAATTTTTTTTTTTAAATTTTTATGCGTCATGGTGCCTTTTATAAACATTACAACAAATACACCTATGATTATGAGCTACAACCTTTTCCAATGGATTGTAGAAGTACAGGTGATCTGCACTGAAATTGTTGCTCCAGCCTAAATTTCACCTAAGTCCCTCAATCATAAAAATAGACCTTTTTAAAATCTTCAAGTGGGACAAGACTTTATTTTGTTCCATCATTTATAATATAGTGAGAATCCATGACTCATGCCCATGAAGACTAAGAAAGCAAGTCAATTTGCATAATCGAACTTCTTTACACGTTGGAAGTCATTGTCTAAGTAGACCAACCACTTCGATTACAACAACCAATCCGTATTTAGCCTTTGTACATATTTGACCAGCACTTTCAATTACGATGGCCGGCCACAGCATAAAAAAAAATAAAATGTCGTTGGGTGGGAGTCACCATCCGCATTATGAATCTTCAGTGGAAACAACGTTGCATGTTTTACAAGATTGTCCAGTCATTAGCAACATCTAGGTTGATCTCATCCTACAAAATTATCTTGAAGAATTCTTCTCCATGACTATTTCTCAATGGTTGAAATTCAACTCAGCTGACATCAGGAGATTTGACTCCCACTATGATTGGAGTACTACTTTTGACATGAGCAAATGACTTTTTTGGCAATGGCGAAACAAGTCTATTTTTCAAGAAAGTTTTGTTTTTCCTTTCAACCCTATACAAGTAATCCTTTCACATACAAAGGAAATCATTTATTCACCATGATCAACTTGTCTACAAGTGGATCACATACTTCTCCCATTATGGTTGCTTGGGATCCTCCTTTATCAAGATGAATTAACTAAATACAAACGGAGCATCTAAAGGTAATCCTGGACTTGCAAGAGCCAAAGGATTATTCCATAATGAAAGGGGAGACTAGCTTGGTGGTTTTACCTCATTTCTTGGAATATGGTCATCTTTACAAGATGAACTATGGGCACTATGGATGGGACTTACCTTTGCAAAGCAACAAGGTTTCCACAAACTCATCGTTGAGATGGACTCCAAAATTATTAGCAAACTTGTTAACTCAAAGAGAGTAGCAGATAACACTAGTCTAGCACTACTTAAGCATATCAGATGGCTATTGACCTCCCATTTTGAGTTCAAAATTCATCACATTTTTCGGGAAGGCAATTGGCCTACCGATATGCTTGCTAATGTTGGTATAGCGAAGCGCTTAAATACTAAGTTTTACTCACAACCTCCTAGAGAATTATCTTGTATTTTGCTTAGTAATAAAATTGGTGTTGTAGACTTAAGACGTAAATTTTTCTTAATTTTGTACCTTGTATTCACCTAAAAAAAAAAATGAGTTGGCTAACGATGGCCTGTCAATAGCAATAGCAATGTCGTGAAGATGTATATTTCATGATTAAAAATGACTTCCATTGATTTATGATAACAAATAGCAAATAGTTGTCAAGTTTGATTTATGACAATTCACCAATGTCTACGTAGAAAGTTCTAGCCGCTAACAAAAAGTTGTAGATTTCTTTTCTTTACAAAACCATAATAGTTACCGAAAAGGTCCTAAATCTATTGTAAGTATGCCAATTTAATTTTAAATCTTTCAATTTGACGAATTTATTCTTAAACATTTTGACAATTTATCAATATGGAAATTGTTGACGTAGACATCTACCGTCCTCTGTGGCAAACCACCTTCTTTTGATATAGCGGATCCTTGAGCTACATATTCCAAAAACCAAAGTCCTTGTCGTTAAACCTATCACTCTTCACCATCCCTTTTTTCCATATTTGCACTCCCACTATTATGCTGAACTAAGCTTTGATACTAGTTGTTATTAGGAATGCAAAACATTAAAGAGAAAAAAAATAAAGAAAAAAACACATGAATTTTTACCTAAAAAACCCTTTACGGTGCCACACTAGATGATCTTTTCACTCTCAATATCAATATTAGTTTTCAAAGTTACAAGTTTCGACTATAAAAGAGATTGCCCTAATATATAACATCAATCTAAGGCATATAGAGTTACATGTATGCCATTAGCAGTCATACTTCCTTCTCTCTTTAACATGAAAATTACATGTGGGCCATTAACAGTTAAAAAAAAAAAAGAGCATAGTTGTTTTAATATTATTTTTCTTTACGAGGCTCCACAATTCCACTGGCTTCTACATACAGCACTAGTTAATATAATATTTTGCTTATGAATCCTCTTATATGTGAAGATCAAATGGAGAAAATAAGCGTTTCGCACGTGTTTCCACAAAATGAGAGAATATTGACCCATCAATTGCATGGAGATTTTGCTTGTGCTTAGTTAAATCTTATTGATGATAAAGAGCACAGAGAAATACAAGAAAGAGATATAATTTGCTCACATGGCACGAAAAAATTTGCTGAAAATGAAGAAACAATAACTAATCATGTTTTGTTTGATGAGAAATTTATCAAAAAGTCATAAACTTATTGTACTTACGCCAATTTTATACTAAAGTTTTTACTTGTGCCAATTGAGTTCTAAATATTTTTCACATTTTTTTCAATTGAGTCCATCCAGTCAAATTTAGCCAGGAATCGCTGATGTGGACATTGACCATTCTACATAGCACAGCCGATGCTAACGTGGAGGAATGGGATTCCGATTACTTGATTTTTCATGTTTGGAGGAAAAAAACTACGCTTGGATTTAAATAATTCATGAAATAGAATTCTTCAAAAATAATTATGAGATCTGATTACCTCTCCTCTGGTACTAAAAATTCCACAGCCATCAAATAGATTTTGGTAAAGCGCCACTCTATTTCCACATACACTATGGCTGGATACACACCATTATACCATCAATTGTCGAAAACACCCCTACACACAAAGTATCAATTTTCATGACGTCAAACCCAGCTTTCAAAAAAAAAAACTCAGCTTTCATTATATTGAATTCCTAACCCAACTCCGGCTTGCGCTTTCCGTCCCACTAGTCGTCGAGTCTTCCATTTATAATTTTTTAGCAATTGACTAACTGAACCGACCTTATCCACCAAATTGTTTGACATGTGAATCTCGAACTAATTCGACCATTCTTATCTTATAGCAAAATGACTAACGACTGAGTCTCATCGTTCGTGCTCGTAACGTCCACGGCGCCCGCTAAACCTCTATATTAAGGCTTAAGGAATAATAATGTCCATCTATAAGTACGCCATCAATCTTGTTAACAGTATTAGACCTGAATCATCTCGCCTCCCAAAAACCAACCATCCTCCAAATCATGATTTCCTCCTTGCTGCTGTCCAACCGACCTCCTTTCGGTGTCTTCTTCTTCTCAGTCTTCTTGGTTGGCACCACTTCATTTCATGGTGCCGACGTTTCTGCTTCCTCCACTACTTTTCTTGCTATCAACGTCACTGAGAATAAGGATGAAGCGGTGGCTCTCCTGAATTGGAAATGTACTCTTGACAACCATAGCCAATCTCTCCTCTCTTCATGGCATGGTCACAATCCTTGCCACTTTAGCGGTGTCACTTGCAACGACTTCGGAGCCGTCACCCATCTAAATCTTTCCAATCTTGGTTTGAGAGGAGCTTTAGAAGGCCTTGATTTCTCGCGCTTCACCAATATGGTTAGCTTGGAACTTGCCAACAACTCGTTATATGGCTCCATCCCCTCGAGTATTGGTAAACTTTCGAAACTCAACTATCTTGATCTTTGCATCAATGAACTATCCGGGGACATTCCTCCCGGCGTAAGCATGCTAGAGAGTCTTCACTATTTGTATCTCTGTGCAAATAACCTGAGAGGACACATTCCTCCAAGTATAGGAAACTTGAGCAGCCTAATTGATCTTCAACTATGGAAAAATCAACTTTCAGGGCCCATTCCCACTTCCCTTGGGAAATTAGGCAATTTAATCGCATTAGGCAATTCAAGGAATACCCTTTCTGGTTCCATTCCGAGAGAGATCAGTGACTTGAGGAATTTGGAGTATCTTACCTTATGGGAAAATAGACTTTCCGGATCCATACCTTCAGAAATTTGGAGGCTTACTTCTCTAAATGAACTTGACTTATCAAAGAACAATTTCGTCGGCTCAATTCCTCGATCCATTGGTAACTTGACGAATTTATCTTATCTTGGCCTATCCCAAAATGGAATCTCAGGCTTGATCCCTCAAGAAATATGTGATTTGAGGAGCTTGAAGCATCTTCGCTTATGGAGAAATAGACTGTTAGGTTTCATTCCTTCAGAAATAGGGAGATTGGTACTTCTCGAGGAGTTGGATTTGCAAATAAATGATTTGGTCGGTCCAATCCCATTGTCTCTTCAGAACTTGAGCAGTCTAAATTTTTTAAGCCTTTACTCAAATCATCTTTCGGGCTCAATTCCACAAGAGTTGGGAAAATTGACGTCTCTTACAGTATTACGATTATTGGATAATAATTTGACTGGTCCAATCCCTGCATCAATTGGAGGTCTGGCCAATCTAACTGAATTAGGCCTTGGGGACAACAAATTATTTGGTTCCTTGCCTTCTAAATTTGCTAAGTTAACATGTTTAAGTCGTTTGGATCTATCTAACAATGTGCTAGAGGGGGAACTACCTAACAACATATGCCTTGGAGGATCATTGCAGTATTTCTCCGCCATCAATAATCATTTCACGGGTCCCATCCCAACAAGCTTGAGGAATTGTAGCACATTAATTAGATTGAGGTTTGATGGAAATCAACTTACTGGAAACATTACAGAAGCTTTTGGAATATATCCGCATCTAAATTATATAGATTTGAGCCACAATCATTTGAACGGTGAACTCTCGTGGAAATGGGAGTATTATCGTAATCTGACATGCTTAAAGATATCAAACAACATTTCTGGTGAGATACCTGCAATATTTGGGAGGATGGCTCAAATACAAATACTGGACCTTTCTTCCAATTATTTAAGTGGAGAGATTCCAAGGGAATTGGAAAGCCTATCGATGTTGCTAGAACTCGATCTAAGCAACAACATGATCACGGGAAATGTCCCAACTAGAATTGGACTCTTATTCCATTTGGCACATCTAAACTTGGCATCAAACAATTTGAGCGGAATGATACCGGTGCAATTAGGTGCATGCAAAAGCTTGTTGACGTTGAATTTGAGCAGAAACCAATTCCAAAGAAGCATTCCTTTTGAGATAAGCAACATACAAGTCCTCGAGGCTCTTGATTTGAGTTATAATATTTTAACTGAAAAAATACCAAGAGAGCTTGCAAAACTAAGAAATTTGCAATTTCTAAATATCTCCCACAACAGGCTCTCTGGTTCTATTCCGCGTACTTTTAGTGATATGTTAACCTTAATTTCCATTGATATATCCTATAACAACTTGGAAGGTTCTCTCCCAAATGTCAAAGCTTTTAATGAGGCTTCATTTGAGGCAATTCAGCATAACAAAGATCTCTGCGGAAATGTTGTTGGTTTACCGAAATGCGATTCTACTACAAGCAAGAAATGCAATAGACGCGTTGGAATTAAAATTACAATTATCCTCATTATATCATTCTTGGTGTTTTTCCTTCTCTCTTGCACCTTGATCATTCTTGTAATCGTTAATTATCATCGAAGAAGGATTATTGAGAGAGAACACAATAAACGGGCAAATGATTCAAAATTCATGTGTATTTTGAATTATGATGGCAAAGTTTTCTATGATCGAATCATCGAGGTCACACAAGGATTTGACTCCAAGTATTATGTGGGTAAAGGAGCATATGGAATTGTTTATAAAGCCGAGATATCAAAAGGCCATACGATTGCTATCAAGCAAATCTCATCATCCCAAGAAGATAGTGAGATCATAGATTTGATACCATTTGAAAGGGAAATTCAAGCCTTAACTAATATTCGCCATCGCAACATTGTGAAATTTTATGGGTTTTGCTCTCATGCCCAATGTAGATTTTTGGTGTACGAGTACATGGAAAGGGGAAGCTTGAAAACAACTTTGAATGATGATGAAAGAGCACTGGAATTTCAATGGGACAAGAGGATAAATGTGGTCCGAGGTGTTGCGGATGCATTGGCATATATGCATCATGGATGTTCACCTCCACTCATTCATCGAGACTTGACCAGTAACAACATTCTATTAGATCATAATTATGAGGCCCGTGTTTCCGATTTCGGCACTGCAAGACTACTAAGGCCGGATTCATCAAACTGGACTGTTCTTGCTGGCACTGTCGGGTATATTGCTCTAGGTACTTCGTAACTTTTTCAATTTCGATGTCATTCAGTGTCAAGCATCCTTTCTGCAATTGAACATTTTTTTACTTTGGTCAAGTTCATTAGTTATTTAATCTTCTCATGGAAAAAATTTTTACTCATACGGAGCTTTCAAGTTCAGTGTTAACGATAAATCTGATTTCCCTAATAAGGAAGGATTGGCAAAATGAGGTAAAACATTGTAATGGATCCATTTCGAAGATATTAAGTTCATGTTACTTAAATAATCCTTGTAGTTATAATGTCCGATAAAATCCTCTGAATTCCGCCAAAAAATAAACTATCAAATTAGTGTTGTACGTGAAGATTAAGTTGAACCTTATACTTGTAATTGACATGTCATGGGAAGCAATGTTGTCAACTTGAATATAGCTTATGCTCGAGGTCATAACAAATGGTGAATTCTCTACTTGCAGAGCTGGCTTATTCTACAGCTCCTACTACAAAAAGCGACGTGTACAGTTTTGGAGTTATCGCATTGGAGACAATCATGGGAAAGCATCCAGGAGACCATATCTCTTGGGAGTGTTCATCGTCCACCCAAATTGAATCATCCACACTATTGAAGGATGTGTTAGATCAACGTCTGTTGCCTTCTAGACTTCGTCTACGAGATGCCCAAGATGTGATCTTGATTGCCAAGGTATCTTTCGCATGCTTGCAAGCTAATCCGCGACTTCGACCGACCATGGGACAAATCTCACATGAGCTTCGTGTTCAAGTACCCCCAGAAACGCCTCTCTCTGTAGTCAGTTTAGAGCAACTTCGCAACCTCAGTGTCAGGAAAGTTGGAGCATTCACAAGAGAAGGTAAGTTCTTATAATGATAATGATTGCCTTCTAAATATCTTCTTATTTCTCATTAATCCTAACCCTGTGATATATGATTTTCACTACAGAGCCAACTTCTCTATAAACGTTACAAGGGTAGAACGATGTTTGTCATCGCGGCTCTAGAAATAATTGTGGGAAGGCTTCTGAGGAGATCTCATTTCACAGTTATTTCCAACTTTATGCACGGCAATCAAGAAATGAATTTGCAGAATGCATTGGATCGACATCTCTTGTTTTCTCTCAATCGGTATTAAAGAACATGTAGTTTCTATCGCTGGAACAGATAATGATACAAGTTGTCTATGCATTTTTATCAATGTGAAGACGTCATATTCAAATTTTCAATTGGTCCAATCAAATCACGTTTTACTAACGTGCAATGTCATCATGAATGTCATCATGAAAATTTCAGTTGGTCCAATTAGATCACCAGTATACTTTAATATGTTTACTTTTCATTCTTTCATTAAATAATTTAAATGAAATATGGCATAGAGACCAATTTAATAACGCTGACAATTAGATGGAGAAAATTACTTGGATTTCACACGCGTCATGTTGACTTTTTTTTTTGGGGGGTCAAAGCTACTCATATATTAAATTAAAAGGAGGTACAAGCAAAAGCTGGAGCATCCGTAAAGATTATATCCTGCAATACAAACGGGGGAAAGATGTTCCAGTTCTGGGCCGGATTTTTAGTCCGATAGGCTTTAGCCGTCCAATCAGTAGCTGTATTCGCGTCCCTGCTGCAATGCTGGACAACGAAATTAGGGCAATGCTGAAGCTCTTCTCGAATCGCTGCAAGCAGGTGGCGTTCCTCCCATGGCGTCGGGTGCTTCTCCTTGAGGATCTCCACCAGCAGCAAACAGTCGGTTTCCATAACCACGCTCTCCAGCTGCAGGCCCTGCTGAATCAGATGCTGAAGCGACAAAAGGAGAGCATAAATCTCAGCTTGGAACGCCGAGCGCGCGGGGACACTTCTTGTAAGCACATCGGTAAGAAATCCTCTGTAGTTCCTGGAAATACAAGCAATCGATCCGTCCTCACTCCTTGGATTAAAAGCCCCATCAACATTGCATTTAATTTAGCCTTTCGCAGGAGGGTGCCATCTCCAATCTGAGTATCTATCTGATGGCTGATGATGAGGCGTTGAAGGATCAAGATGAGACCAAATCTGGCTCTGAGCGAGAGCATTCTCCACCACTTGAGAAGAGTCTAGTTTTCATTGCCGAAAAACTGCACAATTCCTCCGGCGCCGAGATCTCCTGCACGTATAAGCAAGCACTTCAAAAGCAGGTGAACTTTTGGATCCAGTGGCCTTAGCTGCAACCCAGGCATCAATACGACCCACTGACGAAGGTAAAAGCCAAACCCTAACTTGGTTGTGATTCCATATGTCTACTGTCCATGTACAATAGAAAAAAAGATGTTCGATGGTTTCTGGTACTTGTTGTTGGCAGAGACTGCAGATGGGTGATGGAGATATATGTCGAGTAAATAGGTTGTCTTTTGTAGCAAGGGCGTTTTTGCATACTAACCACATAAACACTCGAATTTTGGGGGCGGTTTTCATGTGCCATATTTTTCTCCATAGTTGAACAGGAGGGTGATAAGAGGAAGAGGTTGTACTGTGAGGGGTATGGCTGATTGAGGATATATAATGATAACAGCTTTTCACTGAAAATTCTCCTGATGATTTTTCTGTCTAGACTATTTGATCAGTAAGTAAAGAAGGATTGAGAGGTAGATTTAAGATCGCATTACTGACCTGTTGATCAAAAAGATGAGAAATAAGAGTGGCGTTCCAAGCTGTGTGAGTGGAATCTAATAAATCAGCGACAAGAGTTGGCTCGCCCTCAGAGGGTGTTCCTCCTATTTTGCCAGAAGGAAGCCAGGAATCTTCTCTAATATTAATAGTTGACCCATCCCCAACTAGCCATCGCAATCTAGGAAGAATAGTCTCACGACCCTTTAGCAAACTCTGCCATCCCTAAGAAGGACGATACCCTACCTGAGCACTTTGAAATGAAGAGTTTATGAAATATAACCCCTTAAAAAGCTGGCTCCATATTGCTTGAGGATGATGCAAAAGACGCCAGGCTTGCTTACCGAGCATGGCCTGATTGAAAAGGATCAAATCCCGAAATCCCATACCTCCTGAGTCTTTTGAAAGTATTAATTCTGACCATTTTTGCCAATGTATACCAGATTTGCTAATGTTAGTGCTCCACCAGAATGCTGATATATATTTTTTTATTTCTCTGCAGAGGGACAGGGGCAGCTTAAATATGGACATCGCATACTGAGGTAAGGCTTGAATAACTGCTTTCAATAGAACTTCCTTGCCACCTTTAGATAAAAGTTTTTCCTTCCAACCAGCTAATTTTGCATTAACTTTGGCCAAGATCCAAGAGAACATCTCGTGTTTTGAGCGACCCCAATCTGAAGGGATACCCAGGTACTTCCCATATCCGCTGGCTATTGGTATTCTCAGTTTCCTTGCTAAATTGGATTGTAAAGTCTTCGGGCAATTCTTGCTGAAAAACAAACTAGATTTGTTCCTGTTAATAAGCTGACCCGTAGCTAAACAATATTGATTTAAAATGCTGGCCAGGTTCTGGCAATCCGAAATGGTGGCCTTTAAGAAGAAGACTGAATCATCAGCAAATAACAGGTGGGATAACTGAGGGCAAGCTCTATTAAACTGTATTCCCCGTAGGTGCCCCATATCCACAGCTTGCAGGATAATAGTTGATAGGACATTGGCTAGTAAAATAAAAATGTAGGGGGACAGAGGGTCACCTTGACGAAGTCCTCTAGAAGGCTTAAAGTAAGGGAGTTGTTCCCCATTGAAACGAACGCTAAAGGAGGTTGTAGTTATACAGGCCATGACCAGATTAACCCACCTTGCATTGAACCCTAGCTTCTTCAAATAGGCTGAGAGAAAATCCCACTCTACCCTATCATATGCCTTCTGCATATTAGTTTTGACAATCAGATTGAATCTTTTCTTACATGATCTTACTTTAAACTAATGGAGCACTTCCTGAACCACCATAACATTATCTTGTATCTGCCTTCCACTGACAAAAGCTGTTTGTTCTTTGGAGATTAGATTCGGCAGCCAAGGTTTGAGGCAGTTTGCCAAGACTTTAGATATGATCTTGTAAGCAAAATTACAAAGGCTGATGGGACGGTACTAGTCGATGCTTTCTGGATGATGGACTTTGGGAGCCATTGCAATAATTGTCTTGTTTAACCAAGAAGGCAGACTCCCTAAGGTAAAGAAATCCTGAACTGTTCTAATTACCTCTAATTTGATGATTTGATGATTTGCCGGTGATGGTGAAAAAATAAACCACTAAGTCCATCAGGCCCTCGTGCCTTAGAGGCTCCTAGTTAAAAAGTGGCCTGATAAACCTCTTCTTTTGTTACCTCTTTCAATAAATTTGTGTTCATTTCATCGATCACCATTACTGGGCATTGTTGCAGAAAAGGGTCGAAATCTCTACAGCCAACTAACTGGTATAGTTGAGTAAAGAAACTCTAAGTCAGTGCCTTAAGTTGATCTAGCTCCCGTATCTAGGTTTGATTTTCATCCTTTAGCATACTTATTCTATTACTCTGTCATCATTGTACTGTACAGGCATGAAAAAACTTGGAATTCTTATCTCCCCATTGTAGCCAGTTTAGGCGAGAACGCAGAGCCCAAAATTGTTCCTCTTGATGCCACAATTCTTGAATTTCAGCTCGAATGGATGTGGCTAACTCTGTCTTGGCTGAATGACTTTCCCGTTAATTATTGTTTGTAGCTACTATTGAAGGTAAAATATACATTGATGGCCATTTCTGAATTTTGATTTGCTCCAGCTTGCCAATTTGATGGTAACGTTCTGTAATTTAGAAACCAGAGAGGGAGTACTGCCATTCCAGGAATTCTAAACTACTTCTTTACATTCAGGGCCAAGATGCCAGAAAGCTTCATAGTAGAAGGTCTTTGCTCGCTTGGCTAGATGAGGTGAAGTATGCAGCAAGATAGGGCAGTGATCAGATCCTATTGACGGGAGAGCGAAGACCTCAGTCGCAGGGTATGCCAATCGCCAGTCCAGGGAACAGAAGACTCGATCCAGTTTCTCCTTCACCAGAGCTTCCCCCGTTCGATTGTTTGACCAGGTAAACTCACATCCTTTGCTTTCTAGTTCAAGTAAATTACAGTCACTGATTAGATTTTGGAAGGATGCCATGTGAGAATAACTTGGTGGCCGTTGTCCTATTTTCTCCTAGGGGAAGAGGAAATCATTAAAATCCCCTAAACATAGCCAAGGTAAGGAATGAGCTCTACATATATTTCGGAGGATATCCTAGAACTCCTGTCTTGGCTGAGTTGAAGCAGGGGCATGTAGACATGTCAAATGCATTGATGTGTCACTAGAAGTGTCAGCAACTATTAGATCAAAATAACTTTCCTCCGAATGCAGAACAGAGATATCAAAAGGATCATTCCAAAACAACGTGAGGCCTCCAGCCAAGCCAATCGGATCCCTTAACAAGGAGTGAGGGAAACGAAATCTATGCTGTAAGCTTCTCACTACTGCTTCGATGTTCTTCGTTTCCATTAAGAAAACAAAATCGGGCTTCTCAGAGGCTAACAAAGCCTTGAGGGCTTGAATTGTCAAGGGATTGGCCAACCCCTGACAATTCCAACTGAGCAGCTTCATTTAGAGGTCGGTGGCTGTTGAGGGCCAGCCGCCAAAGCCCTTAAGTCAGGTTCTACTGCTGCGTAGACAGGGTTATCCAATAACTGTGACTCGTCCAAATCAGAAGAGTAGCCTGCTCGAGATGCATAAGGTGAGTATCTCTTAGTTCTCTTGTTTGATCCCGTTGGTACCATTGTTTTGGAAATTTTTGGTTTCTTGTGCATCGAATCTTCTAAGGGAGGATGCTGTATGCCCTTCAGCTTTGCCTTTGCAGGAACCGGATCAATTGTCCTCTGAACGGGAATGACATGAGCCGTTCGTGAGGGGGAATCAAAGGGAATGACTGGAGTGGAAATTGGGGCTTTTGAGACAGGAGCAATTGGAGGTAGAGCTGGCACTGGTAGCTACATAGCCGGCGGGGTTTCAGGTATGGCTTCCTCCATCGGCTCCGAATTAACTGGGGAATTGTAGAAAGCTTCCCAGTAAGGGCTAAACTGACAAACCTGTGCACGTAGCCACGGGCCATATGCCATGTTATCCAGACCATCAAATTTATCTTCCTCATAAGGAAACTCCTTGCACGTTGTTGCATAATGCCCCAGTTTCCCACAAGAATAGCAGTAGTAGGATAAACGTTCGTAGCGAAAGTCCAGCCACAAGGTCTTACCTTCTATCCGAATAAGTTTGCCTGATTTTAATGGTTCTTGCAGGTCAATTTCAATCCTGACTCTTCTAGACATATCAGGTTTCACCTCTATTACTCGCCCCACCTGCTGGACAGCCCTTCGTAGAAGCTGTTCGGTATTCCATTCTAAAGGTAAGCCGATTACATGAACCCAGAAGGCACATTTTGAAAAGTCATAGCAGTGCAGAGGTGTATTTGGTTGCCAGGGTCGCCAATGGACCAAATGGCCTGAAAATAACCAAGGACTTCCCGCTAATATCCTCTGTTTTTCGCTTTCAGAACGGAATCTGATTATATACAACCCACCATCTCTAAGAGATATCTCGACTTGATCAATACGCCAAGCCCTCTTCATAGCTATTTGGAAAGCAGGAGATTTACAGAAGGATTTGTGAAGATGTTACCTACCAGAATGAGGCGACACTCCTTGAGCTTGTCCGAGGAAGGTACGTCATCCCAAACCTCCAACTCTTGTTCAGAGCACAGACGTCCCAGGCGATGACATAGCGCAGCAATGCATGAAGAACTTTCTCTGTCATTCGCATCCATTTTACCCAATGATTTACCGAGTGGCTACTTTGAACAGGGACCTAGAGGGAAGGCCAGCTCCATGGGATTGCATGTTAAAGATCGGCGACATGCATCCCCAAAATCATTAAGGAAAAACCTTATTGAAGAAAACCAGGGCCAAGCGGCGAAGAGTGACAATAATCAAAGGTCGTGAACCCTGAAATCACTGAAAGACCCCAACATGCAAGGCCAGCCAGAAAGGTGAGGGGAATCAGAGATGCGAAGCTGAAGGAGTCGAAGGCTCTATGGGAGAAAGGAAGGAAGAAAACGAAGTAGAGAAGGGAAGGCAAATTCAACATGGAAGAGCTCGAACAGGACGCGAGGAAGAACTCTAACATAAGCGAGAGAAAAAGCTCGAACATAACGCGAGAGCAATTAACACGTCGTGTTGACTTGAAATTGCAAAATTATAAGAGAATTTCACAATCAAGTCTAAACTTATTGTACCAATTTAAATTCAATCCTAAACTTTTAAATTAAACTAATATAATCTTATATCTTTGAAGGAAAATGTCATTAAGTCCATTCTCGCCGAGCCTCCCAGATTTATTTGATATGGTAGTTCAGTCATCACCAGCCATCCCACATGTCACAATAGGCAATTTTTTGTGAGTGAAACGACTCTATTTTTCTTCTGGTTTCTTCTTCTTCTATCCTTTTCTGTTCACGAAATACTCATCATCCTTGGGCTTGCCATTAATCGACCAAAGCTCCTTCGGCGCCAGTTCATCAGTACCCACTACCGTTTAACCTCCAGCGAAGTTCGTCAACCTTTTCTCGTTCGTCGTGAACACAACCATGAGGTGGCCGTTGCTTGCTCTCAGATTTGAGATTCGAGGTGTATGCAAGTGCGTTTGAGGAGTGAGATAGAGAGGAGGGAGCAAAGGAATGAAGCCAGAAGCGATAGAGACTAGCCACGCACTCTCGAATCTAGATCTAAGATAGTTTGGCAAGAGATAGAGAGGGTGGTCACCGTCACATGGGACGGCGGCTTGTTGCTCAACGGCAGTCTCCATAGCTGGTATCGCGAGTTGTGGTTCATGCCGTGGCATGAGATGGTTCAAGAGTTCTGGTTTCGGCAGCATAAGATGGTTTGGCGACTTGTGGTTCGGCAGTGGACATCAATTTGACAATTCAGCTTCATGATCGAAAGAGGTTGCAAATAGACGAAGCTGCTGGACCGATAACAATCGCCACAGGAGGTCTGAACGGCATTGGGCAGTAGTAGACAAGCACTAGAGGAGCTTCGGCCAAGCGATTGCAGGCTTGAGGACGAGGAACAGTACAAGGACAAAATAGAAGAATAATAGCGTTCTTTCATCCCCTTCCAGTGGCTGGCTGGGACATACAAGATGATAAATCTGGCAAGACTTGGCCAAGAAGATTTGATTGTATTTTTTCTCAAAGGCTTAGGACTCTCTTTTTTATTTTTTTTCGTTCTGGGACTACCTTAATTCAATTGAATGGTTTGGGCATGAATTCAAATCCTCCGATTGATTAAGCAAGTCTCTCATTCACCCTTTTCCGCTGTTGGACATTATATTGGAAATTTCCTATAATATGGGCTTACATTAATTAATTGATTTCCTATTTTAAATAATCGGGTTAATGGATATTCCAATATTTGTTGAACCCTACAGTGATCCGATCAAATTGGGTATTAGCATCTATTAATAACGGGCCTAATTGAGCAGCAAAGTGTAGACAATTGTGTTTGACTGAAGCCCGTAATGCGAAGGGCCCAATTGACACGCTATTGATTAGGGTTTGCTAGGTCCTCTCTCTAGCCTATAAAAGGATAGATTATACCTATCAGTGGCTTGACTCCCATTGAAAGCTGCTATACTAAAATAGGTCATAGAGAGGAAGATCTGGCATTCCGATAGATCCCTGATTATCAGCGTGATATACTTTTCTTCACTTGAAGCGATAACTCAAACAGGTACGCTTTAATTTATTGTGTTTATTGACATTGGTGTTTTACAATCATATATGGATCCGTTTTTTCTTGATTGATTAGTTGTTTATGTAAATAATATTCTACATGTGGCATCAGAGCTAATCATATATGATTGTATAACCCAAATTTTTATTTTTTATGGACAAATTCGAAGCTTACTATTTTGAGCTGAATATTGTCGTTATCCTTCCGTATGGATTTTTTGCTCGATCGATCCCAAAATCATAGGGCTTTTGTTCTACATGTCGAGATCTTTCCAATCATATATAATTTATATAGTTTCATTGAGAATTGAGTGAGAATATTAAATTTGAAATTCTAGGGTTTATACATAGAAAAGGTCCTAGAATTTTAGGTTACATTCTAGTGTTATTTTTCTATTCAATTCAACGGTAGCTACGTTTGTTTTGGAGATTACTATAGCTGATTGTTTTTTATGGGAAAATTCTCTTACAGTGCTTGTTTGCTCCCGAGTTATATTGGCACCTTCCATTTTGTTATTTGCTCGTGTTCATGTTAGGTGTTATGGGGCTTGCCTGTCAAAATCAATTTTTTGGGTGACGTGGATTTCGAAATATTGTCATCAACATCCGAAATATTCGCTGCATGTTGGGTAGCCAGAGTAAATATTGCAAAAATTGCTTCACGCATGGGGGATTTTCTTGTTCTTGCGTTCCTTTATGCTTGATCTTGTTTGATGGTTCCCTGTTCTGATTCTGTCACATTGCTGACATCATGGGTTCTTTTATTTTTGTCATGTGATGGCTTGGCCCTTCTGTTCGACTTGTGAGTGATTTTCTGTCCCTTCTTGGCGTGGTTTGCTTGTGGGTTCAGGGAGCTATGGCCGTGCGTTCTTGTTCCTTGATGGACAAATTGCGTCTTTTTTTTTTTCTTTTCTTTTTTCACGTTTGATGATTCTACTGCGGGTTCGCTGGTGGGTGGATGATCAAAAGAGTGTTTTCTCTTGGGATTTGGGTACGTGGTTATGTGGCTTTGAATTGGCACTGCGGTGTGGGCTAAGTTTTTTCCGTTGAGCAGTTTTTAGATTTTCAGGTATGGATGTTTTCGCATGATTAAGAGGTGCACTGATTTTGACTTGGTGGGTACTGAATTTTCTAGGATATTTGTGTTGCCATTTCGTGTTGTCTATGGGAAGTTAGAGAATGATCTTGAATTGCAGCTTTTGCTAAAGGAAATATCACAAGTGAGAGATAAAGATTGTCCTCGTGATTACTGATAGCTACGAAATTTTTGGCTCCCTTTAATTCTAGTAACCTTTCATATCCATTCTTGATTTGCCATGAGTCCGAGATATTAAAATAAAATAATAATAATAATAATAATAATAATTAAAAAAATTGTGGCAAAAATTGTTTCTTGAAAAAGTGCAATATGATCCTTAGAAACACATGTCATAAAGTGCTTCATATTGTTTGATGAATTTTTGGGCATTGATTAAATGGACCATTATTTACAAATTGTTAAAGTTTGTAAATTGTTAAAGTTCCTTATTGATAAAAATTAGTATATACAATTACTCGCCCAAAGGGAGTTATTTTGTATATTAATTTGGAAAATAACATGAAGTTTAATTTTCATATTTAAAAGATGGGGATGTATAATTGAAGAATATTTATCTGCCCAAAGGGGATAAATGTTTTGAAAATTATATGTAATTCCCCTCTATATTGATATATTATAGATGAATGATGGGGATGTGTGACTCAAAAGGTTTATCTGCCTAAAGGGGATAAATTTTTTTTAGAGTTATGTGTAATTCCCCTCTATGTTGAGATAATGGAGATGTATAATTTAAAGGATTTGTCTACCCAAAGGGGATTGATCCTTGAAGATTATATAATTCTCCTTTGTTGTCTCTATATATTGATATCATGGAGATGTATAATTTAAATGATTTATCTGCCCAAAGGGGATGAATCTTTGACAATTATATGTAATTCTCCTTGTTGTTAGTTTATAAATTTCATGCTGTGGAAAATAATGGCGCATTATACACTCTGCTCAAAGGGAAGTTTATAATGTACTAATTATTTTTGTTGAAATACTCATTGCCTATAATTGATCTTATTATATCATGTGTGACAAACAGTTACCTTTGTTGTAAACAACAATAATGCCATGGTTAAAATATTAACTGAATAAAATATTATATTGTTAAAGACTTGGTCAAAAAGGGAGATATTGTGATTAAAAATATCAGAACTGAGTCCATATTAGCTGATCCTCTAACAAAAGGCTTATGACCCATTTTGTTAAAAGAACATGTAAAGAATATGGGTGTCTTAGATTCTTTTGATTTCTTTTGTTAGTGGGAGTTATATAATTTGTGTTTATGGATATTATAGTTATGTGCAAACTGATAATGCTTTTATGATGTCTATGAAAGCATTTATTTTCAATAATTATTATTATTTATTCTATTGTTATCATTTCTCCTATTGACCAAGAAATGAAAATATAAAACAGTATCTTTAAACAAATTTTAGTTTAAAGATGACTAGATGTCACTGATTATGAGATCTCATGTTGGATTATGACATAGTTGTGCAATTTCATGTTGTTTAGAAATTGCGTTGATGCAATTTCATGTCGTTGAGAAATTGCATTGAGGACCGATAAAAAATAGTGAATATTTTGATCACATGTTGGCACTATTTCTTACTACACTACTAGGCCCATGATCCATGAAAATAGAATACTTATTATATGTGATTATGGAAGATCATGTGTTGTGGTATTTTCTTAACACATTGATTTCCATAGTCCTATACTGAGATTATATAAGATTGGATTGGTTTTGAGATAGCATTATTGGAATATTATTTTTTAAAGTTGTGGCCACATAAAACAAAATTTTCAGTTATTAACCCGATAGTGTCGTTTTCAATATAAAATCTTTTTCAAAATAAAATAAGTTAATTAATGTAGCCCAAGTGGGAGAATGTTGGAAATTTCCTATAATATGGGCTTACATTAATTAATTGATTTCCTATTTTAAATAATCGGGTTAATGGATATTCCATTATTTGTTGAACCCTACAGTGATCTGATCAAATTGGGTATTAGCATCCATTGATAACGGGCCTAGTTAAGTAGCAAAGTGTAGGCAATTGGGTTTAACTGAAGCTCGTAATGGAAAGGGCCCAGTTAACACGCTATTGATCAGGATTTGCTAGGTCTCCTCTCTAGCCTATAAAAGGATACGTTATACCTATCAGTGGCTTGACTCCCATTGAAAGCCGCTATACTGAAATAGGTCATAGAGAGGAAGATATGGCATTCCAATAGATCCCTGATTATCAGCGTGATCTACTTTTCTTCACTTGAAGCAATGACTCAAATATGTACGCTTTAATTCCACTGTGTTTATTGACATCGGTGTTTTATAATCATATATGGATCCGTTTGTTCTTGATGATTAGTTGTTTATGTAAATAATATTCTACACATTATTGAAGTCACTAGTTTAAAACATTGAAGATGCGTAATGTGAAGAGTTTTCTTTTATTTAGATGTGAAAAAATACTTCTTTTTCTTCCCAATGCATGCATTTTTGTAAAATGCTAATTAGTTTATAGAACTTGTTGTTTGGCCAATTAATTCGAAGAACTTGTTTAAAATGCCTCCCCTTTTTTATAACATATCCTACCACAAATTCGTGTATCTACAATTACTTTGGGACTTCAAGATTTTAAGACCATTCTGCGCAATTCCCTAAGAAGAGGATAATTAACCTCGGCAAAATTAATTCCCATGAATATCATTGCTCATTGCTAACTGATGGTTCTTCCTTTCCTTTTTATTTAATATATGGGATGTTAATCTCCTCTTCATATTTAGTGCAATGTATATAATATCGAAAAATCATTGAATTATTACCATCGGATGCAGCGATCATAAGGTAGTAGTAGGAACATGTGAATTTCAAGTACTATAACTAGAGAGTGCACCATAACAAGAAATTATTTGTTGTACCACTCAATGAGAGGAAATTCCCATAGATATATATATATATATATATATATTTATTTATTTATTTATTTATTTATTTTGTCAGGAATACGTAAATTATATTGCAAGAGCAAAACAAAAACAACTAGCAGATATCGCATCAATGTACACTAGTTCTAACAGGTGAGGAGGGGGAAAGAAAGCCCAAGAACGCCTATCAGAATTTACCCCATGGGCCTTGGCAGCCCGGTTAGCGGTGACATTCTCCTCTCTACAACATAAAGCAAGAGAAATATTAGGGGAAAATGAAAAGAGGAAAACAGCTTCGGAGAAGAGGCTTCACTCTGCCCATGGCGGCTGACACTGACCCTTCAGTACCTCAATAAGAGTCTGGCAATCCGATTCGAGAATAAGCGCAGCAAGAGAGAGGCCTTGATTGAGCAAATGCTAGAGAGCAAGCGAGCAAGCCTAGATCTCCGCCTGCAAAGCCAAGGACACAGCAAAGCTCTTTGAGAAGCCACCAATAAGATGCCCCTGAGAATCACGACACACACGCCATAGCCCCTTCCCTGCTTCCCGGTTGATAAGATCCGTCAATATTAACCTTTAAAACCCCTGGATTTGGGGGTCGCCATAAAGATCCTCTAATCTGAAGCTCAGAATCCTTATAGGTGGCAGAGCGAGCAACAGTAGTAGCCACATGAGATTGAAGCAAAGCTTCAACAGCCACGTGATACAAATCAAGAGTCTTTCGTCCAAAAATAAAGGCATTACGAGCCTTTCAGATGTGCCAAAGGATAGATGCGACTACTTTGAGACCAGGTAAGCGTTTCTGTTCACGAGCTTGCTCGATTATCCAGTCTGAGATATGGTGTATTTGCTGAGTGTGAATGGGGAGATTAATCTAGGGGTGACTCCAGACACGCGAAGTCCAAGGACAGACTAGGAACAAATGTTCCAATGTTTCAGGGGTGTCTTGATCGCAAATAGGACAGGAGGGGTTATCAATGATATGTCTAAAATGCAAGTTAGCTCTGGTGGCTAAACTATTGTGGCATAAAAGCCAGAAGAAATGTCGTACCTTAGGAACAGTGGGCATTTTCCACAATTTTTGCCAGAGCCATTTTGGGTATTGATGTGAGGTTATGGGTGCTCTGTTGATCTGGATTTCTGCTACTTGTGTGATATTGTGATATGCTGATTTCACTGTATAATCGTCATGAGTTGTAGCAGTCCATATAAGTGTATCCTTGGTAAATCTAGGTCGTACTAGGATTGAGGCAATCTGTTGAATCACCTGAGGTTTGAAAAATCTGTGGAGCAAAGGGTACTTCTAGGTGCTGGTGGTGCGATAGATTAGATCAACCACTAAAGTGGGCTCTTCTCATTGAGGAGGTCCAGTTAAGCTGCCAATAGGTCACCATCTATCTGCCCGATTCTAATGGAAGTCCCATCTCCTACCGACCAGCAAACATATGGTAAAATAGCATCCCATCCACTTAGGAGACTCTTCCAGCCCCATGACAGGCGAGAGCCTTTTTCTGTCTTATCAAAACTTGAAGTTGGAACATATAAACCCTTAAAAACTTTACCCCACAAAGTAAAAGGCTCATGAAATAGGCGCCATGCTTGTTTACCAAGCATGGCTAAGTTAAAATTGATGAGATCTCGAAACACTAAACCACCAGCTTGCTTACTCTATTTCAATACAACCCAGTTTCGCCAATGGATACCCGTTCAGTGTTAGTCAGTCTACCACCAAAATCTTGTGATTCTCAGTTCAATAGTAGTATGGAGAGAAATAGGTAAACGAAATATAGACATGGCGTACTGTGGTATGGATTGTACCACAACCTTTAACATAACCTCTTTCCCCACCTTTGAGAAAAGATTTTCCTTCCAACCTTCCAATCTAGAATTCACTCGAGCTAGTATCCATGAGAACATGTCTCTTTTTGACCTGCCCTAGTCAGATGGTATACCAAGATGTTTTCCACAATGTTGCAGTATAGGTACCCGAATAGCACTAGCCATGTTTTCCTGTAAAGATAAAGGGCAAGATTTACTAAAAAGGATATCAGATTTGTTGCGATTTACCTCTTGACATGTTGCAAAAAAAGCAATACCGATTCAATAGATTCAATAAGTGTTGACATTCCCGAACTGATCCATCTACAAAGAAGATAGCATCGTCTGCAAAGAGAAGGTGTGTAAGAGTGGGACATTGTTTATGGAGTTTGATGCCTATTAGTGAATCCATATCGAGTGCCCATGAATAAGATAAGATAACAGATTGGAAAGGAGGATAAAAAGATAAGGGGATAGAGGATCTCCTTGGCGAAGGCCCTAGTAGGTTTGAAAGGCTGTAGTTGCTCTCCATTCATGCTGATACAGAAAGAGATAGTGGTGATACACGAAATGACCAGATTAGTCTAGCTTGGATGAAAGCCTAACTTAAATAGATAAGCATGTAAAAAATCCCATTCAACTCTATCGTAGGCCTTGCGCATATCCATCTTGATAACGACGTGAAATTTGCGCGTCCTCCTTTTAGATCTTAGTTGATGTAATACCTCCTGAACTAATAAGATGTTATCCTGAATCTGACGTCCACTCACAAAAGCAGATTGTTTCTCAGAAATTAGAGTAGGTAACAGAGGTTTAAGTCTATTAGCTAACACCTTTGATATGATCTTGTAACCGTAGTTGCATAAACTAATAGGGCGAAACTGATCAAGACTATTAGGGTGATGAAGTTTTTTAATTCCCTTTGCAAAGCTAGGACTGTAGATCTATCAGAAGCAGTCGTAGTCTGGTTAGTGAGTTGTTGAAGCTACTACTGAAGTTGAGCTATGCGAGTATGATTATTTTTGAACTTGGTATGACTCCATCTAACCAAAGCAGCAGCAACATGTTGTACTTTAGCTGAGAAACTTGAATGCTCCATAAAAACCGAATGCCAGGAAGAAGCGATGATCTGGTGGCATTCACTGTCCTCATTCCAGAAGGCTTCAAATCTAAAAAACCTCTGACTTTTCTTTCTAGAAGCGATAGTAGTCAATTACGCATTTCAAATAATTATTTGGATGGAACGTTTTTCTTTTTTCCTTTGATCAAAGGAAATTGTCATTTATTACCAAAATAACATATGAACTGTTACAAAGGAAATTCCATAAATCACCACGACAAAGCTAGCCTCTAGAGCTTTAAAACAAACAAAGGACTAGAAATTAAAGTATATCATCAGAGCATGGTCAATAGAGGTAAGCATATGCTTATCCTTTAAGAGCGGATCTGTAACTACATCTAAGTAAAAAGATTGGCGGCACTAAATCATACATTATCATCAATGATGAACACATGCTAGGAGGATCACTTATGTAGCTATGGATTTGTGTTTTAGTAATGGGTGCCTTAGTTCAATGTCTTTAACACTAACAAAAATATGTTAAACAAGTCCAGATCTGACATTTGTGGCAGCAAACCTTTAGCAAATGCAGCACACCAAAACTTTTAGCAAAAACATGTTGAACAAGCATAGGATTTGACACTAGAGCTTTTGTGAATGCTATTGAAATTGGAGACGGAATACTTATTTATAACTCAATAAGCAAATCTAAGATTGGGAGAGTAGAGTAAGAAATAGGAGAAATAATGCAGTAGTATCAAAGGAATATTTTTCGACAACGTTTGTGGAACTCGGGATAGATAATTAGCCAATAGTCAAGAAGGGAATCAAACATCAAAGAGGGCATAATTTCAAGCTCCTTTTATTTTGTGAAAAAAAAATTGGAACAAAAAAAGTATTCTAATAAAAATGATCACTTATACCATATTGCTTACAAAAATGAATTGACAAAAAAGACTTTCTCGTTCATAAAGATATCTAGATATATATTATTGTCCTTAGTTAAAACATTTTTCATTAGCTGATTATTTTAAGGGGAAAATTATCCAAAAAGTCCTAAACCTATTGCACTTTTACCAATTCAATCATTAATCTTTTAATTTTGTCAATTAAGTCCTAAGCCTTTTCATTTATTGCCAATTCAATCCATTCAACCAATTTTGATCATAAATTACTAATGTGGATAGTTGACTCTAACATGGCACTTTTTTAATAATATTTTAATTTTTAATTTTTTCGTCTTTTTATTTAATTTTTTGGCTTTTTTGGGGGTTTCTCTGGCTGGCAAGGGTTGCTGGCCAACCCTCGCTCCAACCCTCGCTAGCGCTCACCCATGGCCAATGAGAGGTTGCCCACTAGATCCGAAACACCAAAAAGAAAAAGAAAAGAAAGTAAAGAATATATATTATTAAAATATTATTTAAAAAAGTGCCACGTCAACGCCGACTGTCCATATCAATAATTTCCGATCAAAATTGATCGGATGGATTAAATTAGCAAGAAGTGAAAAGATTTAGAATCGAATTGGTAAAATTGAAAAGTTTAAAATTGAATTGATAAAAATACAATAAGTTCAAAATTTTTTGAATAATTTTTTCTGTTATAAACGATCAATTTTACAAAAATGCTAATAGATAGAACCTTAATTTCATATTGATGGAACCCAATTTAGTGAGTGGTGTGTTTTTTATGGGACCGATGAATCTTGTTGCATCAGCTTATGAGTTACCATCTCGGTAACGGAATTATTTTTGCTAGAATATTTGTATATACCGAGGAAATTGTTCTCACGACTAGCAATGGCTCCCGACCGTGCCGAGGCCAATGGGCTGTTCTAGGCCCCGTGTTACGCTCGAGCACGTTTTGCCCAGGTAAGGTTTTTTATTAAATAATTAAAAAAGAAATTTTCAATAAAATAAAGTATTCCCACTTCATGGTTGTTTATAGGGAGTTCCAAGTAGCGATAATTGAACAAGAATGAAATACGCAAGCATAGTATATAAGACTCCGATTTAAACGAATTCATCTCATTAAAAAAAAAAAAACCGAATAATACCATACAAATTGCAGCTGTCAAAATACATATACATAAGAATCAAACTTTAAAAAAATTACAACCTAATAATTAAAAACACAATACTAAACAGATTGATAAAAACACATTTTTTTCCGGTAGCGGGCCTCTTCTTGGGCTTGACCATTTCGACGACATACTTGTCTTGTTATCTTTTCGAGTGACTCATCTGACCACTAAATTTCAAAGATAATTTCACAGCACATACCAGGTAAACAACCTTCTTCTTGCCATTGAGGAGGTCCATAATGTTGACTGTCTTCCAAACATTTGACCCTTGTCCAAGAAAGTTCTTTCAGAGTTGGCAAGCCATCTGGAAAATGGGTTCGGCACCGCCAATAACTCAAGTCAATTGTGAATTCCAAGCTTGTAAATATCAGATCGCCATTTTTATTTTTTTTTTTAAGTAAGGAGAAGTGCATGATCGTGAAAATAAGAGGAGGGGGTTTGAATTTTGTAGAAATTGAATTTTTTTCATTAATTTATGATGAATGTGATCGTTCGGCCACATGTATTTATTCTTAATGTGGCCGAACATCACAGTATTAGAGATAATGGGTGGGCCGGCCCATTAGGACCAAGGGCCTGATCCAGCCCATCCCAGCCCAGCCCAGGCCACCCAGGTTAGAGCCTGCGGTAACAGCCCCTTCTCCCAGCTCAAGACAATGGTAACCTACGAATAGGAGACAGTGACTCTTTTCGGAATCGGTGTGTACTCTAGAGCCTGGCCCAACCCTACAATCAGGGTATTTTAGGGTTGGGCCATAGTCTTCATCAGGTAGGGATTTTTAGATGTTGGTATTGTTGGGTTGGGGCCGGGTCGGGCTTTGACACCCCCATGCCTGATCTCTCTCTCTGTGTGCATGTCACATATGCACAACATGGATGAAACTAATCGGCACCGGCCCGACTCAATCTGACCCGTTCTCTTGGGTTGTATGATATTCAGGTCGGGTAGGGTCAGGTCAAGCATATCATGTAGTGTTTTGGGTCGGGTTTTCATAAGCAATTTGAATCATGGACACCCCTATACTCCCCCCTCTCTTTCCTCTTTCATTTTGGTCCTCCTATCTTTTCCTTCTTCCGCTCTTTCCTCCAACACGCCTGCCGTTAAAAACTTCCAGATGTGAACGTTGCTCCTATGGGATTCCAAATCTATTGCTTCCACATGCCTCATGATCGGTTCCTGTCTTTTAGTTTTAGTATGCTGTCAATTAGCAAATGAACTAACACAAACGGCAATAACGTTCTCGGCAACCCAAGAATGTGCCATCGTCCGGTAGACCGACTTGTCTATCTCGCTATTTCTGGACCAATATTGTACATGGTCATACTTTCACGAGCTAGAAACTGCATCTACGGGTAGTTCTTCATCTGGTTAAGGTAAACTGCAGATTTCTTGCCGTAGTTCGCACTCTAGTTTTTGTTGCCAGAACAAAGCACATGTAGATTGACCGTCATTTCATCGACAAAAGAAACTGTCGTGAGGAGTCATACGGACTTCTTATGCACCCTCAAACCATCAAGGACATGATCACCAAGGGACCGCCGTGCTTGATTTTCCCCGTCTCTACAGCAAGTCGAGTGTCCGGGATATCTACACTTCAACTTGAGGGGGGCATTGGTTTTCATCAAATGAGTAACTATCTGGTGATCTACTTCCATAGTTTTTCTGTAATTCACCACTTGATTTTCTGCTTGATGAAGAAGCAAAGCTAAATCCACCATATCATGGAAAGTCATCTCAATTATCCCAACTTTACAGCTGTCCATTATGGGTTTATCTCTGAGTAAACATTTGCGCATATGCCATGGAAGAGAACAAAGCAGAAAGCAAAACTCAATCCTCGATCCTTCCAACTTTTCACCTTCAAGTACTTTTGAAATGGCGAATAAAGTGGAAGTCCAGTCAAATGAAAGCAACAAGATCAATCCTGGGCTGTGATGTTGTGCACGGAGAGAGAGAGAGAGAGAGAGAGAGAGAGAGAGAGATTGATGTTAAAACCGAGCAAGTGGAACATGACCATTCTAAAGATGCTTAACAGAGGTAAGTCCCAAAACCTTTAGACAGGCACATAGGAAATCAAACTTAATACACTACCAAAATTAAATGTCATACTGCTATTCTTGCTCAATTATTATCACCCAAACCCCACACACATTCAATCTCTTATCGCCTCGAGATCAGCAGATCGGACCGGCCGCGAGAATCTCCTCCGTCATCTTGCTGTCCTCACCAATCTTGTAGTCAGTGAATGTCACAAAGTTGTTCTTGAACAGTTCAGCCAGCTTCAACAGGGTGTTGTTGTAGGCCTTCTTGTCCGACCAGGTGTTCACAGGATCGAGGATCTCCGAGGGCACACCCTCAACCTCGGTCGGGATCTCCAGCCCGAAGACCTCAGTCTTCTTGTAACTAGCTTCCAAGAGGCTGCCCGAATGTATGGCGTCAATGATCTTTCTAGTGTATGGCAACTTGATCCGATTGCCAGAGCCATAGCTGTACAATAGATGCGAAAGGTTTCAGTGTCAAAAAAGCGGCAACAAGATTGACTCCAGGGCGCGGCTCAAACATATCATACCTCCCCCCTGACCATCCGGTGTTGACAAGCCACCCAGTTGCACCATGCTTCTGCATCTTCTCAGCCAGCATAGCAGCATACTTGGTAGGATGCAACATTATGAATGCAGCACCAAAGCAAGCTGAGAACGTTGCGCGCGGCTCCTTGACACCCTCCTCTGTTCCGGCAACCTGTTGAACAGATCAACAGTTAGCACGTAATCAGATGCCATCTTCTGCAGATTAAGCATTTGGAACAACAAAGGAACTAAAATTCAACAGTTGGACACATACCAGAGCAGTATAGCCGCTTATGAAATGGTACATAGTCTGTGCCAGGCTCAGCTTACTCACGGGAGGGAGCACTCCAAACGCATCACATGCCAAAAGAATGACATTCTTCGGGTGTGGGCCAACGCACGGGATTTTCGCATTTGGTATGTACTCAATGGGATAGGCCGCCCGTGTGTTCTCTGAAACAAAGGAACAGATCAGATGTTGCGAATATTGTGCTTGTAATAAGTAACTGTCATCACTCATCATATTGTTGCGAGCCGAAGTTGGTAATTCAGTTTTGACCATCAAAGTCTTCTGATCAATAAATTAAGGCTTCTTGGATTTTTTCAGTGAAGATATCTGTAATTATTCAAAAAGTAATAATCTTGATTTTTCTGCTTCAAATCATATTCTATTCAGCTACTGAAAATCTCCAATTATCATATTTATCGCCTAAACACCATGCCGATTAGATCAAAACCGTACATCATTGGGTTGTGCTGACCCAGTTAGCTCAACGAATGAAAGGGTTGACTTCAATTTTCTTTCAGGAATATACTAACCAAGTCATAGCTAACATAAACTTTGACATTTGAGCATATTAAAAATCAGAGTATCCAGCATGACAAAATCAAGAAATAGGCAGTTGTTTATCTTATTTAAAACAATTTAAAGAAGTCATTTAAAAACAACTCCAAAATAATAGAAATTATCAATGATAAAGATGTTTACCTGTAACTGACTTGTCAGAGTAATCCACTTCCCTGGTGTGCTCTTCAAACACCACGTTTTCCAACACTGTCATCCACAAACATCTTGAGTCATTTTCATGACTTGAGGGCATACGTAAACCAAAATCCAATTTCGTTCAACTCAAGTATACAAATTCAAAAGGGCGTGTTCAGAAATTACCAGTTCCAAACTTGATGGCATTCCAGATATCAGGCTCCTTCTCCCTCGACAAATCAATACATTTGGCATAGCAACCCCCTTCAATATTGGACACACCGTTCTCACTCCAGCAGTGCTCGTCATCACCAATCAAGTACCTATTGTGATCAGTAGACAGGGTAGTCTTGCCAGTACCTAAATTGAAAAGAAGTTCATCAGCAACGATCAAGGCACTGCAATCTCTAAGTTGTGCAGAGGATAAGGACTTTCCACAGAGAGAGAGAGAGAGAGAGAGAGAGAGAGAGAAGAGGGCACATATCATATGTCACAACCGACTCGGCGCCATTTCCGATCTCCGATGGATACTATACCTGACAATCCAAAGAAGAGGGCAACATCTCCGTCCTTCCCCATATTGCATCCAGAATGTAGGGAGAGGATTTGACGCTTAGGCATGAGATAGTGCATTACACTGAACAGACCCTTCTTCATCTCCCCGGCGTATTGAGTGCCGAGGATGACCATTTCCCTCCTAGCAAGGTTAAGATCTATGCTAGTAGAGGATGTCATGTAATGGGTGTAACGATTACATGGGAACTGGCCAGCATTGTATATAGTGAAGTCCGGAGTACCGAAATTCTCCAGCTCTTCAGGAGTGGGTCGGATGCACCTGCCAACCCACCCAGTTATCGAATTGTGTACACTAGGACTAATTCTTCCTCCGCCGTGGGCTAATGAGTCGGAATCATATAACACTATGCACACATACAGGATTCAATATTTTTAACATGACGGCAACGTTCAGGAGACTTATCTGGCGAGGCTTAACCTTTCGTGGACCGGAGACTATAGAAACAATTACTGCAGAAGATTTGTTAAAATAGTTCTTTTGTTTCACTTACATGTTGTGCATGAACAAGGAATGGTAAGCTCTTGCAGACACAATCCTCACTTTGATTCGGTTCGCCGGCTCCCAGTTCAAGAATTGGTCATTAACAAAGACCTGCAAATTCATGAGTTAGACTCTGTCATATTAACTTATTATCAATATAGGCATCGAATTTGAGAGTTAAGACTGTCATAGGACAAGTAAAAGATCCCATGTGAAAAATGTGTGTGTGTGTGTGTGTGACCACTTCATCAAGTATGCCTAAAATTGTCCATTGCAGGCCAAATTCTTACATCGTATGAGGCATCAACAAACATAAACATTGAGATTCATATTATCCCTCGAGGGAATCTCCAGTGGAACCCATGTTCATTTTTGGTACAACTCCTACACAAACTGTTGCGTGACACAAATAACTATCAATTGAAGACTTCCAAGTGTTCATGTGCCACGACGTCCTTATGCAGAAATTACGACAAAATAAACTTTTGAGTACAACGTGTTACAACCAGGGTGAGTCCGTGAAGATCATAAATTCGTCCTAGATTTTGCTAGGCTGATCGATGATGCATTTAACAAAACAAGAAAAAAGACACGGCCACTAATATATGATGCAGTTGAGGCTGTACAAACCCAAGAAATTGCCCAGAAATTCCCCCGCTTCTAGTGCCAATAAAGTTATTCACAAGAGGACGAAATTGCTTATCCCACCAAATGATCTTGAGAGCCCATACACCAACTTCAACATAAGGACAAGAAAGATACCATCCCTCCCATCATTTTCATCCCAAAGTGAGCTGTGGTTTCTCCTTTTAGAAAAATATATTGTTTATTACAAGAATAGTAAAATGATTCTGCTTTCAATCATAGAAATGCCCAACTACAGCATCAGAGGGAATGGATACTACAGACAAACACCCCAGGAAAGATGAGAACAAACCTTGTCCAAAGAATTCAAGTAATCCACTGCTCTCTCTCTGTTAACCAAGAAAGTCTGCTCGTCCATCTCAATGTTAGGTGAGCCCCTGTAGATAAAAAGATTCAACCACGAGTTGAATGGGGATTAAATTAGATATCACAAGCCTTTTGAACTTAATTAATGGACAAAATCAGCAATGATCTGCTTTTTGTCTTTATACTCGTGACGAAAGTTCGCACTTACTTTCCCCACCACAGTTCATCCTCGGTGGTCTCATCCTTCACGACACGCTTATCCCTCGGAGAACGGCCAGTCTTCGCCCCGGACAGGGTCGCCAGAGCCCCGCTCGACGTGATGTACGACCCTTTCTCATACTTAATCGCCTGCTCGTACAGCTCTGCACCACCACATACACGCCCTCGAAATCATCGATCAATTGGACAAAATCGCCCGCAACAATAACCAAAAATTCAATCTTTTCATGTCGAAATTCCTTCTATTGGCTCAACGAACGTCCTCCCACCTAATGAATTTCTCTAATTTCACGAAAACTACAACCATACGAGGAAAGTTCACGGCCGTCCTAACTCGCACCGAAAAAGTCCACCGAGCCCGCGTCGCGATCCGGCGGGCCCCCTGCTCTTTTCCATTAGACATACGAAATCATAACTTCCATGAAACTCCCCGACCCATTTCGACCCACTTCGACCCATTTCAAGACAAGTCAAAAAGAGACGCCCCCAACGCAAATTCCTCGTGAATTACAGCATCTGGAAAGCGACGTCGCTTCCCTCCTCCACCTTCCATTTCCCCCCCCACGAACAAGTTACAAAGTTACGACACGGCCCCGCAGGTTCCCATCACGAGTTGACGTTGAAAAAGCGGAAGCAGATCAGACGTACCGGCGGGGGAGAGGTTGTAGAGGACGTGGGTGAACTTGAGGGCGCTGTCGCTGGCGGCGATGGCCGGCGTGAAGTAGTGGCTGGTGTCCTGCGAGACCTTCGGGGTCTCGCTTTTCCGGGCCGGGTCGCCCCTCACCACCCTGGGCCCCGTCTCCCTCGTCAGCGACGCCAACGACGCACTGTAATTCCAAATTCACATAAAAAACCCAACAAAAAGAAATATTAGGAAAAATCGAATTTAAAAGATAATCATAATAATAACACGCGACTAAGATCCACTGAACACGCCTTAGGGATTTTTCTTTTCTTTTCTTTTTTGTTAAAAAATAGAGTTTGTAATTTCGGCTGGTCTCTTTTCTTTTAAAATCGTAAATTTTTATTATGCATCGCGAAAATGTTTTTATTTTCCTCCCCGGAAAAATGTGCCCTACCATCGGATTCTGAGGGACCGGTCGCGGCGCAGCTAAAAGCTGCTGCTATCCATCCCTAAAGCGGCACGCGCTTCGACACAGGGGGCGGGACCCACGCGTTTAAGGAAACGAACAAAGGGGAAATTCCCTATATTCGGTAAATTATAATTCAATTTTCTTCGGAAGGTGCCCCTAACACTTGATAAATAAATAAAGAAATAAATTGCTCCTTGAAAACTTCATTTTAATATACTAAAATTTACCGACCAAAAAAAAAACTAAAATTTGAAAAAAATTTCCTTATTTTGCTAAGGTGACATTTATATCCGAAGTTAATGCATTTTAATTTTAACCGATAGTTCCTGCAAATCCCCGAAATTATGTGGGGGCCCACTTTCCCCTCTCCTGCAATTACAAAGGATTTTCTGCATATATATATATATATATATATATATATATATATATGTATATGTATATGTATGAACGTCATCTTCTCCAAGCTTCTTCGTACGTTACAATACCTGATGGACTGGAGCTGCTGCTTCTGCCGCGCCTCCTCGGAGACGGGGGAGAAGGAGCCGTGGACCCCCGTGTTCGGGGTGGTCGGCGCCGACCTCTTCTTCTGCAACGAGTGCAGCTCGTCGATGGTCTGCGCCTTCACCGGCGTCGCGCTGTCGTCGTGGCAGATCGCGCTCTGCCCCTTGCCCGCGCCGCCGGCGCCGCCCTTCGCCGTCGTCTGGATCTTCGTCAGCCCGTTCCTCGCCGTCCCGGCGCCGGGTGCGGGGGGGGCGGTGTTGCTGAAACTGAAGTCGCCGTTCCCGCTGGCCGCCATTTTCGGTCTATCTGTCCAAATAACAAGCAAAGCACAAGCAACGATCACGATGTGGATCGACGACTGAGGGTAAATCCCCCGAGCAGAGCGCAATTTATGACAGAGGACAAGACGAGGATCGTTTCTGTCGCGGAACGGAAGGGGCCGATCGCGATAAGGACGAACGGGTTCCGCTCCACGTAACGGCGCGGCTCGTGTGCAGACCCCACCAGCATTTCAGTACCGGACAAAAACCCAGTTCCGACGCATCGGAATTCGGACGGCGAACTGGCTCAACAAAATCAAAAGAAACCCAAAATTCTACGTGCGGGCTTTTGTCAAAAAGTCACGTCGCGGTGTTGCGATAAACCGCGCTCTCGCCGCATTTCTCGCGCCAACCGCACCGCGGTCGTTCGTGGTTTCGACGCGAAACCCAGTTGTCGTCGCTCTAGATGCGTGAGATCGAACTTCCGTGATCAAGAACAAGAACCTCGTCCAACCATTTCAGCCATTATAGAGAGAGAGAGAGAGAGAGAGAGAGAACCAGAGATGGCGAAGCAGAGCTGGAGAAATGGAGGGAGCTAAGCGAAAGAGAACGAGGACTCGATCATGCAAGTGGGGTTGGTGGTGGTGGTGGTGATGACGATCAGAGAATCGGGTTTTGGTGCGGAGGAAGAACGAGCCGAAGGCCGCCTTTTAAAGCCTCTTCCGGGGTGGGGGCCCGATATCTTGACCGTGGTTAGGTAGTTTAACCCGGGGTGGGGCTAACCGCGGTTAGATTCTATCCCCCGCGGTCAAGGCCCCCCACAAATCCCATTTCACGAGAAACGGGGCAACCCGGGCAGGAGCCCGAGTAGCAATCCGGTGGTGCGCGGCCGCACGGCAGCTACGGTGCTTCCGCTCCCTAGATTTTGGTTATAGGAATAACAACATAACATGTAAGGTGATCCGTTAACTTTTAATCCGTTTAATATGATTCATGAATTTTAGTCTAATATATAATGTTGTCTTTCAATTTTTAATTTGTTTAATATGATTACTGAATTTTAGTCAAATATACATCATATATAAATTTTTAATTTATTCAATATGATACATCAAGTCAGTTATTTTTTCTTCTCCAACTTGATAGAATCCTCTTAAAAGTGTAACTCAAATAGTTATAAATGTTGTCATCTTGACATCTCTGAATGTCTCTAGACTCGAACGAGAGATTTGTCATATAGCTTGAGATTAGATTGAACAAATTTTTGAAAATGATAATGCACTTTGAGTTAAAATTCATGAACCAAATTAAATAAATAAAAAGTTAGGGGACTACACAACATATTGGACCAAAATTCATGTACCATACGTGTCACTTTCCCAAGCATATATGTATGCTTTCCAATTCAAATGTTGGAATATAGCAATTCAACATTTATACATATAATCAATATCTCGAGAAATGAAATTATTTCAAACCAATTATCTTCAAAAACTCGCTAACAACACCGAGTATAAAAAATCTACCAATGATTGAATATCTATGTGGTACCTATTAAAATATAATTTTCGAACGATTGAACAATGTGAAATTTATGCCAACTCTGAACTAACATCTTGATATTTTCAAGATGCATCGGTCACAATATTTAAAAAAAAAAATGGTCAATTTCATTAGAGTTTCATAGTATAGAAAGCGCTGACTAATCGTGCGAGTGCACCGAAGTTCCGTGCGCTCACTTTACCGATCACTCTCTATCCAATAGCCATGCATCGACACGCAAGCACAGGAGCGTGGGCCCCACGCATATGCACCGAAATTGCCAAAAAAATGAAATGTTCATCCCAATTAATTAAATAACATTTTCGAAATTCTTTGCTCAGTCCCCGAAAAATTTCCCTTTTCCGAACCCGATTAAAAGCCTGTCGACAACCCGGACTGGCAAAAAGAAATTACTCTTTTTTCCCTTTCTCAGGAAAATTCACATTAATAGAAAAAAATCGTCCACAACTCGAGTAAGTCATTCAATTTCGTTTAATTAAATTTTTTTGGGATTTTTCTAAACTCTCAATGGTAGTATTACGGGCTAAAAATGGTATCCAACTCAGATAAGGGTCAAAAAATGGTATCCGAATCGTGCGCATCTAAATAATTATCTATCTGGCCAAAAAAATAATAACGAAAATTAATATTCTTTTTCAGGGCATGGGAAATTGGGGAAAGTTTATTAATTTCCGCCCGCGTCTGGTCGCCACAAGCAAAATTAACTGCGAGGTGGGACCCGCTACTAAGTAAACTTTCTGGGGGTTCATCAGGACCGTTCGTTAATCGGAGGCCCTCCATCAACGGCCGTTAGGGTTAGATGTTGCGTTGGACCCACGCGTTTAAGGCCCTTCGAATGGGTAAAGGAAGTCCTATCTAGAAATTATAATTCCAACCCCTATAGAATGTGACTTGTACATTTTTGCCCACAATTTCTATGGTAGTCGTTTGATTTGATCCGGCGGGAGGGCTTGATGGGTTTTAATTTGGTTCAATTCAATCTTCAATTCTAGCATCGAGATATTGTTAATTTCAAATTGCGCGACGACCATTGCTAAGCTTTATAACATCTCATATATGTCAGGTTTGAATTTTCGAACGATTTGATATATTTTAAAGATGGACATTGAATGAAATATTTTTCATCAGCTAAAATCAATCCCGCAAATCAAAATCATCCGAAGATTTGCCAAGCATGTGAAATGGAATTTTACATTGTACATGTTAGTCTCAAATTCTTTTTCGAATTTTTTGGGTTTTTTTCTTCTTTTTTTAGAATGTTAATTTTCTTTTTTCTTTTTTAAATCCTTATGCGACATCTATTTGGCACTATAATGGCGTCACTTGCGCAAAAAATTTAAAAAAAAAAATTAATGAAGAAATGCCGGATAGGTTTTCTATTTACAGAAAGCTAACATAATAGTTATATTGGAAAAAAGAGGATCATAAGTTTTAGGATTTTCAGTGGAAAAAAAAAAATGTTCTGGAACTAAGCTAAATCGATAAATTGACACAAATTTTACGGCCACTACTATCATCATCCCAATTTTTTAAATAAATAAGAAAAGAAGATTAGACCCTAAACCTTGAAAATAGTAGAACAATAAGTTGAAATTAAGGTGGCTTTTCTTGGTAGTAGACCAGAAATGCAAACTCCATTTCACACGCACTACAATAAATAATGTGTCATACTCCATTTCATACGCACTATAATAAATAACTTATCCTTCTTTTATTCATGATTTAGAATTATATTGACACCGGTGCAATTAAATAATTTCTCCATTAACGAGACGAACATGAAGCTTATGGCCACCCACCCAAGCATGGCATGGCTTGGCCCTACACAAGTTTGTTAGCAAAAAGGGGCAAAGGTACATTAAAAGTACCAAAAGTTATTTATAGTGTTCATTTTAGTGTCACAAAGTTTTTATCGAATCACTTAATTATCAAATCGGAGAAAAAATGATCACTTAAATATATCTCGTGAAAATTTCGATCAGAAGTATTACATGACATTTATAATTAAAGTATTCGAGTTGACATTTTTAAAGAAATCCAATCCTCGCGAATGTGCAAAATGACGTTGCCTAATAATATGGCTAGGTAGGGCATAAATGATGTCGCTCAATCCAACCGAGCCAAAATGACGTTGCACAGAAGGTAGGTTATAGGGTTTGATTGTCATCAACATTGGCCGAATGTTGCACCACTCTCCCCATCACCATCGCTCGCTTGTTGTGGCTCACCCAACCAAGCACGAGTAGAGACATGGGCAAACATGGCGTCAACCACAAGTGAAGGCTTTCTTCATCATTTTCAAGCCACCGGTGCCACTGCTAACCATCGCCATTTGTCATCTCAGAGCAACCAAGAGCGTCTCTGTTCTGCCATGTTTCTTTTCAATGTCAACTTAAAGAGATTTTATTTGAAATCTATAACGAGAAAAATCCGGAGATTTGAGGAGCTCAAATTGTGAAAGAGATTACGGCTAGCCAAGAGGAGAAATCATTAGAATATTTTCACTTGAAAATATGGCAAGCAAGACAATCGGCAAAAGATTGATCAAGGAGTTTTTTTTTTTTTTTTTTTTTTTTTGGTCAAAGAAATAGCTTTAATTAAGAAACCAACCGCAAAAGAATCACAACAAGGTTCGCAATTAGTACATAATACAACCCATAGTGGGGTTTTGGGGTGGGGTGGGGTGGTCAGTCAGCTAATTAATGGGTAGAAGATTTTTTCGATGGGCTTTCGCAATCCAATGTATGGAAGATCGAGCGGGGAGTTGAAAAGAGAGAAATTAAGGGAAAGAATTGAGAATTTGATGCTCAAGGAATGAGCTGGCCATGAAATTGTGGAGGTGATGAGTGAACTTGAGAAAGGAATCAATAGGATTTGCAGCAATATGGAAAAATTATTCATTCACTCGGCCAAATTTGGGCGTTCACACGTTGAGTGAAGCAAACGGAAATTTGATGACAAATCACGACAAGGGGAGGGCCAACATCCTAGGACTAGGATTTGAGTACATGAACAAAAGGAAATTTTTGCCCCACTAAAGGAGAGAAATTTTCACATATCGAGGCGGACTTTTGGCTGGAGTGGAGGCCAATACGAGGATGGACTTTCTTCTTTCTGCCGGGCAATTCACAATTTAGGGTTTTTGATTGGGGCACGTTGATGAACACGGACTGGGCATATTAACAAGATATATCATACTGAGAAATTAATAGAAGATAGTCATGTCGGATTTTTAGCAACTTTGATCAGAGTTGACATTTAAATAATCTAAAAAAACTTTTGATACTATAATAAATATTATGTATAACTTTTATCACTTTTATTTCTGCACTAGTGCTTGAGCATTGGCTCATGTGAGCCTAAGCCAATCTAGGCTAGAACTTTTTATTGAACTTGATCTTGGCTTAGGCCCATGCAAACTTGAGACTAGACATTGGACATATGGTCTGCCGCGATTGGCAACCAATATTTAAAAGAGAACTTAAAAAATTCTCTCTCATTTTCACATTCATCTCTCTCTCACAAATTCTCACCCTTTCACAAATTTTTGAAAAAGAAATTTTAATTTTTCAATGAAATCCTGCTTTACACACATGTCTTCCCTAGCCATTTCGATCTTGAAATGGGTAGGAACTACTATCAAACTAGCTCCTAGACGACTACCTAGTCGGGTTGGTAGTAATACTTCGATTCCTTCACCATCCTCGGTGACCCATGAACACTTACATGCGCATATTCAATAAGAGAAATTTGAAGCTCTTTAATTAATTTTCTTATGAAATAAAATATTTTCACAATTTTTTTTTAAAAAAAAAGCTCATGTACTTTTTTTTTTTTTTTTTTTTTGCCCTAGCTCATGTACTTGATGAATGGCAGAATTTTCCGCAAGGGGAGTGCCGACACAAGTACGCACTCCCCTGTTACAAGCGAATAAAGCGCAGGGAGGGATTGAAATGACCGAGGGCGCTTTCATTTTCATGGACAGTGTGGATTGGAGGAATTTGCCTTCTTTTGCAGAATAAATTCTCTTTGGAGCATTCCGATGCATACAAATCTCAACCACTCGATTCACCCATCGCCACGAATAATTGACACTACAACACGGTGATATAATTCCGGTCATTTAATTTAGGGATATATGCAACACAAGTCCTAAAACTTATAAGAAAAGTGCAATTGAGTCCTAAAACTTACAAAAAGTGCAATCAAGTCTTAAAACTTGTCAACTTAGTTCAATTGAGTCCTAAAGTTAACACCGTTAGCCTTTTCCGTTAAATATTGCTGACGTGGCATTTAAAATAATTTTTTATTGTCCACGTGGATTTTTTATTCATTTTTTAAAAAAATTAAGTTTAAATACTAAAATATTATATTTAAAATCTTTTAAAATTCAATTAAAAACTAAAAAGGAAAATCAAAAAATAAAAAGAGGGCGGCGGTGGCAACCACCGGTGCCCAGTTTCCACCACCGCCCTCTTTTTTTTTTTTTTTCCTTTTTTAATTTAATTTTAAAATATTTTAAATATAATATTTTAGTATTTAAATTTATTTTTTTAAAATGAATAAAAAATCCACGTGGACAATAAAAAATTATTTTAAATACCACGTCAAATATTTAACGGAAAAGGCTAACGGTGTTAACTTTAGGACTCAATTGAACCAAGTTGACAAGTTTTAGGACTTGATTGCACTTGTTGTAAGTTTTAGGACTCAATTGCACTTTCCTTGTAAGTTTTAGGACTTGTGTTGCACATATCCCTTTAATTTATTAAAAAACCCCAACTTTAAAACTTAAATTAATAAAGGAGGAAGATTATATATATAAAGAATACAGGGCATGTGGGATTTTGTGCCCATTGAAAGGATTTATAATTATAATCCAACTGCTTGATGTGCAATAATTCTGTAATTTTTGTGATATTCTAATTCCATCTCGAGAATGCTTTGATTTTCTAATATAACTTATGTGTGCATCCGAACATAGTATAGAAATCTAATGCTTAGATTTTCAATATAATGTTTCTCTAACACATCTCATCAATGTTAGAGTATCCATCAATCTACCATCGGCTTTAATACCATGATACTGTTTGTTAAGACTATGTAACAAAAGCTTTAATACCTTTTGTCTGTGGAGATTGCTAAGAGATAGCTTAAATCCGAGCATGTTAATATATCAAATTGAACTCATCATTATTCAACTATGATATATTAATTATTCTACATCACACTGATATTTCAATAAAATTATTTTTTTAATACAACCCATATGTGCATCCCCCACATGTTCATACATATAGATAAATCTAATTGAGGTGGTTTGGCTTGAAAGTCAACGGGCACAAGGGAATTAAGACGGGCAAACCACTAAGCTTTGCTGAAGTCTCGACTCTTTCATATAAATGTCCAACCGGAGAAAAACTTTAAATATGGGAAATAAATTGCAGGCAAACCGTCCATTCCTCCGACACCACCACACCTCATCAAAGGAGAAAAGTAAACGATAACGTTGTTAAACAAGCTATACAGTCATTGAATCCAAAGATTTTCATATCTAATGGCGGTCAGACCATTGGAGGGATTACAAGTCCAAGCAAGGATGATCACATTGCTTAGCTAACGTTGACCAAACAAAACCTCTTCAGCGGTCAATATGGGACACGTTTATTCTGCCCCATTTTCTGGAATTTGTAGACTTAAAAAAATCAAAGGAGAGTCGCGTCGGCTTGCAAGTTGTTGGATTTGCTCATTGAGTGACACAATGAATTTGGAATGAGAATTTTATACAATCAACGGCTGGAATGCAGCCTCGTCTAAATCTGGGCAATAATTTCTCAATTGAACGGGGATTTATGATGCATCAGCTTTTCCTGTAATTGGATAACAATGCAAGCATATACATATTAAATTAAGTGGAGCCTGACATGGCGCCTCGTCCTCCCATTTTATTATTTTGGATTGATTATTCGTGGAAATGAAAACGATAATGGAGAGATGGTGGCGGGCGGCGGTGGCGGTGGCGCTGGAGTTTATCTTTTGCAGCATAGACTGCGTCCGCAAGCAAGGGGAAGGAATATATATTTTTATTTATCCGAAGGAAACATCCTTCGACCAAAAAAACAAGAAAAGGAAATATCCCATTGTCATGATTTTTGGTTCTCCATTAAAATTCTTGTACGGTTATTTTTCAAATTATAAACCAAATCGAAAAGGTTCACTTGACCAAAAAATAGGTAAAAACTAAAACAATGAAAGTTACCACCCATTTCAACTAAAAGAAAATGCGCTGTTAAAATATCTTAATTATCCTTGTACTTCAATCAACCTTATCCTTGCACTCTACGAGAGAAATTCAGAATACTTCTTTTATTTTCTTTTATTTGTGAATTGTAAACAGATTTTTTTTTATTAGGATGACTCTATTTCCGTTTTTTTTTTTTGTCAGAACACGCTATTTTTTCAATGTTAATTGACCAAATTAGCCTTCAATCACACGATTTGATTTAATATTTCTAACTTACCCCACTCTTGGTAAAATTAATCTCATCATCTCTCTCTTGTAATACCTTATATTTGGGCTAAGTTTTTAAAAATAAATTGAGTGCCGGACACATGAAGTGCTAAAACTTGACACGGAATGATACTTAAGTGTCAAAAGTTAGGAAGTGACATTTAAGTGCCAAAATCGGAGCAAAATAAATCACTTAAATACTAACGACTAAAAAATCTTGCCAAAATGCCGATATGACAATTTTTCGACGAGATAAGTACAAAATGACATAGTTTTGTTACTTAATTATTTAATAAAAAATTAATTGAATTAAATTTAAAAACAAATTTATTTAAAACATTTAATTTTTTTTTTTTTTAAATGAGCTTCCGAGCAACGGCTGGGAGGCGGCGGCAGTGAGGGCTCAGCCCTCAGCCGCCTTCTTCCTCCCTCCCTTTTTTAATTAATTAATTTAATTTGTTATATTTTTTATTAATTTTTATATTCAAATTCAAATTCATGCCAAAATAACGTCATTTTTAATTTTTTTTTTTTTTTTTTGCTGAGTTAGCTCTCTAATGAGTCACATAAGGGTGAAAGATAATAAAAATTACCACGTAAGATTTTTGGGGAGTTTCACTGAAAGTGGCACTTACATATCATACTTAAAAAAAATAAAATGGCACTTTAAGTGTCACTTTTCTAACTTTTGAAATTTTAAGGGCTGCGCATGACAATATTTTTAGCTAGGAAGAGTTTTTTTTAGAAATAATTATTTTCTATTTCTATTCCCGGAACAATTTCTGAGTAAAATAAGATGTTTGATAATTACACAAAATTTCTACTTTAGAAATAGAAAAAGAATATAAATGCATTTGGTAAAAAACAGTTTATTTTTTATATTTATTCATTTTTTATTCTTGATCGATGATCGCCGACCGCCAACCATCGGCTGACGTCGGCGGCGACGACATTGGCCGGCAATGGTCGGCGGTCGGCGGCGGCAGCGATTTGCAGTTGGAGGTGGCTGTGGCAAGAAAGAGGAACAAAAGAAAAATAAAAAAGAAAATTGACTTATTTCTAAAAATTGTTTCCATGAATAAGAAGCAACTTTTTTTTGTTTTTCGTTTCGGCTCCAAATCTATTCTCGGGCTAATTTTCTATTTCGGGAAACAGAAAAACAATTTCGTGTTACCAAACGGATTTCTGTTCTTTTTTTGTTCCGGGGAACAAAAGAATAAAAATTGGGAGAAATACAAACGTTACCATGCAAGCCCTAAGTATCCATTCGTGCAAAGTTTTGATACTTAAGGTCTAGGCGTTCTTTTAATTATTAATAAAAGATGCCTTTATTTTAAGTAAAACCATGTTACGAAGTGGGACAACATATTTTCCTTTCTGAAACAATGAATGCATTCTTTGGTTGAAGATATAATGTTCTTAATTTGCTTGTTAGAAAATCGTTCATTTGTTCTTTTGTCTAATTTTGAAGTGATTTTAATGGAAGTCCAAATCGAAATGTAACTTCTTCACATTTAAACTTATATTTACTCATGGAAAATAACCTTGAGCAATAAAAAATGCCTCGCATTGATCTTTCTCTTTCTTTTCTTTTTAGGGTTAATACCCTAAAAAACCTTAAACTGGTACACATGTGATAATTTTATTCAAAACTATTTTTTTGATTACCAAAAACCTCAAAATTGTATACCTTTGACAAATTTATCCCAAACTAATATACTTATAACAAATTTACCCTCTATTAGTTTTCATTAAATTTTACTGTCAAATTATTAAGTTAAATAACACATGACAATTGACCAGTATACTAATATGAGATTTTACGTTCCGTTTGTCACAGTTTACAATTTTTTTTATTTTTTTGTGGTATTAATCTAATTTAGCGGAGGGTATATTTATCACAAATTTATCATTTTGGGGGTTTTTTGCAGTTGAATAAATTAGTTTGGGGTAAATTAGTCATAAATGTACTAATATAGGGTTTTTTATGGTCAGTCGGGGTAAATTTATCACATGTATACTAGTTTGGGTTTTTTCAGGATATTAACCATTCTTTTTATCATCTTTCTATAGTCTTTATGTTTAGATATTTGAAGGGACATACGAATTAAAATCTTGAATTGAGTTTCTAATTTAATATATGTTTCAGGTTTTTTTTTTCCTATTTTGGAGGAAAAGGTAAATTGTTCTCTTCCAGCTAAGTTCAAGAAAGAACAAAATAGGAAACTTTAAATCAAACCGAGATAGGAAAGTAGAAAATCATTAATTATTAATTTGCCTCAAAAGAGGCAAAAGTACCAAATCAGTCTTAAACTTATTACTCGAGTGCCAATTCAATCTTAAAATTTTGCTTGAAATTCTAACATGATTATTTCAATCAATTTTATTAGAAATTGCTAACATGGTAGTGTGTCACGTAGAATGGCTAGCGATAATTGGACCACCATGCTAGCTATTTTTAGCGAAAATTAACCAGAATGTTTAAATTGAAATTTCACACAAAAGTTTAAAAATAAATTGATAAAACTGAAAATTTTGAGAGTGAATTTGTATATGTATAAAAGTTTTAAGACTAAATTTGCATCTATGACCGGGTAATTTTCTTCTATAAAAGGATGTTGGTGAATATCAATGCATGCTTAATGAAGTTGAGGTTAATTTGAGCATTTACCATAAAAAAGTTGTGCATTAACAAAAGGCATCCGCTATTTCCATCCTTTTATTGACTCCTAATACTCTCCTATTGCATTGAATTGACTATATTATCTCTTGTGGTACCTATTCTTGAGTTAAGATGATTCGTAACCTTTTTTTTCTTCCTTTTCTTTTGTTTCAATTTTACTAGAGATGAAACTACCCATACTCTTTTCAAACAACACTTGTTAAGGTTACATGTGGTTTTTCCTTTTCTTTGGTGTCCCTCTTTTCCAAAGAATAGTTTATTTAGTAGATAGCTAACTAATTATTATGTTAATGAGTTGTATATTCTCTTTTGTACAAGGAAACAATTCTTGTTTGATTATAAGTTCAATATGTGTCATTGCATTGTGGCCTGCGTATTTTAACTTCTCTACTATTATTTCACTAAGTAATTTAATAGTCCAAGTTTTAATATTTTTCATGCAATCATCGCATGCTGGAAAAATATGACAAAGTTAAGTACATAAAAAAAATTCTGAACTTCCATTATCATGCAAAATGCAAAAGAAAATGTTCCTTAACACTTTATTACATATACTATATTTGCACGAATACTTTGCCTTAATGACGTGGTATAATTAGCTGTTGACAAGAAATCACAACAAGTATAATGAGATTATAAGACAACCCAATCAAACCATTTGACATATTTTTTGTCGGTTCTAAATGTACCAGAATCTTCATGAAAATTATCCTCAAAATACAAATGTACTGCAATAATATTTTACATGAATCAGTTTTTAATTATATCAATAAGAGAGTTTATTCACTCAAAACAACATATATCAAGGAATAATGTTCAATGTTATAGCAAGAGGTTTCAAATGAACTTGTTGACATGATTGATTTATATTCTCCATTCGCAATTTTATCATCAATAGATACATTTAAGCAATTTGGGTGCTCTTCGATATTGTCCTCCACAATGACTACACTACAAATAACAATACAATTAAAGATGAATTAATTGTGTGTAGTGTAGTCATCAATTGCAATATTCAATCTTTGAGTAAATTCTCATAAATTTGTATAAAAAAGCAAAGTCAAAAAATTCACAATCATGAGAATTATATAGGAAAATAAAAGTTAAAAATTGTTGGAATAATTTTAGAAGAAGACGAGCATGAACAAAACTCAAAATGTAATGGATGTGGAAGAGGAGACTAGAGTGAAAAAAAAGGAAAATTCCAAATAAGGACTTGAAGTTAATTTATTTTCTCACAAAAGGACCCAAGATAAACTTTGTATAAAATAAGGACCCGAAGTGGACTCATTATTTCAAATAAGAACCTGAAGTGAATTTTGTGTCAAATAAAAACCTAAAGTGATCAAGTTAATCTCTATCAGGACCTTAGCTCGCTGGCAGACATTTTTCGGTGATTGAAATAGGGGCAATTTTCTCATAAATTTGTGATTGGAAAAAAAGGGAAAATTCTATATTAATTAAGTTTAGGTTATTCATTTAGATACTTACGACTCGATTTTCATTGCTCCTCGCCTTACTCGACTTGTGGAGAATTTGGATCTCCACAAATAAAGAAAGAAGCATATGGTTTTCTTCTTGTTTTTTAATTTGTGCCTCAACTGACAGAGAATTTGGGTCTTCAACTTTGTGGATGATGGGTACAAGGAATGGAGAGAACTTCGGTCTTTGACTTTGCAGATGATGGGTACAAGGAATAGGGAGACCGTAGAAAACCTAGGGTTTTTTATTTCTATTTTAAGATTTGTTAATTTTCCCTAGATTTTTTTGGACAAAATTGCCCAAACTTTGGTCGTCGGAAATGTTGCATGCTTGATAGCTGGCGAATATTTGGCTGACCAGCAAGCTCAGGTCTTTATTTGGAATTGATTCAACCACTTCAAGTCATTCTTTGAGACAATGAGTCAACTTTAGATTTTTATCTGACACAAAGTTCATTTTGAATCATTATTTGAAAAAATTGATCCATTTTTTATCCTTATTTGGAATTTTCCAAAAAAAAAAATTGTTTGAAGTGGATGTGGGTAGTTTGTCTTTTAATGAAATTGAAACAAAAGAAAAAGAAAAATGTTTAGAAATAATCTTAAATTAAAAGTGGGACTCACAAGAAATTCAATGTAATAAAAGGGTGTCTAAGCCAAAAGAAAAGGGTAAAATGATGCCTCCTTTTATTTATTCAAAAAATAGTGGAAATAGTGCAGGGTTAAAGAAAAGGGTGTAAAATGATGCCTCCTTTTATTTATTCAAAAAAAGAGGAAAAAAAGAGGAAAAAGGAAAAATAATAACGAAGGACTAGCTAGTGCTTTCACTGTAGAAGTAAAAGAAGAAAATGATGTCGAGTGTTTCTTTAATGCAATTACAGTTATATATTTTATTTTTAATTGATAACGTTGCACAAGAAATGAAACTAATGGCTCGTCCATGAAAACTAGTATTAAAGAAGAAGAAAATAATATATAGATATTTGGATCATGACTTATTATGCAGATTTCGATAACCTCCAAGTAACCGTGCCTAATTAATCAGAATCCATTCAATTTGTATATAATTGAAAAGAATGGATAAAGTTATTTAATTTGAATTATTTTAGGACATTATTAATTTAGTTCCTATTTTGTTAGGAAATTTCTTTCTCATTTCTTATATACTCAACAAACTATTATCATTAGAATTCAGGTTCAGTTGCTAGTAACACTATATACCGACTTGACTCTTCAAATTTAGTTTTCACATGATTTAATTTATCGATATTGAATTTTTGCATGATTGAACGTATCAACATTGAATTTTTGAATACTAGAGAGTGTAATTGCCTCTTTTTTCTAGACTCTCCAAATAATTTCCACATACTATCCAAAGCCTTAAAAAATCTAGAAAATTAAGAAATTAAATATACCAGAACAAAATACAGAAAAAAAATAACAATTAGAGAATAAACGAGCTCTAAACAGTGGATAAATATGAGTCTAAATCAAAAAAGCAACTTTTGAAACCCATGAAGATGATCAGTTTTGAGGCTGAGATCCACCTCAAGGGGGTCGCTTTTGGCCTCGTGACTGACCCATGATCAACAGTTGCACGAGATATCTTAAGATACTCGTTTGTGGAGGATGATGCCAGCACAATCTCTAGAGAAAATATCACTTTCTCTTTTTACTTTTTACTTTTTACTTTTATGCAAAAATAAAATGGAATATGACTTTCTTTCTCCAAAAGCATTTCCATTGGAGGAGTGAATCCCAAGTTCCTCCTACCGCTCGAAAAAGCCAATTTTGCCGTACGCAATTCTTTTAGATGATTTCAGTATTTAACTTATCTCGAATGGCGGTTAGTACCCCTAAGACACTCAAATGACCTCATTTTAATGCTTGTTGAAAGATTACTCACTATGCATGAGCACACTTGTTTTGTGTGCGAATACCAAGGGAAAAATTGTTCAATTAGTCATAAATTCATTATGCAAATATCAATTCAGTTATAAATTTTTCTACATTCATATAAAATTTCAATGTAATATATTTGCCAAGATAGTGTGAGACATGGAACATCTGATGATGAAACTACCACATCAATGATTCATAATGAAAACTAATTAGAAATATTATATTTAAATTTATCCATAGATTTATGACTAAATTAACTGGATTGTAAAGTTTAAGATTGAATCGGTATCCGTGCAAGAAATTTAAGACTAATTGATCAAGATAGGCTTATGGACAAAACTTCATTCTTGGACCAACCTATGCCTCCAACAAATTAAATGCTTATAGCGTTATAAGTTAAAGTCACCTGTAGGTAATATTTGAGCCTACTAGCCACCATTAATTGATACAATAAGAATCATATTTCATATATATGAATAGTGACTATAATAGTTAGTATGTTTTATTAACACATATTAATTAGTTGAGTATTGTATCGTTATATATCATACATAAAGAGCTAGTAACATGTTTATCAATTGCATAGTGAATACATTAGATATGGCCTATGATGCCATTTTCTACGGATTCTCCTTATCCCTCTGCTCTTGCATAGTCAATCAAACGAAGTAATAATTATTTCATTATATACACCAGCATCATAATATATGCTACCAACTCATTACAAGTATTATCGCCGTAATTGCTCTCGTATTATAATTTTAGTCATAATAGTAACTAAACATGAAGTAAGTAATATGGCAAGTGATATGTTATGTATATCAAACATGAAAAACTTAATAATATACAAGTACAGACGTCCATTTCGATAATCCAATAAGAGGAAATTTCCTTCTGTTTTTATTGGTCGAAGAGGAAAGTTCCTTTGAGATGATGGAAAACACGACCATCTTGAATACCATCCACTTGTTTAAAATTGGGTTAATACCCTAAAAAACCTCAAATTGGTACACTTGTGACAAATTTACCCCAAACTATTTTTTTGACCACCAAAAACCCAAAACCGATATACCTTTGACAAATTTACCCCAAACTGGTACACTTGTGACAAATTTACCCTCTGTTAGTTTTCGTTAAATTTTGTTATCAAATTATTAAGTTAAATGACACGTAACAATTAACTAGTATACCAATTTGGGATTTTACGATCCGTTTGTCAAAGTTTACAATTTTTATGATTTTTTTGTGGTATTAATCCAATTTAGCGAAGGGTATATTTGTCACAAATTTATCAGTTTGGGGTTTTTTGCGGTCGAATAAATTAGTTTGGGGTAAATTTGTCATAAATGTACCAATTTAGGGTTTTTTATGGTCAGTCGGGATAAATTTGTCATAGGTGTACCGGTTTGGAGTTTTTCATGGTCAAAAAAATAGTTTGGAGTAAATTTGTCACAAATGTACCAGTTTGGGATTTTTCAGGGTATTAATCCTTTAAAATTTTATATCCACCCCACCATATCATTTAGCACATCGATTAATATCCATCGCCATTCTATGACAAAAAATGTTCTTTCCCCTGATGCTCACACAATACCTGTCTCAACACCACTGACTGACCGGTTCCTAGTGCATCACCCATTGACTTTGCATAAACTTCTGGGTCTACGAGGCCTGATTGATGGATCCGACGCCATTAAGAGTGGAAGAATCTTCTTTGTTTTTTCCCTAAATATCTTCAAAGCTCCCTGGTAATTACGGTGATTGCGATGTGTCCCGACCAATGGAAACCCCCCTCCCTCCCCCTTTTCGTCAAGCCTCAGACTTCAAACTCACACATGATCCGTTCACATGAAAGAACCACCATCTCCAATAGAAAATCCCCACCTATGTGAAGCTTCCCATGAGCCCGGGCGGTGAACTTTGAAAGTTGAGATGGCGTCACGTTCACAGCTCCTTCTAGGAGAGGATGCAACCCAGGGGAGGCATTAAGTGGTAGAGGCTCGTTGCCTTTTTCCCCAAGTAAACAACTGATTCTTTTGGGAAGCCCAAAAATTCAAAAGAAAAAAGGGAAAGAGGTAGGTAGGCGGTTCTTATGAGATAGATGGGTCAATTTGGGAGGTTCGAGACTGCACGATAGTTCTGATCAATTGGGTGGATGATGTGGTATGGGCAGTGTTCTTTGTCTTGATTTGGGGGAGGTGGGTATTGCGAAATGGGGCGTATAGAGAGCTTCTTGGAGAAATGAATGTGGGGAAGGGAATGGCATGAGGGAAGTTCCAGTTTTGGAGGACAGCGACCCCTCTTTGCATTAATTTTACGTTCATGGATCATGATGACCTAGCGAGTACAAAACAGACAAAAAATATTAGAATCCCAGATGGAAAAAGGTATTGCTAAAAGAATAATTTCCCAAATCTCGAGGCAGTGGTTTTTGCATTTTTTGGGGTGGGGTTGGGTTGGGTTGGGTTGTTGTCTAAAGTGTCCGGTCCTGGCCCGATCCCTAGCTTAGTCGGTCCAATGCAATTAGTCGGTCATTGAAGTTGCAGAAGAGAGAGAGGGTCCGGAATTTTGGATCTGATTGAGCAAGCCTCGAATTTGTCCTATGTTGTTTTCCTTTTTCTGGCATAGAAGCGAAGAGAAAACCAATGACCAGCATGTAAGAATTGTTAAACCTATGTTCTCATACAAAGGGGCTGTTTTTTTTTTTTTTAATCGGAATACAGAGGGGATGTTGCTCATGCAAGAAGTACCTGGTTTTTATTTTATTTTATTTACAAATAAGTATATGAAACTCTTTTTGTTTAACCAAGTCCTTTAATTTCCTTTTTAGGAAAAAAATTGGCTCACTGTGAACTTGTGAATCGTTCATTAGATATATCATCATCTCACGCAAATTTACTAGTGTCACGCAATTCACTAACGTGGCTTTCTTCTTTGCAAAAGCATAATCGCTCATGTGGTTTACTTATTCAACAAAAAAATTACGCCATTTTTATTTAAATATTGGGTGATGACGTGGGGGAAAGATTGTGTGACTTGAATGATTTTTTTTCTTTTGTTACAATTGAGCATATGAAACTCTTTTTGTTTACCACCGCCTGCGGTGGCCGCGATGGTTTGAGCTCTCTCCCCCTAACGCAAGGGGAGGAGTTCAAATCCCCTCACGGTCGCTAGGGATTCTTAAGTGTGGCGTCGGGGTGGTGGGTCCTCCGCTAGCGTCACTCCCGGGGTTTACTCTCCATTGTCGGCCGTGTGGGTTCCCTACGGGTCATCAAAAAAAAAAAAAAAAAAAACTCTTTTTGTTTAACAAAGTCCTTTAATTTCATTTTAAAAAAAAATTGGCTCGCTGTAAACCGTTCATTAAATATTATCATATCATGCAATTTTTTTTTTTTGGTCGAAATCATGCAATTTACTAACGTGGCTTTCTTCTTTGGAAACATCTCCATTTAAATATTGGGTGATGACATCGGGGGGAGAAGATTGTGTGACTTGAATGATTTTAGGGGTTCAATATGTCTTTGTTACATGATATCATCTCAAGACGTCACATTAAATGTCTTTGTTACATGATATCATCTCAAGATGTCACATTAAATATCAATATAATTATTTTATTGTTATTTAACAGCATCTACATTTACGTTGCCATTTTCTTTTTGTGATTTCAATCTAAAATTCACATTAATTTTAGATTTGAAAATTGAGGTACTTGATTGAGAATCAAAAGGGTGAGTTACTCTATTGCAAACAAATAAAATTTCGAGTAATTATAGAGTCATTATCCTAATATAGAAATATAAATAGGATTTACTCATTAAATAAAGCACTACTAAATAGTAAGTCACAATAAAATAAAATAAAAACGGCCCCTGCTGTATTAAAAGGTTATAACCAAATGACCAAAAGTATATGAAATGTAAGTTGAACACTTGAAAGGGCATTGTTTGGGGACATCTTCTTCCCTCCATTCCCACTTCTTCCAAATGTAGCCTAAGAGATTGGAAAACGTTTGCATGCGTTCGGGGAGAGCATCCCGTCAGCCTTAGAATGGGTGAAAGTAGGCTTGGTTGCTTTAGAATTCCGATCGATTTGGTTCGACGCTGATTCTTTTGCGAGTCAATGTGGTTCTAATTTCAGGATTTGCAAATCATTGATTCAACCCTATCAACCCGGTAATGTAATCAGCCAAAGGATTATAGGATTTCTTTTCGGTTGAACCGAAAGGATGTGAAGGGGTGACTAGCAATGAATGTCACTTTCAAGCGTCGCCGTAAGGGAAACTGAAAGGAGTTATAAGGTGAGTGGCTTTTGAATGTCTTTTACTTTACAAAAAGGAAAAAGGAAAAAAAAACCCTAATTTTAGAACAAGCGGACGGTGAAAGATGAATAATATTTGGAGTACAGTCAAATGCAGAAGGGACTACGAAATCCACCTCCCTTAGGCTAAACGAAAGAGGACCGTTCAATCTTACCAATGGTGGATTGGTCACGTTACCCTTAAAAAAAAAAAAAAATTGGGAATTTGTCACCTTAGGTCAAAATTTTTGTCACCTTAGGTAAAGAGAAAAAAAAAATTGTCACAGATAAGTCTTTGCCATTGCTCTAGTGCGTACGCTTAATGCAACTTTTTTTTTTTTTTTGATGACTTGGGAATTGTTGTATAGCTGGCAACCGTGACGTAAATCCGAGAACACTAGCGTGGAGACCCATCTCTCATAACACCCCACTTAAGTCACGCAATGGGGGCTAGAAATTTCGAACCTCTCCCCTCCAGAATGAGGGGGCAAGGCGCAACCAATTCGTCCACCGCGGGGTGAGTGAACGCGACAAAATTTGGTATCTTAGGTGACCCAAAAAAAGGGTGACAAAAACTTGTCACCTTTGATAATTTTTTATCACGTTAGGTTTTATTTTTTTGGGGATTAGGCATGGCAATGGATATTTTCTTTGTGACGTTAGACATTTTTCATTTGTTTTAATTTGGAATTCGATCGTGTTCATATTTTATAATTGTCTTACTCCTATATTAGATTATAAAATCTCACTACATCAAATAAGAATAATAAGCACGAAAAAGAATTTCAATATATCAATCAAATGTAAATAATATGCTCGACAACGTACTTACAAGGCAAAAAAGGTCGATCGTTATAACTAAGCAAGTCCTCTCGACGTCTTGTTTTTCCACTCGTTGATCTCACTTCGATGTAGACACTTGAATGCATCAAAAGACTTAATTTAAAATTAGAAGGCTCTTTACCATCAAATACCTAAACTCAAGCATTAACCAAACATATAAACAAAATTTAAAAAACATACTCAATAGCGCAATGGCAACAACGTAGGTCGTCGTGTCACAAGTGTGGCCAGGCCAACGTCACAACCAGATTTGGTAGCCGCGATCCTGGAAAAGCATAAACAATGATGTAGAATAACAATTAAGACCTTATGCTTCTCTTAAAGCTTAAATCTCAATCGCCTTAACTACTCCCAATTACCTTTCATTCCTCTTCGACGTCATCTGGAGTTACACCTACTTCGGTGGCTATTGGGCTAACGAGGCTTGAGCTCGAGAGAATTCGAGTTTTGGGCATTGTGAGCTGGAAATACACTCCAAATTTGTCTGGTGTATCCGTTCTATCCTTGTGACTATAGGTGGCAAATTGAGTTTAGAATCCACCTTTTAACCCATATTTAATGACGTTGGTCATAAATGGTTGCCTTAAGTTTTAAAGCAAACTTAAGCGGGTCATAAATGAGTTAGTTAACAACTTAATGGATCTTAAATGGGTCATAAATTGGTTATTTATCTAATAAATTTAGTGAGTCAAGGGTACACAGTCATTTTTTTCATTTCTTTTAATTTTCTGATTTTCATAATTTTTTGAAATTTTTAATTTCTTTTCTTTTCCTTTTTTTTTTAAGGAAAATTTGGGATAGGTCGTTGACCAGTCATCGGTCACTGGCCATTTACCATCTCTGGTTACTGGCTTCCATTAGTCATTGGTTGTTGCCGAGAGTCAATCACCACGGGACGCTGGTGGGTTGTCAATTGCTGGGCACCACTATTCTATTTCTATTCACTAGCTTCGATCGATCATGCCGATAGCCACCTGTAGCCAATTGCCAGATGTAGAAGAGAAAAATAAAAGGAAAAATAAATAATATAAAAAATTAAAACTTTCTTAAAAGTTATAAAAATTATCCATAATGTTTTAGCAATAAATATGTCGAAAAATTTACTGGTGAAAATAGTTTTAATCTGAGGCGCATTAAGAAGTAGGTCCGGTAAGGCCCACCCATATGAGTTTCATAGATCGTTGATTGTTCTGGTGAAGCTAGTTTTAATCTCTTCTTCCGTCAGCCCAACCTTGTGAACGTAGACTGAGAAATTTCTGCAGGAAACCTTTCACTAATTTCTTTAATTCTTCTAATCCTTTACCACCTGCTCATGACTTTCGTTTCTTGATCACCTCCAATAAAATTTAATTTCCTATTTCAGCATAGAATGTTAAAGGCATAAGCTCTTCGACATGCACTGAAAATTAAGTTTTATTAACTAAAACACAAAATTGTATATATAAACCAACAAAAAAATTTATACAAGATAATCCAAATACCAAATAAATAAGTGCACGAGAGTCATTCTGATTGAGGCAGATTTGAATCAAATTTCGAAAACGTATCAATGCAAAATAAGAGACAAATCAAACATTTTGCATGGTTGTTATAGATGAAAAAATTGAAATGGAAACACAAATTTGAAAATTCTCGAAAAAATAGCGGTATCGCTGGCTTAGAGAAGAAAAGCAAATCTAAAACCCTTCAACTTCTTCTTTTTTATTTAATTTTTTTATTTAATTTTTTGGCGGTCGAAACCTTATACTTGTGTTTATTGACTTGTTTCCTTGTTATTAAGACATTAAGCAACTAGACAAAGCCTAAAACACAAGGCTTAAAATTAGGGGTGATCATGGTCCGGGTTGGGCCGGTCCGACGCCTAACCCTAGGACCAACCCGCACAGTGTCGGTCCCCAATTTTTGGGACCGAGGACCGACCCGGTCGAGTCTGGAACCGAGGACCGGACCGACCCTATGGGTTCGGTCCGGTCCCAGGGTCAACTCGGGACCAACCGATAATTTTTTTATTTCATTTTTTTATTCCTTAAAAAGTAAAACTCATTAATTCAAATTATATATCAATCAACAATACGATGTTGAGCAACCAAACTATAAATATAAGTACATATTCAACATAAATTTAAGATAAGGTGATCATAAAAATTTCACACTAGTTAAAAACAACAAACTATATAAATGATCAAGATTACTAATAGAGATAAAGTGTTTCTATCGCTAAAGTATACTATAATTTTCTTGCTTTTGATTTGTTTTCGAATCATTCTTCCCTTCGATAAAATGGGATGAGATGGGAAGTTTAAGAGAAAAGAATTATAAGCCAAAAAATGTTTTCTAGGCATCTTCTCCTGCAATCATCTATCAATAATACTTGTAACACCATATGCAAAAACGATTCATACATTCAATCAAGCAAAGTCTAATCAACCAATAATAAAGCTTCGCACCACTTGACAAGCACATTATCATAACAATGGCAATACTACTATTCGAAAACTTCTTCCATTTGACACAGACTCAAAAGCAAAATGCAACTAAACTATTAAACCATAAGAAGTTCAAAATACATATAAGTGAAAAATGAACAGGATAAAAAGGGAAGAATAAAATAAGAGGTTGAGGACATTTTAAGCCATTTCACACTTCCACAGTGCTGTTCACACCATTTTCACGACATCATTCACGTCGTTATTCATTCCAAATTTGCTTCAAGTGAAGAATTTTAGGTGGGTTTGCTATTTAAAATATATATATATATATATATATATGAAAAAATGATATATTAAATATCTAAAATATATTATATATAAATATATTTTATCGGGGCTGGTCCGGGTTGGACCGACCCTAAACTTCAAGGACCGAGGACCAACTCCGCACGATCGGTCCCAGAATCTTAGGACCAAGGACCGACCCGATTCCCTTGAAAACTGGACCGGGACCAGCAGGGTTGGGCCGGTCCAGGGTTGACCCTAAACCGCTGCTCACCCCTACTTAAAATGTTCATGGGAGCTCACATACTTGTCATGAGCGTAGCACACCCCTACATTAACGCCCAACAAAAATTGTGTTGAACAAATCCAAATATTCCCAAAGAGAGGAACGTTTAGTATCCTTTTTTTTGTGAATTTTTATATGTTTAGTATCCTTTTTTTGTGAATTTTTATATGGATTAATATGACGAAAAATCCTAAATTGACATACATGTAACAAATTTACCAAAAATTATTTTTTTGATCATCGGAAACTTCAAATTGGTACACACGTAATAAATTTATCCTTTTATAGTTTCCATCAAATTTATTATCAAATTGTTGAATTCAATGAAATATGATAGTTAACAAATATTATTTGAATTTTTACATTTTATTTGTCATAGGTATATCAATTTGTGTTTTTGGCGATATTTATATGATTTAACGGAAATTAATAAGAGGTAAATTTATTGCAAATACATTAATTTAGATCTTTTGGTGGTAAAAAAATTAATAATTTTGTCATAAACATACCGGTCTTAAGTTTTTCATGATATTAACCCTTTTATATTTCAGTTTTAAGATCATAATTTTTTTAATAATTATGATCTTTTGGTATACACTTAAATGGAACAGAATCGGCCCAGAAAGAAATATGCTCAGCCAATTCTGTTCGTTAGAGCCAGGCCAGCCGATTGGGCCTGGAAAGTGGAAATTCAGGCCCGAATACCATAAAAGCCTGGCCCGGCCTATCTGCACCCTATGACAAGGGGGTGCAATAAAAAGTTGAAATCTTGAAAGCCCATGCCGACCGGATCGGACCCGATCGGGTTTTTTGTTTATGTTTCGGCCTGGGGTCTAAGTAATTTTTTTTTTTTCGTTCTTGTAATAAAATAAACATGAAAAACATATGATATTTCTCATTCCGAAGTAGAAGTATATTTAATTCCCTTTACCAAAAAAAAAGTATATTTAATTCCTCGATTGAACTTTCTAGATTAAACAATTGAAATAAAAAATACACATCATGTAAATATGAAAAGGTGGCTCGAAATATGTCAATAAGTGGATCTTTTAGACCGAAAATGGCATCACATTCGGCCCCGAGGTGACAGGCTCTAAACGCGCTTTTCGATTGTACTTAGGAGTCCCGTGACTCTACCTATATTAAAGTTATGCTTTGTGAAAGTCGGATCATAAGTTTTTTTTTTTTTTTTTAAATTTTCGGATGAAATGTAAACTCATGATTGCTTCTTCGTTAATATTATTTAATTAATCATTTTATTAAAGAAAATTTTGAAATTCAAGCTCTAGGCGGAGCCAACCTGGAGCGAACGGAATAATTTCGATCTAGGCTTTTTCCTTTGCCAAGCCTAAGATTGGGCCTGTAATGTCAAGCTTGTATGTTCTTGCTGGGCTGACAATTCCCTGTAGCCCTAGCCTGCCAAGCTGTTTGCACCACCAGTTCCAAGATTTGGGCTTACCCACTTTGTGCCCCTTTTTTTTTTTTGACGACCGTCTTATGCCTTCTTTTTTTTTGTTAGTCCTACTCTATTCTCACGTTATACTTACTCTCAAACCTGCCTCTTGTAAGGCATGGAAGTCGAAACCCACTCTTGAAAACTTACGCGTCCCCACTCCATCCTCTCTTGAGAAGGTGGGCATTTGAACTTCTCACTCCCCCCTTCCATGTTGGAAGGGTGGCCACTGGGAGTCTTGTGCCCTTCACAAGATTGAAAAATATTCGACGATTTGAAACCACCACATCATCAATCACGTGACATGGGTAAGTCTAATTAGCTCTCTCTCCCTCTCCTCTTTGCAATAGAACTCAATGGGGTCCTCTTCTCTTTCACGTTTCAGCCTCTCTTTTTTGCAACAAGCTTCCATCCCTTTTCCTTCTTCGCCTTTGTTCTCGTCGTTGTCATCATCTTTTCGGCTCTGGATCCAAAAACCGCCGCTAATCTTTTGAACTCTTCTTCATCTTCTACTCCTAACTAGTCCCACTTTTGAGCTTGGGCAGATTGTCAATGATTTTGAAGCGAAAGAGGCCTACACGGCTGGATATACCGATGCGGAGTTTTGGGTTCCGGCAAGAATCGCAAAGGATGTTGTAAGAGAGAGGTATATAGATATTGTGAGACCTCTCTCTCCTAATCCTCTTTTTATTTTCTTTATTCTCTATTCTTGGTGGTGTCAAAACAGTTCAATTCAAAATCAACCACAAATTAGAAGGGATTTGTTGTGGTAAACAATGAGCATGGAGTCTGATCGTGAGCGGGTTATTTCCACTGTTCTTGCCATCCATTATGACATCTATTTGCTTTCATTTGTTAACTTTATGTGTACGTTGTTACTAGTTAGTATTGAGCGGTGGGATATTGTTATCATTTTAGAATCTTGACTTTGCACGGAACGACTTGCATCTCCATTGAGTGGAGACTGGACACTGATCTTTCAGTTTATCCCAAGGATGGTTGCCGGACTAATAATCTTGTTTTCACTATGATCCGTGTTCTTCCATTTTTAGTAGATGGTGAAGAAGCTATACATGCCAAATGCAAACTGGGAAATCTGATGTCATTTTCTCATTTCGATAAGTTATTACAAACTCGGGCTGTTTGTCTAGATGTTTTCTTTCTATCAAATTATTCGATGAGCGACTTGATTTGTTTGATTTTGGAGCTATGTATCATTCATACAAAAGCTACTTTAAATTGCGTGAAGTCAGATCGGTAGCTTCTGTTGGGTGCCCGTCTTATCCTTATACTGCACAAGTTTTTAACTTACACTTTTATGTGGGTGGTTCTCACTTATTCTTAAAATGATATTACTGAAAAATTTTCGATAGATAGCATTTAGAATATTATCTTTAAAATAGCTGTGATTGCGTAGTGTGTACACGTGTTGACACTTAAATTTTGACAACTCGTTTAGTCATTTACCGCATTGAAAATTATGGATTAATTTTTAACCCATAAACAAAAATATTAGAATTAAATTGCATAACATATAGTTTTAGGAGCATTTTTTTATTCGCATTATGCATTGGACCGACCAATGATAGATAAACGTTAAATTTTTCAATATTTGATGATATGATAAGAGATTTTTCATATATTTAGAAAATATACACTGAAGGATATATTTTTTGGTAGAAAGAAATTTCGGATGAGAAATAAAAAAAAATAAAATTGCACATAAATGACAATATATTCAGAAGACTATGGGTGAGCAAAAATTGATTTTCATGTATATTGAGAAAGGAAATTTGAATATGATATGGGTAATAAAATATGCTACAAAATCTAAGTCCCTCGCTTATGAAAAGGGCTCGCGTAGGGAAAACAAGGAAGGGGACGGCCAGAGGGGTTTCTATTTTTCGAGGCTTTTCCTTTGTTTTGTTTTGGAGTTCAAAATTCAATACAAAAGGAGGGGGCTTCTTTCTTCGTTTTGTGGGGTTTTCTATTTCGTTTTTTTGGGGTCAAAGTCCACAAAAGGAGTAATGAGAGAGAGAGACAGAGAGGGGACGTGAAAGGGGTGGGGCTGCAGAGAGAGGGACGTGTGAAAATAAGGAAAAAAAAGAAAAAGCAAAGGTCTTACTTCGTGCAGCCCAGCTTCCTCGCCGTCCGCGTCGCCACCGCCGCCCGTCCCCCACTGGTCGTCGTCAGCGACGCCTGCAGTGCCTTCCGCCTGCCGCCGGAGCCTCCCCTTACCCGCGACCTTCGGCCCAGCTCCGTCGCCGACGCCTGCCGCCGCTGCCTCTGCTTTGGCCGCGACCTGCAGTCGTGAGCACCCGCGAGCACCCGCGCCGGTCACGGCTGCTGCAGCAACCGCCGCAACGCCGCCTCCCCCTGCACTCGCCGCCGCTGCTGCCGACGCCAGCGGCCTAGGCTCCGCCCCTTCTCCGCCTCTACTTTGCAGCCCGAGCCCCCGACGCCGCTGCAGCACCTGCAGCCGCGACGACCGCCGCGCCAGCAGCCCGATCCCCCTCGCCGCGACGGTCGCCGCCCCTCCGCCTGAGCGCCGCCCCCTGTCCTCGCCGCGCCGGTTGCCCGCCGCTTGCAGCACCTTCGAACGACGCCCGCAGCAGCCACCCCTGCTGTCCTCCGAGCCGGCCGCCCCTGTTGCAGCACTCGCGACTCCGGCTGCCCCCTCGCCGCGCGCCCTACTGCCCGTCACCGGCCATCTCGCGTTTTGTCGTCCCTGAATCCGAAAGGATATCGAAAATTAGGTAAAAATCTTGTCTTGGGTTTTCAAATATTTCCTTTATTTATTTTAAATATTCATTGATGCACATAATTGAAATGCTCGATATGCTATTATACTTGCAACCTTGAGTAGCCTTCTAAATTGAGAAATCTTCCTAATTTCACAATATGCATATGAATACGACTCGCAATCATTCGGAAAAATTGCCGATTCGATCTAACGCTTGAGATATAATTCGTGATTTTATCTAAAATTGGTTAATTCGATCTTATGTATGAATACGATTCGTCAATTTATTTCCAAATTTAAATGTAGATTTCTTACCTAATTTGTTGCTATGCTGTTATTGATATCTTTATTTGATTGCTCTCGTAAAAAAAAAGCCTGAAAAAATATATTTTAGTTAGATTAGGTTCGTGATAAAATATTGCTTGTTTTATGGTTATTTTACATGTTTATAATAGGAAATTTATTTATTTCGATTTTTTGTAAACATTAATTTAGGATGTTAGTTTAGTTTTTTCTTTCCTTCATTAATTTAAGCTGCACGTTTAATTATGTGACAAATTTTATTTCGAATTTCATAAAAAAGAAAAAGGAAAAAACTAGAAATATGACATTCTTTGCCTTCATTGCATATTAAGATAAGATTGTTTGTTTAATTTTATTTTCTAATTAATTATAAGTTTATATAATTTTTCTTAGATAGGTTGCAATTTGGGTTAGGGATTACTAAGTTAATATAACGTTCTAGTTTAAATTAGGATTTAGCCTAACCTAATTCATAATATAAGTTGGATGATATCTTAATCTAGATAGACATTTTTGTTTTTTTCTCAATTTCGAATTTCATGTAAAATACCCAAAACTTGTCTTAGAATAAATTAATTTCATTCTCTAAGATAGATTGCATGCTTATTCAAAAAACACAAAAAATATTATACTTATGTCATATAGTTTAGGTTATATAAGTATGTCATATCACTTTATGTTATATTAGTAGCATGCATTGCATAAAGCATGATTTTCATTAAATAAGTGAAAACAAAAAATTAAGTGATTATGTGTTAATTAGAAATCATATCTAATTGATTGAATTTTGATTTAACATTACAGATTATGAGGTAAGTCCTATAACTTATTTATTACTTTATTTGGGTGTTAAATTGATAGATTGTGCACCTGCAAGATTAGCTCACATGTTAGAAAAGTAAGTTAAAATCAACTCAAACTGCCTACAAAACAATTTTTTTTTTTCAAAATAAAAGAAAAATGTATCGAAAGGGCGTTAGAGAAATATAATATAATCAAATCTCAAAACTCATAAATTTCTGGCATTTTTAATTCGCAGGAGTAAAGTAATGATTATGATTATTTTATTTGGGTTTCTAATCGATTAATTGATAATGGATTAGTGGCAGCTCATAATTGAAAAATTAATGACATGTTAAGAACTTAAACTTAAGTTGTGAATTGGTATAAGCTTGGGAGAACCCAACTAAGTTTGAGCTTAAAACCTAAATTTGGGCTTAGTAATCCATTAACCAAATTTTAGGAAGTACACCCAAAGTTAGGTCGTGACAGCGTGAAATCTATTTCATCTATTATCATTGATAACCTAATCTAATATATTATATTAAAGGTGACTTTTGCACATCCAATTCAATATATTTTGAAAGAAGGGAGTCTTTTCTTTTCCAAATAAAATTTAAGAGTTTTAAGAGTTTTTCCAAAAAAAAGTTAAAGTTTAGTATAAAATCTCTCAACTAGCTATCAAAATGCCCTATGAGATAAGAAAGATTAAAAAACTGACATAATAATAGATATTCCATCTAAAGTAATAAGTAGTAAAATTACAATACAAGAACGAGAAAGCATCAAATTTATAATTTCAATAATAAATGACCATCATGCACGATATGTGATGTGACGAGTCTACAAAGAAAATCTACTCCTATATCTATATAGTAATAAAGAGAAAATAAATTGTCTTGATGCATTCCATTCAATCAAATACAGCATGTAACCAAAGACGCAATGAAAGTTAAAGTTACTTACCCGACAATTACCATTGAAAAATTATTCATCAATTGAGTTGAGTTAAATAGAAATAATATCTGATAAATTCAAATTTTGTCAATATGACGTCAAACATGCTTGATAAGTGCGGACTCAATTAGCATATTCATTATCTTTTAAATGATATATATTATTTTCAATTAATATATCTTTACATTTTTTTTAGTATTGTCACTACCATAACTCCCCCCCCCCAAAAAAAAATCATGTTCGCGAAAGTTCAATGTGCAAGAATAGAAGCACTTTTAATAAAAATAAATTTTCAAAAAGCATCATATATTTAATTCATCGAATTATGGACAAATATACTAAAACGCTATTTGCTCCACAAAAAAATAGACTGATCGGGACATTTTTTTAATAAATGATTATATTGCTTATAAAAAATAAATGAATGAAAAAAATTTCAAGGTCCATGAAAATATTCGACATAAATTAATTAATTAATATGAAAATATTATTTATCAGTTAATTATTACAAAATCATTTTTTAAAAAACAAGTTTCGGACCATTCAATTTTTCGCGAAGCGTAGATTTATTAATTGGGATTTGGCGGGATCCCTGTCCTTTTTTTTTGGTCAGTGGCGGGATCCTTGTTTGGAGTCTCTCTCTCTCTCTGCGCACGCCGCTCGACCTCCAATCACTGAGTCGATCGGTATGGTTTTCTGGGTTTGCTCGGATTCGTCGAATGATGTTGATGTTCTTCTTGTTCTTTGCCTCAGCCGTTGAGATGGTGTCTTGCTCCGTTTCTTTTCGTTGGGTTTTCTTGGAGATTTATGCAAGTTCGAACCGTCTTCTAGTTCATCAGCTTGTCTTGCATAGCCCTTGGGTTCCGGCGGTTCTTGGGTTTTGACTTCAGCCATGGAGAGATCTGGGTCTAGGAAGTCGAACCCAGTGCCTTAGTATATTGGATTACGCGACTGGAATGTGTGCGTTTTTCTTGCGTTTCTTTCTGTTACCGGAACGACCCTTCTCCGTTAACAAGCGATGGGTTTCGATTGCAGAAGAATTCGCCGTCCGTAAGAGGTGGAAAATGAAGAAAATGGACAGGAGTGGAAGTAAGCAGGAAAAAGGGCAGGTGCACAAGGTGGGAAGCATGATGAAGTCGCCGCCTTCGCAGACGCAGGTGCCCCCATCTTTACCTCCGAACAATCAGGTTAAAATACATGTTTTAACATTCATATGGATGGGTTTGTGGAATATTTGAGTTTGGATGACAGTCAACTTGTCTTGGGAACAAGAAAGTTATGGTGTTGTTTTCGATTAATTGGATATGGAACAGAAATGACTGCCTCATGGTATAATAAAGGATGTTTGAGTGATTTGCAAAAAGTTTTTCTTTTTAGTTCAGAAGATCCACTTTATAATACCATAAGCCACAAAAAGAGGCAAATGTAGTTAGCTGGCTTGAAGAATAATGGACGATAAGTTTCTGAGACTAATGCACAGTTTGACTACTGATGTGCATTGATATAGCAGCATATTTAAAGAAAAGTTTGAAATTCAACTAGATTTGCCATTTGGTCAGTTGAAAGGTGGTTCAGAAACCATTTTCCAACTAATTTGGGGGGGGGGATATTGGGTGTTACATTTTTGTTGCTTTTTATAAGGCTCTGGTTGGAAGGTAAATCTTTGATTAGTTGTTGGCTTGTTTCCCAGATATGAGCCTCCTATTGGCTTATAGGATAAGAAACATAAGGACCACAGAGCCCCTTAGTTTTACACCTGAACAAGCAACTAAGTGAAACTGACTTCATTTTCAGTTTTTCTGTTGGTGAAGTTGCTTCCTTTTTAGTTTTTCTGCCTTCCAGGCTGTTAGGATATATCTGATTTGGACTCTCTGTTAGTTTGAGAACATTAGATAGCGTAGAGAATTAAATTTCCTGGTTAATTTTGTAGACTAAATTTTAGGTTGGTCAACTTTTGATCCCATAATGATTTTGCTTGAGTGAGGTTGATTTCCTACTCCTAAGATTGCGTGGAGTTTACTTGTCAAACATGATTTTGACTGGATAGGGTATTAAGTGCTATATCCTCCTTGTCATACGGTTAAGTATATCTGGATATTTGAAACTTCTTGTTTAAGTTGTAGCTCTCTTTGGATAACCTTATTCATCTGTCACTGTTAATGCTCAGGTGTTTTTGAACGAGTGGTGGCTAGTCAATGCTAATGGAAAGGTTTTAGCTATTGGAGGCTTTGCTCATAGAGAGTATTCCACTTCTCTCTCTCTCTTTGATATATATATGTTTTCCTTCTTTTTTGAAAAAATTCTGCTGCAGTCCTACATATGCATTGTCTTATATATGCATTTGTAAAAATGCTGTCATCCATTGATCTTCTCATGTTTAAGTCCAAATTTGTTCAAACTGCATATACACCCCTCATATTATTGCCAACTATAGATATGGCTGAACCCATTCTGCGCAAGCACAATCTGTAGAAGAGCGGGCATCTAATCCCTTAGCTTATGTGTAGTGTCAACTTTAGTTTTGAGAGAGATTCACGACATGTAGCTCTCACTGCGATAGATCTATATTTTCTGATCGAACTTCTTGGGGTTGCCAATCTTTCAAAATTTTAAACATTGTACTTGAGTGAAGTAGGTTAATAACCAGTTATCTCAAGTCATCATTTAATAGAATCCATTCCAATGTCATTAAAGTGCTAGGTGCTCTTATGCTATTAGGACTCCCTGATGCCTAACGCATTATTCATTAGCCTGATTGACTGGAAGGACCAAGTTAAAAGTGTGGGATTTATTGGCTAATCAATCAATTATTAGGTCTTCAAACAAATTAGAATCCCTAAATGCCATTTTTCTTATTTTCCATGTATCATACAAAATGTTTCATAAAAACAGTAAAAATGCTTTTAAAATTTATTAATAATATCGAGATTTCTCATACGTATTATCTAACAAAAAGAAATAGTTTTTTTAAAAAAGAATTAGCAGGCGAGTATCCTAATATTTTGTAGCTGTCATTGGGGACTTCATTTATCCAGCGCAAGAAATATCGGCAGTGATAAAGCAGGCTTTTGATTTGGAAATGTGTGATACTGAGAGAGAATTGCATAACACAGTGGTGCTCAACATTTTTCAAGTACTCCATATTTATGGAACAGAAATATTAGCGTGTAATAAAAATAGGTACAAGCTTTTCTTTTCCATCATCCAAGTATCCACGCATTGTGCTCTAAAATTGTGTGCTTTAAAGAAGGGATAATTATACATGTCTGTGCGACATGACTTGTTTTCAGTACCATTTCTGGGCTGGAATTTCAAGAAGGTATTTGAATCTGTGAATAAAGGTTTTGCGTCTCATAATTGTGTTAGCAGTTATATCATGCCATGGTTGAAGCCTAAGCAAGTTTTGTTTTAACTTATCACAGCAGTGAAAGAGTAAGCCTTTTTTGCTCTGCACCAATTGTGAAGAGGCATGATATTACCACCTTTGAGACAGCAGATGGCATGGTGATTATGGTTGGTGGTCTAATCAACCGGCTACGAACCCTGGAAAATGGATTTTCCACAAAGGTATGTAAAATACTTCCTGGTGAACAATAACTCTTGTTTGCTTGTAATTCAGTTAATAGTTTCTTCTACTATCAAGTGCATGGCATCTTACTGATCGATCTGAATAGGTGTGCAACAAATTCTTGCTTGGATTTCCATATGACTGGGCAGAGTATTCAACTTCCAGCTATAGTGAATACTCTAGTGTACAAGCTGGTTCAGTTAAGGCTGCAGCTTCTGAGAAAACTGACTTCCGGTCAAGGAGCACTGCAAATTACTTTGAGGCAACTTCTCTTGATGATGTTACTGTGCCAAAGTTACGTGATTTATTTAGTCTGGGTGATCTTGATGATTCTTTCTTGATGAAGAAAATATATGATGATGTTGTGGGCATGTCGGGAAGTGGTGCTGAGCATGATGGAGAATTTCTTCGGTCATGCAGAAAAAGTAGTCCCAGTACAGCTGCTGAAAGCCAAACTAATGAAGCTCAAATCAATGAAAAGAAATCAAAGGAGGATGTGTCGTGCAAACACAAAGAGGACATCTGGTCTACAAGAAAAATTGTGAAGAAAGTAAACCATAAAAGTGGTCGTCAATTGAGGGGCAGTTATGTTTTTAGACGAAGGGAAGGTGTTTCAACAAGAAGCATGACTAGATTTAAGGGGCTTTAAAATTAGTAAAGGTATAAACAGGCCCATGTGTGCAGTTCAGATGCATAACTCATATCCAGTATCATGGCACACCAAGTTGTTTGGGGCATTCACCTGGATTTTGGAGCTCCATATAAAAGATGGCCAATGTCATCTCTTTTGCTTCTGAAGAAAAAGAAGCTCTTCAAACTCCCATAACTACACTTTCTCCATCATCTGAACAGACTTGAGGTTTTCCTTTTCCCGTTGAACAAGGCGCTTTCAGTCCTGCTTTGCCTAATAAATATGGGTGCAATGGAGACGCTGGCATTGCCTTTAGTGTTGAGGGTGTAATTAAAAGATTGTGCCAAGTGAAGTAATCATGAAACTGTATTTTGGAATTTGTTTTTAGGAAAGTTTCTGCGCAGAATGTAAATATGATGGGCCTGGCAATTCTTCCAAAGTGCAGGAGTCCCTCACTTTCAGGAAGTTATTGAGGGGAATTTTCTGGAAGAAACCAAGGGGGTCTCTGTTTGTGAAAGTATGGTTGAGTCATCTTTTTTGGATTTTGATGGAGGTGCAGCTTCTTGTTAAAGGCAAAGTATGGCAGAATCTGTTGGAAATCAGTTGTTTAATGGTCTCAAAGTTGGGTTGATATTCTATAATAATAATATGATAGGAGGTGCTTCTAATGGGGACAAAAGATGAAGGATTCCATTTTTGAGAAGAATTTCAGCTTGTTGGGTGTTGGGGAAGGAGATGACTCGCCCCTTTTGCTCAAAGAAGGGCAGAATATATTCAAGTTCTACACGAGTGGGCGAAGGTTTTGCCAAGGTATGCCTGCCTGATTTTATCTAGATGGAATTGTCCCTTCTTTTCATTAGCTTGGTTTGATGATAATTAGTGCACATTGGATAGGTGTTTCTCTAGCCAAGAATTTTTTTTTTTTTTTTTTTTGGGGGTGGGGGGGGGGGGAACGTTTCCCTGATAACTTTGTTGAAGATCCGGTTGCGTTCACTTTGAAATTTTAACTGTCAAGTGATACCTGAGCTTTTAATGGTGGCCTATTATTGCAAGAACAGAACGGGAGTTTCTTTTTTTATCTTTTCTATTCTGTTTTTGGTTGTAAATAATATAATTTTCTCTCCATTCAAAGTTGGGGATTGTTAGGCCGGAACAAAGTCTCACGGTAGTTTGCTTTTCGTTGTTAGTTTAGTTCTCCTAACTTTTAGGATGTTAAAGATCATTGGATTTGTGATGTTTCTTGTTGCTATGGAGTCAAATTTTGGAGGATCGGACTGTTTCAGTTCATCCCCTTTCCTTTTGGTGCTGAAAAATGCTGGCATAATGTTAGAACAAAAAATCCTATCCAACTTGAAGCCGTATGGTTGCAAGTAGAAATAGAAAGTTTTGTGGGAACTTGGAGACAGGGCAAGATTTGATCGTCATAGCATGGTGCATTTGAATTCTTTTTCAATTTCTTTAACTTGTTCTCGTTGATGTGGAATGACACTTTGGAAGGTCTATTGGCGACTATGGAGTTGAAGAGCAGGCATGATTTGATATTGAGGATGTACAATCGGATTGTGCCATGCCATGATGAGATTACTTTCGAGGTCTACATGAATGATGATGCCATGGATCATGTGATTTTTGCTGTGGCAAAGAAGAAGGCAGCTAAAGGGATGCAGAAAGAAGTGAGGGACTTGCAGAGATTTGCGGGAATTTTATCAACTATTGGCAGGAGGAAGTGGGTTGCTAATGAGTTGGCAGTTATTTCAGAGTCCAAGGAGGTTGCTGGGGATTTGATAACAGGGGCAGTGCTTGATCAGGTTGTCTATGCTTGTTCTTTCTTGTACCGATAGAATTTACCTCTTCGAAGTTCAACATATACTAAGTACAACTGCAGTTGCTTGACTGTTTGACTGAGGGCATGAAATTGCTTTGGTTCTTTTGCCTGTCAATTTCATTCCATAACCTGTACATTGGTTTTAATTTTCCTCCAGGTGGAAGGTTTTTGAAAGAAATTTAATAGTCATTGATGATGCAGGTGTGTAACGATTTTGAGGCCTCTGCCTCCCATCTGATTCTTTCTTGTTGTTAAAGTCGTTATTGTTTTACATGTATATGTTGATCAGAAGAGTAAGATGGTGATTTCCAGATGTCTTTGAATGAACCATCACCTGGCCTCCACCATATCTACTATTCCTCCATCGACATATTCGTTAGTTCTACGCACCCCCAAGATTGTCAACTTTCTTGCAAATGATTCAAAGGGAGATTTCTTGTATTTGTGGTCGCAAGATCTGATTGTATTCTTGCAGGTCTTTGTATCTTTCTTATACAGAAAACCTGCTTGATTGCTAGTTTGATGACTATGACATGAATTGCACACTCCTACTTATGAATTGTTGCACTGTATTTTTCTTGAATCTTGAAATTGCACTGTTTTATTTTTGTCCTAGTTCAACGCCCAAATCTTTCTACATGCAGTTTATGAAGTTGTAAATTGTAGTACTTTGTCTATATCCTTCGGCGTCCACAGTCTTACTTTTCGATCCTTTAGTGATGGAAAACAGAAGGGTATTTCCTTGGCCACATGAATCCTCTGTTATAGTCTGCCTGATTTTGGCTCATTCTGTTTCTTGATTCTGTTGCATCATGCTTCACTTGGTATCCCAGGTCTATGTGAATGGGGACATTGTCTTCATGACAAACAGTTCATGAGGAGTCTGAACTTTGCTCATGCGGGAGAGCTGTTATTTATGCAGGTGCTGGGGGATAAGGCTTTTGAAAAATTTGGAAAGGGTTTCATCTCCATGCATTCCTCTGATCAGCACTCTGCTACTCACAAGAAGGTGCTATTGTTTAAGTTTGCTCTCCCAGATGCCAACCACGTGCAAGATATGACCCGTTTGGTGGCTCTTATACCGTATTACATTGATCTAGTCGGGTGTTACAAGCTTAGTTCTCAGGTGAGCTGCAGGCAATGGTTGATCTTATTGATGAGTGGTTCTGGTTAATTCTAAAGCTGAAGTTTGATATTGTGCACATGCAGGCACGGACCAAAACTAAAGCTGCCAGATCAAAGGCTTTCCAAGAGGCATATAAAGAACTCCATAATGCCAGGCAAGAAGCCATACAGAAAAAGAAGGCAGAGAAAAAGAGGATGTTGGAAGAGGCCGAAGCAAAACTTAGTGCAGAGTCTCTTCGGAAGAAAGAAGCTAAGGAGCGTGCTTGCCAAATGAAGAAAGCAATGCCAAAGATGAAGATGACCTGCGCTCACTAGATTCTTGAGCCAATCAATCATCGGTCTACGAGTTAGCCATAGTTTCAAGAGCATTTTCTTCAAGCCCTCATCTCTCTGTCGCTGTCCTGTTGTACTCTAATCTCTCTCATTTTAGCCATCTTTTCGCTTCCCCTTTGAATCCCAACGGTACCAGGATTTTATGCTTTAAAAGTTAGTGGAGTAATTTCCTAGGTCTGGACACTTTTGAACCAGGGTCTGTTTATTTCGTGTAAACTGCTTTTGGTCCTAGAAGATATTTTGTTAGAAATAATTTTGAAAGAAAGAAATACTCCATGTGCTTGATGCAAGCAAAACTCTGGCAGATAATTTGCCGCCTGGGGTTGACTACTGAAGGACACCGGATGGTGAAATTCCTCTGCTCTGTGGAGCAAATTTTTGGCCGGTGTAGCAGGATAGCCCGAGTCTTTATGTGTGTTTTCAGGGGTATAATTACCATTTTGATTTGCTAACATCCTTCACGTATTCTCTTCAATTGGATCTTTGATCTAGCAATTGCCATTAATTGGGTCTCTCTGCCTCAGGTTTAGACTTGTTGCAAATTATCAATACTTGCTGGGTAAGATAACATGAACATAGCCTTTGAGAATACTTTACCACTCGTATCATTTCATGAATTGTGTTGATTCCACGGGACTATACCCTTGTTATTTTGGCTGTTTTAGATATGCAAGGTTTTGGAAAAAAAAAAATATTCATATAGTAATGAATGAATCATGTCATTTAATTAACATGATAAACATATGTAGCTTGTTACCCAATAAATGCACTCTAATTTATAGATGTTTCGTTGAATCCTAGTTGTTGTTCAGATTCTTATTAACAAGTAATCATGTGGAAGTGAAGATTTGTTTAAGTATTGGATGTGTGCAATTAATATTTGGAAAGATATTGAATCTTTCTTATGAACTATTAACATCACCGCATTGAAGTGCTCATGCAACATCTCTCTAGTTACTACTTGCATGGCAAGTCGCACTCCAATAATAATAACATAGAATCCGATTGACGAGTTTGAAATGAAGAAAATTAAAATGAAATATATCTACTTATGTTTACAATATAACAAAAGCGGTAGGTCCTTATGAATTTGGACATCGAATAAAATTGAGGAATTAAATTTACATGAAGAATATTCTGATTTAAACCTGAATTACCAAATCTAAATCAAGGATTAAATCTAGAATAAATACTTGATCACTGAGTTGATACTATTGAACTTCAGTTGCATATACTTATCGAGCAAAAAAAAAAAAAAAAGAACTTGAATTAATTCATGAAGGATTAACTCATGGCCCAATGGATTCACCCTATTTTTGGCTCAATGAAACCCCCCCCCCCCCAAAAAAAAAAAAAAAAAATACCATCACTTCGCCCTCACCACAGCCTTGCTGAACCAGCACCCCTAAACTTAATTTAGCTTATGTTCATTTAATTATTACACGTATGGATTAGGAAATTTAAGGTTTTTTTTTTTTTTTTTTTTTTTTTTTTTTTTTTAGTTCTAGTTTAGGTTTAAGAAAATTTGGATCCAATTTGGATTTCACTCATAGGGGGCGTTATCCGGAGCTTAATAGTAAGGCCACGCCACATTATTTGCCTTACTCATATTGGGTTACTCTACTCCAGATTTATTTTTACTCGTCCATTAATACCATTCTTGATGTAGTTCTTCTAATTCCTTTATATTTTCTTTTTGTTGTGATTCATTAAGCAAAGATAAATGGTGATTCTAACTGTGGGAATTGCCTAACAAGTCAATGGGAACTCACAATTGCTTAGGACGCGTTTGGTAACAATTTTGTTCTTGAGAACAATTTTTAATCAGATCGATTATTATTTATTTTGTTCCTGGGAATATTTTCTGAGCAAAAGAACGCGTTTGGTAGAATCGTACAAAATTTCGATTCGGAAAAAAATATAAGAGAAATGCGTTTGATAACTACATAAAATTTCTATTCAAATTCCTTTTCAACTACCTTTTTAGACGAGTTTAAATTTGATATTGAATCCTCATGGACCACTCATCAATATAATTGTCTTCTTATGAGTGAAGAAATCATATTATATTTTATTATATTTTCAATTTCAAACGAATTCGAATTTAAAATTCTATTCCATTCTTAAATTCTATCAAATCATAGAAATTCTATTGATTAATTATATTTATACTAAGTAATAAAAATATTAACTAATCAAATTTTTATTAAATAGTAAATAATAAACTATAGTATAAACTATAAATATAAATACTAAATAATAAATTAAAATACAAAATTAAATATGTATTCTATATATAGCAAAATTTCAATACCTATTTCAAATCATTTTTTTATTGGTTAAATAATTTTATTATTTTTTCCCTTTCTTTCTTCCCTTCTTCTTTTTCTTCAAGGTGGCTGGTTGCGGACCTTGGGATGATCGACGACGCCCAAATGAGGGTTGTGCCTTGTTGGCGGTGAGTGAGGCTCGGCCTCACCAAATCTAGGTGAGGCTCGCCAATGCCCGGGGAGGCCTAGGTGAGGCCGAGCCTCGCCTTACTAGACCTCGCCCTAGCCTCGCGAGCCTCCGGCGAGCTCGTCGACGACCAGCGGCGGACGGCAGGGGGCGGCGGCGCGACAAAATGCAATGGCGGTGGCGGCAGCACTTGAAGAACAAGAGAAAGGGAAGAAGAACAAGAAGAAAGAAGAGAAAAAGAAAAAAATATGTTGACTTGATTCTAAAATTGTTCCCGGGAACAAGAATCAACTTTTATTTATTTATTTTTTATTCTACTCCAAATTTGTTTTCGGGAACAAAAATTTTACCAAATGCGATTATATTCCAAAACCATTCTCGAGAACAAAATAATAGAAATAAACACTGTTTGGCAAATTAATAAACAAGCCCTTAATGACTATTGCATCGAATCAATATCGCTACTTTAACTTTGATAATTGCTGCCTAGCTAATGGCAGGCCTATCTAGCCCACTTTTCTATCGTTTATCAGATTATATTCCCTTTGTTTCGACCGTTAGATAACGAATGACTGGGCGTTCCATTCCAAAGTATAGTCCCTCACTTCCGTTACTAGAATATGAGTTGAGTCTCTTAGTCAAAGAAAATTTTACTCTGCTAAGTCTTTGTCTGCTGCTCTTTTAAGTACAACCACAGAAGAATTTTTCTCCTCGGCGATCCATAACCTTATCGGCTATTAGACATGCTTTTATTTACTTCCAAAAGGAAAATAAGCAACACTTATACGTAGCATCTCTTTTATATGAAAAACATAAGTTCAGTATATGTACAAGTGAGCCAAGGTTGTAGAGTTGTCCGCACGTAATATAATATGCAAGCTTGCCACTCATTCCCAACCTCTAGTACTTGAAAGAGCTTCCTGTACGCTGCCTTATAGCTGAAGACCCCCCGCCCCCTCCCCTGCCTCCCTCCCGACCTTGGACATCTCTTCCTCATATTAGAGCTGCTGCCAACTCGATTGGCCCGTCGTAATTGATGATTCACCTTATAAAATGCCGTTATATGTTGTGCAAATGGCCTTCTTGACATCATTGCATCGAGCTCGACCCAAAATGTGTCCGAACACCAAACATTCGTCTTCACGAAATCGGCGTCGAAGTTGCCTGGGAATTTTCTCGGGGGCACAAGTTTTGTCCGGAGAAGCTTCTTGACAAGGAGGACTACTTTTGAGCATTTGCCCCTACAATTTTTCCGGATTGTCAGGTCATCATGTCTTGTCATCATCAAATTCAACTTGTTGTGAGGAAAAAGTCGGCTCGTATATATTGTCATCATCAACGCGCTAAACGAGTCCTACATCATGTCTTGTCATCATCAAATTCAACTTGTTGCGAGGAAAAAGTCGGCTCGTATATATCATCATCGTTGAACTCACTAAACGAGTACCACGTCGATTGCATGGTGAAATCCAAGTTGAGTTGGAATGATCGGACGGCTACTGTTATTGTTCCCCGTTGTTATATGTGGAATGTGATTAAGCCGTGGTCAAGAGAAAGGAAGTAAAATACTGTTAACAAACGATTTGAGAGAGGAAGAGCAATTTGGTAGTCGGGGAATGTAAAAAAGTGAGAGTAATGGGCCCAACTTATAGAATCCAATTTATTTCTTTTTGACCCCTAACGGTCACTTATATATAAGGCCAACGGTCGGCCGTTAGGGCTAGCTTGGGTCACTATATGAGTGACCAAAAATTTAGCATAATTTGTCAAGCTTGGGCTGGCCCATTAATGAACATGGCCTGACCCGGCCCATACACAAAACGAGGCCCGAGCCACCGCGCACAGGCCTGTGCCTCGCATGGCCTGGTGGCCAGTCCTGTGCTATTGGCAAAAGTCCTAATGAAAAAGCCGATCTGGCAACAACCTACGATTCGCAAGATCGGTCATTGGCTGAAAAATCTTCAATTGTATTCTGTTACAATGCTTACAATATGCATCAGAACAAATATTAATTTGGAGAGCCAGCCAGCATCTTGTTAGTGTGTTGATATCGGGCCCAAATCCTGGTCTAAATATAAAGAAGCTAAAGACTCAAATCAGACCATGATGATATATTTGATCCATAAGGTTCACTCGATAGAATACCTAAACAAATTCGTTGATAATAAAGTCATGACACAATTGATCCACAGAACCCCTTGATGGAGTGTTTGGAGTGCTCATTGATCGTGAGCTTCTAATGGGCAGAGTTTAAGTAGAGTTCATGACACATTTGGCGATTAATTAACTTGAAACATGAGAAGAAGTCAAAGTTTGAGTGAAGAAGGATCCATCGACATTGATAACTATAACAAAAAAGATCGGAAGTGATTACAAGTCATTCATGGAATACCGAGAAAGGCAAAAGGTAATTAGAGATTCTACGAAGGAAGATCGAAATGCATAATGAAATGGCACTTTAGAAATACGGGAGGAGAATGACACATTTATCTCTCACGGCATTCAACATGGACGTTACACTCCAAACAAGAATTGTACAACATCAATCAGGAAGCCCATCAGATTTTTTAAAGAGATTGTTCCCTTTGAATTTTGCTTAAGTTTTAAATTTCAAATCTGAAGTAGATTAGATTTCCTAGGTTCGGTATTTGTCTTTGAATCTAATTTCCAATCAACTCTTGTACGCTTTTTACTTTTTCTATGCACTTCGTTGATTCCCATTGAGTAGTTACTTTATTGGACAAATCCAGTCATCAAGCAAGAATTCATCCAGAATTTAAACCATCTGTTCTAACTAAACAAAAACTCCTTGCAATTTCCTTATTTGTTTTCTATTATTTGTGCACGCCTTCTCTTTTAATAATTCGACTCTTATAATGTCATTGAAACTTCAGGGCATATTAGAATCCATTAGCTTTTGATTTGGAGTCAAATTTAATATTTTAATTGATCATCGATCAGTTTCAATTAGACTTTTACCATCGAAAACATTGAATTCCTGGCGACCACAACTTGACAGTATCATGCGTATCTCACTGACAAATAGGAGTGTGTGGGGGCTTCAGGATTCTGAAGCTAATGACTCAAATAATTTGGAGTTGAATCCTAACTCATCACGAGCCTCTAAGCCTAGAAATGGTGCTCAGGATGTGTGACCACCATTCAATCCAATTGTAGGTAGCAACCTAATTTAAGCTAGAGGTGACTCGAGCAACCTCTTGATGATTTCTAGTGACAAACTTTTGGAATTTGGTGGCTAAAGAACCACTTTTCCGTTTTTCCTCGCCTCTGGATTATGCACAAGTTTTGGACATCAAACTGAAGGTTCAAAGGCCGAGGACAGAAGTGGCCCACGTAGGATTGGTATTGAGGCCAACAGCCTAATAGCTAGAGCTAGACTAGACCGAGAAAAACATGTGCTACTTTTGAATTAGGATTTTGTCCCTTGATTTTTTTGGTCGAAAATGATGCATATTTCATTACTAGTATAAAGCCTTATAAGATAGATCAGAGTCAAAACATAAAAGAGAGACCAGAGGGGCTAGTGGTTCGTGTAGCCACTCGTGAGGGAGAGATTTAGTGCGAAATTCCTTCGCAATCCAATTGGCCGCTTCATTGGCTTCCCTTGGGCACCAAACGACCTCTGCTTTGGATAGGTGGGCCAATAATTCATGGATATCTTGCACTTGCTGTTGAATGGGCCACGGAATTTCTTGCCGGCCCATCACACATTGCACAAGCTGCCGACAATCACTTTCACAGGTAACACTTCGGTTCAGTTCCAAGTTCTCCCCCACGTGCAAGATCTTGTTCTCTTTCAACAAGCTTCAGACCGAGGGCGAGCGTTAGGGTTTTCGCCTGTAGGCGAGATCCGGCGTGAATATCCCTCGCAAAACCGTCGATTAAGCACCCGTTGGCGTCCCGAAGTACCCCTGCAGCCGAGCTTTGCGTTTCCGTCCAGGAACTATCGACGTTGAGCTTCAGATCTGGCGGCTTCGGTGGGTGCCAGCGGCCGAGTGCAGGTATAGTAGCAATCGGATCCTTCTCCTTTCGATTTTTTGGGTTCCACCTCTGATATGCCTTTTGCTGTGTGAGGGCTATTTCGATCAAAGATTCATCTTTTGTGGGTTTGTGTCGAAAGACTTGATTGTTTCGTTGTTTCCACACCTACCATAGGATCTCGGACAGAAGGACTGGGTTCATAGAGGTCTTCTTAACCACCAGGTACTCATCTACCCATTTGCCCATTCTCTGCGCTGGTACAGTAGCATGGCCGAAATTTAGCCTTTGATCGGACCATATTTTTTGGGCATTTTTGTAGTGAAGAAAGAGATGCTCAGTCGAATCAGGGAATTTAGAGCAGAAGGGGCAGAGCGGATCAGGTAAGATCTTACGCCGGTAGAGGTTCTCCTTTGTGGGTAGTGCATTCTGGCATAAACTCCATATAAATACTTTTTGCTTTGGTGGAATTGGCAGATCCCATATTCCTGTCCATAGCCGACGGGGTGGACTGTAGGAAGAGGAGGCACTATTCATATTTTTAGGTATGGCTGCATCTCTTGTCCTATTATGTCCCCCTTTTACTGTGTATTGCCCTTTGTTGTTGCCCGTCCAAATTAGCGTGTCTAGCCTTCTTGGATTCGGGATAGGGATAGACAGTACTTCGTTGACAGTTATCTGATCAAAAAGCTGATTCAGCAGGGTTTCATTCCATGTACTACTGTCTTGATCGATTAATTCTGACACTGTTTGGGGGTCATTCCAATTTGCTGGGCCCTGGATAGAACCTTGGGATAGTCAAGGATCTTGACGAATTTTAATGGATTGGCCATCGCCTACTCTCCACCTGATATCTGGTAGGATAGTGTCACGGCCCTGAATGATGCTCTGCCATCCCCAGGACAGTCGATGGCCTGGTTTTGCTGTCCAGATATCTCCTTGAGGGAAATATAACCCTTTGAGGACACTGCTCCATAGTGCAGAGGGAGATTGGGACAAACGCCAAGCCTGCTTTCCCAATATGGCTAGATTAAAAGAGATTAAGTCCCTGAAACCCATTCCACCTTGATCTTTTCTGTTTTTGAGAGTGTCCTAGTTTTTCCAGTGCGTACATTTCTTTGAATCTGATTGCCTCCACCAAAACTCAGCTATTCTTTTCTCAATTGCCTTGTAGATTGATACAGGGATCTTAAAAATCGACATGGCGTATTGCGGCAAGGCTTGCACTACTGTTTTGACCATGATTTCCTTACCAGCTTTAGACAGGTACTTCTCCTTCCACCCTGCCAGCTTCGTATTAACTTTGGCCAATATCCATGAGAGCATTTCTTTTTTGGTTTGCCCCCAGTCTGATGGTAGTCCTAAGTACCTCCCTGTTTTGTTAATAGTGGGCACTCTCATTTCATAAGACAAATTTCTTTTGAGAGCCTGTGGACAGTCTTTACTAAAAAACATGCCGGACTTGTTGAGGTTAATTGCTTGGCCCGTGGCATAATAGTAGTGGTTTAATATGGCTGCTAGATTTTGACATTCTCGGGTTGTGGCTTCCATAAAGAAGGTTGCATCGTCAGCAAACATGAGGTGAGTTAGAGTGGGGCAGTACCTGTTTAGCTGGATGCCTCTTAAGGACCCATCTGCAATTGCTCTGTGTATCATCCACGATAATGCATTAGCCATCAAAATGAATAAGTAAGGGGAGAGGGGGTCGCCTTGACGTATGCCTCGAGTAGGTCGAAAACACCCTGTAAGCTCACCATTTACTTTGACATTTAGAGAGACAGAGGTAACACAATGCATAATCAGCTGGACCCATTTCTCTGAAAATCCCATCTTTAGCATGCACATACTAAGGAAATCTCATTCAACTCGATCGTATGCTTTTTGCATGTCCAGTTTCAGGATCGCCTGGAACTTTCTCTTTCTCTTTCTGATTTGCATTTGATGCATCACCTCCTGAACGATGATTATGTTATCCTGAATTTGGCGGCCTTGAACAAATGCACTTTGTTCTGGTGAAATTATCTGTGGCAACCATTGTTTTAGACGATTGGCCAATATTTTTGTGATGATTTTGTAATTGAAATTGCAGAGGCTAATTGGGCGAAACTGGTGTATATATTCTGGCTTGCTGATTTTGGGGATAAGCACAATATGAGCCTGATTGAGATCTGGCTCAAACTTACCAGACTGAAAAAAATTCTGGACTATCTGGATAATGTCGAGTTTGATTTCCTCCCAAAAGTGTTGATAAAACTGGCCACTCATACCATCTGGACCCGGGGCCTTGATGGCCCCCAGCTGGAAGACCGCATGTTTAACTTCCTCCTCGGTAACTTCAGCCATTAGAAGCTGATTTGTTTCTTCTGTTATTATCTTTGGACATTGATCCAATATGGGTTGCAGGTTTCAAGGACTAGTCGTCTCATACAGCTCCCGAAAGTAGTTCTTGACATGCTGATGTATGATAGCTGGTTGTCTGGTCCAGTTCTGGTCATCGATCTTTAGCATGGTTAGTCTATTTCTCTGTCTCCTCTGAATGGTAGTTGCATGAAAGAATTTCGTTTTTTTATCCCCCCACTTAAGCCATGTAATTCTGGAACGTAGGCCCCAATACATCTCCTCTTGTCTCCATAATTGGTGGATTCTGTCTTTAATGAGCTGACTTTGTTCTTGGGCTCCTTTATCATAGTGGTTGTTTGAGATCTCAGTTAGTCCCTGTTTCAACTGTTTAATTTGTGTGGCTGCGTTAGAGAATTTCTGTTTGCTCCAGGCTCGAAGCACCCCTTTTACTTTCTGAATTTTCTGTGTGAGGTTTGGAGCACCTGCCTGGCTGGTGGTCCATGCTTCGCTTACTATATGCCTGCAATCTTCCTCCTCAAGCCAGTATGATTCAAATTTAAACTCCTTTTTTCTGTTTCCCTATATGCTAGGAGATAAGGAAAGGAGAAGGGGGCTGTGGTCCGACCCCACTGCTGGCAAAGCATAAATTTCAGCAAGAGGAAAAGTGACACGCCATTCCATGGTACACACTCCCCTGTCTAACCGCTTTCTGACTAGTTCATCTCCCCTTCTATTATTAGCCCAAGTAAACATACAGCCTTTACTCTCAATATCCATGAGTGAACAGTCATTTAACATATCTCGAAAGGCAGTCATGCGATAGTAATCTGATTCCTTCTTACCTTCTTTCTCCCAAGTGTACAGAGTTTCATTAAAGTCCCCTAAACAGATCCATGGTAAAGAGCTTTCTTCATGAAATCGTCTTAATTGTTGCCACAGCTGCAGTCGATCGGGGTAATGCGTTGGAGCATGAAGAAAGGTGATCCTCATAAACTTGCCGCTCAGCGGATCCTGACACTCCACATCAATAAGAAGACTTGAGCTGTGCCGCACCCTTACTTGCACTTCCTCAGTCCAAAAGAGCGCGAGGCCCCCTGCTATCCTTGTAGGTTCCACCAGACACATCCCCTGAAAGTTAAGTCTCTTCCTAATCTTGTCCAGCTTAGTATCTTTATTTTTTGTCTCCATAAGGAAGACTATAGTGGGCCTTTCCTGAGCCGTTAAGGCTCTAAGCTCTTGGACTGTCAGGGGGTTGCCCAGCCCCTGACAGTTCCAGCTTAATACATTCATGGGTTGGCTGGTGGCTTATTAGGGCTAGCCACCAGAGCCCAGTCATTCCCTCCTATCGCCATTTGGATTGGAGCATCCATCAACTCCATATTCTCAATCAAAAGGACCTTTGATTCAGTGGTTTTCTTCATTTTTTTCGCTCGGTTAAGCTTCATCGGCTTAGTCTGCGATTCCCCTGTTTCCATGTTCTCTGCTGCAGGTGAATTCAGGAGGTAAAGTGGTTGTTTGCCTTTGTTAGAACTCGTGTTTGGTAAGTTTCCCTCTTCTGCATAATGTTCCACCGCTGGGGGAGGAGCTGCTCTTTTTTTGCTCCCAGCTGTTTCCGTGCCTTCTGCAGGATTTCTCATTAGTTCAATGGGAGTTTCAGGTATAATTTCTTCATACTCAGGGTTAGGTACTATATCCCCGTAGAAAACCTCCTAGTAAGGACTCTTCTCTCGCACTTCAGCTTTGAGCCACGAGCCAAAGTTGCCCACTTTATTTGGCCCCCAATCTGATTTTCTGTAGGGAATTTCCTTGCAGTCAGCAGCAAAATGGCCCATTCTTCCGCAAGAAAAGCAGAAATGAGGGAGGCGTGCATGCTTAAACTCAACCCAGAGCATCTTGGGTCCCAGTTTGACTACTGTTCCGGTCTTCAAAGGTTCTTTCAGATCTAGTTCAAATCTGACTTTGCTAGGTCTGGTAAATAGATTGTCTTGCAGTTCTAGCTGAACCTCTTTCACCTTCCCTATTTTACCTGCTATATCCTCATAGACATCTTCCAGGATCCATGCAGGAGGCAGACCAATTATGTAGACCCAGAACTCATAACTGTTAAAGTCGTAGCAATGCTCAGGCACATCAGGTTCACACTGCTTCAAGATCAGGAGGTTATTAGAATACGACCACGGTCCCGTGTTTAACACCCTTTCTTTATCTTCATTTGATTCAAACAGAAATGAGAATAATCCAGGTTCTTTTTGGGAAATAATGACATTCGTTACTCTCCAGGACTTCTTCATCGTAGTACTGAAAGCTGGAAGGTTGACATTTGGGCGTGACAGGAGCTTACCAAAGAGGGTGAGACGACATTCACTAATTTTTTCTTCCGGTGCTTCCTCCCGGATCATGACTATGTCATTTTCAGACCATAGATGGCCTAGGCTCTTACAAAGGGCAGCCACGCGGAGTTGGTTTTCTGTTTCTGGGTCCATTCTCGGGAAGACGAGCAGATTGTTACCTGGGTTTGGCCGTAGTACTGAGGAAGGATTGAAGGGAGCTCGAGCCGGGGTGGAAGATGGTGGACGACGACTGGGTACTGCTCGCCGAAGATCCTTACTCCTGATGAAGTTGCGATCGAACAGTATCTGTGATGCAAGAGGATGATTTCGGCGATTAGGGTTTGATGGGTTTTGTTGTAACTGGTAATGGCTGGGAAAGGGGTGGGGTTTTCTGTTTGGTCGGGATGATGGGGATGGGAAGGGGAAGGGGGAGTGGGTAGACAAGCTAGGGTTTGAGAGATTTATCCCCCATTGGGGAAGAGCTGAGGCGCCATTGCTGGGAAGAGAGCTCTACCAGAGTAGAGAGAGAACTTTTTTTGTCCCTTGATTAATGTTGCATGATTTTAGTATAGCTCTATATTTTGCTATCATGTGAGGGCTTTCATTCACTACTGCCCGCTTCTATTGGCATCTATAGAAAAGTATCTTTCATAATCAATTTTGAAAGTAGGTGTGAAATTTGGGATATTCTATTAAAGGGAGAAACGTTGATAATATCCAAAGTAAGAACTTATTGATGGTAAGGTCAAGGTTAAAAGTACTACTGAATTTGATTTAGGATATAAAGAGATGGGTGTGAGGAAGCAAGTCCCTACTTCTAGCACCTCACAGTTTGGCCACAATTTTAGCTGCTTTTAGTTTGATGAGAGATTGGGGTGCAACTTACGGGCAGCAAATTCAATTATGAAAAGGGTGATGCAGTTTAATATGGTGCTCTATAAACACTTCTCGGAATGGGCACGGAACAAGGTGTAACTAAGGATCGCAGTCCCCATTCTCACCCGTGTGAGTGACGTACTGCCTCGCATCCCACGAGAGGCAAGGCCGAGGGTCGCTCCTCATCCCCATGGTGCAAGGGAGTGACAAAAAAAAGCCAAAAAAAAAAAAAAAAAAAAATTCAGCTGCTAGATTGAAAGAGAGAACAAAAGCAAAAACGATACAAATAGCCTATGAATTTTGGTCTAATGTATATGTCGCGACCAAATTTTTCGGGGTGTGAACCACCTAGGGTTTGGCTAATGGATTGTTAAGCCTAGACTTAACTCGGGCTCTCCCAAGCCCATACCAATTCGCAACTTTAGGTTTGGATTCTTAACATGCAAATGATTTTTATTTAGGAGTCGCCACTAATCAGTTTTTGGTGGGTCGATTAGAAACCCAAGTAAAGTAATGGGAGATTTACTTTACTCCTACGAACCGAGATTATGGGTACGGGGACTTGGTTACACTAGATTTCTCTAATGCCCTTTCGGTACCATTCTTTTATTTTGAAAAATGTTTAGCGGCGGCTTGAATCGATTTTAATTTATCTCCTTAACATGTGAGGTGATCATGCGGATGCGCAATCCACCAATTTAACACCCAATAAAACAATGAATAAAGTTAAGGGACTTACCTTGTAGCAACGAAAGCATCCGCATCGTTAGATCAGAATTCACATCAATAACCCCAAATATGATTTCTAATTAACACGCAATTTCTCTTTTTTTGTTTTCACTTTATTTAATGGGAACTTAATCAATATGCAATGCACACTAGCAATCTAATATGACATGGCAACATGACCTAAATTACATGACATGGCAGTATGATCTAAACTATATGACATGAATAGGCATGCAGTCTACCCTGAAACATGAAATAGATTTATTCTAAATTTTTTGTATTTTCCATGAAATTCAAAATTAAAGAAATGCAACTATTAAATGTGCAATCTAAATTAATCAAATGACCTAATTCTAGATGACATGCGCATGATTTTTGTATTTTTTATGAAAATTTGTAATTAAAATTGCTAAAAGTCAAAATCTTACTAAAGTGAGATATTATCTATTTTAAGTTAGGAAATAGACTGATCTGAATCCTATCTTAACTTAGAAATTTATCTCGACATGCAATTTAATTGAAAGATATTATCTAACCTATATACTATCTAAACATGCATTTTAATATAATTAAAGAAAAAATCTGACTATTCTATCATGCAATTCTATCTAGGAAATCAATTCTAATCTACATGATATGCAAATGCAGTTTTTTTGTATTTTTTGGGATGAATAAAACAATTAAAAGATAAGCACCAAATCATTCACGGTCATCAAAGATATTATCCATCATCCAAATTTGGAAGTGATATCTAATCAAACCCGATCATTTCGCTAATAAAATCAATAAATTGATCTTAAGCCTTAAAGATCAAGATATTAATCTTATTCCCGCGTGATTAATTATTCCATCTAAAGCCTTATAGATGGAATAAAAAATTGTGTGCGGTTGCGAATTAGGTAATAAACCATATTGGGAATACACCGATAATTCAAATATGCACATAAGATATCAAAAAGTATACTTTAGGCAATAGAATATCTAAATCAAATTTAGATACGATAATTACCTGATTCTGCTAATGATATTACCGAATTTGGAGCAAGTGGAATCCGCTCAACAGGTGACCGGCGGTGCGTGGTGGTGCTTGGCCTCGGTTGATGGCGCGGTGTGGATCGAGTCTTTGCAACTCACGAACGGATAGGATGGTTCGGCATCATTGCCTCGCTAGAAAATCTGCTAAAAAAGAAATCTTCAGCAATTGTGGACGTCTCTTTCTTCAGATGGGTTCTTCTCTACTTGGACCATTGTTTATTATATCCTGCATGTACTATCTCTGGAAGGACGATCTCGGATGTGGGGGTTCAATAGCCGTAGGAGTGTGATGTTAGGATTACAGGCAAGGCCATCCGCAGGGCTCTAGAGCGGCGAGGCTCCAATGTCAAAGTCTCGAATAGGGAGTAGCATCAACCGTTGGGTTAATTGGGCCCAATTTTTATTCGTATGAAGACGTCGTGGCTGTGCAAGGGCTTCTCGTGGCGTCAATGGTGATGGTTCACGGATGATCAACGAGATCACGTAGGGACTCGCGACTTGGGAGTCTCAGAGTGGTTCATCAGTGATTGATAACCTGCAGAACATAGGAACAACTCCACAACCTGGCAAAAGATCGATAACTGCGACGACATATCGATGCGCGATGTAAGCTGGGAACCATAGGTCTCCGGTGGTGACAGCTTCTCGACAAGGAAGCGTTGACTATTTATTTTTCCAAAATTTGTACGACACCACGGACCAAACTCTTCACGTTATCCTCACCCTTTGCTTGCAGGAAATAAACTCATAACAATTCACGTCAATCTCACTTTTGGATAACACTCAGAATAAGACAAATCCACCACTTAGGCTTATTTCACTAAAATCTTGGTACTTGTTTTTGACTGTGGACTTCGGGGCAACGAGAGATGCGGCTCGGACTTCAGGCTCGTGGCGGTGGCCACCAAAATATGGCGCGACTTTCACGTATGTGGAGAGATACTGGCCTTGCTGGACATCGACGAATCCGTCGGGCTAGATGAAACTCCACAAGAGTCTCGCTGGCTCTAAAATATGATGATGGTGATTCAGACGATCCTGAGTTGCGCTGGTGATGAGCTTATCGAAACCGCTGGACACTCCTGGGAGCTCGACTGAAAGTGCGTTACTGGTGGCAGGACTTTTGATGGATCAACAATAGTGACGGTGAGGGTAAAGCAGAGTGGTGAGGCTATGTGAGGATTGTGGAGATAACAAGGTCACGGCCGCGGAAGGGACTCGGCCGTGACTTCTCGGCCTTTTGATTTTCTCCGTGTGTGAGCGAAGCCCCCTCCCCCCCTTAGAATTGTGGCCGTCCCTCCTTTCATACTGCCTACCTTGCATTGCAAAAGAGGAAATTTGTATATAAAAAGAATCGTTGAAATTCACATTTCCTCCATTACCTCCTGCATGCGTATCCTGTGTTTCCCTTGATATCTTTCCTTGCGTTATCAAATTGGAAATTCCAATAAGAGTGAGCGATATTTTGTCGTCGCCTTGCTCCTTCTTCACATTCTATCGGCATCTTATAATATATTTTGATCACGCCTACACAAGCCGAATTTATCTTGAAACGTGGGAAGCAAAATTTTTTATTATTTTCCTTCACGATTCCCGCACCTCTTGCACTTTGCCGAATTATTCAATTGCCCCTTTTTCTTCAAATCTCTTCAAGACGAACCAAATATACGTTCCAAATTGTTACTACCCTTTTCTTCGTTATCTTCCTCAGCAGAAACATTAGTCAGCCCTTGATTTTTTTCAAAGCCAATTTTTTAAAGTTCATGCGTGAGTGGGCTCCTTTCCCGCAATATCAACCCTCCATTGCCGAATTTCACACAAGATCCACACAATGCAACTTTATGTAGACTCATTGTTCTGGTAATGCTCCTAACACTATATGTTATGCGATTTAATAAATAAATTACTTGGTCGCCAAAATTTAGGTGTCAACAGTATAATAATATTCCCAACATTTAAGTTTGAGGTTCAATATGTCCCTAAACTTTGATCCAATGTATAATATTATCCCTATACTTTTCATTTTGATATAATCGATTTAATGATTCATGAATCATATTAAATAAATTAAATGCCTATAAACAACATTACACATTGAGTCCATGTTTAGGGACAGTATTATTCATTGGATTAAAGTTCAAGATCATTTGTGCTATTATTTTAATCCATAATGTGAGGATGAAGATGGAGTGCTTGCTTGAGTATTGTCCGTTGCTGCAAAAAGTAGGAAGCTCAAAGGTTCGTTCAAATCGTGGCCGCTTTACCACAAGGAGCCGCGACGGCGACAAAGCGTGCAGATGATGAAGTGAACGGCCACATACGAGGATGACTCGCTGAGATTATATAGAGATTAAAGAGGATGGCGGCGGAGAGGAGAGGAAAGCACGACTGAAAATGAGAGGGGGTAGCTCTTCGGTTTTCCAGAGTATCAATATCAAATCAAAGAGGGAAAGCACAAGGGAATGGGCTGGGCTCTAACTGTTTGCCCTTAAACACTTCTCAGCTATAGCTTTTAAGAAAAACTACCCTTATCAGATCCAATTTTGAATAACTTGAACAGTGACACGGCTGTCAGTCATGAGATTCTACTCTCGAAGCTAACATATACAGGTTTTCGGAGCAACTAATACTTAAAATATTCCATTATAATGCGAATTACTATACTGACATTAAAGCCTAACACAATATCTTCGTATCATTAAAGTAAATGCTAGTAATTATTCAGATGGACATTTTAAATTCATTTAGCAACATTATATATAGGAAAATGTTATTCACACCATTAATTTTTTGTGAAACAAACAGAGCTTAAAAGATTGAAAGAAATTGATTCTCGATCTCTTCTTCAAAGTCCTTGATTTTGTCATCTAATCTTCTTCGAATCCTGCAATGGTTCACAGGTAAGTGAGCAAAACCGCTGGACAAGTAACACGCACCTCCTTACTATGGGATCAAGCATGTCCAAAATAATTGGTTATAATACTTTATAAGAAATTAAATAAAAGGTTACATTAAAGTCTTATTATAAGGTAATAAGCTTGCCAATAATAAACAGCGGACTTCACAACAGATGTTCAAAATAGATTGATTGAAATAGGTGTTCAAAATAGCTGAAGTCGAAACAAGTATTTGCAACAAAGATACCCGATTTTCTGAAAAATCATAATCTTATTGCTTCGTCTAAGTTTTTTTCTTTTTTTTGGTCGGGAAAGAAGAAAATGCATTAACTGGCAAGAGAAATACAAGCGTTCAACGCATCTGTACATAAAAGATCAAATAGAAAGGGAGGGGGACTTTCAGGCCAATTAGATGGGAGGAGATGAAGTCCATGGGCTTGGGCGGCCCAGTCAGTCACGATATTCGCTTCCCTTCGACAATGACGCACCTCTAGGGTTGGGAAGAGACGAAGCAGCACAGCCGCTTCAGCGAAGAGAGCTTGAGAGTCCCAAGGGGTGCGACTCTGGTCTTGAAGCGTCTCAACCAGCTGATGGCAGTCCGATTTGAGAATAAGGTGAGCCACAAATTGTCCCTTTTGTAGCAGATAACGGAGCGCAGATATGAGAGCTTGAACTTCCGTTTGTAGAGCAGATGCAGAGTCAATGGTCAGGGAAAAACCGTCAAGTAGCCTTCCTGATGAGTCTCGACAAACGCCAGCAACAGAGCCTTCATGAGAACTCTGATAAAAGGAGCCATCTATGTTGATCTTTAGCACACCTGGATCAGGTGGACGCCAGCCATGAAATCCGCCCTGTGACAAGGCCCAATTAAGTTCAGCTCACATAATTTGGTGGCTCAGCCTGACATTTTGAATGTATTGAACACGACCTTATTGAGATAAGAACACCACGAGTGTCATAATTTTTGTACAACGTTTACTTGAATACCATAATTTTTTTCCCAATATTTTAAGTGTCATAACTTCTAAAAATTTTTCAAACACTATAACTTTCAATTGATTACTTGAGTCCCCAAGTGCTAAAAATCCAACATGACATCACACTTGTGGTGAATGTTTTTAAAAAGTTATGGCACTCAATTTCTCAATTGAAAAGTTTTATGGTACTTAGATAATCGAAAAAAGAAGAAGTTAGAGCATAAGTAAATGCCGTATATAAGTTGTGACATTCAAGCGGTTGATACAAAAATTTTGGTATTCAAGCATGTATTGTAGAAAAGTTATGATTTCTGTGATATCCTGTGATGTCTTTTCTTTTTCATTTTAAGAGTTCAAAGTTGTGACCTTAGTAGATGAAGTGCATGAAATGTCAAAACCATTGTATCATATCATAAGTTCTAAGGTTAAAAAATCATATTTCAAAGAAGATTGATAATGGTACGAAATAAAAGATATCTTCCAAGTAGTTTCCTTGAAGCATATTTTGAACATTTAGTTGAAATAGGGAGTTTTCATGATACAAAAGTAAACATAGAATTTAGTAAACATTTACTTTGTTGTGACCTTCAAAAGTGTTCCTTGCGTGCTCAAACGGTGCGGGTTCTCCCAAATCCTTACCTCGCTCGACATTGAAAATTTCGCTAGATTAATTTACCTAAGAAAGCTCTCTATCTTATGAGGGAGTCGCTAGTAGCCTATCAAGTGCTAAGAGTCAAGTGAGATATTGGAAGGATACCTTACTTTCTACACAACCAGAAATCTAAGTGCATAAACTTGATTACACTAGTTATTTTACTATTGCCCTTTCTATACTCTAACTTGATTAATTTATTAATTAAGTGTCACATGCAATCTTTTACTCAATTATGAGCCCCAGAGGCCTGTCCACCAAATGTCTATACGATGTTTCTGTGTTTGTTATGATCCTAGTATGTGGCCGAGTAATCCAAATAGGCTAAATGAAATAACAGAAACACAACCAAGGAAATGACATAAAAGAATGGAAACAAACACATAAACCGTAGGTAGGTAAGTAATAAAGTGCGTAAGATAACCTAATACAACGTTAAGCAAAGGATATTGCATGGCCATTTTATTATACTCAATCTCACAAAAGCTTGCTCCGATACAAGTCAGGTAAATAATACAAGACTTTATTATGAGCCCGGTGAGCTTGACTTTAGAGACTTTCCTATCTTAAAATGGGCAATAGATGTTTGAGCTCTTCAGGGAAGTTAGAATTTGCCGCGATAATCCTTAACTACCTTAGGTCAGGGCGCCAAGCATATCTAAGATAGTCAGTGCTTGTTGAGCCCATTCCGATCTCTCCTTAGGATACAACTTATCTTATATTACCTATTCGATAATTTGAGGTATTCGATTTTCAGCTAGAAAAGTTCCTGGTTTTTTGCAGGCTTGTGTTTGATGGTGTCCGGTGAACTTGTTCATCCCTCAAATACTGTCATCTTGCTTCTTTTTTTCGCATGATTTGCCAGACAATTTGCTTGATTTCTCCATGTATTAACTCATTTCTTTTTCTTGATTGAAAAAAAAAAATTGTATTCATTAATCAAAAGAATATAGAAGTGTGCGTTCTTCATGACAAAGCAAAGCAAAACGGAGCATGAATATTGAAAAGTAAAGCCAAATATAGAAAAAAAGGAGGATGAACAGAGCATCAATAAAGTTAAGCACAAACTCGTTTCACAAGAACAAATCTATCAAATAAAATCAATAGCCAATCATTGGATCTAATGTCTTTGTTAATGATGTGCATACGCTGAAAATTTCTTCTCCAATAATTAAGACGTTGTCAGTTGGAGGTGCGTGCCTATGTTCAGCTTCCTTTACACCATCGTCGAAGGAAGACAACCAAAATAGTTTAGCAAATTTTCATAATTCAACAAGAAATCAAAACTTTTGCAATTATCATTTAGGTTGGAGGTAGAGAACCTATACACGAACGGAGCAAAAGGGCACCGAATCCCCAAAAGCATATTTATTAAACTCTATAATCTAGATCGGGAAAGAATAACACTCAAATATAGAATTAAATTGAGAGAGTTCAAACTCTCAAATCGATAACTAAACCAGGAGAATGGAGCTCCCAAATCTAAATTAGGAGAGAAGAATACGGAACAAAAATCAACAAAAGAGAGAGAGGAGGGTGAAACTAGCTTTGTGATATCTTGATATTCAACCCCTTTCGAAATATATGAAATGGCTATTTCATAAATGTATTGATGGTTAATTTACTTTGAACTGATAACTCATTAATTAACTAATCTATTGGGAGAGGTCGTCAAGGATTAAAATGCGAAAAACCAAAGAATTCAATCAAAGATAAACCACTCAACCATTAGGATCAACAATGGTTAATACTACGTCGTTATGAATCAATTAGCGAACTGATATAAATCGATTTGACGAGAGTACGTAGTTGGTTCGCGAGTAATATCGCATGATTACAATACTTGCCGCGAATGATGATAAACTGATTTTCTATTAATCTTGTACTCGGGGCACGTAATTGAACTCTCACGATTACATAACAGTCGAGGGTCATTTACGATTCAAAGAAGCATAAATGTGGATCGAAAATTATCGATCATGGGTTAATCCTGTGAAAACCCTTAAAAGCTACTCAATAATTTAAGTGGTACTAAAGTCACATTTAATCAATTTTAATCATGAAATTTAATTTGATTTCAGGTATCGAACTTTCGAGAATTTAAAGACTAACTTATTGGACATCACCCCATTTGTCCGTTAGTTTATTAGCAAGTTTAAAATTTTTGGATAAGAACTAATTGGTTAAGAATTGGAAGTCGGAAAGAGAATCCAGACCAAGCAAGGCCAATGGACCTCACGCCCATGTTGTTCGGCCAAGAAGGCCCAATTGGGCCCGCCAAGCCCAATTCAAGCACATTCAAGCAAACAGGCCCATGGACAAATTTGAAAATTTGAGCCAAAAAGTTGTGAAATGCCCAAAACGGCCCTTCTAGAATCTTTGCATTCATGGGCTAGAAGACAAAAGGAAAAATATGAAGTGAGGAGAAGATTTTAGAGAATTTTGTTGGATTTTTCATGATGAGAATTTGGGGAAAATATTCAAAATCTCTCTCTCTCTCTCTCTCTCTCTCCATGCCCTTGTTAGCCAAAGCCTTCTCTTTCCCTCCATCCTCTCTCATTTCCCTTCTTTGCTGCAAGTCATGCCATTCCTCACCACCATTCTTGCCACCGTGTGTTGCCATTGTCATCCACCACTCGATTGCTGAGCCACCATCACTAGGCCACCCTCACCGAACCACCACCACCAAACCACCCCCTTAGCCACCTGTTGCCATTGTTCACACCATTGCACCACTATCCCCCTCCCCTCGGCTCAACACTATTGCTCGCCTATCCTTCACCACCTCAAGCCACCACCATCGTCAGACCACCGTCACCACCACCCAAGTCAAACTTCCCCTAGTGTGGCCCTGAGTTTGAGGAGCTGTCGCCACCACTATGGTGCCACTATTTAAACTATGAGACTCAAGTTCTCGTCACCATCATGCCGCCGCTGCCTTGAGCTCACCATCGCCAGAAAAACCGTGAGTTAACTCTTAATCCTTGATCATGGAGTTAATTGCATTTAGGGGTAGGTTTAATTTAAGGATAAGAGTGGTTAGTGGTAGATAATGATGGTTTAGTATTAAGGTTGAGTGCAATTAGTTTAATTAATTGCATTTACTCTAATAAATCGCAGTTAGCTTAATTAATCACAGTAATCTAAATTAATTGATGTTAGTTAAGTTAATTGTAGTTAATCTTAATTAATCATAGTTACTCTTAATTAATTACAATTTGATTAATGGAAGACAATTAGTTTTAATTAATAACGATTAGATTAATTAATTACCGTTAGTCTTAATTAATTGTAGTTAGATTAAATAATTGCGGTTAATTTCAATTAATAATGGTTAGCTCTACTTTAAGACATTTAGTGCTAAATAATGATGATTAGCGCAAATTAATGATGGATTAGTCATTAAATGGAATTTTATGCTTAATTTGTTGGATAAAATTATGCATGATTCTTGTTGTTTGAGCTTGTTATGCCATTATATTGATTGTCTAATTTATAAACCTTAAATGTTTTTTTTTTAAAGATGGTTCATTAGCAAGAAAATGACAAGTTTTGAGGTGTCTTGTTCGGACACCGTGGTTTACGTGTTAAATGGGACAATAGGGTTTTAAAATGAAAGCGTGCAAAATTTCGCAGGTTGATTTTGAGTATGTGATCACATGCAATTATTTTATCAAAATTTGAAGTGTAATAGTTATCGAGGTTTGTTGTTTAAGCAAGAACTCTATTGCATTTGGCTAATTGATAATAAATGAAATTGGCTTGAATGTTGGTGGACTTGAGTGTTCATTTTATTAAACCCGTCACCTAACGAGAGTTTGGGGACGATACCCGATGTTTACCAGATGCCTAGCGGGGGTCCAAATGCCAAGTTATGATTGAGGTTGGACTAATACTCCTTAAGAAATGCCATCTAGGCGGGAGTTCTAAATGAGGCCATGGCCAATGGAGTGGGATGATGCTCGGTCATGCTGGAAAATCGCCAACTCTTGTGTTGGCCGTGGCTCGAGAGGTCGTAATAATTGGAACACTCATGTTGGCAATGTGCATGGATATCATGAATGTGTTCTGATTATTTATTATGCTCATTGCACACTATTGGCAAATGTAATGTATTAATATGCCCCAAGGCGAGGTAAGATTGTATATTATTGCATGTTTAGGTTGCCTTCGAGACAAATTTGTGTTCTAATCGAGTCTTAGGCTGTTAACTTGCTGAGATTTTTATCTCACCCTTGTTATTAAAAATTTTCAGGACCATAGCATGAAACGTCGTCCCGTTCATTTTGGGATCCCTAGGGACGAGGACACGGATGTGACCTTATACCCTATTTCGGGAACCAACTAGGTGTATGAGCATGTAATTACAACAATATGGGTAAATGAGGGGTTGGGGCCATGAGTGTCCCATAGGTTCAAGGCATGGTTCACTCAGGAGGGTGATGATCTTTTTGACTCAATTCAGGATTTTGATGGATTGCCCGATAGGGGCATTGGTGTGCAGGTGTGGAATCCTATGGATATCGACATCCCTGATGGTGCCGTTCAGGATCTGGACTATGATCCCAAGCCTCCTCTCAGATGCTAGTGCTGGTCCTAGTATTAAAAAAGCTTAAGTTAACCGTGACTCTTCTAACACTTTTTGCTTGTAGGCGCTTAAGAGTTGCCTTTTGGAATTAGGCTTGTAAATGTTAAAATCCTAGGGTTAATAGTGAATAAATAATGATGTTGCTTTTGGAAATGTTTGACATTGTGCTTTTGCTATTCTTGTTCTTTGTTGGTTGACTAGGTGTGCATATTAAATGTTTCTGCTTGCATTTAATCGAAAGAGAAAAAGAATGAGTTCGTGACGCATTATGGGACATCGCAATTAATTGACCATTGAGGGTTGTTTGCACGCTTGGGGGTTTAGGACGTGACAAGCTCAAAACCTATTTCATGGTTGAAGGTTAAAGAAGACTGAGAAAAGAGAGAGAGAGAGAGAGGAATGACTTTTCAACTTCCTAATCAATTGGAAAATGCATTAACTGACTTGAGTGGTTGTTTCATCTAAATGAGTTTTTAGACTATGGAGGTTGCCATTTGGTGATGGGTTTTTTTTTTTTTTTTTTTTTTGGTGAAGATGTGATGTCAATCTCAATGAGTGTGGATGATCAAGTGAGTTTTATCTTATATGGTTGATGGTAAATATGTCACACAAATACAAATAAGAAAGTCTTGGTGTCACAAAAAAAAGTTTGGATAAATGTATCACGCAGATACAAAGTTGAGGTTTTTGATGTCATGAAAAGTTTAGCGCATATATGTACACAGATATAAGTTTGGAGTTCTTGAGATCACAAAAATTGGGTAAATTGTTTGGGTCTTTTGGCGGTTCTTTTTCCTTCTATAAACACATTATTTCAATGCTTTCAATGGTCTTCGTATCCACGACTTTAAAATTTTTATCAATCTTACTTTCTCTCTATTTTCTCTTTGTATGCATAATTGCACGAATGGGGGTTGCATTAGTTTTCTCTTTATCCCCATTTATAGAATTTAAAAGTCCCGTGTCCTTTCTCCTGATCATTGTAGTATTGGAGAACAATCATAGGCTCTTAATGCAAATTAATGAAAATTAGCTTGCCAGGGTCTTTGACTCTTGCTAACGCGGAAATATACCTCGAAATTAGATTGCCCCATGTGCATAAAGAATGAAAAATTCGTGGTTGCATGAAAGAGGGGACCGTGGAGAATCGAACTCGAAACTCTTACATCATATCCTAATATACAGTTTGCAATCATTTTCTATTAAAGTTTAAGGTATTAAAGAGCGACGCAAATCTATCATATCACAACAATATTACTTGTAAATCATTGTGAAATCAAAAGTGGGTAATTCTTTGGATCGGCATTCGAAGACAATTTCTCACATTTGGTATTTCTTTAAACCCAGATCTGCTTCTTTCTTTTAGTGCTCTCTATCTGGTGGAAGCAAATCAAATAAAATAGGTTTTTTCAGCAGACGAAATATCATGACAAAATATAGAGATAACCACCTCGCTCATTACATATAAGTCAAATCCCTAAAGAAACGGATGAATGACTCCCCATGGCGATGACTATGGATCAAATTTACCAATAACATCACTAGGCAATAGGCACCTGATGTGAGATATCGAGGTCCTTCTAAACAAAGTCAGTAGAAGCTCTCTTTCCCTTTCTTTCTTTTGCGAGTCCAGGTGCAGTTGCAGACGATAAGGCAAGAAAAAATGCAATGGCTCTAGTCTCTGGCACCATCTAGGGAGACGTCCCAGTCACCCCCTAGAAAAATTAAAAGGCCAAACCTCGGAATTTGCGACAGCAGCCCAACGAGTCATTTTCAGAGCGCTGGTCCGCAATTACTAATATGGCAAGTGCAATGCTGATGAGTGATGAATGACACTTCGGCGATTTGCTTTTCATCGGGATCTCTAGACTTTGCACTCATCTTGGGAAAAAATCAAACAGAAAATTCCACAAGTGCCTTCTCTTTTTGTCTTCTTTTATGCTTCGGTGCAGGTCATCTGGTTTGTTTTTTTTCCTTCGCAAGGGGACGAACGAGTGAATCCAAAGTTGAAAACTAGGGATGGTGCTGAATCCATTTTGTCCTCTAGAGAAACTTGATTTCTCGATTGATGTGTCTCTATACATGTAAAAGGAGAGGAATTTGGTAGCCTGCTGGCAGAAGTATTAGCTTGTCCACATGTGATTAATAGTGACAGTCCAGAATGTCTTGAGGTTTCAGCTGATAGCAACTTCATGGATCGCGGGCCGGATTGGAATCTCAGTTTTATTGGGGGCAAAAAGACTAGAATAGAGCTGGCTTTTCTAATCTCTTAGGTTTCCTAATTGAAAGATAAGATATATGGCGTAACTTTAAAAACTAAATTTTAAAGTGTTGAAAACATAATACAAAAGTTGTTTCCTAATAATTCAAAATTGACCCTGAATTTAATTAATTCTTACCATACATGAAATCGTTAGGCCTATTTGTTCAAGATTAAGTAAAAGCCAAAAAAAAAAATAATAATAATCACAGTATAATCGATGTTTTAAAAAGTAATGAAAAATTTATAGGGGAATCTACATCCAAGTGATTTGCTTGAAAAAAATTCCAAGTCTGTCACAACATTTAAATTTAACCTATCCAAAAACAACGTAACCATTGTTAGTAGATTTGAGCAATTGTAATTGGCGAGATTATTATTACCATCATTTACTTTTTCTCTAAAAGAATTAAGTAGGCCCTCCCTTACTTATCACATTAAGCGATTTTTTTTTTTTACTTAGCTAAATCTTTTCAGTCAATTTTAGTTATAATTATTGCACAAATTTAATCCCATGTAGTCCTGCCTTTTCTGTTTGCAGCACTTGATTGAATTATCAAATAGTGGTTATACCATACACATACGTGGTACTGAAACTCGGTGGAAAACAGAGGATGGAATTTGGTTTTCTGTGATTAATCTATCATTTGAGTGACTTGGCGAAATTTTTTGCTTTGTAAGGCCCTTCTCATGAGAAAAGGTTTAAGCTTGGGGATTTATAGGCCTAAATCCCCAAGTTTTACATCCATGTTTCAAGATTTTCTCGTCTAAGATTATGACTGGACCGACCGGATTTGACTGTCTAGAACTAAAGTTTCGGCAGAACTCCATCCTAACTCGTCCGTTGATCACTCTTTTATCTCGAAAACTAATTTTCTTTCCCTCGTATTTAATCAATCGCATCTTCCCGTTTCCTTTTATTTTCGAACACTAAAGAACCAAAACATTGCAGAATTCCTCGGAACCGAATAAGGCCACGTAGCCCGGCCGTGTGCCAGTAGCGTGGCGTCCGCTGAGGTGGGTGTTAGGAGAGTCCTTGACGCTAGGTATGACCACTCTCCTAAGTTCCAGCAGGTCGCGGTGACCATCCATCGTTTAGAAGCCTAGAAAGACAAGACACTGTTAGAAGTAAAAATCAAATGCGGAAAAATATGATTGATTTTAGACAAACCTCCGGTCATTGTTCGTATTCATGTTTGTCGGAAAAATCCCTAAAATTCAGTGAAATATTGGGCACACTCTACTAACCAAATTCCTTCGCGTGCTGATGATGTAATCCAAAATTGAGAGGATTTGCGTTAGACCTTGTGATTACCCGTTAGAAATGAATAATTGTTCCTTTTATATACCGTTTCTCATCAAGATGATTACCAATGGACGGTTGTCATGTGCGAAACGTAAAAAAATTATATGTGGAATAATTGTCACTTTAAAGAGAAAATGTGAGTCCGAAAATGTGGGATCATACAATATAAATAACATTCTACCACTTGATTCCATCATTTTCATCATACGGATTATCCAACCAAATCCATGAAAAACTTTATGCTTGAAGAAAAGAAACGAAACGCATGGATCACGGCGACATGTCCTCTAAGAGTGAGTAATATCTTCCATGTATCACATTGCATCTTATTTCTTTAATGTTAGTTTATATGTGGCAACACATCTTAATGAATAAACCCTATGTTTATTTTAGAATCAAGGATAGATGTTTTTCTCATAAACAAACAACAAAATGTGTACACCAAAATTTGAGAATCAACATTACAATAGAATAAGAGTTTCATACAATAAAAATCGTCCATATGACGACAAATCACATGATGGGACCTATTCTTATACTAATTACATGATCTTTATACTTCATTGGTGGCATGCTTTTAGTTAAAGAATCAGCTATTATCAATTTAATGCTAACATGTTCTATAACCACATTATTCTCCTCAACACGTTCTCTTATGGCTAAATATTTGATGTCAATATGCTTACTTCGACTGCCATTTTTGGCAATTTTAGCCATAAAAAAACAGTTGAATTGTCACAATACATTCTTAATAGTCTAAGAATAGAATCAACAATTCCAAGCCTAGTAATGAAACTCTTCAACCATACACCATGCGAGATAGCCTCAAAATAAGAAACAATTCAGCCTCCATAGTAGAAGTAGCAAGCAAAGTCTGTTTCGCACTTCTCCATGACACGGCTCCACCAGCTAACATAAAAATGTATCCATATGTTGATTTTTGTGAATCAATACAACTTGCGAGGTCCACATCCAACTAACCGACTACTTCCAGGTTGTCAGTTCGTCTATACATAAGCATGTAGCCTTTGGTACCTTGAAGGTATGCCATCACTTTCTTTGCAGCTCTTCAGTGATCCATACTTGGATTACTCTGATATCTTCCCAACATTCCCACGGCAAAAGCGATGTCAGGTCGAGTACAAACCTAAACATACATCAAGCTTCCAACAATAGAAACATATGTAATGCTATTCATTTGTTCCATTTTTAGATCGTTCTTCTGGCATTAGTTCAAATTGAACCCGTCACCCTTCATAATGGGTGCTATACTTGATGAACATATAGCATCAGGAAACAAATTTTGCTCCCACTGACCTTTTGGTATATCCATTGATTCATGACATTCTCTACAAAATCAAATGAAGAGATGATCACATGAAACCTTAAGTACCATTGGCAGGATGCTTGTTTCAAGCCATATATAGATTTCTTAAGCTTGCACACCAAATGCTCACCATTATTAGAGAAGAATCCTTCAGGTTGTTTCATGTAAACCATCTTCTAGTTCTCCATTGAGGAGCATCGTTTTCATATCCATCTAATGTAATTTCATATCAAAATGGATAACCAATGTCAAAACAATACGAAGAGAATCTTTCTTAGATACAAGAGAAAATGTCTCCATATAATCGATTCATTCCTTTTGAGTGAATCTTTCGGCAACGAGTCTAGTTTTATATCTTTGAATGTTATCTAGTGAACCTTTTTAGTTTGAAGATCCATTTACAACCAATCGCCTTCGCACCATCAAGCAACTTAACCAAATCTCAAGTTTCGTTAGATGCCATAAAACTCATCTCTTTTTTCATGGCATTGTACTACTAATTGGATTTATCACTGTCCATGGCTTGTGAAACATTTCAGGATCATTCTCAGTTCCAATATTGTAGTCAGATTCTTGTATATACACAATATAATCACTAGGAATTGCTGATTTTCTTATTCTAGCAAATCTTCTCAATGTTGCATCAACATTCTCTTGAGGAGCATGTTGTTCAACCAGTTGTTTAACAGTTTCTAGTAATTGCTGAACAACTGGATCTACTAAATTAATATTAGCAGGTTGTGGAACTTCAACGATTGGTTGTTTAATAGCCGGCTGAACTGAGGGGGCATTATGAGCAACGACCAACCTTAAACTTGAGGTAGAATGTTGAGTATCTGAATAATCTTTCTTAGGAACAAGGTCCCTCGATCGATCAATCCTACTAATCAAGTTATTTCAAAAAATTTAGCATTTCTTGATTCCACGATCCTAGTGATGTGAGATGGACAATAAAATATGTATCCTTTGGACCTTTCGGCATATCCAATGAAATACCCACTTATGGTCCTTGGGTCCAACTTCTTTTCTTGTGGATTATAAACTCTCACTTCAAACGGGTATCCCCAAACACGTACATGTTGCAAACTCAGTTTCCAACCTTTAAATGACTCAAGACAGCCTTGGTCGGAACTCAATTTAATATGTACACTGCCGTCTTAAGTGCTTCAGTCCACAAGGATTTAGGAAGTTTGGAGCCGCTAAGCATACTCCGCACCATGTCCAACAAGGTTTGGTTTCTTCTTTCCACTACACTATTTTGGTCCGAAGAATCAAGCATATTATATTTGGCAATTATCCCATGCTCTTGAAGAAACTTTGCAAATGGACCGGGTGCTTGTCCATCTTCAATGTATCTACCATAGAATTCTCCATCTCTATATGATCTCACAATCTTAATTTGTTTGCCGCATTGTTTCTCTACTTCCACCTTAATACCTTAAAGACATCTAATGTTTCATGCTTATTATGAATCAAGTAGAGATACATGTAACGTGAGTAATTATTTATGAAAGAGATGAAGTATTTCTGACCACACGAGTCCATATTCGGACTACAAATATCCGTATGTATGATTTCTAATATTTTTGTACTCCTCTTGGCACATTTCTTCGTCTTGTTGGTCTGCTTTCCTTTTATGCAATCCACACAAGTATCATAAATAGTAAAATATAAAGTACCGAGTACTCCATCATTTACCAATCATTTAATTCTTTTTATGGAGACATATCCTAATCTCTGATGCTACAACATAAAGGAATCTTCTTTCACAACACATCGGTTTATATCAATGTTATCATGAACATGCATTGCATTATAATAGGCATTATCTTGTAAGTTAATTCGAAAAAAAAAAAATCATCAAATAAAGTACCACTCCCAACAATTTCAGATTTAAATGATAAACAGAAGTTTGAATCTGAAAAGTTAAAAGAGTAATCCAAAGGTACAAGTTTTGAAACTGAAATTAAGTTTCTAGAGAAACTAGGAATATAAAAGGTGATTTCCAAATTCAAAACAAAGCTACTATTAAGAACTAGTCTACATGTTCCAATAGCTTCCACATGCGAATGCATCTTGTTTCATAAATAGATGCTTTATTTACTTCCCACTAGCTTCCTATGGTTTTGAAAACCCTGCAACAAATTCAAAACGTGGATTATAGATCCAAAATCATTCCATCAAGTATTATGACTCACATCAACCATATTAAATTTATAACAAACACAAGAGATTGGATTACCTTTCTTCTCGAGCCATGCCTTAAATCTGATGCAATCCTTCATTATATGCCCATTATTTTTATAGAAGAAACGTTTGGATTCTTTCTTAATGTCAGCTTGAGAAGATATCTTACATTTTCCCTTATACTTGTCATGGCCCTTATTATTTCCTTGTATTGCTAAATGAGCACTTTCTCCCAATTTCATAATCAGTCTTTCTTCCTCTTGAATACACATGGTCATGAGTTCATTAATTAATCATTTATTCTTATGTATGTTGTAGGTGCATACGGTTGAGGGAGAGTGTTCAAAATATAATACACAAGAAAGGATTCAGATATCTCAACCTCAAAGGTTCTTAAGCTGAGCCGTAATGTCCCTCATTTGCATGATGTGCTCACGCATACCCTTAACACTAGTGAGCTTTAATGATGAAAACTTCATAATTAGGGTCATGGCATGCGCTTTCTCTGAAGTCTCAAATTGCGCATCAATGGCCTCTAATAAAGCCTTAGCATTGCTATACTGGGCAACTGAACCACGAATACTATGAGATATTTTAGCCCTTATAAACATCACACTAACGTGGTTGGATCACTCCCATTGATTATAAAGGGTTATCTCAGCTGCAGTGCTCAAATCAACAGGAGTAGGTGGTTCATCTTTCCTTATAGCATAGTCAATATCCATCTATCCCAATTGAAAAAGAACTAACTCATTCTAAACTTTATAGTTCTCACCATTCAGTATGAGAACATCACACTTAAATTCAAAGACATTCACTGGTTGGAAAATTGTATATCAAACAATCAAAATTTGAGACAAAATATACATGATTCATGTTTTACCAATGTAAACATATTACGAATATGAATTACATAACATAAAAACTGCCTGTGGGCTAAGTTTTTAATTAAATAGATTTATAATTATATCATGAAGAAACAATCATATTATATATATTTTCTTAATTCCTGTGGATAAATTAAGAAAAATAATATGATACTTCATCCTAATTAATCATATTAATATAATGAAAATTCTTATGGAAAAAATTCATCATATTAATACAATTAATTACAATCAATGTCCATTTTTAAATAGGGTTAATACCCTAAAAAACCCCAAACTCGTACACCTGTGACAAATTTACCCCAAACTATTTTTTTGACCACAAAAAATCCCAAACTTGTACATATGTGACAGATCTACCCTCCGTTAGCTTCCGTTCGATTTTGCCGTTAATTTTGCTGACGTGGTTGCTGACGTGGCAAGCCATGTGGAAATTCACAAGTTTAATACCGTTAAAAACCCCAAATTGGTATATTTATGACAAATTTACCCCAAACTAGTATATTTATGACAAATTTACCCCAAGCAAGTATATTTACGACAAATTTACTCTAAATTAATTTTTTCGATCATAAAAAACCTAAATTGGTACACGTGCAGCACACTTACCCTCTTTCAATTTTCTCAAATTTGACCGAGTTGTTATGTCCAATCAATTTTATTTTTCAGATTACTCTAACATTGCCTCCATATCATTAATACTTGATTTTTTTTTTCTTTTTATTGGAGTCATTATTAGAAAACTATTCAAAGACTACCAAATATGCACTTCATTCTTTTGCCGAAAGGATGTCCATTAACTAAAAGATGGACAGATTGCTTGCGTACATATAAAAAAGAATCACACTCAAAGTACACTTGAAATCAATGACAAACATAAGTGATTTTGATTCCAACATTTCAACGAGCATGTGATGTACAAGTCAATCATACCATTCACATGCAAGTTCCATGTTAAAATGTTGACACACTTACGATTCAAGGTAAGAAAGACTACGTAACGCTAATAAGGACACGGACTAACACGAATGACTGGCAAAGCAAAAGTAATATGTAAACGTACAAACAGATTGTGGACAAGCAGTAAGCCATGTGGGGCTTAGACATATAAACATAAAGCCAAGTTTATCACAAACCAAAAACGAGTGAAGCAACCACGATATGTGCACTTTTTTTGTATATGTGCGGAAGCGATCTGTCTATCTTTTAGTTAATGGGCATCCTCTCGGCACAAGAATGAAGTGCACATTTGGTAGTCTTTGAATAATATTCTAATAATGATTCCAATAAGAAGGAAAAAAAATCAAGTATTAATGATATGGAGGTAATGTTAGAGTAATCCAGAAAATAAAATTGATTGATAATCACAACTCGATCAAATTTGGGAAAATTGAAAGAGGGTAAATGTGCCACACATGTACCAATTTAGGTTTTTTATGATCGAAAAAATTAATTTAGAGTAAATTTTTTTACCAAAAAAATTAATTTAGAGTAAATTTTTCGTAAATATACTTGCTTGGGGTAAATTTGTCATAAATATACCAGTTTGGGGTAAATTTGTCATAAATATACCAGTTTGAGGTTTTTAACGATATTAAACTTGTGAATTTCCACATGACTTGCACGTCACGTCGAACCACGTCAAAAAATTAACGGCAAAATCGAATGGAAGCTAACGGAGAATAGATCTGTCACATATGTACCAGTTTGGGGTTTTTGGTGGTCAAAAAAATAATTTGGGATAAATTTGTCACAGGTGTACTAATTTGAGATTTTTTAGGGTATTAACCCTTTTAAATATGATCCGGAGGCTCTTAATATATAATTTAATTAATTAAAAATTCATTGGCTACTCTCTAATTAATTAAATATATAGATCATTGGACATTTAATTTCATGCATAAAATATTCATAAAAATGCATGAAAGAACAAAATAATAAATAAATGCACAAGGTGTAGATCAGTAAAATAATCTGGCTAAGGAAAGAACCATAATAAGGGGTAAAAGGGTAAAAAGGGGGCCACGGCACGTCACGCACATGCCTTTAGGCGCGTGGCTCACACGCGCGTCGTCCACCACGCAAGCCCGTGCAAGCGCCTGGCAACTGCCGTGCACAGTTCCGCTCACGTGGGCCCACGCGCCCTCTCTCTTGCGCGACAAAGACAATTTCCACCAGTTTTCGCCGTTTTCCGCCATGATTTCGCCTCGCGTTTTTTCTTTGGCAGCCCATCTAAGACAAAAATAATTAATGGGTTTTGGACACCATGCCGGTATGACGCGAAAACAATAGAGAAATTGGCCCCAAATCAAACAAAAATTTCCCAAAATGCAAACCCTTAACCATCGCGAATTCGGCTGCTCGATTAGCCTCCGGCGAGCACCGTTATGTCGAAATAATTCATGGCTATTCTTCCTCATGGCAGTGTGACTGTACCGGTCCGAAGTTGAGTGGTGGGTTGCCAAAATTTGCCCAAAATCAACGAGTTTCTCTCTTGACCTCAAAATTCCGAATTACTGTTCATCTTCAAAAAGCCCAAAAAAATACACCAAAAAACGACAAAAACAAAGCACAGGCACTAAACATGCTTTGTTACCAAATATTAGAAGTAAAAATCAAATGCGGAAAAACATGATCGATTATAGACAAACCTCTAGACATTGTTCATATCCACGTTCGTTGGAAAAATCCCAAAAATTTAGTGAAATATTAGGTACATTCTACTAACCAATTCCCTTGCATACTAATGGTGTATTACAAAATTGAGAGGGTTTGCGTTAGATCTTGTGATCACCCATTAGAAATGAACGATCATTCCTTTTATATATCGTCTCCTATCAAGACAGTTGTCAATAGACGGTTGTCACGAAGAGATATGAAACATGGAAAAATTACACGTGGAATAACCGTCACTTTAAAGTGAAAGTATGGGCCTGAAAATGTGAGATCACACAATATAAATAACAGACGCCACAAGACGGGATTGAATGCAACATCGTAGCTCCTCACGTATGAGCCCTAAGCTCCCACATCTCCTTCAAATCTCCATGAAAACACGCATGCACATGAGTCATAATTCCATTGGAATTGGCCCATACAATTAATGGCTGAAACTGCAGAAACCCTTCAATGAAAAGTACACAAAAACCTTACGTTTCTCTATCGGTGTCTCGTCTTCGCACAAGAACACAACGCGTTCTCCCTACGACCTCCCATTACACCCAACCGATCCACGTTCATAGTCGCTTTCAAGATAGACACTTCGCCATAATTTTCTCACGCGCATTGGCAATGTGGATGGGGTGAGCCCTTTTCGTGCGTCCACATCCTTCAAGAGATGGGTCTAGCTTGTTCAGGGTTTTTGCAGGATGACACATGTCGTCTGTCCGGAGCACATATATCGTTGCTATCTGCACATTCCGTTTTGCTTTTAAGACTGCACTTGCGTGGACCTGAGATGTGGCATGGATTTTTGTGAACAAGGTAGAGAATTTCTGAGTTCATTCCACAAAAAGCGAATAACAGGGATGAATGCATGTCGTTAAGCGAGGCCATATTGCTAGCTAACGACCTCCTCTACTTTGATAGAGACCTTCAGATTAGTCTACGGCTCATCTCTATCCGAAGTAGGGGACAAAAGACAAAGAAGAGCTAAAAAATTACGGTATTTCAGTGTGGTTGCAATAGGAAACGAGATGAGAAAAGTGGGATAAGTTTTGCTTATCTCTCGTATAGGTTCATGAACTTAAATTTCGACTTGCTGAATTGAATTTTTCTGAATCGAATTGCAAGTTGCAGCGAGTAGTTCTTTGAAAAGAACAAGAATATCGTGTCATGAGCTCCCCTAGTGGCAAGGGGCAACTCACAACTTAAGCCAATTATCAATCCGTTGATCTCTTCGGCGTGTTTGAGGACCCGTGATATCACTGCACAACTACTTCAAGCAGTTCGAAATTTAGACTTGCGGATCACGGCTTTTAATTCCTGGCTATTGTCATTTCCACTTCAAGAACAAATTTTAAGAGACTTGAGGAGGGAGAGAGTATCTTCTTAGACATGAAGTTCAACCACTTAAGAGCATCTAGGGGATGCTCTTTGATGGAAAGGTAACCTTGGATTGGAAATTGTCCCTGAAGTTTCAGTCAAGTCTTTGGAATATCAATTCAACAGGTGTAGACCCAATGCCACTCATTAGAAGCAACCACACTGAATTTATAGAAGGCCATGACATCATATGTGTGTATAATGACAAACCGTCAACGACTATGACCACATATTTTGAGGCACCATATTCCTTTTAAGAGGACCCCAAATTTTTATCTAGACTCCAATAGTGAATGGCAGATCTGTTTGTGTTCTCCTTGTAGCAAAACAAATTCCAGATCTGATGCAATTCCCCTTTGCCAAACATCATAATCGAGTCTTGATCGTCACTTATCTCTATTCTTTAATCATGTGAAAACATAACGTAATTTAACCGAATTTATGGAGAAGATTGTATTGTTAAAAATTACGAGTCATGCATAGCCTTAAGAACAAATTTGGTGAACCCTTACTGTACTCTTCATGAGGATAGGCATTAGATATGGAGATTCTCCCCACTTCTGATCTTCATCATCGATCTCTACCTCTAACTAGCCAATCAAGCACTTCCATCCCTGTAGGTGGGTTGGTGGGGGGGATTCCAGCAGCAAATGAATTGGGAATCCCCTTGGCATGTGGCCCAATAATGACAACCACTTAACCACCAACCAGAGTGAAATCACATTACCTGATCATCTTTGTCCTCCATCACCACCACAGAACAGTTTAATAATCAATTGAGTCAGGAAGGAACCAGGTTCTTATCCTCTCCGTTTGTCTATTAATGCGCTGATTCATGTCACCTTTTTGGATGAGTTTAAAAATGGCAAGTCCTGGAAACAATCTCCATGAGACTGACCACACCACTCACTAATCATGCACTCGAGAAAACAATTTTGGTTAGGCCCGCCATCATTGGTTTCTGTCGCTATAGGGAGGATTTTTAGGCCCTAGCTCTAGGACCTTAGGGGAAGAGGATGGAAGGTTTCACTCTTGGGTCCTAATTGCCATACCGAAAGGAAAGACCTGAGATTTTTTTTCCTTTCAGCAGGGACCAGGAGTCTGAGCTCAATCCCCAACCCGAAGGATCTGAGATATGCTCTTACATTACACGATTCAAATTAGCAACTTCTTTCTTTCGAGGAGTTTTCTTTATTGTGGATACATTCTATTCTTCGTTCATACTTTTCGCCTATATATATCATATTCTCTGTCATAAACTCATAAGTTTATTAGAGCATGTTTTAGGAGGAAGCGCAACGACATACCCAAAGCCCTAAAGGTTGGGATCAGAAGGATCAGTTATCCCACTTTCAATTTACAACAGAATTTCCTTTTTAAATTGTCAAAAGTAGACTAAAGCCCAAGCCATTCAACTAGAGGTAAGGTGTGGACTTGTGTTCCTGCTTTTAATTGAAGTTTAATGTGTATAAAGCGTTGGGAGGTACCGATTCTATTGCTTTTATCCTTCATAAATCTCAAAGCCGAAAGATTCTTGCACATAAACTTGGCTCCGTAGCATTAGAGCAGTATATAAAACTCTCCATCATGTGGTCAAGCCCTCCACTCGTTTCCTTTACTTGATTCACAAAAAGGAAAAGGTCTAACAAACAAAAGGGTCGTTCTCATCTACAAATACAAGATTTTGCTAGAGAGACTAATTTAATCATGACCCCCTTTGAAAGTCCAAGAGATGTGTTTGTGGATCTACCATGTGGGCATGTCTCAAGATCATGTGCAACGGTGGTCCTTTCCTTAGGATTTGTTTAACCTTAGATTTTATTAAAATAATTACTCTAGGTGAGTGGTGGTGGTGGCATACCATTTTTGATCGATGTGTTGCGGACTCTTTAATAGACATTCTCACCTTTGAAGCATCGTGACTTCAGGACCTTTCTAGGGTTTGGATTGTTGGAAAGACCTCTATCTAATTAAAGGAAATTGCATTGTTTTGTTGAAGAAAAATCACTTTGATTACAATGTACTTAAAGCCCTAGGCAAAGCCAAGACATGGGAAATTATTAACTATCGCGTTCACACAAAATTCATATTATCTTTCATTTATAGACGAAATAAAATAAAATGATGTCGTCTTGAGAACTCTTTAATAAAATTCTAATGCAAAAGTACGGTAGGGTTCTTTCAAGTCTAAGCATGATTAGATCTCACGGTCATGAATCATATCACGACAAGCGAATTGGAATATCCAAATGGAAATATAATAGTGGACTTGAGGTTTTGATTTATGCAATGATATATTTTGTGCAAATTTTCAATTCCGCTCCGAGTCAAAAGGGGAGATGGGATTAGCTCTTGACAGTAGCACTAGAAGCACACAAATTTCATTTAAATATCAATGATACTCTATTAAATTATTAAATGATGAAGTATGGTCAAAGGCAGGTGCATGTGTTTCTTTAACCAAGCAGAAGGGAATACAATGAAACAGGTTATTCTTATATTAGTAATTTTGATACTTTTTTTCCAATTTTGTTTAATTTTTTTAGTAAATTTCAAATTTATTATTTGGAGGTGGGAACATGCTGTTTATATGAGTAGGCTAAGGTTAAGCATCATGTCGACCGTGTATTAGGATTATCAAGCAGTAACATGTTACTTGGAGGGTGCGCCGGGGTACTTGGCACATAATTTACTCCTAGAAAATGTCAAAACATTTTTTAATTTTCCCTGGAAAAGGGCCCTGTTCGAATTCTTTGAATACAAAAAAGAAAGATGTACAGATCGTGTTATCCTATTAGCTAGACACGTGGATTCTCATTTACAGTGGCCATGTGAAATAAAACTAAAAAAAATTACTAGCATATAAAAATGTTTATGAGATTTTAATCATATCTAGCATGAATATTTTTTTCGGTACGTTGTCCCCTTCGAAAGACAATTATTTGTTCCCCCTTTTGCAGAAAAATATAATTATATCATTATTGCTTTATGATTTTTCATAAGTACTTTTCAAATTGAATAATTTCATTATTTATTTTCCTTTTGCCATAAACTGAGCATTGGTTCTCAAATTCCTTTACATTTTATTGTTAACTTCTTATAGACATATTGATAGTAAGACAAATGATATTTATGATCACTAATGGATAGTTAAAATGCGGAAGAAGTAAAGTAAATAAATCCAAATACACATATCATTCATCGTATGAATGATAATATGAAGTTTTTTATACCAATTTTGGAATTGATAACAGTATCATCTGGTATATGCTTTTTTAAAAAAAAAAATTACAATTCCATTAATAAAGTAAATTTGAAGATGATTTCAATTTTAACATGGTTTCTTGTTTACGATTTGATTTATTAGTAATTTTTAAGTTTATTTTTGTTTCACAAATTGAGGTATCGTTGTTATATCCTCGACAAGTACATGGTTAGATCACTAGTAGTAAATTTTTTTTTCCCTTTGTGTTAGGTTACCTTAATTTTGAAAAAAGAAATATATTATAACACATCATCATCACCATAACCTTTTTTTAGAATAAATTATACAAATAGTTCATGAGTTTTTGCTCAATGTACAATATAATACATGAACTTTAAATTTATATAATGTGATTATTGAATTTTATCCTAATATATAATGTGGTCTATGAAGTTTTAATTTTATTAATATAGTCCTTGAACTTGTGTTATATGTTCAATTTGATGTCTAGATTGAATAAAAATGTTTAATTTTACTCAAAGTTCATGAACGACATTACCCCTGAGTTAAAATTTATAGACCACATTATACGTTTGATCAAAGTTCATAAACCATTTACATTATCATCCCCTATTATTATTATTATTATTATTATTATTATATCCCTTTGCCCGTTTTTGCCTTTATATTACGTTAAAGCGGCCCTTTTATATTTTAAACGAATGGCAGCTAAGGAGTGCCGATGCAGTGACATACAAATTGATTTGACCGGTCCTTAGGCCAACGGGGGAAAAGTTGCTCGAGCTTTTTGCACTGTCAACTAGCCATGAACGGTAGGTACTTTTCCCCGTCCGTCGTAAAATCCGATGATGCACGATTGTCTAGACTAAAATGGGACAATCACCTAATTTTTTTTTTTAAATATTGATATTTTGATGAATAGAAGTTTTCATAAGTCAACCAAACAAAATTTGTATTTGTAATCATCTTTATCTTGCTAATCTTGATAAAGTAATTTAGCAGTTAATATAACGTCCGTTATTGTCTAAATCATGTTGAACTTACCGTTCTTGAAACCCTTTATATATGTAGTGCTGGGGTACAAAAGTATTGCTTGATTTAGGTTATTACATTGTATTTGAAACATATAAATCTAAATAATAATTTTTAATGAAATAATATTTAGCATAAAATACATCAGATGATCATAAAAGAATAAAAAAATCTATTGTAAATTGCATCATTGAGCGTAATAAGTGATTGAGGGAAAGTTGCCAAAAAAATTTATAAACCTTTTATATTTATACCAACTTAATCATAAAAATTTTAATTGTATCAACTAAGTCATATTGTCAATGTAGTTTTTCTAGTCAATTTTAACGGAAAATCATTAATATGTACATCGATCATCTTACGTGACACGATCAGCACCCACGTTGTTAATTTTCTAAAGTCACACCACTATATATTATTCAATTTTGTCATGAAAAGAACAATGTTATATTTTCTTAATTTTCAAATTTTGAAAAGGGTCCTCGTGAAAAGAATCAAAACTTCATAAAATCCTCAAGAGGCTGCATAACCTTTTCATTATTCAAATCCCGTTCATGAAATATATACATTTCCTCTTAATAAACAGCAAAACGGTGGCATTAGTTAGGTAAAAAGTAAGAATAAAGTCATAGATCGAAAAATAAAAATTAAGGTCATTGGACATTTCATATGAGAGGTCACGTCACTCATTCACTATAGTCTATTCATAACCCATTGATCTGAATATACATAAAATATATTCAGATCATCTATAAATAGATGTCTATTGAAGTAAAGAAACTAATAGAGTATTTGTTTCATAGAAAATAAATTATTTGAAAAATATTTTTCTAAAAGTGATTACTTATAAAAATAAATCAAAGAGAAAATATTTTATCATTCACAAAAAAAAAAAGTAGGCATAAATTATTATCAATAATAAAAATATTTCATTGGCTAATTATTAAAAGTAATATAAACGATTATTTTTAGAAAAATATTTTTTAAATCATTTAATTTCTATGTAATAAATAGAGCCTAAATTAAACTTGTCACCTGAATTTCTTTTTGAAATGCAAGTGGAGGGATTCTAAATGCTCTCAAAATCATGTAGTGATGACATTATGAAATTCAATAGTTAATAATGTCTATTATAATCTATAAAAGCTAGTATTAGTTCGTCATTAATAAAAAAAAGTTATGGTATTCTTGTAATTAATAGCATTAGATTCACTCGACTTGCAATTAAACCATATTAAGAGACAACTATCTTGACCACAATAGTAGTAGTAGTAGTAAACATTCACATGCATCATCTTCGTCAAAAACACTAGAACACACATCATACATGTAGCCGAGCTTGACCTATATCACTTTTATCATGTCAATGATGGCTCGACATCTGTGGACATTTCTATTATTGTACAACACCAAAATTAAAAGGAATCGCTCTACTACGTAGTTCAATGACCAACATAGTACCGCAGTAGCAATCATATGAATCTTCAACAAATCTAGAGTTATAAATTTTTTCTCTATAATTCAAGATCACGGTTTCACAAATTTGACTATCTAAACATTCACAAAACGAAACAAAATCATGCACTCGGCAAGATGATTTAGCTTGGGGCTTGATCCCAAAACTAGCTCAATATAAGATCCCAAACTAATTGATAAAAACATAAAAGCAAACATTTACAATTGGTTTATGGGTTGAATAAATTTTTCTTCAAAAAGATTGGTTATTGTTTAAAATAATTAGTCCATAGAAAATACTTTTATTATCGATAATAATTTATGTTTTAATATATTCATTCATTTATCTTTATAAGCAATTATCTTTCAAAATAAAATCTGAAAAGTGATTTAAAATTTAAAAAAGGGGCCTTAAAGTGAATATTCAAATCGCATTCAAATAGTAAGTTGGGGATTGGGAAATTGTGGATGGGTCACGGTCAGGCAGTGGTACAACTCGTACCAACGGAGAGGCTCTGAAAAGAGAGGCGACCTCGGAAATAACAAAATAAAAAGGTTTTGCTGTTCTTTGCTCTGACTTTGCATTTAACCCCCTCTGTTTACCCCTCCTCTGACCGCGTAGTAGTAGACTTCGCGCCCCTCGCGAGAATAAAATATCAAATCCAAACTTTTACACAATTTCAACTCATCGAAAATCGGAAAAATATTTAAAATGGAAATTTTCAATTAAATTAATATTCCGAAAAACCTTTAAACTACAAAATTAATTTTTATATTTATGATAAAATTACTTTCGTTAATTTTCATTAATTATATTACCACAATGAAAAATCACAAACGGCATTAATTGTTAAAATTCAGATAGGACAGGTACATCCATCAATTATTATTATGAATCATCAAATTCAGAAATATAATGTTAAAATTTAATATAAATTAATGGAAAGTAAATTTGTTATATGTGCATTAATTACAGAATTTTTATAATAAAAATTAATTTGGAAGTAAGTATGTCATGGTGGCATTAATTTAGGATTTTTGTGACTTTTACTCTAAATTAATTGAAGACAAACTTTCAAAAGAAAAAAAAAAAAAAAGCATCGCACTACTGCGACCGGCGACCGGCTAAGCTCCGCGACCAATCCGGAAGCAAGAAAACATAGTCGACCGGGAGAACGTGAAGAAAACAAAAAAGGTAGGGCCCACCCCACGAGGTTAAAAATTCGGAAAACCGGGGCGTGGGGGGGTAAAAATTATTTGACACTTATTACCCCCGTGACGTTTCGCGACGAGACCGCCCTCCGTCGGCAGTTCCCGAGGCGGAGATCTGACGGTGAGTTGACCGACGCCGTCCCATCCCCCCCGCGGGGGCGGCGCGGCTCCCCAGGCGGCGGACGGCCAGCCGGGGCTAACGGCGTCAAGAAATCGACCGTGGAGTTGGCATCACGTGACCGCGTGTGTGAATGATTTGACTTTTGGCCCCCCGCTATTTTTTAATTAATTTTTGTCAAATCGGGCCCCTGTCTAGAGGGAGACCGCGATAGCCTCTTCGACGACAGTGAAAGGACTGCGATGGTGCAGGTAGGGGTAGCATCAATGTCGGCCTCAGTTTCAGAGATGCATTCCATTTCTTTTTGGCTCTTTATCGTTTCTTGATCAACGGTTCTCATATTTTATATTGAATTAATATGACCAATTTTTTTTTTTTTAAAGAATGACCAAAAATTTTAAATCAGTATATTTATAATAATTCTTTTCTAAATTAGTTTTTTATCATAAAAAACTCTAAAATAATATATATATATATATATGGGAAAATTCTTCATTAGTTTCTATTAAATTTTACATCATATTATTAAATTATATGATAAATGACAATTTAAAGTTTTACAATACGTTTTTAACATATATATCATTTAGGGATGAATATGGTTGCAAGGTAGAATTTAGAATTTGAAAATTGAACCAATGGAACTAGTCTAGTTCCAAATTCCATTGTATGCAAGGTAAGTTCTTGATTTCAAAAATCGAAGAATTCATTTTGATGGATAGGTTCCAAATTCTAGATCTGTGGAATTTGAAAATTAGATCTGTAACCTAGAACCTGAAATAGGTTTTTGTATTTTTCTTGACTCATAACTTCGAGTGATCTTATGGTACTCTATGGCGTTTAATAATGAGTGTCTAATTTGAAATTACTAGTCCGAACTTCCGTTTTATAATTAAGATTTTTATTTTGTCAATGATTCATATTTTCATGCATCTAAATATAAATTATAGTCAGTGAATTGTAGTAACAAGTGATAGTTATTAAATATGATAATTCACTACAATCGTTCAATAAATAATAAATGTAAAACTTGGATAGATTGTGAAATTGACCTTTGGACCTGTAACAAGATAGGTTCCAAGTTATAGAAAATGAAGGATCTATCTTAATGAGTAGGTTCTAATTCCAAGATAATGTTCCAGTATCTAGAAAATGAAGACCTTGTTCAAATTAGTTGATTTCATGTGAAACTTGTATGGAACTTGGAACCCTCACCCCTAATATTGATTTATGATTTTTCATGGCACTAATGCAATTTAATAGAAACTAACGAAAGGTAAATTAGTTACATGTGTACTAATTTACATTTTTCGCGATATTAACCCTTTTATCTTTACACAAAGGGAAATGAATTATTTTTAAAAAGTAGCTATATTGATGTCCAGCACAATATTTAATGGCAAGCTTTAGTATGTAAGGATGACTCTTTGCTATGTATATTCATTTTTTTATGAGTAAAACAATAGGAAGGAGGGGCAACCAGTGTCGATGATCTCTCTGGATGTTACTATACGATGATACTACTTAGTTTGAGTGAGCCAGTCACCTTCACCTAACCACGGTACTAGTGAGAGAAAAGTTGCGGTTATGTTAGCCATGGCACTATTGAAATGTACGCTACAAACAAATCAAGGTTTATTGAGATCAAAAAGCAATTTGGGGATATGAATATGTGACTAGGAGGCCCATGGACCACTTGAGAGTATGTGTTACCTCATTGTGGTAGTCATGTAATATTTGGTAATGAGGCGAGCCGAAGCTATGCAATTGGTTAGTCGAAGGAAGATAATTGAGATCTAGTTAAATAGAAGTAAGCCAAGAAACGAGTCAAGGTGTGAACGAAAAATGACACTGTAAGCACGACCACAGATAAAGGGCAAAATTTAATTTCTACTAGTCAAGATTTTCTTTTGCCTTATAAAAGGAAAAACAATAATGACCAAAAATCTTCGAAGATCCTTCTTTTTTTGTCTTCTCTCTACATAAAGATTGAAAATCAAGAGAAAGAAACTCGATTGAATTACTGAGGGGCCGCATCTTATTCTTTTGTCGGAGAGAGAAGTGTTTAAACATGGTTGGGATTTACCTAATTCGTTGCTGGAATGATGGGCTTAAAGTGACGACAAAACGCTGAACGCCCTTTGGATGAGTTCCCTAAGAGATTTCATCATAAACATGGTATTTGCATAGCCTTTAATTGTTCGTGGATAGATAGATAATGACCATAATTTATCATCTACGTAAATACTTTGCAAACATTTTTCTAAAAATGATCGTTTGTATTACTTACAAAAATGAATTAATATAAAATATATTTTTCATCTAGGTAACTATTTATACATAAATTATTATTGATAATGATAAAATTTTTCATTAATTATTAATTCAAATGATACGAGTGATCTTTTTAGGAAAATATTTTTCAAATCACTCTTTTTTTTTGCTAAACAAATGGAGTGAAATTAACACCCCATTGAACATGTAGATAGTCTCATTCACGTGCATTGCTTAAGAAATAATTCATGTACATAGACCTACATTTCAAACTTTTAAAATGTCTTTTAAGACCGCCACCCCCCACAAAGTTTTTTTTTTTTTTTTTTTTTTAATTCAAAGAAAATCTCTTTTTAAAAAAAATTTAATCATAAACAGATTGTGCTGTACCCAGGATCAAAAGGATGCTTGGCTACAGTAACTAATATTCCTATATGTTGTATAATGCATTTAAAAAAGATAAATAAATACCAAACACATAAGCCACAATGCATGTACATTGTACAACGTACAGTTATAGCAATTTACAATAGTATCGATCGGATTCTTTTTCTAGGCCGTATTTTTAATTACAAATTCTTCTCTTTTCTAAAAATAAAGAAAAGAAAAATAATTGCACATGCCCATAGACATACACGCTGATAACATAGATTCATTATGCACATAACAATAATGTAAATTATTGCATGATGGCGTATTATTCTACAATATGTTAGCGTAATGAGTATGTCCGTTATCTCTGTTAACTTTCAAACCCAAGAAATTATTATTCTTGCATTCCCTAATTAATTATATGGTGATCTCCATAATTTATGATGAATAACTTGAAAATATATCTAACTTGCTTTTGAATTGATAAGCGGAGAAAGAAAAACAAATTGGTTTGAGCCAGTTCAGCTATAAAGGTACAAGTTCATATTAGGTAGAGAAATTCCAAAAAGGGCTACACTGAAAAAATTTACTTAAAGGTTTCGATATCGTACCTAACCCAATATTCTAGGTCTCCCATTGGTCATATATAAAGGGTTAGAACTCTCTTAATCAATGGTCGATCGATATCATGAATTCTGAATTCCTAATGCTGTCGCTGGAAATAAGATTTAATAAAATAAAGAAAATGTGGTGGATTTACTTGTTTTTGTTCTTGGGGCCTCATGGTCTTATCATCTCTGCCGCTCTTTTAAAATTCTTACACAAACATTGAGAACAAATGAGGTTTGTTTCCTCTTTCGAACAATTGCTTTAAATTGACTTTATGAAGCATACCCTCATGAGAAATTGCACGACAAAAATAGACAGATTCCTAATTAGTTCATTCCAAAATGCATGCGTTCATTACGTTTTTCCTTTGACAGGAAATAATGCCAAGAATCAAAGTGAGGGTTTGGTTGGATTTGAATTGGATTTGGATCGGGTCATGTCAGACACGCCTCGCCAAATTCATATTACATAAAAATGGTTAATAGAGGTCAATTTAGGTTTAAATTATTTGTAGACCCTTCCTAATCCGATCTGACCTATCGTTCTTTTTTTCTTCTTTGTTTTTTTTCGGTTAACAATCTACTCGCTTGATAGGTTTAGTTGAAGCACATATGCATGAATGTTAGATCGTTTCATATATTAAAAATGGTCTCCTAAAAACTTTTCTCTTTTTGGTTTGTAATTCTGAGTTGTTAAGCACTACCTTTTGTTAAAAGCGCACTTCGTCAAATAATGAACCCGTTTGTGGGGCAATAATACTCGCCCCTGAAAATAATTATTGATATACAACTTCTTTTTGCGGTTTCTTTGTTAACCATTATTATGTCCCCAAATTGGGTAACCTAATCATCTAATTGAACTTCTATGCAAAAATCCATTTCCTCAAATTCCCACTAGAAGATGGGACAAAAAACACTAAATACATGCATAATCAAAATCCTAGAAAATTATATAATGACCGATGATAACTAGACAGTCACGTCACTGATTTTCAGTAAAAAATGATCGAGAGGACTATGTTAAATTTCGCATAAAACAAGAAATCCATTTCCTCAAATTCCCACTAGAAAGATGGAACAAAAGACACTCAATACATTCATAATAGAAAAACCCTAGAAAATTGGGTAATGATTGGTGATAACCAAATAGTCACGCTATCGATTTCTTGTGAGAATTAATTGAAAAGATTATATTGGATTTCACATAAAGTTTTATAATTGAATTACTAAATTTATAATTAAAATGACATATGTAGATTTAGAATTGATTTGTACATTGGATTTCACATGAAGATTTAGAGCTAAATTAATAAATTTATAATTGAAATGACACTCGTATAATAGGTTTAAAAGTGATGAGGTACTTTTGTCTAAAAAGGATCTACCTCATAGTGACAAATTTTTTCTATTACTTGATTTCATATTAACTACACCACGTGGCCCACTTAGATGAATTAATGAAGATGGCACAATCATGTCGATAAAAGAAAGGTTTTGGCATTGATTTTCATGTGTCAAGTGAGTAACTACAGCCGAATGCCATTATGTGACCCTTTTCATTGGCCCACTACGTGTGGGGGGCAATAATTGCCCCGACCTATCGAGTTTCGAGATAGGTGTGGTACATTGTATCGTCGAATTGGTATCATGAGGATCTAAAAGAGGACGAAAAATAGAAAAAAAGTGGAACGCCCGTTGCAAATTGTGACCATCTTCGAGCGTTGAAAGATAGATGAACGGTCATTTTCACCCGTGAAGTTATGGTTCCTAAGAAAATGCGGATAGGGATTTTGGGGGAAATATATCATAATAGCTTTTAAATTTATTATGCTCACGTCGATTCAATCTTAAATCTTTTAATTATGTTAATTGAGTCCTAAATTTTTTGATAATATGCTAACGTAATGCATCCGACCAATTTTGATAATGCTCATAAACTTTTTGACGATTTATCAAGATAATCCATTCAGTGATTTTTAACTAGAAATCCCTGATATAGACTATGGCTGTTTTCTGTGGCACGAACAATGCTAACGGAGATAAAAGTTAAATTATTTATTGAAAAGATTTTTTTATTATGTTTCTTCAACCTCTTCTTTTTATGTTCTTTCTTTTTATTATCGCCTGCAACTCCTGCCTAGGCAAGCTCGCGCCAGATCTAGCGAGAGCGACGCTTGCGGCTTAGAAGTTGCCTATACGAGTGTCAACGCTAGGCATGGATGTAGATGATAATTTCTATTTGGCAGTTCGCGGAGGACAATACAAGTGTTCCAATCAGAAGTCAAAGGTCAAGAATCTTTTAATGACTCAAGTGAGATTAGAGCCACGACATTTTCTGTAATTAAGGTTTGGCTCGAGGAGAGTAGGTGTGGGAATGACAATTAACAACTCGAAAAGAGTGGACTTTGGTCGTGCTTATTTCCCTTTTTCTTTTTGGTATGGTTTCGATTTGGTGGTTGCGTTTTGGTTTCTGTTTCCCTTCGTGCGTGTCCTTTGTCTTGGATTATACTAGAAAATCAGGCCACGCGATGCACAGGGTATTAAGATTATATCGAACTTATTATTTTTTTTAATTTTCCGTCCTTCAAAATGAAATTTCAACTCGTCAAAGTGAGCTAGGCGACAATTTGTTCTTAAAGGTAATACCGTACGTAGTTGTTATGCAATAATAAGAAAAGAACTCTTCTTTTGAAGGTTAATTGGAGTGGTTATATTTTGTGTTTAATATCATTCTTTGAATTGTTAGGCCCAAAGAAGCAAATAAAAGAGGCTGAATAGGTTGTTCCAAGAGGATAGAAACTAATTCCGCAGAACCAATCCCTATACAAATTCCGCTTCCACTAGTAAAGTAAACTTGTAATGAAAATGACGATGATTAAAGAGTTTAGGGAAAGAGAAAGTGAAAACAGGAATTATACTGGTCCGACTCAAGTGTCCTATCTCTTTTCTTCTGTCTCCATCGACTTATATAGGTCGCATTCCACTAATAGCGCCAAAAGTACAAATTGTCGACTATCGCCAGTCTCGCTCTGAAGTAAGGAACTAGTTGTTCTCAGAGACCTCACACATATAGCACAAGAGATCCTCTATCTAAACCATAAAGCACCCCTCTCTTATGTAGACAAATGCATTCATTCTAAGTACAACCACTTCTCTCATGTGTCCACATAGTGGGTGCGTCACTCGCATTAACTCGCTTCCTTTCTCTCTCGTCGCTCTCGCGGCGCTAGCAGCCAATCCCCACTGCCACAGTTCAACCCTCCTACCATTCTCTCGCCGGAATCATGCGACCGGAGCTCCGGCCAGAAATCGAACGGCGTAAAATCCTAGGCAATTCGAACAAAGTGAAATCCTGGAGCAGGAAAATGGCCGGGAGTCTTGCTGTTTTCGGTAGGGGATCCGATGCACCCCGAAAGAACCATCCACGGCGGCCGTCATTCTCCGCCATACAATCTTTCTCCATCTCCGCACATTCACATCTAGCTTCCACACGGGACTCGCTAAAAACGGGAGGATGTCCCTTCAATCCGTCGCGTCCACTCCGAGAGGTCGGCCCTACCCTCCAGCGTCGCAAGGAGCCAATCCTCGAAGATCCCCCCGCGACCCCCCACTTCATTAAATTCGCTACCCAACGAGCCCGTGGGTCCCAGCCCCCCTACCCTACTGCCGATCGACCGAAAACACTTCTTCACATGGAGAGAGAGAGAGAGAGAGAGAGAGAGAGAGAGACGGAGACCGCATTCCTTTCCTCATTTTTTATTTTTATTTTTAAATGTCTAGCAGGTACACTTAATATTACAATTAGTTCAAAGTAATTTTCGTTTCAAAAAAATCTAAAATCGATAGATCTTATGTTACATTTGTCCCCGAAACTAATTTATCACATGGCAAAAATGGCGAACCAATACATGGATACTGTATTTATCCAAAATTAATTTTCCCATTACAGAAAAATATATAAACTCCTCGAAATCTTTGATAAGAAAAATTCGCTAACACTCTGATTGATTTTGCATTGAAAGCTTTCTAGAATTTCGAAAAATCTGCTAAAATTGATAATCTTTTCCAACTCGGAAAAATTGTTTCGGGGGTAAATGCGACATTGGCATTATTGATTCGGGATTTTTCGTGACACAAAAATTAGTTGCGACATGGGTTTATTGGCTCTTTTTAGGCTTTGTAATATTAAGGCTTTTTTTTTTTCCTAGAAAAGTACTTTCATTTTTATTTTTCTTTATTTTACTGTGTTTGGCCGTCAACAAGGCAGTTCCCTTCAACGTACCGCATTTATGGCGTTCCCAAAATTCCATGTCACAGAGAGAGAGAGAGAGAGAGAACATTATGAAGGAGGAGTTCATGCCATACCCCTCATGATAGGCATTGGAAACATTCTGCACGCGATAGGGTGTTCGTCTCCGCTGCCACCGCTCCACATTTAAGGCCTTATCATCCTCCCGATTTTGTGTCTGGATAAAGGTGTACCTTATCGAGGCCGATCCACCGGATTCGGGAAATTCATAAATTTAGCAGCCGATCTTACACGAAAACATCAAGAAATAGAATAAATATGGATTAGAATCATATCGAAACGTAGCGGGTAAAGAGGCGGCGGCCATAGTTCACTCCCATCTTGAATTGGTCAATAATGCCGGCTCGGCGCACCATCTTGAATGGACTTTGGACCTCTAAGAGTCATCAAGCCCAAGTCAAGATGTGAATTTCAAATATGAGATTCGACTTGTAAAAAAATAGAATGAAAGTTCAAGAGTGAGTTGAGATTTGTAGTAAAACAAATAAGAAAATAAGTTGTGAAGTTTTCAAAGTCTCTTAGCCCTTTGCCTAAGCAACCCCATTGGCCGAAAGCTCTTTACAATTTTAATTTTTTCTCCGCACAACATTTAAATCAAAATTATTTTTTAATGCACTTTTCAATTGTAATTTACCAAACGCTATTTACATTTTAAAAAAAAAAAAACTTCTAACCACTTCCCTAAAGAATTTCTCGAGGGCTCTACCGAATGCAATTCAAGTATGACTGTGGAAACAATTGATACTCTCTTTTCTTTTATTGTCTGTAACAGTGTTTCCATCACTATTATTATATAGAATAATAGTATATTTTTCTTGCTAAAAAGAAAAGAAAAAGGCATTTTGACCGAAATAGCCGAAAGGATCTTTTCCATTGATGTACACATAATCGAAAAGTTCCAAAAAAACCCAAAATTCAAGTGACGGTCAACACGACTCCCATGTGAAGAGTCACCCTTTCAGATCGGTCAACGGTCGACCGCGCCGCGAGTGAAGGCAGGCTCGAGTTTATCAAAGCAGAGCCGACCCGTTGACCCGTCACGGCAGCCTGGGTGGCAGGCCCAAACCAAAAAAAAAAAAAAAAAAAAAAAAAAAACGAAATAAAAATTGGGAAAAAAAGCAAAAAAAACCGCCACTTGCCAGTTCCCAGTCACCATGTTTAAAATCCCAATACCGAAAACCCCACTACTAAAAAACATCTTCCAATCCTCCCATTCGCATTTAAATAAATTAAAAATAAACAAACAAATAAATGAATAAATAAACAAATAAATCAATGCGTCCGGATTATTTTCCTCCTATGGAGCTTTTATATCGTAATCCTCTCTCACCTTAAACCACCGGAGAAAAAGCTCAGAGCTAGAGATAGAGAGAGAAACAGGGTGTGGGGTTTTCAAAATATATTCGGCAAGGCGAGAGCGAAAGCGAGAGACCTTTCTCAATTTTCTGCAGCGATCTCCTTCCTTCCTTCCTTCCTTCCCTCCTTCCTTCTTCCTCGCCATCTCCCCCATGTTCAGACCCTCTTGAATCCACAGAGCAAAACGAAGCCGACCACCCGCCACGACAGATACAGCGACGCGAAAACGATGGTCCTCGGCTGGAGACGGGCGTTCTGCACCTCCATCCCCAAAGACGACGACGCCGCCGCCGCCGGAGCCGGAGCCGGAGCCGGTGCCGGTGCCGGTGCCGGAGCCGGAGCCGGTGCCGGAGCCGGAGCCGGCGCCAAGACGTTCTCCTGCAAGCTCCCCCGGCTCAGCAGCAACAATGGCGGCGACGGCAGCAGCACCGGGAATAGCCCCAGGATCTCCTCCAAATTCGGGTTCTTCTCCAATCCCTCCACCCCGCGGTCGCAGTCGCGGCAGCGGCCGGAGCCGGCGCCGAGCCCCAACCTCCGCTGCCGCACCGCCGCGGCGGCCACGCCGGCCTCGTCCGCGGCCAGCAGCCCGAGGCTCCAGTGCAAGACGGCGGCGCCGAAGAGGAGCGGCGGCGGAGGCGGCGAGCGCCACCAGAGCCTGTTCAATAGCCTGTCCAATCCTTCGTCCCCGAGATCGCCGTCCGGCTTCTCTCTCCTCAAGGCGAGCCTCCGTCTATCCAGAGTAAGCGAACCGCAAATTGCTTTCTTGCTTTTTTTCCCCTTTTTCCCCTTTCGTCGCATTTTTTCGTGACGCTCGTCGCTGTCGTTGCCAGACGAGATGCGGAATCTGCTTGCAGAGCGTGAAAACAGGGCAAGGGACCGCCATTTTCACGGCGGAGTGCGCTCACACCTTCCACTTCCCTTGCGTCGCGGCTCACGTCAAGAAGCACCGGGTCCTCGCCTGCCCGGTCTGCAGCGCCTGCTGGAAGGAGATTCCCTTGCTCGACGCGCACAAGATCGGTGGGGACGGCGACGCGGGGTCGAAGATCGCGAGTGGCAAGCCCAAGCCGCTGCGAGCCTACGACGACGACGAGTCGCTGCTGTCTCCGAGCTCCGTCTCCCGATTCAATCCGATTCCCGAATCGGACGAGAGCAACGAGGATGATCAGCAACGGGAGGAGGATGTGGAGTTCCAAGGTTTCTGCGTGGGCTCATCGGCGTCGCCGTTGAGCAGAATGAGATTGTCGGACGAGGAGAACAACGGGAGGAACGTGGAGGTGAGCTTGCTGCCTGAAGCGGCGGTCATTTCCGCGAACAAGAGCTACGGGACGTGCGCGGTGGTTCTGAAGGTGAAGGCGCCGCCGGCGGCGACGAGGGCGGCGTCCGCCAGAGCTCCGATCGATCTGGTGACGGTCCTGGATGTGAGCGCGAGCATGAGCGGCGAGAAGCTCCTCATGATGAAGCGCGCGATGCGGCTGGTGATCTCCTCGCTCGGCGAGACCGACCGCCTGTCCATCGTCGCCTTCTCCACCACCTCCAAGCGGCTCCTGCCGTTGAAGAGGATGACGATGACCGGCCGCCGGTCCGCGCGGCGGATCGTCGACGCGATCGGCTGCACCGGCCAGGCCGGGCTCGTGAACGACGCGCTGAGGAAGGCGGCGAAGGTCCTCGAGGACCGGCGGGAGCGGAACCCCGCCGCGACGATCGTGCTCCTGTCCGACGGCCAGGACCAGCGCGTGCACGCCAACGCCGCGAAGCAGAGGCGGAACTCCTCCATCGTGTCGTCCACGCGCTTCGGCGACATCCCCGTGCACGCCGTCGGCTTCTGCGACCCCTGCGGCGGCGCGTCGGGCCACGCGGCGGCGCAGGACGAGTCCTTCGCCCGGTGCCTGAGCGGCCTGACGTGCGTCGTCGTGCAGGACTTGAAGCTCCAGCTCGGGTTCATCTCCGGGTCCGACCGGGTCGAGATAACGGCGGTCTACTCCCTGATGGGCCGGCCCACGTCGCTCGGGTCGGGCCTGATCCGGGTCGGCGACCTCTTCGCCGAGGAGGAGAGGGAACTGCTCGTGGAGCTGCGGCTCAGCGGGTCCCACCACGTGATGTCGGTGGGCTCGTCGTACCGGGACCCACTCACGCGCGAGCTCGTGTACTCAAGGGAGCAGCCAATCCCCGTCCCCCGCCCCCACGCCGTCCGATCGTCGTCCCCACACGGCATCCAACGCCTCAAGAACCTCCACGTCACGGCGCGGGCGATCGCGGAGTCCCGCCGGCTGGCCGACCGCGGCGACGCGTCGGGGGCCTACCACCTCCTCTCGTCCGCCCGGGCGCTGCTGGTGCAGTCCGGCCTGACATCCGCCGACGAGTTCCTGCGCTGCCTGGAGGCGGAGCTGGCGGAGCTCCAGCGGCTCAGGCAGCAGTCCCAGAGGGCCAGAGCAGCGGCCGGCGCCGCCGACGAGAGGCGGGACCCCCCAGCCGCCGCCGCCGCCCGTGGTGGGGCGGACGAGAAGCCGGAGCCGCTGACGCCGACGTCGGCGTGGAGGGCGGCGGAGAGGTTGGCCAAGGTGGCCATCATGAGGAAGTCGATGAACCGGGTTAGCGACTTGCACGGCTTCGAAAACGCCAGATTTTAGGCCCCCACTTTTTCCTTTTCTTTTTCCCATTTTCACTTGTCCTTTTTCTTCCCCGAGGAAATATAAATATATATAAATATCTCACCTTGCAAGGCAGTATTTAGCGAGTAAGAATATAGTAAGCAATTCGAAAGAGCAGTGTATATTGTAAGGAGGTTCTTCCGCAATAAATTTTTTCAAAGAAGGAAGGAGATGCTTCAAATGATTGAAATGGCAGCACACAGAGAGGGAGAGAGGGAGGGAGAGTGGGCCTGAGCCCATGAGAGTGAGGACGAGCAGTACCCGACGCGGAGGCCCTTTTCTGCAGGAGGCGGGGCCGGAGGGAGGGGCGGAGAGGCCCCCACACGGCGGAGATGGGATGGCTCCGCCATTCTCTCTGGTTTGTCTCCATTATCGCCTCTTCACTGTTTCTTTTGCAATTATTATCGTCGTGGGGAATGGTGGCAGTGGTGGGGAGGATAAGAGAAACAGAAAGATTACAGAGAGATCCAAAATGGGGGGTACTGACTGACTGAGCATTTTGTCTTCTTCTCCTTCCTCTCCACATCGTCCTCCTCCGGTTTGTCCTGTTGCGTCAAATCCGTCGGTTAGGCGCGCAACGTGATCGAATGCGATGTTCTTTAGACATGTACGCATCGACCCTCCTCATCCTGAATTTTTTTTCATTTTTTGTCGTTCGAGAATGCGGGGGATGGTGATGGGGATGGAGCTTTTCCTTCGTCTTTTTTCGTCCACGCCCTCTAATCGGCGCTAGTCATGATCGCAAACAAAGATTTGTTCTTTTGTTCGTTGCTCGTGGTATTGGGTTCAATGTATGTCGTGATTGATTCGGTTGCATCTTCTCTCTCGTGCTCTCTTTCCATCTTTCATGTGCCGCGCATTAGGAGCACAGAGAGGGAGAGAGGCGGGGCCGCGCCGAACAGGACGCATCAACATCGTCCAGTTAGCAAGAGAGAGAGAGAGAGAGAGGGAGAGAGAGGTACTAGAAATAAAAGGAGTGGGGGGAGGTGTGATGGGTGACCACTGACCACCACTCGGTTCGGTCCCTAGAAAAACATTTCGAAACGGCCTTTGTGTTTTCTTAATTCCCATTCTCCTTTTCCGTAGGATTAAGACATTTAGAGAGAGAGAGAGAGAGAGAGAGAGAGAGAGACTCCATCCAAGGATGAGTATTTGATAGGAACGGGCTGGTGGTATTGGGGCACATAAGAAAAGATTCATTTCATGGTACCCACCTTAGACTAAGTTCTCATTTTCCAAGGAGAGCAATCAATGTTTCGCAACGGCCCTTTGCGGTCCTTTGGATCACGAAGAATTGACTGGAGATCTTTTCCGTAGAGTGGCACCATCTGTGGATAGGCGGAAAAGATATCTAACCTGCTCAGGCCTCGAGATAAAACGGTGGAGCGCTCGATTTATTGCCGATTGGAATTAGGTCTAGGCGGTTCGGTAGTAGTCAATATTGATGGATATTACGAGGGAATTGGGGGCTGATCACATGATTAGAGGGAGGGACCATGCAATGGTAATTAAAACCCAGGATGCTTCCCATTAGCAAATTTGCCTCTTCTTTTTCAATGAACATTTTGTGGAGGATAAGGTTCTCAATTTTTTTTTCAATTTCCCTAAAAAAGGGGTGAGGGCCTGAATAAAGAAAATGAAAAGGAAGGTGGATTAGAGGCTTTTTGGGAAGCCTAAATCTACGTGAAAGGCGATGGAAAGGGGTCATCTTTCTTTTTGATTTCGAAGCGACTTTTGGCTGCTTTCAGGAGAGGGGTGGGGAGAGGATGGGGGATCTCATTTCCCTTCGATTGCGCTCACTTTTATGGGGGGAAGCTTTCTCAGTGCTGTCAATGAGTACCCTGTGGCTTTATTGTCCTAGGGGGAGGCATTGCCCTAGGTGCCAAGTAGCTCCCCAACTGCTCTAGAAATAGACATCTCTCTCTCTCTCTCTCTCTCGATTGCAGGAAACAGAGGAGTTTGATCATGTGAAATCGAAGAGATTTCCTTTGACTTCGGTGTCGTATATCTTTTTGTTGTTTTTCTATGTTAGGTATGTTTAGGATTACTACTTAGGTCGTTATCTTTAATCGTGGAATATCTTGAGAGAGAGACATAATTTGATCTTCTTTTCAAATTTTTTACTTGTTCTTTGTTCCCTGTAAATAGATACGTTATCTTTGATTGTAACAGAAACATTCGAATCAATAAAATTTGAGTTTATTTAGATTTTTTGATGCGTCGGATTTTTCTATTCCTTAGGATTTTATTTCTTTTCGTAAAATTAATCGTAATCCATCTCGCTTCCATTCTACGTCAAGTGGTGTAAGAGCATTTTCAGCCATTGTGACTGTAATAGTTTGAGATGATTAGTTTTAAGATAGGTTTGTTCTAATTGGGAATAGGTCAGTTTTGTTATATGCTTCAAGAACCGGTTAATTCTTGGTTCTAGGATATGATAGAAGTGCAGCCCTCCGAAATTATCAAATTTCGTTGAACTTGTATAACGATAATCTTTTCTTTTTTCTTTTTTTATTAATCTAGAAGTACAAGCAGTGGTGAATATGTTTAGGGATAAAAGTTACACCAAACACATTATGGAAGTACTTAAAAGATGACAAAATCAGACTTTAGGTATGAAAATGAAAATTTGCCATTTATTAATGGGTTAATACTACAAAAAAATATATCAAATTATGCCCTTTGTGATAGAAATATCTTGATTTTTTTTTGTGTAACTAAAAGTCCTAAACTTGTCCATTGTTATAGAAATATCCCAAACTTTCTTTTGTCATGAAAAATCTCAAATTTATACTAGTGTGACCAATATATACCAGATGGAACTTAAGTATACGGTATATTTGTTACGTATGCATAAGTTTGGATTATTTCATGATACAAAAAGAAGTTAAGAGTATCTGTGTCATAGTGAGCAAGTTTAGGATTTTTTGTAACACAATTTTTTTTTTAGGGTTTTGTGTTACGGTGAGGATATTTTGGGATTTTTTTTTAAATTGGCCCTTTACTAATCAAAATAGATTTTTGGTCATTCAATGACCAACATACAGTGATTAAAAGTGTACTTTTGGCTAGAATAATATCGCAATGTGGATAGAGACAGGCAAACATAGATATATTAGTGCAAATTCCTTTTCAAAGGTGACTACTGTGCTGCGAAAAGATGTAAATTATATGTAATACATGTTTTAAAGTTGTCGCACCTCAATATTTCATGAGATGATATCTTAAAAGTCAAGGTAGCAGTTAAGGTGCTTGCGAAAACATATCTAAAAGCTGTCGTACCCCCTTTTCACAGTTGGAGCTGCTGGGGAAAACTATACCCTACAGCTTCTATATCTTGCTTCAAATTTTGCAAATTTCTAGTTTCATCGGGAAACATTGGAATGATCCTAACATGGCTCTTTGGAAATTTATGCTGTTGTTTGAATATACTTTTACTAGGTTCAGGGGCACACATTACGCGAATGTGAATAGTGAGGTGGTGCCATCTAGTACCACCACGGGGATAACCTCTTAGGTAGAGGTGGCAAAATGGGTCATGAACCCATTTTGCACCCATATTTTTAACATATGGGTCGAATATGGGTTAATAGCCCATTACAACTATTAACCCACGTTCGACCCGCTTTTTTGTTCAGTTTTATATGGGTCGAAAATGGGTCAGACTCTCCGACCCATTTTCGACACATTTTTAAAGCCCAAAGCCAAAGGTGGAAACTGGTCCACTAAAAAAACCCTATTTCTCTACCCCTTTGCCGCTCTCCTTCGACAGAACTGCTCATCTTCGACAGTCCTTCGACGTTCCCCTTCGCCGCTCTCCTCCTCGCCGCCTCCGCCACTCGCCGCCGCAGCTCGCCTCCGAGTCGCCTCCGCGTCTCGCCTCCGAGTCGCCTCTGCCACTCGCCGCCGTTGCTCTGTTAGAATTTTCCTAATACGTGGACTAAATTAATTGACATTGTCATTTACCGTTTAACGTTTACCATTTTACGGGGTTGGGTCTAAGGTGAGATAGAAGGTTTCTTAATTAGTCTAATATGGGACTCAAGCTAGTGTGGGCCGAGTTGAGCCTGACCCGTAATGAGGGGGACTGGCTGGAAACTCTATAAATAGTGCTCAAGTCTCTCCTCTAACCCTGATCTCACATATCCTCACCTAAGGGACATTATTCTAACGTCAATCGTGAGGGGCCGCCTCATTGAGCTAGTGACTTGGAGGGCAATAGAGGAGAAGGATTTGATGCGTGGATAAACCCCTTGAGTGTGGGCAATCCCTTTCTGCTTCCGCTTTCAAGAACGAGATCCTAAAATAGGTGCGTTAATCTTCTACTCTTGCGTGTGTGTTTTTGTTCTAGTTATGGAGATCTTGGGGTTGCGCAATTTGCGTCCTACATGTGGTATCAAAGCCTCCATAACCCTAGATTTTGAACCCTAATTGATTTTGCCCTAAATTGTATGGATTAGCCCTAATTAGTATGAATACTTGCCCTAATTTGCGATTTTCGAGATTTTAAGTTTAATAAAAAAATAAAATTAAATCACAAATTTGGACTGGGCGAGACAAGACGGGGGTGATTTGTGTAGTTGCATGTGCGTGCCAGGGGCATGCTTGCGTGTCTGTGTGTGCGGGCACGGGCTTTGTATGCAAGCTCAAGCTTATTAGATTCGATATGCTGCAGTGATTATTGATTTTGCTTCTTGGATCTTCAATTGATGTCAATTGATTGCATCAGAGGAACCTCATTAGGGAGTTATCAGTTTTTGATTATGTGGATATGTTGCGGACGTTTGAAATCGAGCAAAGAAGATCCGAAAATCAAATCCTCAAAATTTGAATCTGCGTTGGAGAGTCTGACCGCTAAAATAGGAAAGTCCAACTTTCACTAGGACTTGGATTTTGTTTAAAATATATAGAGATATGTTTTGGATAAAATCGTTTAAGATATGAAATTGAATCCTATGAGAAGCTGGCTTAATGAGATACAATCATTATGAGATAGTTATTGAACTATATCTTGAGATAATGAGAAAAACTTTTGTTGCTCATGCAAATTCCTTTTAATCTTTGAATGATGGATGTCTTAAGAATTTGTGACCAAACTGATTGTACTAATTAACACATTTGCCAAATGTGGATAATGCATGTCAGTTAAGTCATTGTGCATTGTACTAAAGAAAATCATCTGGTCACTAGTTAATATCCATCAAATTGAATATTTTTATGATTAAGGAGTATGGCAATATTTATGTAGAGCAATAATATCTACTGTTATAGTTTAGATATTCGGTTCTGTGATTTGACTCAATTTATAGGCCACTGGTTGAAGTAATGATATTTATTACTTAAAATTGACTAATAAATTAGTTGTTGGCCTTGGAGTCATGTTTTGCCTTATGAAACTCATGAGCTATAATGGATCACTGTCGGGCTTCTCGATCCAGTGTACCATGTATTGCTATTGATGTTGATTGGTGATAGATTCTCTAGATCAACATTAAAAGAATCATTGGAATCTGTAATTTTGGTGCACAAGAGAAGTTTCCTGTGTTGCTGTGATTGGTGATCTCATTGGAATCTATCTTTCAGATTCTCTATATATATATTAATTTTATTAATGAATAAGGCAATGTAATTAGCATGATATGTGATTTGAGTGATATGTGCCCCTATCACTGAAGTTCGAATCACATGTATCTATTTTATGTGAGGTATAAATATATCCCTGGTATGAGAGAGTTTCAAGGATTCAATTGAGTAGTGACCGCCAAAGTGGCACGCTTGATTGGGTTTGAGAAATTTCGGTCTCGTATGTTGATTGGGATGTCTCCTAATCTAATGCATGATCATACTCCCAAAGGAGGTGATTGTGTATTAGTTCATGGAGGGATACATGATGGTGCAGTGGAGGAGTGATCAGTCCTAGTGGTTCATATGCCCAAAGGTGATGAATTCACGAAGATTGGAACATATTCTCATAACCGCTATCATGTGGGGAGTGTACAACTGCATGTCATGTATTCTGCCCAAAGGTGATTATATGATTATGCGTGTAACTCTCTGAATGTGTACTTATATCTCAAGTTACACGGTGCTCACATGATGCTAATTATATACATTGCTTGTTTTTTAGTCACCTTTCTGTAATTAATAACTCCACTATTATTGAGGTTTTTACTGCTTCAAATTTTAAGTTGTGGACATATAATTTATTGCTTGAGAAAAGAGCAATAGAATGTGCTTACTGTCCATTAAGCGTTCCATTCTAGAACACTTGAAATTTGGTTTGCCTGCTAACTGCACTGCTAAGAGATGATGGAAGCCTTAGTGGCTTGTAATTATGTCTTGTCTAATACTGAAATTAGGACACATCTGCAAAAATTGCGTTTAAGTCCTAATGACATATACATCTAGTATATAGTTAAAAGGTTGTTAGGCTTAATAGTGGCCGTGAGTATTTTGGCAAGTATGACAATGCGAAATAGCTTAAAAGGTCATTTGTCAAATACTTGGTAGATTCTGGGTTGGTAACTTAATTACTATACCTGTAAATCCTGACAAAAGATTTGGCCAAAAGGCATAATTGCACCATAATGTACATAGTAATGAGTATGATTAGTAAGACTAATTTATTCGGTCTTTTATGGTGATGATATTTTGAAAACATCATTTTTACACACAAAAGTGTTTCTTATCCTCAATCAAGTGTGTGATTAGATGCCATAAAAGGCAATATACAATCTATGAAACATGTTTAGAAACTTACTGACTTGTCTAAAGATCACAAGTTCTTTAGTTGCAAAAATGGCGTACAAAACTAAAAGGATTTCAAAGAAAGATTGTGGAGTTTAAAGCTAAACTTGTAGTTAAAGTTTTCACTCTGAAAGAGGGGTGGATAGTTAATAGTGAAGAAATAATTATTTCTTTAAAAGATTCTTTCAGAGTGAATGTGGCATTTATTTTGGTTTGGAGTTACGCCAAATAGATACAAAATCTATATAGTGCAACTGGAGGATTTTGCAACAGATTTAAGTAAACTTGTGTGTAGACTAAAAGTCTTATTAATAGTTTTATGCAAGTTTCCAAACAATATTAATAAAGTTTCATAGTGTTGTTATTTTGTTTAATTGGGAACACAGTTATTCAATATACTGCAAGGTCAGTGGGAGGAAATTTATTTTTCCTCATACTCTATGTACATGATACTTTGTTTACAAATAGTGACCTTGACGCATCTTTTGTCCTTTACACTAAGGTCCGTAAGGATTGTTCTTGTCACATATATTGGATTTTATTAGATTTTCTCGAGAGGACATTTGCTGATCGTATTTTGGAAATATTCAATATACGTTATTGCAAGTTAGGAATTACTCCTGTTGTTAAGGGTGATGGAGCTAATCCATTACATTGTCCTTATTTAGATATTGAGAAAATCTAGATAAATTGTGTACCTTATGTTAGTGCACTTAAAAGTATAATATATGCTTGATTTTGCACTAGATTAAAAATCGTCTTTGTGACGGGACTTCTAGGCAGATATAATTTGAATCCAGGATGCGATCACTAGGTTGCTGCCAAAAGATTTTAAGGAAGTGCAGTGCAGTAAATAAAGTTCTATGTCTACTATATAAGTAGAGTTTGAAACTTTCTTGTAGGCTGTTACTTGAGCTATTATGCTTCAGAACCTCATGAAGGAGTTGACCATTTTGACTTTATGGATAGACCCATACGGTTAAGTTGAGACAATAAATTTATTGTATTTTTATTAATAACAAATGTCTCAAGGGGTCTAAATATATGGTGGTCAAATATTTTTGATCATAAAGAAACGGTACAGAAAGGTGACGTTAACATATTTTCACAGATGATGTGATTGCAAATCCACTAACTAAAGGCTTACGCCCATGTGTATTTGAGTGACATGTCATCAATATGGGCCTAGGAGTATCTTTGGATATTGTTGTTTAGTGGGAGCTACTTTGGCTTTACTCTGATAAAGTTCACATCTGTGGTTCGTTACATTTAGTAACGCTTTGATATGTATCAACTTTTGCATTCAATAAGATATTTTTGAATGTGTTGTTATGTTGAATACATATTGATAAAGTCTCAAGGTATTACCTTGAATGAAGGCTAAGGGGCATTTTGGTTATTAGCCTTGTGCATATATCTTGTGATACATAAAGAAAGGTTAACCATAAGGACAAGACATATGTAGGTTCATTTGAACCATAATTTCATTCTCTTGTGGTACAAGCTTTTGTGTCGCCTAAGTAAAAGAATTGTGATGACAAAGGTTCATTAGAATTATGATTTCATTCTCTTGTGGCACAAACTTTTGTGTCGCCTAAGTAAGAGAATGGTGACTGACAAATGGATCTCTCTATGAGAGATGTTAGCCATTTGCCACACTACCATATTTAATCCATATCAATAAAGTTGAAAGCACTTGTGACCATGGAAGACTTTGTGTGTATACATGCGATTACCGCCATGATTCGGTGTTAGAGGCTTTATGGGATATGATTGACTATTAAGAATTATCTCTGGACCAATGTGTGCACATACAATACAATTTCAATTAATATAGTTAAAGTGGGAGAATGTTAGAATTTTCCTAATATGTGGACTAAATTAATTGACATTATTATTTACCGTTTAACGTTTACCGTTTTATGGGGTTGGGTCTAAGGTGAGATAGAAAGTTTCTTAATTAGTCTAATATGGGACTGGCTAGTGTGGGCCGAGTTGAGCCTGGTCCGTAATAAGGGGGACTGGCTAGAAACTCTATAAATAGTGCTCAAGTCTCTCCTCTAACCCTGATCTCACATATCCTCACCTAAGGGACGTTATTCTAACGTCAATCGTGAGGGGCTGCCTCATTGAGCCAGTGACTCGGAGGGCAATAGAAGAGAATGATTTGATGCGTGGATAAACCCCTTGAGTGTGGGCAATCCTTTTCTGCTTCCGCTTTCAAGAACGAGATCCTAAAACAGGTGCGTTAATCTTCTACTCTTGGGTGTGTGTTCTTGTTCTAGTTATGGAGATCTTGGGGTTGCGCAATTTGCGTCCTACATGCTCGCCTCCGAGTCGCCTCCATCGCCCGCCTCTGAGGCTCGCCTCTGCCGCTCCCCTGAAGATCCTTCGTCACCTTCTCACGCTCCCTCGAAGATCCTTCTCACGCTCCTCCGCCGCCTCCCCGAGCTCAAGTGTTGGTAGGTTTACGGTTGGGTAGATTTGGATAAAGATATGGAATTTGTAACTGTGGATTACTACTCGGAGTTCTCGACTGCTGCTTACAGCTTGTAATCATCAACGACGCTTAGATAAATGGTCCGCTGTTTTTGTAGCATCAAAAAGGATGAAATAAAACTCGTCCGTGAAGCCAGTGGGAGTCAAGATGAGACTACAACAATCTTTCTCTTTTTTCTGGATTGCCTTTGGGAGTCTCTTTTCATAAAGTATTCGTATCCATTTCTTATTCTCATGGCCAGTTTGCAAGATCAATAGAGGCCATCATATTGTCTTTCTCTGGTTTGATTTATACAATTGCTTTTGCATTTCGTTATTTCTTTGGGACTAAATGTTCTTTTATCCCTATTGCCTCAGGTCTGCCTATGAGAAGTCCTTGTACTGCGATCTTTTTCACCAGGAGGAATCTGGCTGGAGGGATTGCCGATTTTGCGGCAAGGTATCTCTCTCTCTCTCTCTCTCTCTCTCTCTCTCTCTCTCTCTCTCTCTGTTTTGTGCTTATTTCCCCCTTTCTTTATTTCTCTACTTTTCACTTAATTTTATTCTACCCATTATAGCGCCTCCACTTGTGGATGCATTGCCTCGAGTTCTTTGGTCGAGTTCGTGGACTATGGAGGTGTCATGTGCATTAGTTGTTCAAAGAACTAAACTCATCCGGTAAGACTTGCTCCCACATTCGATCGGCTGTAATTACTTTATTTATTTATTTATTTATTAATTTGTAGTGGGGCTAGTTTAATGCTGAAGCATTGTGGCATGAACATGGTTACGGCTATTAGAAAGTGTCACATATAGCATCTGTAAATAGTGCATTTGTACTGGTTGTGAATCCGTAATTGAGTTTCTTCAGACTTTTATTTTGAAAAACATGAGCTTTAAAGGGGAATGAATGGACTTTTCAGTTTAGATTTTGGCCCAATAATAATAGCAGAATGTATGTTTTGGAGGGTGTTACGCCTTGCATACAATCTATGCAGCTCAGAGCTGGTGATACAGGAAACTCAATTACGGATTCACAACGCAGTACAAATGCACTATTTACAGATGCTATATGTGACACTTTCGAATAGCCAGAACCATGTTCACGCCACAATGCTTCAGCATTAAACTAGCCCCACTACAAATTAATAAATAAATAAATAAAGTAATTACAGCCGACTGAATGGGAGCAAGTCTTACTTGGATGAGTTTGGTTCTTTGAACAACTAATGCACATGACACCTCCATAGTCCACGAACTCGACCAAAGAACTCGAGGCAATGCATCCACAATGGAGGCGCTATAATGGCGAATAAAATTAAGTGAAAAAGTAGAGAAATAAAGAAAGGGGGAAATAAGCACAAAACGAGAGAGAGAGAGAGAGAGAGAGAGAGAGAGAGAGAGAGAGAGAGAGAGAGAGAGAGAGAGAGAGAGAGTGAGAGAGAGAGAGAGTGACATTGCCGCAAAATCTGCAATCCCTCCAGCCAGATTCCTCTTGGTGAAAAAGATCGCAGTATAAGGACTTCTCATAGGCAGACCTGAGGCAATAGGGATAAAAGAACATTTAGTCCCAAAGAAATAACAGAAATGCAAAAGCAATTGTATAAATCAAACTAGAGAAAGACAATATGATGGCCTCTATTGATCTTGCAACCGGCCATGAGAATACGAAATGGATACGAATACTTTATGAAAAGAGACTCCTAAAGGCAATCCGAAAAAAGAGAAAGATCGTTGTAGTCTCATCTTGACTCCCACCGGCTTCACGGACGAGTTTTATTTCATCCTTTTGATGCTACAAAAACAGCGGACCATTTATCTAAGCGTCGTTGATGATTACAAGCTGTAAGCAGCAGTCGAGAACTCCGAGTAGTAATCCACAGTTACAAATTCCATATCTTTATCCAAATCTACCCAACCGTAAACCCCTACCGACACTTGAGCTCGAGGAGGCGGCGGAGGAGCGTGAGAAGGTGACGAAGGATCTTCGAGGGAGCGGCGGAGGCGAGCCTTAGAGGCGGGCGGTGGAGGCGACTTGGAGGAGAGCAACGGTGACGAGTGGCGGAGGCGACTTGGAGGTGAGACGAAGAGGTAGGCGGCGGAGGCGACTCGGAGGCGAGTTGCGGCAGCGAGTGGCGGAGGCGGCGAGGAGGAGAGCGGTGGAGGGGAACGTCGAAGGATTGTCGAAGATGAGCGGTTCTGTCGAAGGAGAGCGGCGGAGGGGTAGAGAAAATGGGTTTTTTTAGTGGACCAGTTTCCACCTTTGGCTTTGGGCTTTAAAAATGGGTCGAAAATTGGTCGGAGAGTCTGACCCATTTTCGACCCATATAAAACTGAAAAAAAAAGCGGGTCAAACGTGGGTTAATAGTTGTAATGGGCTATTAACCCATATTCGACCCATATGTTAAAAATATGGGTGCAAAATGGGCCCATGACCCATTTTGCCACCTCTAGGCTTGGCTCCACAAGGTTGGGCCGAGACCTTGGTGTCAGTTCTCGAGTCCCCAGAAGACATGCCCTAGTATTTGGCTTTCGTGCTCAAGTCATTAGCTCCTGAGCCTAGGTCCATGGAGATTAGGCTTAAGACTTTGATTTGATGCTCAAGCTTAGGTCCATTGAGGTTGGACCTCGATTCTATAGGCGGAGCTTAAGACCTTGTTGTCTATGCCTAGGTCCTCGATGGCCATTCCCAAGTAATCGTCTTTCTCGCCTAAGTCACTATCGCTTAGGCCTAGTTTCTCGACAGTGAGGTCTAGGTCTATTGAGGTTGGGCTTAGGACCTTGGTGCCAGTGCCTGAATCTTTGGTGGTTGTGCTAAAGTCATTGGCAAATGTCCTTGGGTCCATCAAGGTTGGGCTGGATCCTTGAGAACCTTGATGACTCAATATGTCTTATATCACACAAATAGTGCGTGTCTCTATAGGAAAATTATTTTCAAAATTCCAAACGAGGGAAAGTACTTTCAAGTTTATTTTTAGATTTCAGTCAAATATCAGAAAATATTGCCATTATTTTTGGAAATGGCTTCTTGGGATGTTGACACCCGAATTTTTGTTGATATCATAAGTATTCGTTCATTTTACAAAATGTAAAAAAATAAATAATATATATGCAAAGATAAAAAAGCAAAATACAAAATAAAAAAAAAAAAAAAGACTAGGAAAATAAAAAATATATAGTTGGATAGCCCATCTACAACAAGCCCAATTATTTCAGCTAGAACTTCCATCTCACTAATCTCATTTCTTTTGTGACCCAACTTCCCATGTTTCGAGCCCAAGAATAAAAGAAAGGAGCCCAGCACTTGCCTCACATTCCTTGGCACACGCTCATGTCTGTGAACGAGAAGGGGGTGACACGAGGATGATTGCAGCAAAAGGGAAATAGGAAGAGACAACATTTGTGAGCAAAGGAGATGACAAGCAGTGACTCAAGCATGCCCAAGTCTTCTAAAACCAAGGTGAATTGTGTATGGGAAAAGATTCCTCCTGAGAAAATATTAGGCAGGTTGGCCATGCCAAGTCACCATGCATTGGCTCAATTAAGAAGAGACACGTGGTTGATGGACCCCACATTTCCCTCATTCAAACTTTTGCATCTTCTCTCTCTTCATTACTTGCTGGTCTCCTTCTCCCTTGCATGAAACCCCTTCCTCTCTCTTCAATTAAAGGACACATTCTCTCCTCTCTTTTGCATTTTCCAAGAAAAATAAGTCTGCTCTTTTTTTTTTTTTTTGAAAATACTCTCTCTCTCCTCCCTCCCCCAACAAAGAGCCCACTGGTCATGTCTCAAGTTGAGACCCGTCGCCTTCAACACGTCGCCTTTGCCTCCGCTATTGCCTTCAAGAGCCACTCCCTTTCTATTGCTCCCAAGAGCCCTCGCTGAATAGCATCCTGAGCTTAGATTTGACGCCAACCGTCATCTCTAGGAACCACTCCCATCTCTCTCACCCCTAAGAGCCCCCGCTAGTCCCATCCCGAGCTCATATTTGCCTTTTCCAACCTAAGAAGCATTCCCCTTCTCTTGTTTTCATTCTCTTCTCGAAGAGAGATGAGATGAAGTCCAAATGAATCGGAAACACATGGACTTGTGAACTTTCATTTGTATTTGCTATTTGGTCTCATTTTGTTCTGTTTGTGTTTATGAGGATGGTGTTTGTAACCTATATATGTTGGGTGGGCCGGTGTCATGGTGCGTAACTTGTTCTCCTTCATTTTTTTTTTGGGTCGAAGTTCTTCAGTTTAGGTAGGCTTTACATTTTTTTTTTCCTTTTCCAATTAGGCATTATTGCTGTTATTCTTGTGTTTGTTTTGCTTTGCTTCATGCTCTCTTCGTGTCTTGAATAAGTAGAACCTCTCACTTGGACTTGGTTCATTACATCGGCTATGGACCTCATGATATGTGCGGATCTTCCATGATTTGTCAAACTGGATGGCCCAATTCACTTAACTCATCATGGATTTAAACGCATGAATCTCAAGACAAGATTTAGCTCTAGGCATAAGCCAATCAAAGCAAATTCCTTCAAGTTTGAACTGTACTTTCAATTCAAGAAATCCACCAGTAGAAACACAATATCGATATTCAACACTATATCCCCCAGGAAAAGGGAAAATTGTTGTGAATTCTCAAGACAAGATTTAGCTATGAACATTTGTACAAGCAGAAAGACAGAAAAGTAGAAAAGTCCCGGCTAAAGCTAAATATCATTTATGGTGGGGAGTTACTCCAAGGAAGCAAAGTGCGGTGCTTTTGTAAAGGATGGATAGACACAAGCCTTCCCGAACACTTGAGACAAAGAGAAACAGCCTCATTTCCTCCACTTGTTGTCCTCTCCTCCTCATGTTCGCCCAAGACCGCAGCCATCTTCTCCTTGTAAAGCCTTCGCATCATGTACGCCTCCGCAACGCTCGCACCCGGCTAATAAACTCCCACAATTGACATTTTCCTTCCTTCCATACTCGAAGAGTTCTTTCTTGAGGATTGCAATGGGCCGTGATGAGAAGTGTACGGGATGTGCAATTGTGTGGGGGCATGTGGATGTGGGGTTGTCATATACATAGAGAGGGAGAGAGATAGTGGGGTTAGTGAGAAGGCGACTCCACTAGCCGACGCAATGCTTGTTTTGGACATTTTCCTCTGTGCTTTGCCTCCAAAGTTAGGCAGCAAGGCAAAAAGGATGCTAAGAAAGAGGACGGAGATGGAGGTGATGTGCCGGAGGCGAATATGAGCTCGGGATGTGATCGATGGGGGCTTTTAGGGGCAAGAGAGAGATTCCTAGAGGTGATGGCAGAGGCGACATGGCAGAGGTGTTGAATCTGAGCTCAGATACCATTGGTGTAGGGGTTATTGGGAGCGACAGAGAGGGAGTAGCTCCCGGCGACAGTGGAGGGGGAGGCGACATGCTAGAAACGATAGGTCTGAGCTCGAGAAGTGATCAGTGAGGCTCTTGAGAGTGAGAGGGAGGGAGAGTATTTTGAGAAAAAAAAAAAAAGACCCGATTTCTTCTTTTTCTCATAAGATGCTAAAGATAGAGAAGAGAGAGTGTCCTCTAATTGAAGGGGGGGGTGGGGTTTCATGCGAACATAGGGAGAGACCATCAATTAATGAGGAGAGAGAGGATACAAAAGTTTGAAGGAGAGAAAGGAGGGGTCCATCAATCATGTGAAGCCGTGTCTCTTTTTTATTGGGCCAGTGCACGGTGATTCCGTGTAATTGGCCTACCTAATATTTTCTCATTCCTCCTTGTTAGTAAGGAGTGCATGAGGCGTGCTCATCAAGGGGAGGATGCTAGACGCTCACGTGAAGAGGGTAGCGTTCAGCCACTTAGAGGAGGCTTCATTGAAAAAGGATACGACCATTGAAGACCTGGGTTGAAGGGAACCAAGGGAGGGGAGCTTGGATGAGAAAGCGAAAAAGAGAGGGAAGCTAGTTCTTGGAGAGGGAGAGAAGTGATTGTGTTCTCGAGATCTTTGGTGGTGGTGGTCCAGTGCGAGGAGATCTACATGTCCGGCATCCTCATGTGGCAGAAGATGAAACACATACAGATCCTCCAGAAGCACCTGAACACCAAGCCCTCCCACAACCCCATTCACATCCGATGCCCTTGATTCGCGATTTCCTTTTCCAACGGGTCAAATTTCCCAAGTGCCGACCTAGTATTTGCTGAGAGGAGCTTCGCTGATAGGAAAAGGCCATAGCCATGGGTTAGTGCTGAAGAGACTTAGGACCGTATTGGTCCAAGCAGATATCGATGGCAATGGTGTTATTGGTTTTGAAGAATTTCAATGACAAATCTGGAACCCCTCTTGGTCTAAGCAAAGGACTAAGAGAAAGGGGACTTTCAAAATGAAAATGTTGTTAGGAGCAAACAATCAGTTTCGTGTGAAAAATGAAGTTCTATTCCCAACTGAAGTGGAGAAGGGAAGGTGGAGAAGGGAAGGCTCCAATGCAAAAAATGAGATATCATCTCCAGCGTCGCAAGAGGGAAAAGAAAGAAGGAATTCCACGGAAGCCCGACCACATCTGATGCCCTTGAGCTCGCGAGTTCCTTTTTCCACCATGCTGAATTTTCCAACTGTGAATTCAAGCATCGAGCAAATTCATATCCTTCTTCAAACCAGTGCCTACCACGTGTTTGATAAAATGACTCTAAGGGTCTACTCATTTCGTGGAAAATGACTTCCGGGAAAATATTTTCCGGATTTTCCGGTGTTTGTTTTACGGAAAATAAACTAATCAAGGAAAATGTTTTCCATCATTGGAAAAACAATCATTAAAAGTGAGGAAAATGTTTTTCACTTTTGAGAAGTGAAAAACATTTTCCATAACTTCTTCCATCTTGCTTCTTTTTATCAATACATTTTCATTTTATTTTTATGCTTTCTTTTTCTTTTTTCTTTTATTTTTAAAAAATTGAGTTTTGAATTTTTTTTCCTTTTCTTTCTTTCCTTTTCATCTTCTTCTTTGGCCTTGGCTTGTCGCCAACCACGGCGGTGGCTAACGGCGGCTGGCGACTAGTCGCAAGTCGGCGCGAGCCTCGCCTAGCTTGATTTGGCGAGGCTGAGCTCGAGCCTCGCCAAATCGGGTGAGGCGGAGCTCTCGCCGGCCTGGGGCGGAGCTCGGGCCTCGTCCAAGCTTGCCAGAGGTTCGCCAGGCTCTGGCAAGTTGCAAGCTCGCCGGATCTGACGGCGGAGCTCGAGCTCCCGATCTAGGCAAGCCCAAGCTCCGTCACCAGATTCGGCAAGTTGGGCGAGGCTGGGGCCTCGCTCGAGCTCGCTAGAGGTCCGCCGGGCTCTGGTGAGCTCGGGTGAGATTAGTTTGCCTCGAGCTCACCGAATCTGGCGACCGGGTCTTGGACCGTCAGGCAGCCGACCATCGTCAGGCATGCGGCGGCGGAGGAAGGCGGAGGAAGGAGGAGGAGGAAGGAGGCGGTGGCGGAGGAAGGAGGAGGAAGGTGGAGGAAGAAGAAGGAGGAAGGAAGAAGGAAAAGAAAAAGAAAAAGAAAGAAAAAATAAAAAAATAAAAAAATTCGATTTTTTAAAAATACAAATAATAAAAAATTCATTTTTTAAAAAATATAAAAATAAAACTAAATTTTTGGTCAATTAAAAATATTATAATTCAATTTTTGATCATTTTCCCAAATAATTAAATTAGTTAACGAATGGTGAAAAATATTTTCCACTCAAAGTTTAGATTTTGGTCAAACATCGGGAAATAGAGTCATTTTCCTAAAAAATGACTTCTAGGAAATTATTTTCCGGAAGTATGATATTTTCCACGGAACAAACGGACCCTAAGATACGATCATGAGAATGTCGTTCGCTTCGGCCAGGCCCGAAGACACCAGTGGAGTTTGCGTATTAATAATAGCTTCCTTGGCCATTTTTCTTAATGGATATTTACTCATTGATAAAAACAAAGGGATATTTACTCATTGATAAAACACTATTGTTTTGCTCGTGATTAGCGGCCATTTTTCTTAATGTCGTTCTTTGTGTTCTTGGACCTTCTTGATGAAGGCATTGGTTCGGAGAAGATGATGCCAGCATGAGGAGACGACCTAAAGTGATTATAGTAGAAGGCTTGATTAGGTTTGATTAGGGTTTTCGTGGGTTTAGATGAGTCTAGTGGTTTTGGGCTCAACTAAGATTGACAAGTTTGGGCTTATTTCTAGTCATAATTAGAATAATAATGGGCAGGTTTGCTTGGTTTGCTTGCTTGGGTTTGAGATATGGGTCGGAGATTGGGCAAAGCGATTAGGTTGAATGTTGTGGGCTTAGAAGTTTTATGGGCTAAGTATATAAATTGGGTTGGATATTCATGGGCTGAATCTAATATTCGTATGAGGCCCTGGGGCTGGTTCGAATTTGGACCGAACTCAAACTTTTAGGGTCCGGGTCACACTCACCGGTCGCCGAGTTTCCTTACTCGATCTGAAGTTCATTGTTCACAATTTTTTTTAAGAAAATTCAGAAATTCATTAGAACATTTAGAAAATCCAGAAATTCATAAAACTATAGAAAATTCCAAAATAATTAGAAAATCCAAAAAATATATTTTAAAAAAAAAATTATGATTTCTTGAAAAACTTTACAAATAGACCTTTTGGGTTGTTTTCTTCAAAAGGGTGGAAGCCTCTTGAATGTAAAATTGTGCTAAAAATTAAACAAGCCCTTAAAGCTCTACTTTAGGTTTTAGTCATCCTTGAAGACAATTGCCTTTTGTTGCACAATACCAATACATAGATTTTTGGCTTTTCTTTAGATTAGTTAGGGTTGGCATTTATCTTTTCCATAATATCAAATCTTTGCTATTTCATGTAGTTTATTTAATGCATTTCTTGATTACTTGATTGTTGTGTTAATGACCCCGCATGATCATCGACATGTTAATGGATAAGTATAAAATCAATCTGGACTACTTGACAAAATCCTTTTATCTTTTTAAATGAATAAGATTAGGTCCTAAAAGAACATTGGTTAGTTAATTAATGTAGTCAAGTTTCCAACCCCTTCACTTGGTTACTAATCGACTATAATGGACTAGTGGTGACTCCTTTTCTCGGAGAAATTCGATAGCATCAATTTGCATACTCAATGTCATATGAGATATGGGCTTGAGCAAGCCAACGTTTAAATCTTGGGCTGTGGGCCCGTCTTCTAAGTAACACCCCTAAACCTGCTTTTGTCCATATTGAGGGGTAGGTCACAATAGAGGAACATGTCAAATTTTTCACAAAGCAAATGAAGTCTACAATAATAAAAATTTATCCATATGGGGTTCATCACGTTCTACCCTATGTTCGAATTCAATTTACATTTCTCTTCCTAATTTTGATAAATTTTGCGCAGGCTTCAAACTTTCAAAAATAGCACATCTTTCATTTGGGCCCGATAATTTAAGGGAGAAGACACGTTATCATTGTGCCATTTACGGAAAAGTGTTAGAAAAGTCTTAAATCTATTATATTGATGCAAACTTAGTCTTAAGCCTTTTCAATAAGTACCAATTTAGTCATTCTAGCTAATTTTGGTTAAATATCGCTGACATAAACACTGCTTAGTTAACGTGGCATGATAAACGCTAATGTGGATAACTTTTAATATTATTTTTAGTAATTTTTTCAAATTATTTATTTATTTTTTCTCTCTTTTTTCCCACTTCCTCTTCTTCTAGTCAGTGACTGGCCAGAGGTGAGGGACCTCGCTAGAGGTCACATGGGTGGCTTCGTGTTGGGTTAATGAGGGCTAAGCCTCATTGACCATGGGCGAGGCACGACCTTGTTGAATCTGGCGAGGTTGAGCCTTGCCCAGCCATGACAAGGCTCGAGCACTCATTACACGCCGCGAGGCCACACTTGTGGCCTCAAGCGAGGCTAGCGTAGTCCCTCGTTAGCCCTTGCCTCTTAGCTATCGCAGACCCTGGCAATCGGTTGGAGTAAAGAGAAAGGAAAAAAAAGGGAAAGAGAAAGAAAAGAAAAAAGAATAAATAAAAGAATAAAAAATAAGTAAATAATTCAAAAAAGTATTAAAATAATATTAAAAGTTTTCCACATCAGCGCCGGCGGTGTCACATCAGTTAGCTGGTATCCACATCAGCATTATTAGGCCAAAATTAGCCAGAAGGACTGAATTCACACTAGGTTAAAAGGTTTATAATTCAATTGATACTAAATTAAAATGTTAAGAACTAAATTGGTGCTAGTAAAAGATTTATGACTAAATTGACTCTAATGAAATAGGCTGACTTTTTTACACTTTTCCTTGCAATTTACACTAACCACTAAGTAGTCAATAGATCATGATTTTTGAATGGCCAAGAGAAAAGGAAAGGAAAACAAACTACCGACCTAGTTTAAAAATTAGTTAATTAAATGTTGTGACTATTAGAGTATTTAAATATTAAATAAATGCCTTCTCTTAAAGGATCAAGCTTTTAGACTAGTTGGCATTGATTCAACAAAATTTTATGTGGTATCATAGCTTAAAGCATTAGACTATTTGGCAGTGATCTCACACTATGCCTTAATCTCAAGCCATAACATAGTTGACAGTGATCTCATAGGATGTTTCAAAAACAACAAAAGGTATCTCAAAAAGTGACAACGTTTTCGATAAACATTTGTCCTGTGACTCAACGAACCAATATTATATCAATCAAGACTAATCTTATATGGAATATAACATGACTGTCTATATTTGTTGTGAGAAAAGCAATTGCAACATATATTGCTAGTGTAATTTTCTGTAGACAAGCGATCTTACAGAGATTAAATAGTTATAATTCTTAAATTAAGAGTGAATTAAATCACTTCTGCTGCTTTTTATTTTTATTTTTATTTTTATTGACAGTGAATGCTTTATTTTTCCAGAAAAACAAACTGTCATATTGAATGTTAACTGCCTAAAAGACAAGGCTCCCCACCAATGCGCAAGCTAGGGGAACTGTGAGATTGTCGTCAATCTGAGAGCTGAGAGGATGTGATTCCACCAGTGCAGAAGCAAGAGAGACCATCAAGAAACCCCCAACCATCTCCCAACTTCCTTGGATGTAGCCAAATGGAGAAAAATAGGACAAAAACCTGGCAAACATAAGCAAATTGTAACCAGTCAGGCCACTACTCTTGCAGATTTATAAAGAATCCTAAAAGACCCAACCCGAAGATTACCCGAGAGACGCTAAAAACCCAGCCAAGCCCATCGCGATGCTGCCGGCAACTGATTTGTTAGGGTTGTAAGGAATTTTATGTTGGCCAAACCGCCTTCCGATAATGTCTGCAAAGCCTGAAAACAAGCAAAAGCACGTGTCTAAGCTTAAGCACACCTTTTTAAAATTTTTGGATGTTCGGGTGAATTATGTGAATATTCGAACTGATAACCACATCTCTTGTCACGCTGTTTGATATCTAGATATCAATCTCAGCCATGACCAAAGATAACGTCATCTATTCTATTGAAGAAGTTCTCAGAACCTCCTCCCCTTATTTTTGTAGTTATGCCGTTGAACCTATGCGGTGAAACAAGTGCGGAATAATGGGAGTTCAAATTACTGCACCATCTCCGGCACAGAGATTGCATATTGCTGCAATGGCCACAGGCGAAGTCCTCCAGTAATATGTGCAGGCGAATGTAATCATGAGAATATAGTATAGTGGCCCTTCAAGGAGTTCCCTGAAAGAGAACAAGATGATTCCAGGGTTTTGGAAGTTCAGCAAGGCTTCATGGAAGCAGATATAGAAAAGACCCACAAATGAGCAAGAAAGAAGATCTAAGCTAGACCGAATTGCTTGATAAAGCAGATCACCAAGCAAATAACTAATTCAGAAAATCAGTATTGCGATTATGGTAATATCTGCAACATGATCCTATCAAACCAAGTTCACATCTGTCATCAATGTAATACAGATGCTAAGTAACTCTGAGTTACAAACCTGTGGTCCCCGAATCTGCTCATAGACTTTACCGTTGCCTCATCTTTCCAAATGCCAGATCCCACAAGAAGCATGCGTATGATGTTAAACCCTGGAATTGTTGCAGCTAATAGTGCACCTCGATGCCCAGAACTGCAATTTATTAGCAATAGCCACTTCACCAAACGGATAGTCGGATTTTGAAAAAAATTGTGGAGTCTTGAGAGTACCTGAATAGTGGCCAGCAAAGCATGAAAGCTAACCCTACGCTCACATGCACGAGCTTCCTGTTAAGTTTCTATATGAGGAAAAAGAAAACAGACATTTAGATGTAACGATCAGCTTGAAAACAACAATCAACTCTAGAACTACTTTGTTTATAGGGACTGCCTAGAGATGCGATTTTTTTTTTTTAAATAATCAAGGGGAGTTGTGGTAGATATTCAGCTATCTTTAGGCCCATGGAAACATCGACTAAGTTTTCAGATGTGCGGATGGCCTTGACCCAATATGAAAGTAGTCAACGGGATTTAAAAGGGCGACTTCCGATTACTCAGGTGAAAATCCTGACGCCCACAGTCTAGTGGGTCAACCTGGTTTAATTGAGGCACGAATAAAGCTTGGTCTGCTGAGTGAAACGAAACATGCGACCATCTTGAGACAGCATCGAAGATGGAAAGGAGGGAGTAATCCTATCCGAACCTGGACCAAGAGGCCTCGCTTAGCTATTTCTTCAAACAACTGCAGATTTGCCGCCGGCCACGGCTGTAGCTAGTGCATCGGACATGACCAAATTAAGTGCGCCCTGCTATTCTCGACCCAACCTTCCTATGCCTACCCAAACAAGATAAAATCCTAATTCTTCGCCCGGTTCTTCTCCATCTTTTATTTCCCTACCAATTTTATCCTTTCCAAACAAACGGTGAGAGTCTTGACTTCTTTCTTTCTTTCTTTGTTTCCCTTATTATGACCCTTCCAAAACATAATGAATGGCAACGAAACTGATGCCTCCTAACGGTAACTTGAATGCAAAAAATAAAAAACAAATCGAAAGAAATCTACCATGCAATAATTTTCATCAAGCAAACTATTCAAAACCTTTTTGATGAGACCTTCAACGGGCGAGTGGGTGGAGTGTAAAATGTACATGCAATAATTCAAGCAATTTTTATAATTACTTGAAGCCGTAGAAAATCTGTTTATAGCGTTTTAGAAAATTGTATTCTAATACATAAAGTACGAATAGAGGTGCACCCATATTGCGTGTATCAAAAAAGTTAGCATTAAAAAGATTTTAGAAAATCACCTCGTTAACCATTACAAAATGTTTAAATTACTAATTAATTGAAAAATATCTTTGGCACATTTAAACTCTTTTTGGAAAAGTTGTTTGTTAGATAAAATAAATTAAAATACTTAAATTAAAAAAACAAATCCAATTAAATTTAAATTTTAACTCTCTTTGAAAAAGTTGTGTTGAATTATTGATCAATTTTCTAGAATAGCCTAGACGACTCTAGGATTTATGTTTTGGAAGTCTCTAGTTTAGGAGGTAGTTAAAGTTTGTGGCCATAAATATGTCCAAGGAGGAATACCTCCGACAAATGCAACTATAAATTTGCTTAATTAGTCGGTGTGTACACAAGAGGGACCATCGAGCAGCACCAAAGTTTTACGCACATTCCCACTTGCAATACCCCAAGTATTTTAATGAAAAAATTAATGTAACTTGTCCCATTGTTGTTGCATGAGCTGAGAATCCCCATAAATTTTTACATCCCTACAAATTCCAACACCAAAATCTAGAACCATCTAACTCAGAGCCTCGTTCGATGGTATTGAGCGCTCATCCTATCCACTCGCTACTAAAATCATTCAGCTAACTACTTGACATCAAAATTATTGCCGACTCTACCTCCTATTCACTACCAATTCTTACTTTTGAAGGAAATAACTTTGACTATCGAAATATCAAAATGATTGCTTTCTTGATGTACAAAGATTTATGGGATATAATGACGAAAGTTTATGCGGTTCTGTAAAAGGTGCAAGTTTGCTGGTACTGCAACTGCAAAAGGATGCTTGGGTTTTATGTGTCATCTAGCAAGTACTGTTGAAAACGATATTTTAAAGAATAATTGATGTGAAGACCGCAAAGAGGACATAAGATATACTACGAGAAGACTACCAAAGGCATAATAAAGGTACGCACCATTAGACTGCAATATCTTGGAAGTGAATTTGGAAATGATAAATTCAATATTATAAGACCGTCCAACAATATTATGGTAAGTTAGAAGAACTATTATTGACCAAAGGGTAATAGAAAACATATTGATGATACTTACAAAAAAATATAATTTAATTGTCACCTCCATCAAAGAATCTAAGGATTTTAGATCCTGCCAATGAGTAAACTAATTGGTTCTTTAGAGGCTCATAGAAATAGATTGATGACACAAGATGAAATTTCAGTTGAAAGTGCATTTCAGTCTAAAATAAACGTATGTTATAAATTTAAAAATTAACATACGTCTCCTGAAGCTAAAAAGTGGCGGAATGAGTTCTTATATAATAAACAAAGGACATATTATTAAATAATATCCACCTTGTAGTATTTGCAAGAAAATAAATCATTTTAAGAAAGATCGTTGGTTTTGTGATAAATCTTAATGTAGCTTTTGGAAAAAAATATGGCCACGTAGAACAAAATTGTTGCTCGAAAGCAAATCACTATATATATTGACAGTGGGTGGAGTAATCACTTGATGGGATGAACCATTTAAACAAAGACAATATTAATACAAGTTTTCTGTTAAGTTTCTAAATGATGAAAAAACAATTTAAATAAAGACATTCAGATGTAATGAACAGCCTGAAATTAGCAACCAACTCTAGAGCTACTTTCTTCTGGGAACTGCTTCAAGAAGGGAATGTTTTTAGGATAATCTAAAGGTATAGGCATGGAGATCTGGCTATCTAGAGGTTCATGGACTACTCTGCAAATCACATGGATCAATTAAATCCAAGTTTTGAGCATGTCGAGGTGGCCTAACTTAATTTGCGTGTATTTGGTGAAATTTGAATGAATAATTTCCATTTTTTCAATTGAGAATTGTCCGCTGTTTCTAATCAATTACGTCAACCCAGTTATTTGATATCGGAATAAAAGTTTGATCTCATGAGTAAAACGAAACATCCGATCATCGTGAGACAGCATATTCTGCAGGACAATCATCGAACTAACGAAGGAAGGTGGGAGCAATTCTATCCGAACCAGGTCAAAGAGGCCTCGCTTAGCTGTTTCTTCAAACAATAGGCAAACCAATAGAATGATGCCGCCAGTCACGGCCGTAGCGAGTGCATCAGACACGACCGAATTCTGGTGGAGCATAATGACCATGGCCGAAGTCGCCGAACTGAGGTTGGATGAGAAGGAAGAGTAGGAGAGGTTGGGGAATCTTGAGAAATCAGGGGAGAAGATACCAGTCACGTCGCAGAGCCCGATAGCTGGTTGTGAATTCAACTGAAGCAGCCGCATTTTTATTTGCAGGGACTGCACCATGAAGACTTGAACGGAGCTCAAATTTCGTAGGTGTCTTTATAGATTTCTAATTGTGCTGCACAATGTCGAAGAACTTAGGTAGTAGCTATGGTCGATTCGATAGAAAAAGAGAGATCGTGCGTATATTTCGTTGGAGGATTTTTGCAAAAATCTTGGCAGGATATGTAATTAACTAGGATTAAAAAGTAATTAGGTACACTGTGTCTGCCACTGGAATTAGAAACCCCAATTGTGAAAGAGGTAAAAAAGTAATCCTTAAATAGAACTCATGACAAGGCCGTAGCCCCAAGAAATCTAACAGCTCGAGAGAAATTGATAAGGACGAAACAAAAAAGAACAAGAGCAGCTACACCTAATCTAAAAGGAACTTGTTTGATGATAATGAATGGTGATACGCTTAGCCAATAGCCTAACGCGGTCACCTTAATAGTGAAGTTTCCGATACCGAAACCATTAGTAATTGGCTAAAGTTTAGTCGAGAAGAAAAAAAGAAAATATTTCCTTTGTTTTTAGTTTTTCAAGTTAGCATTCATTTTAATAAGTTTTCTTTGGTTGACAAAACTTTTAATAAGTTTTCTTTGGTGTACAAAACTTTTTAAAAATAAAATAAAAAGGTTTTATCTTTGCATTTTTTGCTTAAATTAAACCTAAACAAATTCACCATAGCAACATATTCGTCACAGTATTCTAAGCATTAAAAAATAACAATCGACATTGTCGAGTGGCAAAAATCTATCGCACGTGGAGGCAAGCTTCATTTATGAATGAAGAAAAAGTGAAAGAAATGACAAATTCATCATCCAAAAACCATTACAAACATTTTTGAAATTGCAATTTTAGGTCATAGGCAAAGGCAAAGATGTGATTTGGCTTAATTTCCCACTTATTTCCCCAAATCGGAGAATCAAACTTGGTGCGCCCCAAGAAACAAAATCTCTAACCATTCTTCACTCAACTTTCCTATGCGTTCCCAAAGAAGAGAAAATCGCGATTCTTCACCCACTTCTTCCCCATCTTTCATTTTCCTAACCATTACTATCCTTTCCAAACAAAAGGTAAGAGTCTTGACATCTTTCATTTTTTTCCCTATTTATTACCCTTCCAAAAAGTAATGAATAGTTATCAAAGGGAAAAATTTGTCCAAAAATTATAAATCAGTTGTAAAATGATTAATTCAGTTTTAAACATTTCATTTATATCAATTTGTTACCAAACCTTTTGACAATTGACCAATTCAGTCATAAATCTTTTGATCTAACAATTTAAAGAATTACTGATATAATCATTTTGGCTAATTTTGGCCAAAAATAGTTGACGTCAAGTTTCTAGTTAGCTCCAGTGCTAACTTGAACATTTTTTTTTTTTAAATTTTTTTCTTAACTTTTCAATTTATTTACTTTTATTTGTTCATTTTTCTTCATCAGGTGCAAGATCTTTCGCCATTTGCTGAGGGTTGGCAACCTCCATCGGCCATGAGACAAGGACCGGTGAGGTCACTAGCTACTGGGTAAGGGCTACAATGCCTCGCTAGAATTGGTGAGGCAAGGGTATCATGGCTTGCAAGTACTTGCATGCCTTCACCTAGATTTAATGGGGGCCGGAATCCTCGCCCGGTCGCCCTTGGCCTCGTTAAGAAATAGTTAAAAAAAGAAAAGAAAAGAAGAATAAAAAATCAATACAAATTTTGAAATTTTGAAAAATCATCATAAAATTATCCAAGTTAGTGCCAACTACCCCATATAAGATGGCCAATGCTGATTAGATCGTTACGTCAGTGATTTTCGGTCAAAATTAATAAAAAGGAATACATTGATAATTCATTAAAAAATTAGGACTAGATTAGCAAATTCTCAAAATTTTTAGGACTGAATTAATTGTTGATAAGTTAGAACTAAAATGGTATAATTGAAAGGTTTAGGACCAATTGATTGCAATATAATATGTTTAGAGTTTTTGGACAATATTTTCCTATTACAAAAGCGAGGCTTTTAGAATAACTTACATATGAAAGAAAAAAAAAAAAGGTTAGAAAGCAATCTACCATGCAACAAATAGTTCATGGAAGAAATTTTGTTTGGGAAAATAACATATTTTATAATGAAACGATGCAACTTTCATACTTTAAAATAATAATAGAATTTATTCCACTGGAAATGGGATAGTTCTCTATGTGATTGTAACCAGCCAGTTGGATTCCTAGTCCCAATCTTTTGCAGTCAGGAATCATAAAATTATTTTTTGATTTTAGACACCTGAAATTGATGAAAAATAATTTGGTGGCATAAGTGCAGATATATGCATAATTGATTTTGAGTTCAAGTTGGGGGGTTGCTAATGTGTATCCTCAAAATCATGTATCAATCTCTTTAAAAATGAATAATTTTTTATTCAATTATCACATAAATTTCTCGCATATTATCTAAGGGGTAGTTTGTTTCTTTGCTGTGTTTTTGTACTAGCAGAAGTCCATTGACACCGTATAGGAAAGCATGTCATTCACGGGCCAATAGACAAGGAGTTATAGTGGATGAATGTTGTAGACCAGCGGGATAATTGGATCACTTTCATTGTGATGACGTAACTCATTTGTCGGTAGTAAGATATATGCATTGGATTTGTAGTACAATCAACTTAGTCTTAAACTTTTCGATTTTTTCAATTTAACTCTAAAATTTTGCACAAGATTACTATGTAGTCCTTAGCGGGACAATTGGGTTACATTTATTGTGATAATGTAACTCATTCATTGGTAGTAAGACATTCACCCGTTAGGATTGTAGTACAAATAAACTAGGCTTAAAACTTTTCAATTTTATTGATTAGTCCTAAAATTGTATGCAAGATCACTATATAGTCCCTAGCGGGACAATTGGGTTACATTTATTGTGATGATGTGACTCATTTGTTGGTAGTATGACCTTTGCCCAGTGGGGCTATAGTGTAATTAGTCTTAAACTTATTATACGATGTCAATTTAATTCTAAATTTTTCAATTTTGTTGATTTAATTCTAAAATTTTGCATAAAATGCTATTTAGTTATTCCTGTCCATTTTAGCCAATAATCCTGACGCGATAGTATGCTAAGTAGGATGGCTGATGGTGACCGAATAGCCATGTTGGTGATTTCTGGCAAAAAACGACCATAAGGACTATATTGGCATTTCATACAAAAGTTTAGGACTAATTGACAAAATTGGAAAGTTTATAACCGATTAGATAATTTTCCTTTGTTAGGTTGGTAGGTGGCCCTAATGGCCACCCTTCCAACGTGGAAGGAGGAGGTTAGGGGTTCAAATCCCCACCTTCTCAGAAGGGATGGGGTGGGGATAAGTAAGTTTCAGACGTGGATTTCGACTCCCATGCCCTACAAGAGACATGGCAAAAGTCGAGAGTGAGTGTTAGAGTAGGAATTGAGTATGACTGACCAAAAAAAAAAAAAAAAAAAAAAGCTTGGTGGGTGGAGTGTAAAATGTACACGCGCTAATTCAAGCAATTTACACTCTAGGGTTAAGAGAAAAATATAGGCGTGTAGTTTTCTTAGAAAACTATATCCTAATATATCATGCATTCTAGTAAAAGTGCACAAAAATTGCGCCGTATTAAAAAAATCTGACATATGGAAGATTTTAGAAAGTCGCCTCTTTAGTCATTACAAAATATTTAAGTTGTTACCTAATTTGGATAAATTATTGACACATTTAACCCCTTTTCAAAAAGTTAATTACAGGAAATTAAAAAATTTATATCTTGAAATTGAATTACTTAATTGTAAATTGAAATATGTGACAGATTAAATAGAATTTTAATTTACACAAATCTTTGGTGATATGATATTTATAAGATAATTAATTGAGAATATTATTGTGACGAACGGGATTGTAATCTCTAGGAGATCCTCTTTACTTTATATAATAATAAAGATCCTTGTGAAAGGTCAATAAGTTTTACTTTGAAAAGATGTTAGAAGGAACTGGTCCTAAGTAAATATAAAGAAGAACTCATCAGAAAATGACAAATATTTAAAAGTATTGTACAAATAATCTATTCTAGCGAGGTTGGTTGCTGTGAAATAACGCGAAAATCATCAATTTGTAGTGAGGGCTGTTGTTGTGAATCTTGCAATTAAAATCTAATGAGAGACGAAGAAAATTATCAGATAAATCAATGTAAAAGGATAAGAAACGTTGGATATATATATGATTCGAGCATCGGTACTTATTTTAAGGAGAGAGTCGACCTGAGAATCCATTATTAGCTGAAGAGTTCTCGTATTATGATAATCGCTCAATTTCTCATGTGATTCCCAAAGACTTAATACACAAATCCTAGTTCTTATCTTACAGAGAGAGTTGACCTTAAAAAATCCATTATTAACTGAAGAGCCTCGTATTGTGGTAATCGCTCAATTTCTCATGTGATTTCAAGGGCTCAAAACACAAATCCTCACAAGCCTTGTTTCTTTCGCCAAGTCTCACTAGAAAGCCCTGAGAAAAAGTCTCACAAAATTGAGTTCGTGTTATTCTCAAAATAGGTCTTAGAATCTGATTTGAAAACACTCGACTGAAAGGATTGAATCGACAATTCGGCTCCCACCCAAGTTGGGCTGGGTATTCTGGACATGTATAGTGAAAACTGTATGATTTGGACAAGTGGGTAGGTGCTCCGAGGGCCGGGCCTAGAGCCTAACCATGATTGATTGGCATCTCGGCCAATGCCAAGTAGCATTTTAGGGCTTGTTTGTTTATTTTTGTTTTTGTTCCCCAAAACAAAAATTTCCGTTCTTTTGTTACGAGGAATAATAAAAGAACAAAATGCGTTTGGTAAGACTTTTGTTCCTAGGAACAGATTTGGAATAGAAATAAGAAGTGGAAAAAAGTTGTTTCTTGTTTTCGGGAACAATTCCAAAAAACACTTCTTCTTTTTTTCTCCTTTTTTTTTCTTCTTTTTTCTTTCATTCTTCCATTTGGTCGGTTGCTAGCGACCAGCCATTGAGAGTTGGCGACCTCGCCGGCATCGCCGCCCTCGGCAAGGCTCGGCCTCGCCTTGGCTGGGTGAGCTTGAGCTCGCCCAAATTCGACGAGGTTGAGCTTGCCCAGCCAAGGCGAGGCCAACCTCGCATCGCTTGGGCTAGGCCGAGCCTTGCTGGTGGCCTTGGTGGCCAGGCAAGGTCACCAGCGAGGCTCGACCTCGCCCAAGCGGTGCAAGGCCGAGCCTCATGCCGCTTAGTGAGGCTTGGCCTCACCTTGGCTAGGCAAGCTTGAGCTCACCTAGCCACCGGCGAGGCTCAACCACCGATGAGGCTTGGTCTCGCCGGGGCCGGCGAGGTCACTAGCCATGGTCAAGGTTGACAATCAGCCAAAAAGAAGACAAGAAAAAAAAAAAAAAAAAAAAAAGAAAAATATAATAAAAATATAGAAAAATTAAAAGAAACAAAAAAAATTATATAAATTTACCAAACACATTTATATTCTTGGAGTAGAAATTTTTTACAGTTATCAAGAGCGTTCTTATACTCAGAAATTGTTCTCTAGAATAGAAACAAAAAAAAATTATTTCTATTAAAAAATTGTTCTTCGGAACAAAAACGGTACCAAACGCGCCCTTAGTTGCTGGGTCATTTGGTTGGAAGGCAAGGCGCCCAGTCCCCTCGACATTGCTCCTCAATGACACCTCCTAACTTGCCTCTAACTTTATCTTGATCTCGGTATTTGATACAACTCCGAATTGGGTAGAATTAGAGCCACAAGCTCAATGATTCTCCATGTAGGCGCAACTTCCGCAATTAAGGGATAGTGCTTGTCATTTATGCTAGCTCTTCCGATGCTTATGATGGGCGTTCATACGTCGTAAGTGCAAGAGCTCTAGCACAGCTCAAGTTTTGTCAAAGGAATAGGTTTCGTCATTATAATTGATGGGTTCTCTACTATTGAGATCTTCCTCACAACAACCTTACCCTTCGCCATAACAGTCCAGATGAAATCATACTTGATGTCAATATATTTAGTCTCATGATAAATAGGATTAAAGATAGATCTATTGCATATTGGTTATTACAGTATGCATTAGTACACATTACCAATGTCTATTATCTCTAAGGATTCATTTCACAATCTCCTAATAGTCTTACTGGGATGCTTAATGTAATAGTTAATAGCTCCCACAGTTTGTGAAATGTTAAGTCTAGTGCAAACCACGACAGGCATAATGCGGTCCATTACATTATAGTAATGAACGCCGACATAAACTCATCCTCCACCTCGCCTATGGTGGTAATATATTGAAAACTTTGAAGTGTTCAGCCAAAGTTATTGACTGCATGTCAAAAGAAGCCACAATCTTCTCGATACATCTACCAAGAGCAACATATTATGGCATTTGGTATTGGCCAAATGCAACTGTAGAGCTACTTAGGGGTGCATGAGAACATTCCTGGAAACAAGAATTTCTATTCTTTGGTTTCCGGAACAAAAAAAGAATAGAAACCCGTTTGATAACGGCAAGTTGGTTTTTTGTTCCCGGGAATAAAAAGTTAGCTTGGGAATAGAAATGAGAAGTAAAAAAAAGTTGCTTCTTGTTCCGGGGAACAAGTTTAAGAAATAAGTGAATTTTTTCTTCTTTTATTCTTCTCTTGCTTACCGCCATTGATCGCCATTGACCGTCGCTCGCCGTCCCTGCCATCGGCCGATCGCTGCCGTTGCCGGACGTCGTTGCCGCTGCCGCTGTTGGCCGATTGCCACCCGTTGCCACATGTCGCTGTCGGCCGACCGTTAGCCGTCGACCGACCGCCGCCGCCGGTTGCACGGCCCATCGGCCTGCCGTCGATCGTCGGCCATCGGCCGGTGGCGGCTAGGTGGCTGCGGGAGGTGGCGGCCGATGGGCCGTGCGACCGGCGGCAGCGGCGATCGGTCGGCGGCCGGCGGTTGGCGGTCGGCCGGTGGTGACATGTGGCGGCGGGCGGCGGTCGGCCGGTGGCGGCGTCTGGCGGCGATGGGCCAACAAAAATAAAAAATAAATAAATATAAAAAAACTGTTTTTTACCAAATGCATTTATATTCTTTTTCTATTTCTAGAATAAAAATTTTGTATAGTTATCAAACGGGTTTTTTACACGAAATTGTCCCCGAATAGAAATAGAAAAGAAGCATTTCTGAAAAAAACTACTCCCCAGCCAAGAAGCGTTGTCATGCGCAGCCTTAGTTACACGATAGTTACTGGCAGACTCAATGGTAGGAGTACTACTAGCTTAGCATTTTACACTAGGTATTAAAATAATCTGATGGGCATCCAAAAAGCAAGATTTAGTGGAAAAATTTTCCACGTAAGCCGAGCAAATCATAGCTGCTACTACCACCGGTTAGGCATTATGACTTCGTAGAATATTAAAGGACATCGAAGCGGTACTAACAAAACCTACTTCAATATTTTGCGATAACAAGTCTGTCATCGCTATGTCTAAGAATCTCGTTTTCACGAAAAAACAGAAAATATTGCCATAAAATATCACTTAATATAAGAATTGGAAAGTATTGGAGAGATAAAGTACTGGAAAACTCTTGATAAAGTCGAGGACATATTTACTAAAGCACTACCCTAAATCAAGTTTGAGATATTTTGAATTATGATCGGAGTAGCACAAAAATGGATTGAAAAGGAGTGTTAAAGCTTTAATCTACTATTCTGGAAAACCTAGACTCTACAAGTCTAGTCTTAGTGGTAGTTGAAGTTTGTGGTCAAGGTTGAAAATAAGAAGAAAATCTCAGACAAATGCAGAGGTGATTTGCTGTATAAGTCGGTTATTGGAGCCTAGAAATAGGCTTGGTTGTATGGTCATAAATACAGAAAAGAAAACAACTATCAAAACTAAACCAATCACTATTAGCCTCGTAATCCTTTTTTCATTAAAATAACTATTGTTTTCTTCCACCCTTCGCTGTGTTGTCCCACAAACACACATCCACTCGCATTCATATCAAAATCCACTCCAAATACTAACATAAAATTATAATATCTCTACACCGACGATTGTGCTTTTCCTTTCCCTTGGAGAGAAACGGTCATAATGAATGTCAACCACCTAGAAAACAAGGCTCCCCACCAATGCACAAGTCAAGGGAACTGTGAGATTATCGTCAAGTCGGGAGCTTAGAGGATGTGATTCCACCAGAGCAGAAGCAAGAGAGACCACCAAGAAACCCGAAGCCATCTCCCAACTTCCTCGGATATAACCAAATGAAGAAAAATAGGACATAAACCTTGAAACATAAGCAAATTGTAATCAATAAGGCCACCACTCAATCAGATTTATACAGAATCCTCAAACACCCGACTGAGAATTACCCGAGAGATGCTAAAAACCCGGCACAGCCCATTGCAATGCTACCAGCTAAGGATTTGCTACGGTTGTAGGGAATTTTATGTTGGCCAAGCCGCCTTCCGATGATGTCCGCAAAACCTGAAAACAGGCAAAACCAGGTGTCTATGCTTAAGCCCGCCCTCTTTAATTTTCGGATATTTGGGAAAATTATGTGATTCCTTTGAACTGATGACCACATCTCTCGTCACGCGGTTTGATATCTATGGATCATTCTAAGTGTCAAGATAACATCATTTATTCTATTGAATTAAGGAGATAACTTCACCCCTATATCATTTGTGGCATTAAGCACTGTAATATTATTTCTCAAGATTTAGGTCCATGACACTGAAGAAGTCCTTAGTATGTCCCTTTATTTTTGCAGTTACTAGTCATTGAACCTATTCCAGTATAACAAGCAAGAAATAATGGGGATTTAGATTAGTGCACCATCTCCAGCGCAGAGGTTGCATGTTGCTGCAATTGCGATTGGCGAAGTCCTCCAATAATACGCGCAAGCAAATGTGATTGTGAGAACATAGAATAGCGGCTCTTCAAGAAGTTCCCTGAAAATCTTAACTAAATCAAATTGCTTGATAGAGTAGATCACCAATCAAATAATGAGTTTAGGAGATCAGTACTGCGATCATTTAAATACAAGCGATGTAATCCTATCAAACCTGATTCACCTCTGTTGTCAATGCAATGCGGATACCAAATAACTTGAGTTACGAACCTGCAGTCCCCAAATCTGGTCATGGACTTCACCGTCGCCTCATCTTTCCAAATGCCTGATCCCAGGAGGAGCATGCGTATGATATTAACCCCTGGAATCAAAGCAGCTAATAGCACACCTCGATGCCCAGAACTGCAATTTATTAGCAATAGCCATCTCACCAAACTAATAATCCATTAGGAATTTAGAAAAAAAAAAAAAGTGGTGTAGTCTTAAGATTACCTGAACAGTGGCCAGCAAAGCATGAAAACTAATCCAAAGCTTACATGCACAAGCTTCCTATTAAGTTTCTGAACGAGGGACAAAAACAAAGACATTTAAATATAACAAACGGCTTGAAAACAGCAATCAGGTCTAGAACTACTCTGTTTACAAGGACTGCTTTGAGATGCAAATTTTTTTCTATAATTTGGGGGCACGAGTTTGCACAGCCAGCAATATTTCAGGTCCATACACTCCGCAAGCCCGGGGGACTGATCAAGTTCAGGTCGCTCTGCTCGAGTTTGCGATTGGTTGATATGATTTGGATGGGTAATCCCCAACGCCCCAAATCAACTGGTCAACACGAATTATTTGAGATGCGAATAAAATTTGGTCTAATGAGTACAACGAAACAGCCGAGCATCCCGAGAGAGTATCGCCAGCAGGAAATTTATGGAACAAGCAAAGGAAGTAGGGAGTAATCCTATCCAAACCTGGTCAAAGACGCCTCGCTTAGCTGTTTCTTCAAACAATCGGAGAACCGTGAGAGCGATGCCGCCGGACACGGCTGTAGCGAGTACATCGGACACGACCGGATTCTGGAGGAGCATAATCACTGCTGGTTTGGTCGCCCTACTGGGATTAGATGAGGAGGATGAGGAGGAGAGAAAACCAAATTAGTCGCGCCCTACCATTCTTCACCCAAAATTGCTTTCCCGAACAAGATAAAATCCCCAATTCTTCTCCTAGTTCTTCTCCATCTTTCTTTTCTTACCCATCTGTGTCCATCTTTTATTTTCTTACCCATCTGTCGCATCCAAACAAAAGGTAAGACTGTTGACGTCTTTCGTTTTCGTTTCCCTAATAACTAGCCCTTCGAAGGTGCGGAAGTGATGCCTCCTAGGCTCCTACGGTAACTCACGTGTTGGAAAACAAAATGAAAGGTCAGAAAAACATCTACCATTCTACAAGGAGTTCTTCACGTATTGGGAAAAAAAAAAGGTCAGAAAAAAATCTACCATTCTACAAGGAGTTCATCACGTAGACCGTTGAAAAACAATTTCTTAAGAGGTGTGAAGTGTACATGCACTATATATTATGCAAAAGTTAGATGTGCACGTATATATAACGTGTCTATAAAAAGTTGATTAGGCCATAACAATTCACGTTTAGAAGCAACGGCCGATAGGAACAAAGCAACTGCGAAGGAATAAAGATTAGAAGGGTTTAAGGTTGTTCTGTCCTTCGACGTGTGATGTGATCTCTTTTCTTTCGTCTGCTCTGCTGTAAACGAATAAAACGAGCTCATTTGTGGTTTGCTATTGATTCCATCTTTTTTTTTTGACAGAAAAATCAGTGAATGTGAAAATGCAGGTGCTGTCTTGAACTATTATTGTTATGCTATGGGTCAGTTTATTAATCTAAATAAGTTGGGAATTTTCCTCAGTTCGGGATGGCATGAGAGATTAAGATGAAAACATGGCCAATGAATTGCGTGCTCCGGATTGACAACACAAAAAACTAGTTGGAAATACCCTCAGATTAAGGAGCATTAAAGAAACAAAATTGTGTGAATCCTTGTTAGGGTGAATATAAAATTGTAAGGATGGAAATAAAAACTGATGTCAAAGGCAAGGAAACAAGTCCGACTAAAGGTGGTGATTCAAATTTTACCGTGCAATGTCAATCTGTAATTCCCTTATCTGTATGTCGTGCTATAGAGCAAAAAATTGCTGCTTTTTAGTGGAAAAACGGGAGTCAAAAGTTGGAAACATTAGAGGCAAAGGGATTTATTCAAAACAAGGAAGGACAAAGGAGGCTTGGGTTTCTTGGGCTTAATCACCTTTAATAGAGCTGTGTTGGGTAAGCAAGTTTGGAGAATTACTTAGCTTCATGGGCTATGGAGCAAACTTCGGCTACATTTGTTTTCTGAAAAATATTTTCCTTATTTTTTGACATTTGGATTGCATTGGAAAATAAGTCAATGGAAAATGTATAAATAAGTTCCTTTTTTAATAAATCAAAAGTTATATTTTAAAGTATTAATAGGTATTGGTGCTTTGACTAGAAACTCTGCGCCTGGGCATAAGAACTCTAATGCTCATTCTTAGGTCACAATATCCAGGATCCATCTTGGTGCCCCAGCCCGAGCCCATCGAGGCCAAGCCCAAGGCCTTAATGCCCTTGTTTGATCCCTAGACACCTTGGCTTGGGTCCACAAAGACGAAGTGTAGGGCCTCGATAATTGTGATTGGAGCTCTTGCACCCAAGCCTAGGTGTGCAAAGTCTGTGCCTGAGCTCCTAATGCTCATGCTCGGATCTTTTACACTTGAGCTGGGTTCATTGAGGACAAGGCCCGAGACCTAGTGCCCATCTGGGTCCATCGAGGTAGGCGCCGAACTCCGATGCCCATGCTTGAGCCTAGGTTCAACGAGGCTAGGCCAGGACCCACGTGCCTATGCCTAGTCCCTAACGCTCGAACTTGGGTCTACAAAGGCTAGGACTAGGACCCTTGTGCCTCCAAAAATCTTCTTTAGTACATTTAATCTAGAATAATTCAAATTTCAAAATATTGGTTGTGCATAACATGAGAATAGTTAATGTACTGAAAACTGCAAAATCTCTTTAATTGGTCAATTAACAAAGTCTTCTAAGGCACTCGTTAATAAGGTCTTTAAAAATAGCTAAGACCCAAATTTCGAGAAGAATAACACCCCGAGTACCAAAACTTGGCACGGGTGGATGCATAAGTATCAAAACTTTTCAAAAGTACATTTGAGTGTCCAAATTAGAGAAGAAAAGAACATTCAAGTGCCAATAATGAGTTACATCGGATTTCCGGCAACCACATAGACTGGTTTTATTATTAAAAATAACGCTGCGTCGAATGTTTGGCAATCCTCGCTGAAATTGACACTTACATGTCCAATTTTTTTCTTTTTCTAAAATGTGACATTTAAGCATACCTTTTGGAAGTTGGTACTTATATGTCCACCACTAGGGATGTTCTTCTTCCACAATTTCCATATGGCTCCATCACATAAATATGTGATGTTAATTGCACAAGAAAAATGCAAGGCCCGATGTTGCATCCGACCCTCACTAGTGTAATTACCCGCACTTTATTTCCTATTTAGCTTTTTGCATGAATATCTAAAGAACATCCTATTCATATAGAATCATTATTGTTATAAACTTATAACCTTTAGTTTTTAAGAGAGTGATTTTTATCCCTAACGGGTCTCTAAATTATATCCATAGCAATTGAGACGAGAATCAGTAATAGGAACAATTAATTGTGACATAATTTGATGCTGCTTTTTCCCGATTAAGTGACATGACAAACCTTCGAGCCATTGCCATCCGTTAAAGGGCACATCAAGTTGCATTTTTCCATTGTAGGCTTGCCAAGAGGCCCAGGGGCCTTCAGCCCACACAAGAAGTCCATAGGCCTTGTGTAGGTAACGATAGTGGAAATATGGACATGCCGAAAATGAGAGGGGTAATAACATGTATAATATCCGAACTTTATTTTGATGTTTAATGTCATCTCGGAACTTTTCTTTTTTTAACTTAATCCCTAGATTTTCAAAACCTTGCTTAATGTAGTCTTGCATTTTTTTAACATGGATCATCAAGGTGATGCTTTTTTCACTTCTTCTTTGATTGAGACAGTATTTTTTGGTGTTTTGATCATATCATCTCTTGTGGGGCATACCATTTCTAGTACAACTCAATAGAAGTGATATTTTCTTCAATTATTTGGTCAACGCTTTTTATTTTGTTTCTTCTTTCCATGCAAGTCCCATTTTCCTTCTTCTTCTTTCTTTTCACGCCTTTGATGATCATTCTCTTGAACTCCATTTTTGTGAATTGTCCCTCTCTATCTTTTCTCTTGAAGATCATTCTCTTCTTTCTATGTCTTCCACTCCTTATTCTTCTTTTACAAATCTCTCCTGCATATGCAATCTCCAATAGAATTACTTACTTCAACACTCAAACACGACATTGAAAATTACAATCAAATTAAACCACTAATTTGAATCACGTTTTATATTACCTAAAAGAACACGACTCACCTATTGCCCTTGACTTTTATGCCTACACATGATGGAAAAACCTTATCTTTCTCTAGACACTCACACGTGCAAGAAGAGGAGAGAAGTATATAAAGGGGGAGGGGAGAGAGAAAGCAATGCTTCTCAATATTACCTTCTATAGTGCAAGAAGAGCTTGCATGAGAAAAAAGACTTGCTAAGGAGGTCACCAGTGAGCTCAATGCTGGTGCTAGTGAAAGTGTGCAGGACAATAGGATTGGTATCATAGATAAAAAACAACGGACGATGGGGTTTGTGGAAGAAGGAGGAGTGGAGGGTGTAGAAAGAAGAGAATGACCTTCAAGAGAGAAGACAGGGAGGGACGATTTACAAAAGCAAAGACTAAGATGTTAAAGGTGTGAAAAGAAAAATATTAAAAAGAAGAAAGTCAGACCCGCAAGGAAAAAAAAAAGAAAAAACAAAATAAAAAGCATGACCAAATAATAAAAAAAAAAAGATCACTTTTATAGAGTTGTACCAAAAGTGATACACATCTCAAGAGATATGGTTAAAACACAAAAAAATGAAGTGTCTAAATCAAAGGAGGAGTGGAAAAAGCATAAGCTGACTCAAATCGTCACATTAGCATTTATCGAGCCAAAATAATAGTGGAATCTTCTGTCGCTTTTTCAAGTAAACTTCTTTTTTCCCAATTAATTTTGGGCTAATAAAATGAATGAGAGAGAGAGAGAGAGCACCATGTATAAATCACAGGGACCGCTAATATGACAAATCAAACATCAAGTTGATAGAAATTATAGCCACGTCATCTAATGTTGCTAGAATTTTTTCCGGAATGAGTACGTTGATTGGATTTTTTTTCTTTTTAAGTTCCAGAACTATAAATAATAAGAAAATAATGTAGAGATCATATTGAATATTAAAAAAAAAAAAAAAATTTAAGGAACTCAACGTCGTTATCTCAATATGAAACACGGTAATATCTATCTATTATAATGAAGAAAACAATATCTATCTTTTGTAATGAAGAAAACTTACTCATGTCATTATATTCCTTTCTTTGCCCGTCTATTTACCCTCTTGCATTGTTTTAAGCGGTAGTCACTTCCTTTTTGAATCCTTTTTGAACAAGTGACACGAAGCAGGTATCGCCACTTCTCCCACTACTTCCCTCCTATTTTCTTCTCTGAGTTATAATCTCATCTGATTTCACCCATTCTCCTAGTTCTTTTCTGCATAAATGCATACACTACGACCTTTCTGCCTTGTTTTAGAACACTTGTCGTCTGTGTGCTCAATGGAACCTTTCACTCTCAGGACTACGCCTAAAATATCCCTGAAGGCCCTTAGGACAACAGAGGGATATCAAATACTGTTTACTTTAAAATGAATAAGAACATAATTTTTAAATGGTCAGTATTCCTTCTTTATGATTCCATAATCATAACTATGTTTTTCCTATTTGTACTACAATTCAGTAAAGCAGTAAAAGAAGTGGGGAGCAAGATTTGCTTAGACTTATCGTAAGATCAGTTTAACCCAATATTTCACTTATACAGAGCTCAAGTTGTTAACTGTAAGAATATATTTTATCAAGACTATTAATCTTACTTATACTATGCTTTACATAAAAATAACCTAGTATAAGTGGGGAATAATGAGCATTGCAGTGGAGAGAACACGGGGCTGAGCGGTGGGGCTGTGGCTGTCTTCGTGGCAGCTGGGCTTTTCACGGTGGTTGGGAGGACGGCAAGCAACGACTATGGCGGCATAGCGCGGTTGGGGTGGCTCAGAGGGAGAGGAGAGAGAAATTGGGAGCAATTGTTTTACTTAATGGGTGTGTGATTTTTAGAGAATGCGGGGCATTTTGGTAAAGGTGAGCATTTTTGGGAGATACAGACTGATCTGAGCCCTCAATTTTGCCGAGATGTAAAGTTATTCTCAAATTTGGATGAACTGAATCTGAAAGGTTAATCGGATAAGGACATCTCGAGTATTCACCGTTTACTTTGACAACAATTAGCTAAGCCAAGCCTCTAAATCGCTCCATTACTAATTGCCTTACTTCCCCGACTTCCCCGACTTCCCCGGAGGAGGTTGAAAAAGCTGTGATTGCTTTTGTTTCATAAGTTCATTTGACTTGGTTTAATTTAGGAATTGATGGAGATTCTCGACAGTATTTTTATTTGTTGTGGGAAAGGCTACTCTATACTAATACTGGAATGGTAAGGATCGATCCTAAACCTCAAAAATCTTGTATTAAAAATAAGAAAATTGTCCAAAATGTCCTTCACTTATTACGCTTTTGTCAAATGAGTCATAGACCTTATAATTTTGTCAATTGAATTTTAAACATTTTCATATTTTGTCAGTTGAGTCCATTTGATTAATTTTGACCGGAAATAGTTGATGCAGACGCTATTCATCTTATGTGGTACGGTCGGCGCCAAAATTGATATTTTTAATAATATTTTATTTTTTAATCTTTTTATTAACTATTTTATTTATCTACTTATTTATTTTTGGGATAAGTGCAGCAGAGGTCCTACTACTTGTCGCGATTGTGCATTTCAGTCCTAAAACTTACAAAATGTTCATTTCAGTCCTAAAACTTGTCGAAACGTTACAAACGAGTCCTAAAATCGACGCCGTCTGATTTTTTAACGGAAAAAGTTGACCTGGCCTCCGCGTTGCTTTTTTTAATCATTTCTCTCTCCTCCCTTGTGCCACGCATTCAAAATGACGTTGTCTCTCCTCTTCTTCAAATGACGTCGTCTCTCCTCTTCTTCATCATCACGTCTTCTTCACCGTCGTATTCCCCTCCCCCCTCCGTCTCTATGTCTGCTTCACTGTCGTGTTCCCCCTCCCCCTGTCTCTACGTCTTCTTTCACTATTCTGAGTGTCCCTATAGCCCTAAATCGAATTCGTTCGAACCCTAAGCCCCAAATTGAGGTTGGCCAAACCCTAAGCCCCAAATCGAATTCCTTTGAACCCTAAGCCCCAAATCGAATTCATCCGAACTGCAATTCTCTTGCGATTTGGATCCTCATCGACCTCGAGTTCGACGGCCGTCGTGAGTTCGTGTTCTTTCTTTTGACAATTGCGAGTTCGTGCGAACACCTCTTGCGGGAGTCTCGACATATCAGCGGCGAATCGATTGGTGTTGGGGACGACGATAGGGTTAGCGATAGCGATGGCGACTCCTCCTCACGCAGTATCGCTCTCGCATTATAGCATTTTGGGTATCTCATGGTAATGCTACGATTTCTTTTGTTTTGCAAAGGTGCTTTGATCTCTCGCATTATGCAAAATGATGTCGGTTGGCGTCCTCATTTCTTCATTATTTGGAGTTTAGAGAGCGCGAGTTTGACACACCTCCACTTTATGTTCTCTTCTTTGACGATTGCGAGTTTGTGCAAAGACGTGTCTTGCGAGCATCCCGACGTCTTAGTGGCGGAGCGAGCAGCTTAGGGTTCGGAAGAACTCGATTTGGGGCTTAGGGTTCGGACGAACTCGATTTGGGGCTTAGGGGTTTGGACGAATTCGATTTGGGGGCTTACGGTACGCTCGAAATAGCGAAAGAAATGGTGAAGAAGACGTACAGAGACGGAGGGGTGGGAGAGACGACGTCGTTTTGAATGAGTGGCACAAGGGAGGAGAGAGAAACGATTAAAAAAAGCCACGCGGAGGCCAGGTCAGCTTTTTCTGTTAAAAAATCAGATGGCGTCGATTTTAGGACTCGTTTGTAACGTTTCGACAAGTTTTAGGACTGAAATGAATATTTTGTAAGTTTTAGGACTGAAATGCACAAACGCGACAAGTTGTAGGACCTCTGCTGCACTTATCCCTTTATTTTTTTAACAACTGTGGTCGATGAGCATTGTCTAGCCCTTGCTTGGTACTCAAAACGTTTAAAGTACATATCAAAAGTGAAGAGATTGGAAGGTTTGACAAGCTAAGATTCCTTCAACTTTGGGGAGTAACCTTTGTTGGCGATCCAATGGATTGTTTTCCCAAATTAAGATGGATTGATCGGAGTGCTTTGGATTTTAAGGGTGAGGGTGAGTTGACCAATATGTGCTTAAAGAATGTAGTTGTCCTTCAATTTTCAAGCATTGGCGGTTTAGATGATACGAAATTAGGGAGCCTAATAAAGGTGCGTCATATGCTTATTTCTATTATGTCCTTGAAAGCAACATTTGAACTGTTCCTCCATTGGATAATGCATTCACTTTTTTATAGGAGACAAGAAAATTGAAAGTTCTTGAACTTAAAATGTGTCATCACATAACCACAACACAAGACTTATCGAGATGCTCAACTTTAGAGCGGCTTACCTTTCAAGATTGTTGTGGTTTAAGGACGATTGACAGCTCTATTGGGAAGTTAAAGCATCTGATAGAGTTAACGGTTGATGGGTGCCGTCTGCTTGGTTTGCCTGAAGAAATCAAGGACCTACATAATCTAGAGCGCTTCATTTTAAAGGGGTGTTGTGAAATGAAAGAACTACCAGATTCCATATTTAAGTGGAAATCATCACGGGAGTTGGCGCTTTCAAGTCGAGGATCGATTGAGGAAGTTCATGAGCGTCAATGTAATGCCTATTTGAAAGGTCAACTTCCTTCTGAAATTGGCTTACTTCCGTAGCTGCAAAGACTGGTGTTAAGAGATTTATATGAAATTAGAGAGTTGCTGGCACTCCTAATAAGTTTAATGCATCTGGAAGTGTTCTCTATGTCATTGCAAGTTCTCCCAGACCTCTCAAACTTGACTAATTTGGTTGAGTTGGACCTACGTGGCGGCTTTGAATATGGCAAACGAGATATAATTCATACCGGTGAGTCAAGGTGGATCGGAAGTTATCCAAACTAGAACAGTTGAGATTGTGTCTCCTCCATGTCCCCGCTTCCATAGAGTTGCCTTCCCTTCGTCGGCTTAGCCAACTCCATTTGTGTGGACTGAACTTGCAACCCTTCACACAAGTTCCCTCTTCTCTATTAGAGCTAAAGCTTGAGAAATTCAATTCAATCGCGTTACTCTCCTCCAACTTAAAGAATTTGTCAGATTTAATGCTACGTCGCCCTCAAGTGGAAGAGATTGAACTCAATGGGCTTCAGCTTCCAAATTTAAGGGGACTTTATGTTGGTGATGATGGTGGACCCCTCCAGAGATTCATTCTATTCAGCATGAAGATGCTGGAATGGGTCAAAATGCGGAATTGCCCAAAACTAGATGAGATTCACATCGTTGGGGTGTTGGAATGGTTGGAGTCTTTGCTTATCAATAGGTGCACGTCCTTCAGAAGGTTCATGTATGTTGAGATACATGGGAAATCTTCTCATGAATCTTCACTGATCCTTGAATCAAGAATCGTCAATAAGTTGCTGGATCTCAAGCTAAAGAAGAACCCTAAGATACTCGGTCAAGTTGTTGGTACAATGGAATAGTTGGAAAACTTGGTGCTTTCTGATGATCCTTTGCAAAGTCTTGATGGTTTGTCAAATTTAAAGAACCTCAAGTCCTTGGATATACATCGTTGGAAAGTCCGATTGATGTATCAACCACCGAATTGCCAAATGATTGCCACTTAGATATCACTTATTGCGCGAAAGTAGTTGGGGTTAAGCAACATTTCATAGGTTGCGTCCAGAGTTTCAAGCGTTATAAGGTTAGTCAGAAAAACCATCCTTAAACATGAATTCAATTATAGGCAGATTTATAATAATTGTGGAAAATCAGAAAACAATCATATAAACATGAATTAAACTCAGTCTCACTTACTTTAAAAAACTAGTAGATGCATGTGATATTTTCTCTTTTTTTTTTTCTTCTGTATATGAGAAAGTTACATAGTTGCAATAAGAGAAGTTCAGTTTTTATCACAAATATTTGGAAAAACTTCATATTGTGGGTTTGTTAATGTCTCCCGTTTTTGTAGGAGGAAGAGACTGTATCGACTGTATCATTAGACCTATCGATTTTTCGGCATGAAGAGAGCAGTGAACAAGAACAAATGCGCGTACCAGGAAAGACGGAGGGACTCCTGACTCCATTTGAGGTAAATTACCATCGGTAGACTAGCCATATGCCTGAAGTTTGAACACTTGGTTTGGTGCATTCGGTGTTGACTGTACTGAAGTTTAAGTACTTGGTTTATTAGTATTCCTCCTGACGGCGAAGATGGTGGGATATACTTGGTTTATCAGTGGGGACTACACTGGACTTTAAATACTTGGTTTATCAGAGGTCACCGGGGTTTCTGTTGCTTGAAGGTCAGAGAGAACTTAAGTTTTTATCACAGATATTTGGAAAAAAAATTGGGGATTCGGCTTGATTATCATGCATGCCACCACTCCGAAATTTTTTGAAAAGTCAATTTCAAATTATTATGAATCCATCTTTTACACTAGGGAGCCAAAATAAAGGTGTCATCTTTACTTAAAGTGCTATTTGTTCAGTTAGAATCTCCAGAATATCCAATGAATGTACGGTTTCTTTAATGTTGTATTTGGGATATTTTCAATTTAGAGCTTGAACTGGCTCACATAATTTGGCAATCCAAAGTGCTATCTATATTTGGAGTGCCGATTTTCAAGGATAGTGTGGTCTGAGGTGCTGAAGCTTTTACTGTTATTGGTCTATTTGTGCTTTGGGTAAAAAATGGAGAAAAAAAGAAGAAGCATGTTTTTAGTGTTACAATCATTAGCATTAAATCGCGACTTCGGGAAGCTGCTATTACTTTTTCTTCTTTCATGTTGCTAAATTTGTTTCTCAGAGCTCTTATGGCGATGAAGCAAAAACCTGGATGGAGTCTGTTTCTGCTACTCATTTAACTTTTGATGCCTGTGTTGAGTCTTGATTTTAGCTTCTACTATAATTTGTTTGATTGTGTACATGAAAATTTCTTAATTTGGCTAGATTGGGAACAAAACAAGTATTCATAAAAGTTGTGATAAACCTAACAAGATAGAGCGCATTTTTGCGTACGTGAATTCATGTAGATGAAATTTCATTAATTTACTTCCATATCTGCACTAGATTGAAAAGGGGAAAGGAGGAGGGGGCCCTCTGTCTACTTGATTTATAAGTAACCTGGTCATTTTCTGGTAATCAGATATTGTTTCTCTTTCGAAGGAACTTATCTTGAGTAGATAAGGTGCCACGCCCATATCATATCTTACTAATCTCATGGACCAAGTAGGGTGCAAGTCAAAGATTGGTGAATGGCTTAGTATAAAATTGTTTTCATTTGATGGTGCAAAACTCGTGATGTATTGAATCCGCACACACAATCCCGTTCCTTAATCACAGTTTTATTTATCTTTTCACATGATATTTTTTCCTGTCATATAAAAGATCATTTCTCATATTTCAATCTCAAGGAATGCAGTGCACCTTTATATTTGACTTTCATCAGTATCCTTTCGAGGAATTCATAACAACGTGGTTCTATTCCCTGTATACAGTATACAATGACAAATAGATTGGACACAGTAAGCACAAGTTGATAGGCATTGCTGGTTGATTCGACAGCATAGTTTAATTATGTTATTCTCATTCTGAAATTTTCTCGAAAGATTGATTATGATTTTATTTGTCAGTAACCACAGGAGCCAAGCTCTCACGGGACTTGTCCATGTTTTGGAGGCTTGTTTTGTTTTAAAGACCACTAGCGTCATCCTTGTCGGCATGCAGGGAAGTAAGTAGCATATCATTTAGTGGGCCAATGCACTAAAGAGTCTAAGATAAGGTATTTCATTTAAAAAGAAAAAAAAAAAAAGCCATAAAGGCACAATCGAGCTATAAATTGATTTGAAGTGGCTTGTGGATACAAAGTTTAACTAGAAATTGATGATTTTTTAACTTGAAATTGATTATTTGATATTGAACTGTTGAGTACGACAAAATTCGGTTTTTCAACCCCGTGCGCAAGTTCAACTCTATATGGTCTACATGCTTGAGATTAAACTCAATTTGTTTCAATTATTCAAAACTTAAAAACTAAATCACAATGTGAAGCTTGAATGCGATCTCAGTTCTCATAAAAAAATAAAATAGATTAAACACAGCAAACATTAGTTGATGTGTAATACTGGTTCATTTGACTGCATATTTTAATGACGTTATTTTTTTCCTAAAACTTTCTTGAAAGATTGATTGTGATTCTATTTTTCAGGAACCAAGCTCTCATTGGACTTGTCCGTATGTTTTAAGAGGCCGGTGGCTTGTGAACATTTGAAGACCACTAGTGTCACACTTGTTGGCATGCGAGGAATGAAGTGGCATATTATCTAGAGGGTCAATGCAGTAAAAGTGTCTAAGATAAGGTGTTAAATTGATTTGAAGTAGTTGGTTGATCCAAAGTTTAACTTAAAAACTAGATCACGATGTGAAGCTTGAACATGTGCATGTTTTAGATGTTGATGGTTTGATATTCGGCTGTGAGTATGATGAAACTCAGTTTCTCAATATCATGCTCAAGCTCAATTCTATATAGCATATTCACTCGAGATTAAACTCAATTCAGTTCGATTATTGAGAACTTAAAAACTAAATCACAATGTAAAACTTGAACTCTATCTCTAACTCATAAAAATATAAAGAAAAATGAAGTACTATTTTTCTTTTATTTTCCTAACATCCTTTAAATTATTTACACAGTTTGCAAGCCACATGAAATGAGTGAGCTAATCACAAGCAAATATTTCAATATAAAGGTTGACTAATAAATGTATATGAAAATTCTTTCAGCTCTATTGCGTTTTATTTCTACGTAGATATATCTAGTTACTTTTATCTTGATTTTTTTTCAGTTTTACGCTACCAACGATTACCAAAGAAGTCTGGGCAAGATTTGGGACTAGTCAGACCAACAAAATCTGTATCAAGTTCTCGAGTGGTACAGTGTTTTTTTACTTGTAAACGGATGGTTTGGGCTGGGCCCAGGCCTAAGCACTATTGCCCATTGCAGGCCCAAAAATCCATTGAGCTCCCATGAATATCGCGGCTTGTCCATGCAAGTCACTTTTTCTTGGCTAAGTCCGCCCATTCAGGACGGGCCCCCAGGAGCACATCCATGATCAAGTCTATTAGTTATTTAACAAGTGCTTTACGACATGTTGCGATTAGCAAAAATTTTAAACAAACAAATTATATAAAGGTCAATTAAATGAATGCATGTGCATGCGCATGCAAACGCAATAAAAGCTCAAATTGCTTTTCCGATTTTTAGGAAAACTTGCAGGTGATGGCCGGCGAAGGGCAGGCAAAGTTCGCCCCACCCAGGCGACCTCGACCAAAGGTCGCACGGCTTCGGACGACCACTGTCCAAGTCTAGTGACCATAGGTGATCCTCGCGGCCCAAGTGGCGGTCGCCTGTGTTGCGTGCCACCAAGTTGCTCAAGGTTGGGCGACCTCAGCCAATGATCGTCAACGCCAAATTTGGCTCACTGACACCGGCGAAGGGTTTGAGTTCTTTATCAATAAAAAAAATAGTCAAAGCCTATGCAAAAATTTTCTGCCAAAAACTAATTAAACCTAAAGTCCCTTTACAAAGAGTTTTTACTAAATACAATTTGTATTTCCCCAAAGGGTTTTGGTTTTCCACATTGACATTACACCAAAAATTCATTTATAAAGTTGAACCAAACTCATTCTTAAAAATGACCTCATCCGGCTTTTCTTAATTTTCCTTTCATCTTCCATTTGTCACTCTTTATTCTTCCTTTAAATTTTACATACGATCGGTTATATGGTGTTTCGCCTTAGCTAAAGATCAGGCTATCAGAATCACAAGAATTGAAAAGAAAAGAAAAACAAAATCAAGAAATGAAGGTACTCGGGAGTTATGAAGCTCGACTTGCTCCTCCTAGAAATTAAGCGTCACAGAACAACTAAGACTCTGAATTTTATTTTTCTTTTGTCAAATATTGATGCAAAGGCTGCCGAAAAAAAAAACAAAAAACAAAAAACATAAATGAATCAAATGGATCGATGACTTTATAAAGATTATGGAAATCCCATTTAATCACAGAACACAAATCACAACAAAAAGGCAAATACTTCTAGCGTTTGGACTTGCACCTTCTTCGCGTGATACTGAAAAAATTCTCTAGACAAACTGGAGGACGTCAGTCAATTTTTCACCGGCGTTCATTATGTATTAGACTCTAGATTGCTCAGAGAGCAGGAGAGGGATGAGCTTTCTTCAATGACAGCCACAAGTAGACATTTATGACAAACTAATAGTGAGAATGCTTACAATGAACAGTACACCTCTGAAGATAACACTTACCTCATCCCTTCGAGTGTGGCTCATGACTCAACGATGGCGATTACCAAATGATGCTTGGAAATCTCCATCATGTGTTATGATGGTCATCATCTTACAAATCAGAAGGCATAGGAAAGAAGACTAAGCATAATGGGCATGAAACCGGCCCAAGAAACCATATTAGTGATCACTTAAACATCGCATGATTAAACCTTCAATAATTCGGACTGGAGAAGGACTTAGAGAAAGCTTAGATCACAAAAAGTAACAAAATTAATGAAGAGAGGGGCTCATAATCAATTTGTAAAGCATATCAAAACATAGAGAAGATGTTACGTGATTGCACTAAAAGCTTATTAATTAAAACAAAATGAACGAGACGTGATCAACCACATTTTCCATCACTTGAAAAAATATGCAGAGACATGAATAGAGGAGCTCCATTCACTTCATTGCAAAAAAACAGGGTTATGAGTGGCCAAAGCATCTTATAAACACTATGACCAATATTGAATGGCTGTAAATCAAGAGGCAGAGTTCACAAATCACAATAATTGCTCCAACCCAGTAAACATGAGAAGTTCAATTGTGAAAATAGAACCCTACCTTAAGAGCAAGAAGAAAAATAAATGCATTGAGGGCCAAAAGTAGAGCAGTGCAAGATAATCACATATGGTATCAGGTAAAATCTAGTAAACCCACGCATCAATAGAGACTATTTCCAAGCATTTGACCGTGTCCCTCAACCACTCTCAAGTGCCAAAACGAGCAACATTTCAACAATTCTTCAACAAAAAAATAATGTGACACTCCAAGATCCAAACAGAGATGGACAAGAGGGCTCAATAGTGACTATCTAGAACCCTTGAAAGAAAGAGCAACACCCAGCAGTGACTAACGGGGGCAATCACTTATATATTTCAAACTGAACAAGAAGGACAAGGCATAATACAAGAAAAGTAAGCCCAAAACATGATTAGACACAACAAAAAGGAAAAACATGGATACGCCATGCTACATTTATATTCCACTTTCAAGCTCCATTAAAGCGATCCTCGTACCAAACTCCTATTTCAAGTCTATCCACCAATATTTCCTTTAAAACCACTTGGTGTCCAATATCCAGGACACTTGATATTTAGTCAATAAAGCACCTTTCACTATTTTAATGTTCAATGAAAGTAGTCACACCTCATGGCTCATGACATAGTTCCTAGTCCAGATCTTGTGAGACCACTTCAAGTCTGCCACATGCTGACAATTCTGCATAGTGGTAGACATCTTTTTGAGCTTGTAACTCTTGTACATCTCTATTTGTTTTTGTAATTGCTCTTTTGTTGCCTTCAGTATTCCTTCAACTTGTGAATCTCTTCATCTTTCTCATTCTCTGACCTTAAGTTCTTGGTTGGAAGACAACTAGATTCCTTCAACTGAATCTCTTCATCCTTCTTCTTTGGCCTTAAGTTCTTTGTTGACAACAAGATTGCAAGCCCCAAATCATTGGGGCATGGGCTTTGCCCTGGCATTAGACACGTCCAAGTTTCTCTTTTCCCAACATTATAAAACAATATTTCAAGTGGGTATTGCTCTTCCCAAGTTCCAAATATACCTCCATGAGATCATTCATACTTCCCTGCAGTTAAGTAACATAAAGAATTTATTAAACTAATGATGGTACAATGTATAGGCGAGCATTTAAGCTGAATTCATAAATACACATGATTGCCTTCAATTCCTAACTCTGCTTCCTATCATGTGCCAGAACTTGGTTAGTCAGCATAACCGAACAAGCCATATCAATAAGACATTCAATATTTCACACTTTCCAGTGAAACGGGGAAAGATGTCCGGAGATATCAAATTAAAAAGGTAATCACATTCTTCCTCTCTATAGTTGTTCCTTGTTGATTGCTCTATGACTTGTCATCCACTGAAACCATAAGAAAACACACATTGGGAAGTTAGACTTTTGGTTTTGATTTTAGACTATTTATTCCAGCTTGCCCTCTTTTCTTGATCCATTTATCTTCTGCTCAGATATTTGCATAAATTCCTAGTACGTTGTAGCAGCAATATTGTCATGAACTATATTGAATGGCTTTTCAACAATTGTGGGGACATGTGCATGCATGTGAAATGCACAACTGGTAATTGGGTAGTCTGGGGCTACAGTACTTTCCTGTTCGATCTCTCTCATTAAACCAATTTGTGGTCATGTTAGCATATTAATAGAAAATTTTACAAGTTTCACCATCTCAATACTTCATAGCTCTAGCTGCTGCATAGCTCTTTTGTTAATGATGGTGAGCTATGTGCACTAGACAAGCCTGGACCTAGTTGTGGATTATTGTGCTATTACTAGCAAATCCAAATCATAGAGCTATGAGAATGACAATATATCAATGCAGGTGCTAAGAACTTAGACATTCTTAGGGAGGCAATTCTAGAACACATCCTATGTTTTCTTCCTATGACAACTGCTATTAATACAAGCCTATTGTCGGAAAAGTGGCAAATATCTCTGACCATCTTTACCTTAGGTTCAAAGAGGTATCGCCTCAGCAACATCTTTTCTACATCAAAATTATCAATTACATTGGAAATATCACTTATAGGGAAACACAAAAATTTAAGGGGAAACATGAGAGTAGCTTTGCAGCTGTTATTCAAGCAATATTTATATTCCCGAGGTGTGTTATATCTTTTGCTTTGCTTTGTCAGCCTTATTTGCGTCACTTGGCTTTTGCAATTAAAAAAAAATCAAGGTTATGACAAAATAGTCATTGACAGGTAATGAAAGTCTATTTAATGTCGAGAGGTCATATTAAAATGATGCTAGAACAAGATTTGTACCTCCCCTTCCTTTGAACTCCAAAAAGCAATGAGATTTTTCCATTGATCTCTTCTCACTCTCTCTAACAGATTCTTTTAATGATCCAATTATGATTTAGAGTTATCATAGTGAGCAGCTTCCAGATCACTTTTCCAATATCTCCATTTAGAATTTGAGGACTCTAGAATCCATTTCTCCATTGCTGGTATGAGGATAATCAAACTTAGACTGCAAGGAAGAAAGATAATAATGATGTTAAATTTATTAACAAAATGAATAGAATTTCATACAAGTACAAGCTAACTACCTCTACAATCCTAATCATAGCGTTTTTCATGTCCTTGGTAATTTGCCACAAAGTTGTGAGCAACGACACCAACTTGCTAGCAATGGTTCCAAGAGACTCTCCAAACCTCCAAGGCAGCATTTTCTTCCCCAACCTGAAAATGATGCATTTCCCAAGACAAAACATGGCCAATAGACACGAAATTCTAAATAGTTGCACTTCAGAAATTCTAAATAGACAAAATATGGCCAATAACTGAACTTCAGAAATTCTAAATATGCAAAGAAGGATCTAATATCATCAAACCAAATCGATACTTGGACCATTTCAGTATAGTATGACGAAAAATAGTATGCTATATGTAGGCGGGCCTTATCAGATGCATTCACATTTGTAGTCTCTGCTTTAGACTAGTAAGTTTCAGACTCTGAATTAGAACATAGCTTGTCACCATTGTGTAATTTTTCAACCTTCTCGTCTGACTCACAGCTTATTTGCACTATGCGCGAACCCTCAAATTTGAGCATGCATCTTGTGTTACCCATGGATATAAATCACCTAGACATAAAGTACTAACATTTCTTAGTAAGAGATCAACAACTCGATTAAGATGTTCATATAATTATATATATTATCTTCATTTGCCGTGGGCAAAAGGGTTACAAGAATATCTGACAAGATCATAACTGTAGCAGGACTTGGCCACGATGAGAAAGGCAAAGCCATGAATAAACTCGTCCAAGTGAAACCCAACACGGAATTCTAAAGACAAAGCTCTTAAAAGTTCAAACCCTCACCTAGAACGAATCCTTAGGACGATAAAATGCGACCGAGGCATACAACAGTTGGAACTCAAATGACGTAAACTGCACGAATTGGAAAGAAGACAAAACAGGGTAAAACCCCATAATTCAAGTAGGAAACTAGAATCTATCAGTAAATAACAGAGGTTAAAACTTGCAAACCAAGAAGAAGAAAAGAAACCAAGGTAGGAAAAAAAAATGCAAGAATCAATGGAAAGCAAATCATAACAAACGGGTCCACATCACAATCGACAATCAGCAAATACATTTTAAGGATATCAAGTTGATTCATGAGTCATGAACTTGCATCACTCCAATTCCTAGTTATCAAAAAAGCCAAACCGAAAAGAAGAAAAGAACATAGAAAAAACTACAGCAAATGACACCACCGATGAATAGAGACGAACCAGAGTCAGCGTCACTCACTAGGCATAGGCATTAGTGAAAGCGAAGACGAACAGAGAGAGAGCACTTGAGCTTGAGCTTACAGTGAACAATGTGAGCGATGAAGAGAGAAAAAGTCAAGACAGAAGCTGAACGGCTTGTGGAGAAAAACTTAGTTTTTTATTTTTCAAAGTTAAGGATAACAATACGGAAGTGATTAATATGGAATTTACGTATATATTTCGATGTTCTAGAAAAGAGGAGTCGAGAAGAGAAAAGGCAGAAGAATTAAGCCAGCCCACACTTCCACATGGCGCCGCGTGAATGGTTGGGGACCACGCTGACATGGCGCTCCCGGACCACCCAATATTTTCTCGTGAAAGTGAATATACATGCGAAAAATTGCAAAGTGTCGAAGATTAAAAAAAAAATTTAAAAATTATAATTTAGGTTTCGCCACATTGTACCGTTATCATCTATGTTCTTTTGGGATTAAACAAAAGTAAAAATTATGCTTTTTCATTAAAAAATTTAAAATGTCATATTAAGTTTGAGGATTTATGAAAGCACAATATGTTAACCTACATCTTCTTTTTTGGCCCAAAAAAGAAACAAAATCGTCATGCATGGTTAAAAAAGATATGGCTGATCAGGAATTTTTGATAAGATATCGCATCGGAAGGGTTTTTTCATGCCTAAAATCTAGAAGAGAAAAAAAAAAAATACACGAACTGGAAGGTGAACTGATATGGCGTCCATAGATGGAAAGAGGCTCCGCTCATCCTGAAGCCGAATCTGCAGAAGAGAAAAAAATACACGAACTGGAAGGTGAACTGATGCCGGCGTCCATGGATTCTCCATCTCCAAAGAGGCTCCGCTCTGATCCTGAAGCCGAATCTGCAGACGAGGTAACGAATTTTCAGTTGAATACACTGGCTGATAGAGCAAAAGCAGAGCTTTTCTTCTTGGTAGGGTTAATGGGTCATCAATATTCCTTATCTCGTTGTTTCTGACAGTAAGCTGAGCTTTTTCTTATGTTTGTTTGTCCACTTTTCCTCGTTCCTATTTTCCATCGATCTTATTTACGGATTTTTCTGACCTTTAATTTTTTTCTCTGGTGAAACTCAACCCAAAGGATCGGATCAGCTGTTTGCCCGAAGATATTATAGGCTTTATATTATCTCTTCTGCCATCTAGAGATGCACGAGCTACTTGTCTTCTTTCCAGAAGATGGAGGCATTTGTCTACATGGAGGCATTTGTCTACTTGTCGGGTTACCGACCTTGATTTCGACCGGTCTGACTTATTCACCAAGATGAAAGATAATTGCAAGTTTGCGGAAAAGGAGAAGGCAAGATATGTGGAATGGGTGGACAATATCTTGCAGTGTCAAAGTGGAGGATACCATTTGCGTAGATTCATGTTACGCTTTGATCTGACTATCTCATATAAGTCTCATATCGATCAATGGATTAGGTTTGCATTGACAAAACGAGTTAAAGTTCTCAAACTAAATTTTTGGCCGGCCTCTGTTGAGGATTTCAGGTTTGATTATGACCCTAGTCTCTTGCCATATCTGTTAGGGCATGAGACACTTATAGATGCTGATGCAGGGTGTTCGCAACGGGCTTTAGGTCTTAGTAATTTTGGCTTGAACCCTTCTAGTTCTTGGCATGTTGGCTTAAGGTATCTCGAAGAGCTCACCTTGCGTCGAGTCACCGTGCAGGGAGAACTCATTGAACAACTGCTTGTCAATTGTCCGATTCTAGAGCGATTGATCTTAGTATTTGCTCCTACTTTGAAGAGGCTTAGAGTATCTGGTCAATCACTGAAGCTGAAATACTTATTCATTGGATGGTGTGAGGATCTTGAACGTGTTGAGATTTATGATACAGATCTTGTGTCCTTCACTTTTGAGGGACTGCAAACTCAATTGCGTTTGTACAAGCTTCCCCAGCTGTCTAAGGTGTCTATTACAGGATATATATGGGAGCTTGTGGGTGTTATGCGGTCTCAGCTTTCAAGTCTTCCTTGTCTGCATATTCTCAATCTGAAATTTTTTTATTCACTTAAAGTAAGAGCATTGATTGATTTTCATAAGGTTTCATAAGTTATTTTCTTTTTCCAATATTTGTTAGTCTTTGATTCTCTATTTGTCTAATCTGTAGGAAAACCTGCCTATTCGTCAACTACCTAAATTGACAAGTGTCAAACAATTGAAACTGACTGTTGACGGATCTACAAATGCAAGTCTATTTACGTTGGCTGTCATGATCAGGGCATGTCCTTACTTGCAGAGTTTTGGGTTAGAGGTGGGTTTCCGGGCCTCATTCAAGTCTTCATCACTATAAGCATTAGACAGATGCATTATGATTGAATATGTTAAACCAAGTCACTATAGAATCCTATTCTAGTCTCTGCAAACGGCTGAGTTATTGAGTCATCATGCTTAATGTGACAATCCAGAGACATACTTTCTTTTGCAAGTTCTTTCTTCCATTGACATTCTCCAATGCATCAATATCTTATGGTAATTAATAATATACGACATTCCTTTTGCCACAGTTGATGGACCCATGGTGGAGGCCACACAGGCCGAGAAGAGAGCCGAAAAGAGTTGTTAGACCTCTCCCTCTCCATCGATACCTTAAAAAAGTTAAATTCTACAATTATTATGGTAGACATTCTCATCTCGAACTAGTGACTTGCCTTATCGCGAGTGCCGATGCCCTTGAGAAGTTAGTGGTGAATACCTGTGACAAAGAGTATGTTTCGGGGGAATGGAAAAAGTTGGAGGAACCTAGAGAACGGGCTTTGCAACAACTCAAGGGAAAGGTACCCTTAAAGATTGCTCTGGTGATTAATTAACGAAGCCACAGGTATCCATACAAGTGATATGGATGGTGTTTTGCAACCTACTCCTCTTCCCCTTTTCAAGGTTTTTTTTTTTTTCTTTTTCTTTTTATTGCGAATATAAGTTTGTTTATTAATAATTTATTATTTTCTTATTTTATTTTAGATTTTTAAGTTATGCCATGACTCAAAGCCACGAATAATGGATGTTCGTGCACTTCTCGTATCATTTTAATCCGTTGAGGACTCCAAAACAACCGCCATTTTGTGTTTGCTGGGTACTTGTTTAGTCATTAAAGTGATGGTAAGAGAAAATAGACATGTCACTTTCTCATGTGCTTTTTGGATGCCTCCCAATCTATATGTGGTCTCAGTTTGGTGTCTCAATTTGCAAGGAAGTTATAGATAATTCTCTAGAATATATTCCTTTGTTAGAGATAATTATTTATAGTATGCATATACCTCCCTTTAATTGTGTATATCATTGATTAATATGTTATATAAGATAATTATTTAAGAAAGCCAACTTAGGCTTTCTCTACATATATATTTTTGTTAGTCCAGATCCATTCTTCTCATTCATTCTCACTTGGTAATGAAACCTCCCTCGTTTCTAAGCTTTTTTCTTTTTCTTCTAAGCCCAGCGAGCTGTGCGAAAATAAGATTGTCACATCGAGTCAATACTAACTACTTGATTTCACGACTCCTCGCCCATATGATCAGATACAAGTCGGATTCAATAGGGGCTTGGCTTATTCTCTCCTATCCTACCACATGTGTCGATGGCTAAATATATGAAGACTTAATGAGGTCTGAAGATTCACTTCTAACACAAAACTCCGAAAGTAGGGAAGTGCCTAAATCACGAGAGTCGGCAAAAGTAGACTTCCCATCTTTCCAGTCATCAACTTAAAGCCAATTGCTTGGCATTTGTTAATTTAAGCAGTTGACGATTCCATGGTCCCTTTCTTGCGACTAGGGTTAGGTTCCATCTCATACAATAAGTTTGAGGCTCTGAAACCATGGCCACTTAAATGAGCAGTCCACAAATACCTCCATCTCGGAATGAAACAGAAGTTGCTTGTGTTTATGTAAGATGTCAACTGGAATATATATGACCTAGAATTTCATCTGGCTGATAGCTAATTTAAGCCCTTGGATTGAGTCTCACTGACAAAAAAAAAAAAAAAATGTGGGAAAATGGAGATAGAAAGCAAGCAACAATATGGAGATATGATTGAGGGAAAACATGAAGCAGCGAAGTTCATTGAAGAAGAAAATTCAATGTTTGTAGACTAACAGGGAAAAAAATAAAAAAAAATATTGAACTCATGGTCGAATGAACAAAACAATGAGGATTATAGTGTCAATGGTAAGATGATTCGGATTCCGATGCACCCACACCGAAGAGAAGGATGAACTTTTGCCCAGTCACCCAATTAAATAAAAAAGGAAGTTACAATTATATGCTGATTTAGGACAATTTATAGCTAAAGAAAGAAAGAAACGTGCATCCAAGAGTAGTTCCCAGCTCAAAAATGGAACTTTTGCACCAAAATTCATTGCCTTGTCACGAGAATCTGCTTCAAATTCAGAGGGGCACCTCTTTCGGAGATGGAGAAGCATACATGCCAGCGATATTCAGATTTCAATACAGACAATTTTTTTTCTTCCTTTAGCGTTTTTTATAACTAACAACTACTGGGGAGACAGTTCGGAGTACTAACGAAACTTGTAGGGGTAATCGTAATGAGATCCTGAAGTCAAATAGTTGCCTTCTTCTTGGCTTTCCTACTGAATTATATATTTGTTTGCTGGAAAAGAAACAGCAAGCAGCCTTTCTGATGGAAAATGTCGTTTTGAATGCTGTTGTTGTTCTGCTTTAACTTTGTTCGTGAGCTAGGCTACAAAGAAGCCGCGTGGGTCTTGGGCACAAAGACATGCATAGACTGGTGTCGTTTTGTATAATATCTTGAAGTTATTTCTTAAATATGGTTAGAGATGTGCAAATTGTACATCCTCACTGAGGTTTTTCTTTTTTAGTAGGTACATCCTCACTGAGGTTGAATTTCTTTACCTTGCACAGTATGGTAAGGATACTTGCCTTGCCCACACATTGGCATCAATGTGTAACTTGTTGTCCGAAATTGCCTTGCCCACACATTGGAGTCTCTGAGAGGGTTTGACATATGTTTTAAGCATGTCGCTTTATGGTACAATGTGCAGCATGCTCAAAGACCCATGCTATGCTTTCGTCCCAAAGCTTCCATGAAGCATATAACCAGTTAGCGTTTGCGAGGTAATATCTTTCCGCCTAAAATATGCCTTGCTACACCTATTTCAGGACCACATGTTTTTGTTTTACCTCACATGCTCGACTTCTATTCTATTCTTATTAGAGGAATTGAGATTAAGTTGTAATTTGATTAGTGACTTCAACGTTTAAAGTTCCATGATGATAATTAACGGTTCAACGAGTACTAATTGGCTTAAGAATTTACACAGAAAATGGTCAATCGGTAATTTTTGAAGAATCTAAACCTAAGAATAGATCTATTTTTTCCAGTTTTTTTTTTGCTTAACCTTATTCTGTTCCTCAATTGGTGCTTCATATTTGCTCCTTGACACAACATGGGAAGTATATGACAGGTGATATTTCGTTCGGAAGTTAAGGGCCTGTTTGGCAAATTTTGTTTCTATTTCCCAGAACACAAATTTCTGTTCTTTTGTTCCGGAGAACAAAAAATGAATAAAAACGTGTTTGTTTACACTATTGTTCCCGGGAACAGATTTGGAATAGAAATAAGAAGTAGAAAAAACTTGTTTCTTGTTCCCGGAAACACTTCCGAGAAATACTTCTTCTTTTTTCTCTCTCTCTCTTTCTTCTTCTTCTTCTTCTTCTTCTTCTTCTTCTTTTTCTTTGGCTAGTCGACAGCCTCGGCCATGGGCGGCAACCAGGCCGTCAAGGCTCAGCGACCTCGCCAGCCATGGCGGGCAACCGTCGGCGAGGCCACCGGCCCTTGTCGGCCATCGTTGAGGCTGGCAACCGGCCAAAAGGAAGAAAGAAAAAAAAAAACAAAAAACAAAAAACAAAATAAAAATACTAAAAAATTAAAAGAAAAGAAAATATTATACAAATTTATTAAACGTGTTTTTGTTCTTTTTCTATTCTAAGAACAGAAATTTTGTGCGTTTATCAAAAGCATTCTTCTGTTCAAAAATTATTCCCCGGAATAGAAATAGTTTTTTCTATTTCTATTCCCAAGAGCAATTTTTGAATAAAAACGTTATCAAAATGGACAGTTACCATTGGAATAGACGGTTTGATAAACTGCTTAGGGTTCAGCTTGCGGAACATAGCATCGTAGAACTCTTGCATTAAGCCTATTGTGTGCGCACATGTAATCATTTGAATATATCTCCATCAAATTGATGTATGAGAATTCAAGCCCCACATCACTTTGCATGAGTTTGCTATGAATTATAAATACTATGGGATAGGTTATTTTTGTTTAGGGACTAAATTAGTTTCTAATTTTTTATGTGATAAATGCTTAGAAAAAAATCGAAATTTTAGGTGTTGATAGTCGGGATGACGCATTAAATAGAGTATCTATGAGTTGATAATTTGAAGATTTCTTCTAATTTATTTTTTAATTCAATTTCCATATATATCAAATTATTATCTTTTTAAGGGTTAATACCTTGAAAAATCTCAAACTGGTATATCTGTGATAAATTTAATCCAAACTATTTTTTTGACTACAAAAAACTCCAAACTAGTATATCTTTGACAAATTTATCCCAAACGAATACACTTGTGACAAATTTACCCTTTATTAGTTTTCATTAAATTTTATTGTCAAATTATTAAGTTAAATGACGCGTGATAGTTGACTGGTATACCAATTTGGGATTTTACGCTCTGTTACAATTTTTGTAATTTTTTTGTGGTATTAATTCAATTTAGCGTAGGGTATATTTGTCACAAATGTATCGATTTGGGGTTTTTTTTGTGGTCGAATAAATTATTTTGAGGGTAAATTTCTTATAAATGTACTAATTTAGGGTTTTCTATGGTTAGTCGGGGTAAATTTGTTACAGATGTACTAGTTTACAGTTTTTATGGTCAAAAAAATAGTTTGGGATAAATTTATCATAAGTGTACTAGTTTAGGGTTTTTCAGGATATTAACCGTATATTTAACTTTCACCATAATTATAAGTGATGATGTCTCTATCCATATACCGTGGATCGAGCAAAATATTCACAAGTTGATCATTTGGAGATTTTTTCCGATTTGTTTTTATTCAATTTACAAATTGCTATCATTATCTTTTAATTTCCACCATAATTATAGGTGATACCTCTAGATATACTACATAACATATCAATGAAAAGTATGATTCATTGATTCAATTCTTTGTTTTAGTTTGATATATTCTGGATATCTTCACGATATTCTAGATATCTCTAATTTTATAGATATCTATGTAATTAATTATAATTGATTTTGTAATATTTAGTTTCTGTGATAGTTACCCTCTGAAGCCTATCTTAGTACTACTTATTAGTTATTATAAATAAAATTCTCCAATTCACTTTTTACCTTATTCTTAACAAGAAGCTTCGCCCAAATCCCGATTAGGCACGACCTAATCTTCTTTTTTGCCCCCTTCCAGAATCTCTCTGTTTCAGCTCGTTTTTCGATTCCTGTATTCACGATCAGTGTGTGGAGGTTGCTTTTAAGCAGATTTTATGTGATTATATATTTTGTTATTGTTAGTTTTGAATTTGTGATCTCTTGCTTGCGTGAATACATTGAAATATCACATGCTGCTGCTTCTTCTTCATTGTCAAGGGTGCTTAAGCCACGCATTGAGGACGGAAAGTGTTCCGAAGAAGAAAGGACGCACGAACTCAATCTCAATCACTCCCCTGGCTTTTTCCAGTTTTATGTGAGTGCGCTTGGAGGTTTGAGTGAGTGGGTGGGCAAAGAGAGCAGGTGCTGCTGCAAAAGAGAATGAAAATGCACAAATTTTGTATTTCCTGAAAATGACCCAAATCCACCAACTTTCAACACGCCTTTGGGACACGTGTTATAAGATATGCGGTATCTCTCAGATTGACCAATGGAAGACCTGATTTGATTCAATCAGGGTCGTGATTTGATTAGTGATCTAATTAGAAAGTTAGTATTCTGTACACAATCAATCAGCAATAGATTTAGACATAGATTGATCGTAGAATCTTCTAATTCCATTAATTGTGCACTACTGTATTATAATTACAAACATGTTGTACATCATTGATCATTGAAGCAAATAGAGGAATTACATTTTCTCTTCTCTTCGATCATCTTCCTGCAAATCTTCATCTTCTGACATGGTATCAGAGCGACCGAATCTCTGAACCAAGCTTCCGCTTCTTTTTTCTTTCTGACCAAGCGATCGGAAACAGCATCAAGCTTCTCTTTTCCTTCAATTTTTTACCCTGAAATTTCAACCTACACAGAAAACAGCATCAGACGTTAGTTTTTTTTTTTCCTCCAAATTTTCTCATCACTTACCATGGCAAATCCGCAAGATCAAGCGTCTGCCACTGGGAACCAATCTGCCGGAGAGATTATTCCTATTGTTGCTGCACCTCAGACCTCGAACTCCTCTGTTTCGGCTCCGATATGAGCAAGCTCGTTTCCAACTCAACTCGCGCAATGGCGGCCTGCGCAGGCTCAGTACCAATGGATTCCATATCCGATTTATGTTGGGTTAAACCCAAACTCATCATCACCCGAATATGCAGGCCACCAAAGCCACGTCCAAACCGACGGAGGTCCACCAGCCACAGGAGGGGCAAACCCGCCCGACGGAATGGAATGGATGCGCGGGTCGAGAGGACTGGGTATGGGTTCGAATCCATACCCGGGTTTTTTTAATGCGGATTTCTCTTTCGGGTCGAGTGACTCGGGTCAAGGGACGAATCCCTACCCGAGCCCTGCGCCCGGTTTTCTCCCATTTCCAGCAGGACCCTTCGTCGGACGGCCGGAACCTGGGGATCCCCTGTTCATCTCCACAGCCGACGGTCCAGAACTGCGGCTGATTAGCCTACAGCTAACCGGGGCAGAAAATTACCACAAATGGTCCCAAGAATTCCGGCGCGCTCTAGCCACGAAGGACAAGGACGGGTTCCTTGACGGAACCGTCCCGATTCCCCCTGATGAGCGCCTCGCTCGACTCTGGAGGAAGAGCAATCGCCTCATCCGAACTTGGATCGGCAATTGCGTCTCCCCAGAGGTAGCGGCTGGATTGCCACCGACAGAGGACGCCAAGAACATGTGGGACAATATCAAAGAAATGTACGGGAAGTTAGATCAGGCAAAGATTTTCACTCTTATGCAGGAACTGAGCGAATTGAAACAGGGAAACATGTCAGTTACCGCTTGTTTCAACAAACTGTCATCATTGTGGAACAGCCTCAAGGCGGCCGAAGAAAAACTCGAGGGGCCCGAATCAACGATCAAACAGTACAAAGCCATCAAAGACAGGGAGAAAGCAACCCGTTTTCTGCTCATTTTGAACGATACCTTTCTCACCTTTCACTCGCAGATTTTAGCCATGGATCCCATGCCGTCAATCGGGCGAATCTATCAACTGGCAGTGCAGGAAGAAAGCCAACGATTCGCATCACCAGAGGGCACAAAGAGCGGCGAAAGTATCGCTCTTGCGGTCCGAGGAGAGCGACGGGAAGGACTCAACAAAACCCTAGCGAGAAGAAGGAGAAGAGAGGCGTGCTAGGGTTTCGCGGAGAGACCCCCTTAGGGTTTCGAAATGAAGCGCGACCCTTTAAATGGGAAGGGATCAACAGCTCAGATCGAGCGTGTGCATCCGACGGCGCACAAGAGACCGATCTTTTTAAAGGATTGGACGGCTCAGATGATCCCGCGATTAAAGGATCCGACGGACAGATTTTTGCCACGTCAACTAAAAATTTCGGGCAAAATTTCAAAGGAAAGGGTAAATTTTTTTGTGAATATTGCAAACGTTCTAACCATGTGATTGAAAATTGTTGGAAATTGCATGGTAAACCAATGGAAAGAGGGAAGAAAATCTCAGCAGCCTATCAAGTGAATGCAACTGCCGGCCCCAATTCTGAATCTCCCATTACCTACGGCCAATACCAGCAATTGATGAGTACTTTACAAAAATTGGAGGTTTCTGACAAAGGGAGCAGCTTTTCAGGTATTACACATGGCCTAATTAATTTTATATCAAGGAAAGCATGGATTATTGACTCTGGGGCCAGTGATCATATTATATGTGACAAGGGACTTTTCTCAAGAATAAATGAGGAGCTAAATTTTCCTATTTCCGTACAATTACCTAATGGGAATATTAGCTATATCAAAGTGACAGGAACAGTCAATCTCAGTCCTCAAATAGTTCTTGAAAATGTTCTATATGTCCCAGAATTTCATTTTAACCTCATTTCCGTTTCCAAAGTCTACAAGGAAAATTCATGTCGAGTTATATTCAGTGATAATACCTGTCTCTTTCAGGCCCTTTCGACTGGTAGACTGATGGGCTGGGGTAGTCTTTCAGAAGGACTATTTTTTTGGTCAAGCCTTCCAAGTAATCTTGATTTATCCAGTTTCAATTTGAATAAGTCATCCTCATGTAATTTGAGCTTAAATGACAAAAATTTCCTCATGCATTTAAGATTGGGCCACAAAGTGCCACTTTTCCCTATCCTAAATGTCAAATTTGTCCTCTTGCAAAGCAATCTCGTTCCCCATTTCCATCTAGTGACTCTTGTGCTAGCAAAATTTTTCCTTGATACATGCTGATATTTGGGGACCTTATCATACGAGTAATCATGATGGGTCTCGTTATTTTCTCACCATAGTAGACGATTACTCTCGTGCTACCTGGATATTTCTTATGAGGACCAAGGATCAGACTTATTCTTATTTGAAGATCTTTATTGCTTTATCCCAAACTCGCCCGGGAGACCAATTCGAGAATGCGGACTGATAATGGATCCGAATTTTTCAGTCATAATTGCTCCACACTTTTCTCATCCCATGGCATTCAGCATGAAAGTTCATGCACATACACGCCACAACAAAATGGCGTAGTAGAACGCAAGCATCGGCACCTCCTAGAAGTGGCACGAGCCTTAAAATTTCAAGCTTCAATTCCAGATGACTATTGGGGAGATTGCATCATAACAGCAGCTTACTTAATCAACCGTATGCCCACCAAGATCCTCAATGGGCCAACACCATATGAGCTGCTTTATGGAAGAAAACCAAGTCTGCAACATCTCAAAGTTTTTGGCTGTCTATGCTATGCTGCAACATTGGGCTCTCAGGACAAATTCAGTCCTCGTGCTCGACAATGCATTTTTATGGGTTACCCAAATTTGCAGAAAGGGTATCGACTCCTTGATATCTCAACAAAAGAATTCCTCATAAGCCGGGATGTGATTTTCCATGAGGACACATTTCCTTTTTCCAGCTCGACATCTCAACATGCGATCCGAGCATCGGCACCGGTTCTCATGATGACAACACATTGGATTCAAATCTTGGGTACATGCCTCTGGCTCAATCAAGGAATCTACCCCCCATGATGCCAACTATTGTTCCAGCAGAGACATCACCTCCGGTTGAGAGCTTCCAGCCATTAACAAGTCTTTCAGAAGAAGTCGCTGAGAAGGACATAAGACACTATGACACTGAAGAAGAAGAAAGGCATGATACCTCACCTTCCATCTCCAATCAGCCAATTTCTCCTCCAATTGAAGTCAATCCTCCCAGACGTTCTCGTCGGCCTACTCGACCTCCAACTTGGACTCAGGATTACATTTGTGCCACTCACAATTCTTCAGGTATTCGATACCCAATCTCATCTTATGTTTCCTTTAATAGACTATCCCGGGGACATAGGTGCTCAGATCGTCGCATATCAGAAGATAAAGAACCAGAAAATTATGATACTGCGGCTCTTGATCCAAGATGGCAACAAGCCATGGCAGCAGAATTGAAGGCACTGAATGAGAATCATACGTGGGATCTTGTTCCATTGCCACCTGGTCGAAAACCAATTGGGTGCAAATGGGTATACAAGATCAAATACCGTGCAGATGGGACCATTGAACGTTATAAGGCATGCTTAGTGGCCAAAGGGTTTACTCAGCGAGAAGGGTTCGATTACCACGAGACATTCTCACCGGTTGCCAAAGACGTCACAGTCCGCTCTTTTTGACTTTGTTCTGCTATGAACGATTGGAGTCTACATCAAATGGATGTACACAACGCCTTCCTCCATGGCGATCTAGATGAAGAGATCTACATGGATGTTCCCCTGTGGTTTACGGAGACGGGGGAGAATAAAGTATGTCGTCTCCGCAAATCCCTTTATGGATTAAAACAAGCATCCGACAAAGTGGTATGCCAAGTTTGCTAGTGCCCTCACCTCGGCGGGTTTCCAAAGGTCAAAACATGACTACGCCTTGTTCACAAGAAACAGAGGTATGTCGTCTATCTTCTTGATGATATATGTCGATGATATTCTCCTTATGAGAAATGATAAAGCTGCTATAGAAAATTTCAAGAAATACTTGCATGCTACCTTTCGTATTAAGGATTTAGGGGCACCCAAATACTTCCTTGGGATCGAAATTGCTCGATCTGATCTAGGCATTTCCCTCAGTCAACGGAAGTTCATACTGGAAATTATATCAGAAGCAGGGTTATCTGGATGCAAACCAGCAGTAATACCCATTGAGCAGAATATTAAACTGACCACTGCGATTTATGATGAGGGCATATCCAAAAATGATGATCCAATACTCAAAGATCCATCAGGGTATCAGAGACTTGTTGGGAAGCTCATATATCTGACCATGACAAGGCCGGATATTTCTTATGCCGTCCAGACTCTCAGTCAGTTCATGCACAGCCCAAAACAATCTCACCTTGATGCAGCCTTGAAGATAGTAAAATACTTAAAGAAATGTCCAGACTTGGGATACTCTTGTCAAGAAAATGTGATATGAAGATGACAAAGATATTGTGATGCAGATTATGCAACATGTCCCATAACTCGAAGATCGGGCACTGGATATTGCATTAAATTTGGGGAATCACTCCTTTCTTGGAAGACCAAAAAGCAGCCCACCGTATCTCTATCTTCAGCTGAGGCGAATATCGGGCAATGGCCAAGACTACATGCCGATAGTATGGTTGCGAGGCCTACTCAAGGACCTTGGAGTAGAAGTGAAAGGACCAACTAAATTGTACTTTGTGATAATGATGCAGCTCTTAAGCTTGCAGCAAATCCCATAGTGCATGAAAGAACTAAGCACATTGAAGTTGATTGTCACTTCACTCGAGAGAAAATCCAAGAGGGTGTGATCGAGACAAAGGGAATAGGAACGATGGAGCAACCAGCTGATATTTTCACCAAACCCCTATGTCAGAAACAACACGCATATCTGTTGAGCAAGCTGGGAGTTTTAGACATCTACAGACCACCAGCTTGAGGGGGAGTGTTAGAAGATATGCGGTATCTCTCAGATTGACCAATGGAAGACCTGATTTGATTCAATCAGGGTCGTGATTTGATTAGTGATCTAATTAGAAAGTTAGTATTCTGTACACAATCAATCAGCAATAGATTTAGACATAGATTGATCGTAGAATCTTCTAATTCCATTAATTGTGCACTACTATATTATAATTACAAACATGTTGTACATCATTGATCATTGAAGCAAATAGAGGAATTACATTTTCTCTTCTCTTCGATCATCTTCCTGCAAATCTTCATCTTCTGACAACACGACGCTGCTGCTTGCTCATTTGGTGAATATGTACAGCACACATCTTTCTCTCTTTCTCTCCCTTCTCTTCTCAAACCTTCTCTTCCAATGGATCCAGCTACTCTCCTCCGCCGGAAGTTTGATGCTTATCGCATGGCGCAGGATGCGTGGACTCAAAACCATTTTAACATAGAGTTGACGGGAGTATTAAATTCTTTTCTGAAAATTTTTTTGTTTTTTTAGCACTTATATATGTTCTTTTAATTGTCTTAAGAAAACGAGAACGTCAAGAGTATCATGATTTGTACATGACTGCGATAACGAACCGGAATCTTAGCATGCAATTGATAAGGCACGAAGAGCTTTGGTCCTCGGTTCAATGACCGAAGCCAAGGCATTTGTAGCCTTGTGGCCGCAATTCTTGGCCAATCCCAGTAATCTGAACCGGCAATATGAGTAATGGGAGCAGGGTGGATTCTTTTTTTTTTTTCCTATCATATTCCTACTCTTACTCTCACTCACAATCTTAGACTTTTCCCTTTTTAAGTCAAAACTTATACCCGAAACTAAATCGTTCACAACCCTTCCTGAGAAAGTGGGGAATTAAACCCCTGCCTCTTGAACTGTCCCAGCAAAGTATTTGGCCATTAATCCAATATAATCAGTTTCTTTTTAGTGTAAAGACATTTTTTGTGCCATTCATTTATTTGAAAAGGACCAAGTCTAACGAGTCAAGTTGTTTAATATGAAGCTTTAAGTTATGATCATGAAGTGAACTACTTACGAAGCTTATCCTAAATTATTCATAAGGAGATAGAGAATGCTGTCCACTTCTTTGTGTTCTTATTTGGTCTGTTCTATCAACATCATTGGGAAGACATCAAGTGGGACATTTTTAAGGAGGTGAAAACTTCTTGAACAGTGGCTCTCTTTCACTAGATTTAAATAGAACTTATATCTCCCTTATCCCGAAAGTTCTGAACCCAGAGAGATTGGATTAGTATCGGCCAATAAATTTATGCAATTTTAGCTATTATAACTTTCTCAGTATAAGCAAAGTATCAAAACTAACGTGTTTACTTCTTACTATTGCTTGCATTCAATTGTTACTTGGGTCACTTATGTGAGAATTTAGTGAGCATGGCAATAATTGGCTTTCATTTGATTCCACTTTGGAAGTACTCCATTTAGGATGTCATGGCATATTTGCTTCTTTTGACAAAGAGGATCACTACTCTAGAGTGTCCTTGCCAAATGAATCTTTCATATGGTGCATGAGCAGAAAAATTTCATTCATGCTGTAGTTATATTGGATTCATAGCTTTTAGGCCGATATTGAGAGTTCTTTGCCCATCATATGCCAGGTGCATAATTTTGCAAAATGCACGATCAATTTTAAAACATCGTTATTTTTTCTCTCTGTAGAAAGCAATCTTTGTTACGGATTGATGAAGGCATGAATTGAAGAAATCCTTGTTGTCCCAACTACTCAACAGTACTTCCATGGATGGCAAAAGCTCATCTGAGTTGAGCCTTCCCTGGTTCTGGATTATTGAGTATTTGGCAAAATTCGAGCAAGTTAAGCCATCCCTCTTGCATGGTATTCACCTTCGACAGTAGCATTTTGCAAGTTTTGGTCCACTTTCTCATCATTTTTGTTGGGCATTCATATGGTTTATGCTTTTCAGGTATCATTAAAGTGGCTCCAGAGTTACCTGCTCACTTGGGAAAAAATATGAAGTTGTTTCTTTGTGATGCTTGGAGGAGTTATGTGGCCCTAGAAATGGAAGCATGAACAGTAATTGGTCCTCATTGGGATCAAAGGTGAAAATTGATACATCACAGAGCTGCAAAAATGTCCTGTAGTAAATGTTCCATAATGGGAGTTCTTATAAATGATGCAGTGAAAATGTGTTTTAGTTTCTTCATGACATCTTTCCACTGGTTCTGTTCTAATGATTGCTGAAGTTCGGTGTCTATTCCCCTGTTTATGAATTTGTTATATCTTAGGGCTCTGCATCTGATCTTGAAGTGACTGCAAATGAGTTGTTGAAATGGGACAGTCACTCATTTTTAACGCACAAGAGAACCTCTGTGCCAAAAACTGCTCTAGAGGAGGTAAGCAGATCTTTCATCCAGTGCTGTCTATCTTCATGATATCCTCTTTCATTCAGGTTGAAATTGGTTTTTTTCTTGTTTTTTGGCAGCTGAAAGATACAATACTTGCAGGTACCCATCCACGTGCTGATTTAAAAAAAAAAAAAAAAAAAAAAAAGAGGGTAGATTGGCAGATGTTTGTCATTTGAATAGGACCGTCATTCATATACTGGACTTACATGTGCACCTGATGTGGGAGACACATATGCTTCTAACACAGTTGATAAACTAAACTTGGTTTCTCGATCCACCAATCATGTGGAGCCCTTGGTAGGAGATGACGGTATTAGGAAGTGTCTTCCCACGAAGAGGAACCATACTGATGTTCACGTTGAAAATATTGAAAGGAATTGTAATAAGGATCAACATCATGATGCTCATTCAGATGCTAAAAGGGCCAAACAGCAAGATTCGATGAAATAAAGGATAGAGAAGAATCACCGGTTGTTCTAACTGGAAGATTAGGTTTCGAGAGAAATGATGGATGTTCGATAGAGAGGTGGCTAACCTTGTCAAGGATCATATGGGGGCTGTGGATGACGACCAGTCGTTAGAGGGAGATGGGAGGCATTATGTTCAGCCAAGGACTTGTGATGTACTTTCCGATGGAATGGAGTGGGGGTTTTCCGTTGATGATCCCAAACGCGTCCATGACTCCATAGAGAAAACAAAGAACAGTGAATTAGCTCGAGCATCGGAATGGGGGCAGACTTTTACCAGTCACGCAGAAGATTACGTGGTCCGCTGTCGCGATCTCTTTTTTTGGGCGCCCGCGATTTGGGTATGGACGCCTAAGGAAGCTAATGGCTTGGCTGAATTTGTTAGTGCCCAGACTCTCCCAAATCCATCAATTCACGACTTTAATAATATAATTTTTTAACCTGCGAGTTAATTTGTAAAATGGAGTTGCCACTAATCGATTTGGGGTGGGTTGATTAGAAACCCAAGCAAAGTACCGGGAGAAATACCCATTCATGCGCAACCAGAGAAATTATAATCGGGGATTTGATTACACTAGTTAATCACTAATGCCCTTCCGGTACCTAATCTTGTTTAAACCCCGAGGCTTTTGGATGTTTGAGGGATTTTCTATGCATTTTTGGGAGAAAAACATTTTTTTGGGTCTTTTTCTCATTTTTTTGACATAAAAGGGTTTTTATGGATTTTTTGGGTATTTTTGGAAAAATAAAAGTCTTTTTGGCATTTTATGAAAATTTTGGGCTTTTTATGAATTTTGGCATTTTTTGGGATTTTTTTGGAAAATATAAAATATTTTTAATTTTTTTATTTTGGAAAATAAAATATTTTTTGATTTTTTTAGTTTTTTTGGAAAATAAAATTTTTTTATTTTTATTTCGATTTTTCGGAAGATAAAACATTTTTAAACATTTTTTAAATAATTTTTGATTTTTTGAAATTAAAAGGTTTTTTTATATTTTTGAAAATAAATTAGTTATTTATTTAAATATTATTTTTATATTAAAATATTATAAAATTGACCCGGGTGGGATCCACAGTCGAGATCCGACCCGGGCCAGCCCCGAAATGTAGATGGGCCCGCATAGCGGGCCTGACTTTTTTTCTTTTTTTTTTTTTTTAATTTATTTAACACGAAACGGCGTCGTGGCCAGGTGTTTAGGGACACCCGGCCTGAACTGTCAACCCGGTCCGACAACCCGCTACACCACCCGGCTCCCGCTCCCCTGCAAAATGACGTCGCAGTTGCTCCTCGCAAAACAATGTCGTGGCCACTCGTTGCGAACGCCCGACCCGAAGGCTTGTATCGCGACCCGCTCCACGACCCGACGACCCGGCTCCCAGGGCGAAGCCCTACCTGGATTTGACTTGGCTTTCGACCCGACTCCTCACCGCCTCTGAAGATGCGGAAACCCTACTCGGTTCCCGATCCAGGTCCGACCCGGCGACCCGGGATTGCGACCCGGAAAATCAGGAACCTTAGGGTTTCCAGATTGGGGGCGCTGTAGGGAGGGCGACGGCGAGGACGACGGCAACGGCGGTGATGGCTGGATTGAGGAGAAGGGTACAGTGATGGCGACAGCCTTGATGTAGTACTTGCTTGTGGTGCGGTGATGACGAAGACGGCGGCGACAGCGAGATCAGCTCGCAGCTCCTCCTCCTGTGTCTCTCTCTTTCTCTCTCTACCTCTCTCTCTCTCTACTCCCTGCTTCTAGCGAAGCTCGAATATGCGAGTCGTGAGCCCTCGGCCCCCCTGAAGTCTCTTAGTGGGGTATCCAAGGGCTGCAACTTTGAATCGAGTCCTTCTCTCTTCGCCTCCGCCTCTGTGTGTGCTTCGTCGACGTCGAGGAGGGGGATATTTATAGGCGAGGGACGGCCGGCTGATGGGGCTAGACCGGGGGGGTGCTGCGGCTTTCATCGGCCGAACCGGCGTCCCGTCAGCCACCCCTTGCTCCGCGTCCCATCGGCGTTTGCTTCTCCTGCTCCGCGTGCGCCTACTCGCGCGAAGTCGGGTGAAGGAGATGGAGAAGCGGGTCAGGTGTGGGCGCGAGTTGGCTGCGGGACCCAGAGGGTCTGTTCTTTTGTTTTTCTTTGTTTTTTTCGATTTTTTTTCTATTTTTGTCGGTTCTTGGTCGTTTCTTTTCCGTTTCTTTTCGTTTTTCCTCCTTTTTTGTTTATTTGTTTATTTATTATCCGAAAAAGGTAAAATAAAGAAAATAAAAGCTTAAATAATATAATAAAATAAAATAAAATAAACCTAATAAAAATTAAGGTGTGAACAGCTGCCTCTCTTTGAAAGTGAGCTCGCAGAGGTTGCATTCAAAGACAAATTGATGCCTTAATTTTATCCAGCATATGCAGCAAATTATATTTTATTTAGGACATATTACCCTATGCAAAAAGAGGAATATAACATTATACTAAGATAGATAAGAAGATATCTGTAGTTACTTACCGGGAGCGAGTGAGATAGGGTGTGAACCCCGACTTTTGGCAAGTATCAAGGTGTCATCTTACCTACTAATATGAGGAGGTTGCTTTTCCAGGACTTGAACCATTCTTTGGTCGCCTATTAAAACAATCAATGGTTTGTTTTGGACCTGAACCATTCTTTAGTTGCCTTGACGGGAGATGCGCCGACCTTTCTCAGGGCATCTCATTTGTGGGTGCTTGATTTGTATCGATGACACTAGTTGGTACCCGACCTTTCTCGAGAGATGCGCCGACCTTTCTCAGGGCATCTGCTTTGTGGGGGTGTCTGACCTCTGTCGAAGGACACCGGTTGGAACCCAACCTTTCTCGGGAGATGCGCCGACCTTTCTCAGGGCATCTATTTTGGGGGTGCCTGATTTGTATTGAGGACACAGTTTGCTACTCGACCTTTCTCGGGAGATGCGCCCACCTTTCTCAGGGCATCTACTTTGTGGGGGTGTTTGACCTCTGTCGAAGGACACCAGTTGGAACCCGACCTTTCTCGGGAGATGCGCCGACCTTTCTCAGGGCATCTATTTTGGGGGTGCTTGATTTGTATCGAGGACACTGGTTGCTACCCGACCTTTCTCGGGAGATGCACCGACCTTTCTCAGGGCATCTATTTTGGAGGTGCTTGATTTGTATCGAGGACACCGGTTGATACCCGACCTTTCTCGGGAGATGCACTGACCTTTCTCAAGGCATCTGCTTTGTGGGGGTGTCTGACCTCTATCGAAGGACACCAGCTGGAACCCGACCTTTCTCGGGAGACGCGCCGATTTTTCTTAGGGCATTTATTTTGGGGGTGCATGATTTGTATCGAGGACACCGGTTGATACCCGAACTTTCTCGGGAGATGCGCCGACCTTTCTCAGGGCATCTGCTTTGGAAGATACCTAGACATTCATAGACATCTCAAAGAGTATCTGGATATTCGCAAGTACTAACCTGAAGAATATTTGGGCCTCTACAGGCGTCGAAAGAGGTATTTGGCTGTTCGTAAGCATTGAAGGGGTACTTGGATGATCACAAGTATGAATTTTTCGGGATACTTGGACATTTACAAGCATAGAAAGGATATTTGACAATTGGAAATATCGAGGACATATCTTGGGTATTCGTGAAGGCCTCTTGCCTTCTGGAAATTAGGAATATCGAGGACATATCTGAGATATTCGGGAAGGCCTCCTGCCTTCTGGAAATTGGGAATATCGAGGACGTACTTGAGCTATTCGTGAAGGCCTCCCGCCTTCTGGAAGTTTGGGAATATCGGGGGCGCACCTCGCATATTCGTGAAGGCCTCCCGCCTTCTGGAAGTTTGGGAATAGCAGGGGCGCACCTCGCATATTCATGAAGGCCTCCCGCCTTCTGGAAGTTTGGGAATATCAGGGGCGCACCTCGCATATTCGTGAAGGCCTCCCGCCTTCTGGACGTTGGGAATATCGAGGACGTACCCGAGATATTCGTGAAGGTCTCCCACCTTCGAGCATTGAGAATGTCAAGGACGTACCTCGCATATTTGCAAAGGCCTCATGCCTTTTGGAATTTGGGAATATCGAGGGCACACCCAGGATATTCATGAAGGTCCCCCTACCTTCTGGCAATGAGAATATCAAGGATGTACCTTGGATATTCGTGAAGGCCTCCCGCCTTCTGGAAATTGGGAATATCGAGGACGTACCTCGCACATTCATGAAGGTGTCTCACCTTATGGAGATTGGGAATATCCTGAGATATTCATGAAGGCCTCCCACCTTATGGAGATTTGGGAATATCGAGGACATGCCTGAGATATTCATAAAGGCCTCCCGCCTTCTGGGAATTGGGAATATCGGGGACGTACCTGAGATATTCATGAAGGCCCGCCTTCTGGAGATTGGAAGTATCGAGGACGTACTTGAGATATTCATGAAGGCCTCCTGCCTTATGGAGATTTGAGAATATCGAGGACGTACTTGAGATATTCATGAAGGCCTCCAGCCTTTTGGAAATTTGGGAATATCGAGGGCACACCTCGCATATTCGTGAAGGCCTCCCGCCTTCTGGAAGTTTGGGAATATCAGGACGTACCCGAGATATTCGTGAAGGTCTCCCACCTTCGAGCATTGAGAATGTCGAGGACGTACCTCGCATATTTGTAAAGGCCTCCTGCCTTTTGGAATTTGGGAATATCGAGGGCACACTCGGGATATTCATGAAGGTCCCCCCACCCTCTGGCAATGAGAATATCGAGGATGTACCTTGGATATTCGTGAAGGCCTCCCGCCTTCTGGAAATTGGGAATATCGAGGACGTACCTCGCACATTCATGAAGGTGTCTCACCTTCTGGAGATTGAGAATATCAAGGATGTACCTGAGATATTCATGAAGGCCTCCTGCCTTCTGGAGATTTGGGAATATCGAGGATGTACCTGAGATACTCATGAAGGCCTCCCGCCTTCTGGGAATTGGGAATATCGGGGACGTACCTGAGATATTCATGAAGGCCTCCCGCCTTCTGGAGATTGGGAATATCGGGGACGTACCTGAGATATTCATGAAGGCCTCCCGCCTTCTGGAGATTGGGAATATCGAGGACGTACTTGAGATATTCATGAAGGCCTCTTGCCTTATGGAGATTTGGGAATATTGAGGACGTACCTGAGATATTCATGAAGACCTCAAGCCTTTTGGAAATTTGGGAATATCAAGGCGCACCTCGCATATTCGTGGAGGCCTCCCGCCTTCTGGAAGTTTGGGAATATCGAGGGCGCACCTCGCATATTCGTGAAGGCCTCCCGTATTCTGGAAGTTTGGGAATATCGAGGATGTACCTGAGATATTCATGAAGGCTTCCCGCCTCTTGGACATTGGGAATATCGAGGGCGCACCTCGCATATTCGTGAAGGCCTCCCGCCTTCTGGAAGTTTGGGAATATCGAGGGTGTACCTCGCATATTCGTGAAGGCCTCCCGCCTTTTGGAAGTTTGGGAATATTGAGGGCGCACCTCGCATATTCGTGAAGGTCTCTTACCTTTTGGCAATTGGGATGTAGCGCAAGGCTTACATGGATGGCCGCGGATACATCGGTGTACAAAGTAGAGGAATGTTTGGATGAACACCAACTTTTAATGATATGATTAGGGACCACTCAACTGGTCCAACCGTAAGAGAGTATACCTGGGCGATCGCAGGCGCATAATGTGGTGGAATGCTTGAGTGGCTGCTAGCATTCAATGGTATAATTTTGAGGACAACTCTAACAGGTCGAGTGTCACAGAAATGGAGTATTCGAATGGTGGTCAATACTTAAAGACGAGAGGATACTTGGACAGTCATAAGCATCTAAACTTTAAAGACAACATGAATAGGTTGAGTGTCAACAGAGGGAGCACTTGAATAATGGCAGACACTCGAAAAACAGGGGGATGCTTGGGTAATTGCAGATATCAATACTTGGGGTAACAATTCGAACAAGCTGAGCCTCAGTAGGAGGGAGTACCTAGATAGTGGTAGGTACTCAAAGGTGACGGGATACTTGGTTAGTCACAAGTATCAATACTTTGGGGACAACTCACACAAGCTGAGTGTCAATAAGAAGGAGTACTCGATGAGTGGGGGGGGGACTCAAAGATTAGCGAGATATAAAGCTCTGGGAATAGGGATGGGGATATGCTTTCCTGACGATATCTCTAATCTCTAAGAGTATGCTTGCTATTTGCACAATATGCATACATGTACACAATGGTTGTATATGCTGTAAATGTGTAAATTAAAAATGTGATTTACACATGATAATCTTGTCAGTTTCGCATCATTTGAATTCCACTGGGGAAGATTTTGAAAGACAACTTTCGTTTAGAATGTAGATGTCTTGAGCATGCCGGATAAGAGACTTTCAATCTGAAAGGACTTTTTACTCACTCTCATGGGAAAGGCTGTTTTATCCTGACCATTGATGCAGGATTTATAAGGGCCACACTATCTCACTGTCATCATGTCAGCAGGGGTTCGAGTATTCTCACAAATGATACGACTTTATCAACGTGAGAGGTCTTTGTTGGAATTGCGATGAGGGCTTGGATAATGGCTTGTCAGATGGGGCCAATAAGGTCATGGCTTTGTGAAAAAGATGTTGCACGACCATTTCTGGATTTGCAAGTCGAGGATCCTACGAAAAGAGATAGAATAATCTTGCTCGTACTTCCCCAAGCGATACTTATAAACATATGAAATCCTATGTTAATTGAAGTGCCCCTAGTCTGAAGAGACTTTTTACAACAGGATGCCATGTAGGCTTGACTCATGTGTGAAAGGGTGAGAGCTGTTGATTGCCTTGACATTTGTCATCGGTCTTTCTTCTCACGGTCCGATGAAGGTTTCTATGGACAACAACAACTTCTCTTGGGAATGCAAATGGCTATATTTTTTGTTTGGGGCGTCGGCCTTGCTTTTGCCAGGCACACTACTTTTCCATGCCCCTATTTCTTTTCTCAATTTTTCATTTATGGGCATTGACCTTGCTTTTACCAGGTAAACTGCTTTTTATGCCCTAGGCCTTTTGTTTTTGTTGCTTGAGGAGCCGATCCTAACAAATTTAAGCAAATGCCTTTTTGAGTCCTCAGCTTTTGCTGGCGCTTCTGATTATGCTGCTTGAATGGCAGCAGCTTCTGCTTTGCCTTCTCGTGAGGGTGAATTTACAGACTCGATTGAGTTGTACAATGGTTACAAGTACGTAAAGAAAGAATTGCTCTTCATGACTTTAGGGCACTTAAATTAACACAAGTGTTCATATGTAATAAAGACACTCAAAGATTGATGCAAGTGCAAGCAGGAGAATTTCTATCCCTTTTCTCACCTCGTGATGTTGACTTGTCTTTGACTTGCCCCAGTGTGGGGTGGTTTTTAGACGGGGGGTAAGATAGAAATTTGGCTAGTGTATGGGGCTCAAAGTGGGCAGTGGAATGCCTCCCACTGTTTTGGTCATCGTACCATCCACGAGAGAACTCTTTGCCCTGTAGTCATGGAATTTTCTGCACTCATCACGGGTGTATAGATGGGGGACTGTGTATGGGACATGGCTTGTCGATCGTCATTCTGACGCGCCTCATCAAGCATGCTCAATTAATCTCGTAGTCTTTACTTGGCTGTCTATTCTAATAATCCTTAATAGAATCAAAGATTTAGACAGACAAAATCATCATGCACAATTCACATGGAAAAAGGCATGTAGTATATGATGTGAAAGAGTTTGTATTTTCCAAAAATAAATGAATGGCTTTTTACTCAAGAAAAATCTATTAACAACTTTAGGGGAGCTTACTTAGTGAAATGGTATTCACAAATGTGTTGAAGTTAAATATCAAAAGAGTTATTTACAAATGGTTATTTACAGATGTGTGTCGATAGACTGCTCCTATTGGTTAGGGGCATAACATATGAACGATTAGCCAGGAATTGGGGATATGATCAGGAATTTCTACTCTTTCCTTTTGCAGAAGGGAGGCTATGGAAATAGCTCAACCAGTAGGGCCCCGGTCGTAAACAACTTGAGGCTTGAAGGATTTATGTGATTTGCTTTGAGATGCTATTTGAAATGTCATTGCGTTTGGGAAAGCTTATCAGAGTCTGACATGCTCTTTATTGATTGGTTTTCCGCATCTTTGACGGTTTATGTGATCCTGTGAAAGGTAAGAGATAGCGTGTTGGTCATGAATTTTTAGAAGTCAAACAACTGGAAGTGATACAACATTACTCTTCATTGGTTTGTAGATGATTAGGTGGGCGAGGAGGACATTAAGTCTCGTGCTTCCCACTTCGTCAGGTCGATTATTTTCCTTAATTGGCTTGTGGATGACACATCCCTTTACACGAAGTCGAGTGTATTTGATGCAAGTCATTTCCATACACTAGCTTGGCTGGTATTGTTTTTGTCAAACCTAACCATTGAGTTTGGTTCTTGAGTTGTAATGCTTCCTGTCAAATAGGGAAAATATGTCAAGAGCAGGTTCAGATAGTGGGAGTATTGGAAGCGATACCAAATTACCCTTCCCTAGAGCTTGTCTATGCTAGATCTTAAGGCTATTTGAATGTTGATGATGGCTTATTTATCTTGGCATAGTTCAACGTTTCCTTCAGCTGGCCTTCCTCATTTGTGGTCATGTATGCACGATTGCTGGTTGTTGATTCATTTTCAACGCCTTCCTTTTGTGGAATTTCTCCCTCTGTCTTTGGCTATAGCATTATTGAGCAAAAGTCATGTGCCTCAAGCTTTTATGGAATTTGAGATGGACAATCAAAAACCTCCATTTTTCTGATGGCAATTACTCCTTGGAAGAATATGCGTCTGGAGTGAAGCTTCTAGATTCCAAAGTCATTGTCTAAGGTGTGGGGCTATAGATCGCCTTGACTGTCTGGATTTTCTCTCTGTTGACAGTATTCACTTCAAGGGAAGGAATTTCTTCCTCATACTTCTGGGCTTGTCGAAGTTGAAACAGTAATATCTAGCTAGTTGGTCGTGTTGTAAGATAGTCCATTGGCTTAGGAGGGAGTTGGGCAGGAGTGAGGCATGTCATGGATGCTTTGATTTCAATTCTATGCCTGTACCTATTACGCCTCATTTTTTGTATCCTATAAATAGGAGAGAGGAGTTGTCATTTCCAATATTATGTTAAAGGAATAAGACTTACCCTTTTTGAAGTGAGATGATTCTTTCTGTTTGCCCCTTCTTGAAAATATATCATTGAATTTGGTCTGTTCACATGATGCGCTAGTTTCAACTATCTTTTGTTGCATTAAATCAAAAGGGGATGATATTCTGAGACATGAAGTGAGAGAGTCAGAAAGACAAACATGTTTAAACTTATCGTCTCATTTTGGCAAAAGCTTTTGGTGATGAAATACTTTTATTTTCAAAATATGTTTTTGGGGAGAAAAAGCATGAGGAAGCCCAGCCCTCAGTATTCTCCTTGGATGATACTTTCTTTTCATGGTTGGATAACATCACTGGGCAAGTTTGGAATACTACCTCATGCTTTCAAAACAAAGTATTAGGATTATACATTAGAGTACTTGGAATGGAAAATACAATAGTAGCACACTAGACAAGATAAGAAACATGAAATTATTTAAACAAGTAAAACCCACGACAACTCCTGTGTAAAGGAGCGCTTTGATAGTGCTAGTCTTGAAGTTAAGCATCTTTGAATTCCTCATCTTCAGTAGACTCGAAGTACTCGCATGGAATGACTACTTCATTAAAGCTACGGAAGTGCAACCCATGCAGCCAGCAGCGACAATTGCAGGACAAGGCTTCCACAAACTGTTTTATCAACTCTTCTTCAATGAGCTCAGGGTGGATTTGCATCATGAAAGGCTTCCACTTCCCTGCATATGTTCGGAAATCCTCCATCGGTCTTCTTTTGAAGTGGGCCAAGTCCTCACAAGGCAGGTCAGTTCCAATCTGGTTTTGGTACTAATGCAAGAACGTGAAAGTCAGCTCGCTCCAATCCTTTATGAGGTAAATATTTGCTATGAAGAACCACTGTAATGCAGACCCGTAAGAGTTTCTTGAAATACCTGAGTTGTAAACAACGTTGGGCCATAATACCGACTCATTTCAGCGTGGAGATACTGTAAGTGAGCCACAGGGCAAGTCGTGCCATTATACTTGTGGAGGCTGGGTATCCACATTTCTATGGGGGTCAGGATCCTACGAGAGTGAGACGAGCCTGATAGGCCTTGGTTAGGCCACTGGTTTTCCCACTGCATATTCATTGTAGTGGTGAATTCTTCTGCTTCAGGGAAGTTGGACTCTACCGAGATTACTCCATTCCTTTCTTCAGAGTCAAAATTACTGAAGGAGGATGAGACATTTAAGCTATTCTCATGGTTAGGTGACGAGCTTAGTACTTCGTTAGGATCGTAGCGAATAAAGACGTATGCTTCCTCTTTTGACGGACTTTCATCTTCGGATGAGAGTAGGAAACAGTTACACGATGAATCATCAGTTTCGCCGTTGAAATAGCGCTGGAAATCCTTGGGATTGTATTCTACGGCAGGAAGTCTTCAGGATTGTACTATAGGGGATGGCTGCCTTCAAAGTTGTATTCTTGGAAATGCGCGAAGCTTTAGTACTGTAGCTCGTCGTCGGATGCTGCATCAATCTACTTAGGCTTCCTTTTCTTGGCCCCTGGTCCAGACCTTTTGAGTAAGGCCCTATGTTTTGCTAGCTCAATTTTGTCAAGGGAAGTGAGAGATATTAGAGTTTCACTGTCTGATTCACTTTCCAGGTTGATAAGGTTTTGTATTATTTGGACCTTGGCTCTTGGAGTAAGCCTGGGGAGTTGTCTAGTCATGCCCCGGTCTTGAACAGGCTCTGAGCCTACAATCTTGTACAAAGGCTCCTTGCCTTCCCTGGTGGGAAATTTTTCAGTAACAGGATGTTGTTCAGCTATCATTACGCAAGATTTCATTAACACGTTTCTCTCCTGTCTCAGCAACTAATGGCCTCTCGTGCTCCGCAATCATCAGTTCTTCGTAGGGCAAGGCTATGTCAGGGCTGATGTCAATATCATATTATTGATGGAAAACATGAATTAGTTCCCTCCAGGTTTTAAGGGGACTAATCTTTCTAACAATGTACCATCGTAAAGCAGGGCCGGTCAGGTTCGATTGGTATGATTGAATCATCCTTCGGACCAGGTAGGCTAGTAAGTAGGCTGCTGGGTGGGAGGCATCAGCATACCTTTCACATTCAGGTGCTTTGAACTTTTCAGGAATCTCAAAACTGGCGTAATCAGATAAGTCGATAGGATTTTGTCCTTGCAACTGGCTTAACTTTTTCATGATCTTTTCAAACTGTTTATGTTGTTGGCTAATTTCCAGCATGCTTGCGGGTGTCAAGACGGTGCTTAACGCAACTACAGAGTTGGGCTTAGCTTGAGTGGATTTCATCTGTCTCGAGAGCTGTTGAAGGGCAATGGACATCTGTCCTACGCCGTCTTCAATGTGGGCAAGGCGATTTTGTATTTCATCTTGATCAAATGGGGCCATTCGTGGGTGGCTGATGGCTGATGATTCATGATTACCTGTTCGCGTGAAAACAATGAATAAGTACAGAGCAGGCAAAGATTGACCCATGGCAACGATCTATCTACTTTTATTTATCAAAAGAGGATTTTACAAACTCCTGACATCTATAAATTGAAATGATAGAACAAAGTAATAGACATTAAAGAAAAGTCCCTAGACAATGGGGCAAAGCTTTCACAAAAAATGAAAACTAAGGAGACATGACTGCTAGATTATCTGCGACAGTGGGCCTTGTTTTTGCGAAAACTGCTTGCTTTCTTGGACTGGCTCTGAGCTGAGTGTCTGGCCTACTCCCTTATCATTCGCATAAGGTCTGCCTGCTCGTGTGGGCTGCTCTCTCTGATGGAGCGAGCGATCGATGGCCTCCATCTTTTTGAGATGTGATAATGGTGGATGTAGGATGCAGAGGCGTGGTGAGCTTTTTCTTCTCCTTCGAGCCCTTCAGGTACCACGATCCTCTTCGATGGCACCTGTTCCAGGTTTCTTCAGCAATAGAAATTTCGAATGCGTAGTCATTGTTTGTGTTGAAAAGGACCGGAGGAATTCTCCTCCTGGAAGGCGGTGGAATCTCCTGAAGGGTTCCAAATTGTCATGCCACCCGATATAGGTAATAGAATAAGGCGCCAGTGCAGCTAAGCAACGGAATTGGGTGAGTACGTCTGTAGGCAAAGCGAGCCCTCTTTTCATGGAACCAACCAGCACACCATTGGAATGCCTCGGGAGCTGAGTTTCTCAGGAAGTCAACCCAATGCAAACAGCTTTGATTAGGAATATACGGTCCTAAAACCATGAATTTTTGTAATGGATTTTCGGAAGTATTTGTTTCAGATGATCGCATGAAGTTTCGAAATTCACTTAAGTGAGAAAAGAACCAGACTTGTAAGATTTCGGAGAAGCCCGCATGATTTTTTATGTGTTGTCTTTAAAACGGTTAAAGGACAAAAATGTTTCAGTTAAAATCATGTTGACATAATTTGCCCCCCACAAGATCTGATCAACGATCCAAACCATCTTAGGACTTATGACGTTTCTTTGGTGAGGGAAAACGATGAGTCCGAAAAATGCTAGGAGGAAAATCTCACTTTTTTTGGTTATAGGCTGATTTTGAAAACATTCATTCAAGAATTCTAGTGGGCAGGTATTGTGGTTGTCTTCAAGAATTTGTCTCATAACATGGATTTCAGTTCCTAAAAATCACGCTAACTCGTGCCATGGGAGGGCGCCTGTCAATGGCCTGACAAGCTTTTTCTCAAGAGGCATTCCGGTGATGATGCTGTATTCTTCCAGGGTTAGGGTTAGCTCAAACCTACCAAACATAAAAGTAAGTGTCCTCGGGCACCAGAAATGTGCCATGGCTTGTATGACTTCGGGACGAACAGTGATTCGAATCAGCGATAAGAGATGACCAACTTTGGCTTTCACGCGCTCTTGGGCAAACTGATCCAATTGACCCCACCATCTGAAGAGTTCCACCTTGGGAGGAGGAATGAACTGGATGTCATCTTCCCCCATCGCATATAGACTGGGATTTTGAAAAGCTTATCCTAAATTGCCATGGGCCAGTAAAAAAACTGAATAAATTACTTTGTTTTTAAGTAAAATGACAAGTACAAAGACATACACATGAGATGTGGGTCTCGATTTCTAACTCAGAAGGCTTGTTGAAATTAAAAGGGTATCCGCCTGTCGTAGTCTCGCATTAGCAGCATAGCCCCTTAATTTCGGCTAAGAAATTCGCGGAAAAGAAAGGCAACCTCTACATCGTAGTCTCACGTTCGAGGTCGTATCTTTCTTAACACCATCCTAAAAATCCTATGGCGGCCCAGGTACGGCGGCCGGGTTGTGTTGCCACGTGTAGTGTTTAAAATAGTAAAGCATGCACAACAGTTTATAATCACAAAATAATCTATTTTAAACAAAATTAAAATAAATTTCTAAATTACTGACCTGCATAAAAAATAAAATCAAGTCGGTAAAATGTTTAAACAAGATAGAAATGACCTAAGTCCTCAAAGTCCCCAGCGGAGTCGCCAAGCTATCTCGACCTCTTTTTTTCGGCGCCCACATTTGGGTGCGGATGCCTAAGGAGGCTAATGGCTTGGCTGAATTTGTTAGTGCCCGGACTCTCCCAAGTCCACCAATTCACGACTTTAATAGTCTAAGTTTTTAACTTGCGAGTTAATTTGTAAAATGGAGTCGCCACTAATTGATTTGGGATGGGTTGATTAGAAACCCAAGCGAAGTACCGGGAGAGATACTCGTTCGTGCACAACCAGAGAAATTAGGATCGGGGATTTGATTACACTAGTTAATCACTAATGCCCTTTTGGTACCTAATCTTGTTTAAACCCTGAGGCTTTTGGATGTTTGAGGGATTTTCTATGCATTTTTGGGAGAAAAACATTTTTTGGGTCTTTTTCTCATTTTTTGAAAATAAAAGGGTTTTTGGATTTTTTGGGTATTTTTGGAAAAATACAAGTCTTTTTGGCATTTTATGAAAATTATGGGCTTTTTATGAATTTTGGCATTTTTTGGGATTTTTGGCAATTTTTGGATTTTTTGGAAAATATAAAATATTTTTTATTTTTTATTTTGGAAAATAAAATATTTTTTTATTTTTTTGGAAAATAAATATTTTTTTATTTTTATTTCTATTTTCGGAAGATAAAACATTTTTAAACATTTTTTAAATAATTTTTGATTTTCTGAAATTAAAAGGTTTTTTATATTTTTTGAAAATAAATTATTTATTTATTTATTTAAATATTATTTTTATATTAAAATATAATAAAAATGACCCAGGTTGGATCCATGGGTTGGATCCGACCCGGGCTGGCCCAAAACGTAGACGGGCCCGCTACGCGGGCTCGACTTTTTTTTTTTTAATATTTAAAACGAAACGGCGTCGTGGCCGGGTGTCTAGGGACACTCGGCCCGACCTGTCAACCCGGTCCGACGACCCGCTCCGCGACCCGACTCCCGCTCCCCTGCAAAACGACGTCGCAGCTGCTCCTCGCAAAACGGCGCCGTGGCCGCTCATTGGGTCATGTAATTATTCTCCATCTTTTGCATCAAGTTTTACATTGGATTCCATAGGAGCATCAATCGGTTTTGCTCTAACAAGTCCAACCTCATCAAGAATGTCAAGAACATATTTTCTCTGAGTTAAATTCATACCCGTATGTAAGTAGGCAACCTCAATACCTAGGAAATACCGCAAACGTCCCATATCCTTAGTACTAAACTGTGTATGCAGAAATTGTTTGAGTCGTTGAATACCATTTGAATAACTGCCAGTAATGATAATATCATCCACATATACCACTAGAAGAATACAATCAGCTGAGGAGATAGAACTAAAGACTGAATGGTTTACTTGACAACGCTTTAATCCAAACTTGATAATAGCATCACTAAATTTACCAAACCAAGCATGAGGAGATTGCTTGAGTCCATACAATGCCTTATGTAATTGACAAACCAAATTTTCCCCCTAGAGCAACAAATCCATGTGGTTGCTCCATATACACCTCTTCGGCCAAATCACCATGTCGGAATGCATTTTTCATGTCTAATTGATGAAGAAACCATCCAAAACACGCCGCTAGAGAAATAAAGACACGAACAGATGGAATTTTGGCGACATGAGAAAAAGTGTCATCATAATCAACACCATATGTTTGAGTATATACTTTAGCAACCAATCGTGCCTTCAATCGATCTATGGTGCCATTAAGGTGGACCTTAATCGTGAAAATCCAACAACAATGTCGCGACCTACCTTTAAGGGGGGAGGGAACAAGTTTAGGGGTATTGGCTAAAGGACAGACCTAAAGCCCATGATTAGGCGCGGGCTCTCTTAAGCCCATACCCCGCATGACACTTGGATATTTTTAGGAATTTTGCACAAAAGGAGTCGCCCCTAGCCTATTGGGGTCGGCTAAAAACCAAGTGAGGCGTGGGAGTGCACCTCACTTCCTACGCAACCAGAGAATCTAGGGTCAAGGACTTGATTACACTAATTGATCAATTAGTGCCCTTTCGGTACCTAATCTTGTTCATTTAAACGAAATGATTTTTGATAGGTAGTTTGGATTGATTTTATATTTATACACTAACATAAGAGGTGATGGGTGCACAATCATTAAAGTAACAATTAAGATCTTAATTACAGTAAAATTAACACATGCTACTAAGCAATTGCAAACATAGTTAAATAGGTAAATTAAACACGTAATATAATCAATATACGAGCAATTAAAGGCATAAATACACTATAAAGGCAATACAAGGTCATTTCTAATCAAAACCTACATTTTTTGGATTTTCGAATTTTTTAATTTTTTTAATTTTTAAAATATTATTTTAATATTATAATAATATAATATATTTAAAACGAACCAGGTCGGATCCCCGAGTTGGGTTTGACCCAGTTCGATGAACAGGGCCCGGGATCGGACTAGGCGGCTCAAAACAAGCAGAAACCAATCAGACTGGGCCTAATTTGTAAGCCCAGTCCGGTTTAATTTTTTATAAAAACAAAGCCCACAAGCCCACTGCTTAAAATAGCCTAAACCAAGCCCTAACACTCAGCCCAAATTACTCAAAACTCTACCAAATGGGGGTTTCGCCCGACCCGGCCAAGACCCGGTTTGTGCCTCCTCTCTCTAGGGCTTCTTTGCGGCGAGGCACAGCGACGCAGTGCCGGAAGTTGGTCACGGCGGCGTGGCAAGGCGGCCGAGGTGCGATGGCCGGCACGGGTTACTAGTGTCGAGCAAAGACGGTGATAGTGGTGGCGGCATTGCGACTGGGCAGGGGCGGGCTGTTGCGTTGTGGAGCGGCATGGAGGACTGCAGGCGAGGGCTTGACTGTTGCAAGTCGTGGGCAAAGCAGAGGCGAAGCGGCTCGACTTGGCTCGAGCAAAGGCAAGACAGCAGGCGAGCCGACGCAAGTGCCGGCGCTAGATGTGAGCGAACAGCGCTCCTGCAGCAGTGGGGCGGAGGCGGGGCAGAGGCAAATCAGGGGGCACCGTTGCCAGTGCAGTGGGTCGCTCGGAGATGCGGTGTCAACAGAAGCGACAACAAACGCAGCGACGAAACTTGCGGGTGAGGTGAAGCTCCGGTGTTGTAAATTAGGCCAAGACAGAGCGACGGTGACAGGGGTGTCGTGGCTTCGAGTTGCAACATCCGGTGCGATGGAGCAAGGACCGAGCTTCGGCTGTTGGGCGGCGACTAGCACGGGGAACAAGCGAACAGGGGTGCGGGACTCGACCGGCACGGAGATTAGGCAACTGCGGAGGCACGACGGGTAGAAGGCGAAGCATGTCCAACGGTAGATGAGTCGACCGTGGAAGAACAATGTTCATCTTACCCTTTTTTTTTTAATTCTTTCTCCCCTCATGTCTCCTCATGTCTCCTCTGTCTCTATGTTTCTTTGGTTCTTTTTTTTTCCCTCCCCTCCAGCTCTCCCTGTCTCCTCTAGGGTTTTCTGCCAAGATGGGCGAGGGAGAAGGCGGCATGGGCCGGGCCAAGGTGAGATCCGGCCCAACCCCTTCCACGTTTTCTTTTTTTCTCTTTTTTTGTTGTTTTTGTTTGTTTGTCTTTGTTTGTTTTTGTTTTTTTAGTGACTAATTCCTAATTTTATACATAACAAAATTGTAAAATTTATGTGTCAACAGCTACCTCTCTTTGAATGGGAACTCGAAGAGGTTTTATTCAAAAACAAAAGAAACCTAAATTACTTTGGGGATAGAGAGACCCTAGGTGCATAGGCACGTATCAGGTCGATGGAAAGGACTCATAACTATGAAACCGCATCTTGTCAATAAGAGGAAGAAAGACTTTGGGCCATAGAAGCCCACCGGGTCATAAGAGGAAGGAGAGGGACTCTGGATTGCGAAAAGCCCACCGGGTCATAAGAGGAGGGAGAGGGACTCTGGACTACGAAAAGCCCACCGGGTCATAAGAGAAGGGAGAAGGACTCCGGGCTACGGAAAGCCCACCGGGTAATAGGAAGGGGGAGAAGGACTCCGAGTTACAAAAGCCCATCGGGTCATAGGAAAAGGGTGAAGGACTCCGGGTTACGGAAAGCCCACCCGGTCATAGGAAGAGGGTGAAGGACTCCTCGCTACGAAAAGCTCACTGAGTCATAAGAAGGGGGAGAAGGACTCCGAGCTACAAAAAGCCCACTGGGTCATAGGAAGGGGGAGAAGGACTCCGGACTACGGAAAGCCTACCAGGTCATAATAAGGGGGAGAAGAACTTCGAGCTACGGAAAGCCCACCGGGTCACGAAAAGCCCACCGGGTCATAAGAAGGGGGAGAAGGACTCTAGGTTACGAAAAGCCTACCAGGTCATAGGAAGATGGAGAATGACTCCGGGCTACGAAAAGCCCGCCGGGTCATAAGAAATGGGAGGACTCTGGGCTACAGAAAGCTCACGGGGTCATAGGAAGAGGGAAAAGGACTCCGGGTTACGGAAAGCCCACCGGGTCATAAGGGGAAGAAGGACTCCGGGTTACGAAAAGCCCACTGGGTCATAAGAAGAAGGAGAAGGACTCCAAGCTACGGAAAGCCCACTGGGTCATAAGAAGAAGAGGAAGACTCTGGGTTACAGAAGCCCATTGGGTCATAAGAAGATGACATGGTTTAAGGCTAACCATGAACCTTTGACATGGTTTAAGGTTAACCATGAACCTTTGATTTTTAGGGAAGCACTTGCTAACCACTTGAAAACTGCATGGCTTCACTGAGGAATCTTGTCAAACTCAATTTGAGCAAATTTCATTAGGGATGTCATCAAGAAACATATTGGTAACATTGCAATATTAATTGAACAAGCTAATCAAGCTAAGTCCAACTTCTTAAAAAAGCATTTGATGTCAATCAACATCCCGTGGTGCAAAATTGTCATCTTGCTTGTGGATATATCATTAATCATCAAATTCTCTAGGAGTCAAGTTCTTATCAAAACAACTACGACTCGTGAAAAAGGCTCATTAAGCATGCCAAACTAGAGCTTCTTAATCAAAAAGGGTTTCTCACACAAGTTGATAAAATGGCTACTTGATACCATCCATTCATGTGGGAGATAACTGGTTGCTAAGGATATCTCACATAACCTATGCCGAAGGCTTCAAGAAACATTCACAATGAGCACAGTCTGATCTATCACAAAGGTCTTTTGAAAGGACCACAATATGGGTTTGGTCATGGGCTTACACAAAGGGATTATTGCTTTGAGGCCAATAAAGGAACATTTATATTTATCTTCATCGGGTTTACAAGTCGAGAACTTGAAAGATAAGACAAGATAGAATTACTTCTACTCCCTCAAGCAGTATCTTCTTTGTGGTATTCTCATTTTCACTCAAACAGTCCCAATCAGAAGAGATTTTAGAAGAGGGTTGTAATGTTGGCTTGGGAGAGGCTCGAAAGGCTTAAAATTTTCAAGAGGGTTTTTAAGAGTCGAGGATCATCATGGCATCGTGACCAGGTCACTCGACCTTTTGAAAGCATCTGGCTTTTGAAACACGGCACATCTTGAAAGTCCCTTGACTAATCATTTATGCATGAGAGCTTCGCTCCTTTCTCTAATGTCCTTTGCTTTTGCGATGAATTTTTTTTGCATAGGCACTTGGACTTTGATAATTTTTTTTTCCACATAAGATGTAGCTTTTTGACTTTTTTTTTTCTTAACGGCCATTGGTCTTGCTTTTACCAGGCACACTATTTTTTCATGCTCCCTAATTTGTCGAACTTTTAGCTCTTTGAACTTTTGTAGCTCTTATGACTTTCAAGATGCTTTTCACATTTTCTCGTGATTGTCAATTATATTTGGTCAATTCTTACGCCTTACCATAGTAAAGGGAGATGATCACCGCTCGTGATTCAGAAATGAATAATCAGGCCCAAATTAGTTAAAGTAATGTGTATTAGTGTTTGGGTAAAGAAGGAAATGCTCTTCTTCACCTTGGGATGAGTCAAGCTCTAATGAGAATTCCTTTGAAGCTATCATTAGAAAATTGATGCAAGTGAAAGTAATAGAATCTTTTTCAACCTTTCGCTTTACAACACGACCATAACCTCCTATGTTGCCCCAATATAGGGCCATTCTCAACAGGGTTACTTTGAAGGATCATTTTTATTCCGCCCAACGGGGTAGTAAGAGATTAGTGCAATGCTTAGGATTGATGAAGGAAATGCCTTTATCATTTCGATCTTTGCGCTCAATGCGAATGAATCATTCGTCCTAAGAGAATGTCGCCTTTCACTCAACTCTCAAAAGTATTTGAAGGATGTGTTTGGAAATGGCTTGCCTTCTCTCATCCTAAGTATCCTCTGCTTGGCATGATTAACATCTCTATTTCACTTTATCAAAATCATCTGAGTAGATTAATCTCCATAGGGAATTTGATTCAAAATGAATAATCCACAGAACAAGAAAACAATTTTGAGATAAAAAGGATGCTCAAAAAGTTTGTAGAAATTTTTTCCTTTCTCAATTATTCATTTTTTGTTTCTAAGAAAGCACCAAAGGATCTCTTTTGTAATGGAAATTCTCCTCTCTCTCTCTCTCTCTCTCTCTCTCTCTCTCTCTACTTTAAAAAAAATGAGAAGGGTACTTACCTATGGCATGGCGACCCAGTAACCCTGTAAAAAATGTAAAAGAATATGTTAGTGCAAAAATCCTTAGAGATTGAAATGTTGGAAACGATACATTGTTACCCTGCACTTGCTTTTATCCTTTGGGTGCTAACACCTCTTGGATTCACTTTCGTGGATATTTGGTAACTTGACAATACCCTTCCCTTGCATTCACCTTTAAGTATTTGATGTTTTCTTGATTCCTTGGTAGAAGGCGCTGCTTCTACGGTCAATGCGCAACTTTTTTTTTTTTTTTTTATATCACCCTATAAGAAGTGGAGATGAAACGAGTTATCTCCATTCTTAGTTAGGTTCAACTGAGGAGCGATACATCCTTCTTGATGAATTTGACAATGTTGTTCCAGCACACTTTCATTGGTGGGTAGGAGAAAATTTTCTTTAAATCAAACACTGTTCTCCCACTCTTTATATGACAAACCTTTGTTTTGTTCGAATCCGTCCTATATCAAAGAAAAGGACATGTCATTTTTTATGCTGAAGAGAATCAAGTTTAGGAACGAGATACATCCTTTTTCAAAGCCGGGCGATCAACATCCCAAGGTATCTCTCATGGAGGAAAGGATAATATTGTCCCGCTGTTTCATCATTTGAATCTTTCTTTGTTCAAGATGAACATGACTTAATAATGCTCCATTACATTTATTGGACCGTTACAAAACTTGGTACTCCCAATGTCTCATTGACAATAAAAAGAAAGCTATGTTAGAAACGGCATTAGAAATGAATAATTGGAATCGATACAGTTTACTCTCCATTCAAATCCGCCGTTCTGGATGCTTGGCAACTCCTTTTATTTGTCTCAGCATGCAAAGTGAACGAGATCGATGGGCTATTTTGGCACCTACGGCATTTGCATCATTTCCCTTCAAATAAAGAAATTTCCTAGAGCAGAACTCAACTTTGTTCCGCTTTTACGGAAGATTGGCACCGACGAAGTGTCGACGCATGCTTGCTCTTTAAGTTCCATGAGCCCGAGAAAATGACCACGTGAATAGAGGGCCGCAAAGTTTTCTTGAAATTCATTTCAGAAGGTGGACATAAAGATTTTCTCGAAACACTTCTAAATTTGTTGTTTTTTTCTTCTTCTTTTTTTATGATGATTTTCATGAAACTGAATTCCATCATTAAAAAATGTGAGTCACAAATTTACAGAACCATCAATTGGATTCGCAATCAAAACCCAAAATGGAAAACATGATTCTTAACAAGAATAAGACCATTGATAAAATACAAGAAACTCTTGTACGAATAAGAGTAAAAATCAAGTCTTGTTTTAATGTCAAGGAGCATCGCGCATAACCTACAAAAAGACGACAATGTTAGTATGTGAATGAGAGAAAATGATATCTCAATGAGGTCGCTTCTTACAATAAAATCGAGGCGACGGTACATGCCTCATAGTCCTTATTATGGGGTTTTGTTATTTCGCCAAGATTTTATCATAAGAGAAGACATCATTAAAATAATCAATCCACGGCCATCAATCGAATTCCAAAAGTTTTGTATGCAAAAGTGTCACTGATTTTTGAAAGATTGATTTGTGATTTTACTCCTAGAAAAATGAGGTGACTTTTGTTTTGAGAAATATATACACAAAATGGGGAGAATTTGATTAAAAATGCAATTTCAATTTTTGTGCCCCAATGTATAATCGCAACTTGAAATTTTTTTTTTTGTATTTTTTAAAATGCGATTTTGAACCCATAACTAGAAATTTAAACAAAACCATGTGTTTAATAGGGCCAAATCAAAGTGTTTAGAACTTGCATTCGACATTCGCTTATCAAGAGTGATTGCCAATTTTTCGATCACAAGCCTATAACACTGAGGGCATTCAATTAATTCCCGCAAAATTCAAGATGAAAATGCAATACAAAATGAGCAAATAAAAAGGAAAATGATACTTACAATAGGTGCCGACCTTTGTCTCTTCCTTTTCCTTTTTTTTTTTTTTTTTCAATTACATAGATATGCACATGAGATGTGGTCCGATTTCTACTCTATACGGCTCAAAATAGAGCCATGGGATCACCAGACTGAACCGACAAGGTCGCGGCTAGGTCGGGTTACCCATGACTTTGACTTCAACAAAGAACCGACTCGTGTCGCACAGTTGCAGACCGGGGTGGGTACCTTCGACATGAAGAAAGAAATTTCGGGGTTAAGGTGGGTGGCTCATACTACACGGTCGTAGTCGAAGTGGTATCCACCTTAACACTATCCTAAGAGATCCTATGTGGCCTAGGTCCGACGGCAGGTTGTGTGTGTTAGGGTGTAGTGCAATGCAAATGATACATGCACAACAATTTATAGGCAAACAACACTCCGTACATAAGAAATAAACCATACATTCCTACACCTCCTTGCAAGACAAAGTTGAGCAAACACTTCCCCTTATACCTCCCATTTTGTAAAAATATTTAACACATTTAATGTTAGGGACATATTTGGAATCCTTGCTACCAAACAAAAATATTTCTAAACAAGATTAATTTTGGCCTAAGTCCTCTAAAGTTTCAAACCAAGTCCCCAGTGGAATCGCCAAGCTATCGCGACCTACCCTTGAGGGGGAGGGAACAGGTTTAGGGGTATTGCCTAAAGGACGGATCTAAAACCCATGATTAGGTGCAGGCTCTCCCAAGCCCATACCCCGCGTGACATTGGGATATTTTTAGGAATTTTGCACAACAAGAATCGCAACTAGCCTATTGGGGTCAGCTAAAAATCAAGTGAGGCATGGAGTGTACCTTACTTCCTATGCAACTAGAGAACTAAGGTTAGAGACTTAATTACCTTAATTGACCAATTAGTGCTCTTTCGGTACCTAATATTGTTCATTTTAACGAAATGATTTTTGGCAGGCAGTTTGGATTGATTTTATGCTTATCCACTAACATATGAGGTGATGAGTGCACAATCATTAAAGTAACAATGAAGATCCTAATTGCAGTAAAATTAACACATGCCACTAAGCAATTGCAAACATAGCTAAACATGTAAATTAAATACGCAATATAATCAATATATGAGCAATTAAAGGCCTAAATAAACTATAAAGGCAATACAAGGTCATTTCTAATCAAAACCTACATTTTTTGGATTTTCGAAATTTTTAAATTTTTTTAATTTTTTAAAATATTTAAAAATATTTTTAATATTTTAATTTTTTTAAAATAATATTTTAATATTATAATAATATAATATATTGAAAACGAACCAGGTTGGATCCCCGGGTTGAGTCCGACCCGGTTCGATGAACAGGGCCCGGGATTGGGCCTTACGGCCCAAACCCGGACCGAATCGGGCCAAGCAGCCCAAAACAAGTAGAAACCAGTTAGGTTGGGCATGATGTGTAGGCCCGCTTTAGTTTAATTTTTTATTAAAAACAAAGCCCACAACCCCACTACTTAAAACAGCCTGAACCAAGCCCTAACACTCGGCCTAAATTACTCAAAACCCTACCCGATGAGGGTTTCGCCCGACTCGGCCAAGACTCAGTTTTTGCCTCCTCTCTCTAGGGCTTCTTTGTGATGAGGCACGGTGATGCGGTGCCGAAAGTTGGTCACGACGGCGTGGCAGGGTGACCAAGGTGCGATGGTCGACACGGGTTGCTGGTGTCGAGTAGAGACGGTGGCAGCGACAGTGGCGTTGTGGCTAGGCAGGGGCGGGCAACTGCGTTGTGGAGCAGACGCAGTAGCGATCGGCATAGAGGACTGCAAGCGGGGGCTCGACTGCCACAAGTTGCAGGCAAAGCAAAGGCGAAGTGACTCGACTCGGCCCGAGCAATGGGAAGACAGCAGGTGAGCTGATGCAAGTGCAGGCGCTGGGCGTGAGTGAACGGCACTCCAGCGGCAACGAGGCGGAGGCGGAGTAGAGGCAAATTAGGGGGCACCGTTGCTGGTGGAATGGGTCGCTCGGAGATGTGACGTTGACAGAAGCAACGGTAGACGCAACGACGGAACTTGCGGGTGAGGCGAAGCTTCGATGTCGCATATTAGGCCAAGGCCGAGTGACGATGATAGGGGTGTCGCAGCTTCGAGTTGCAGCGTCCGACGCGACGGAGCAAGGATCGAGCTTTGGCCGTTGGGCGGTGACCGGCATTGGGGGGACGAGTGGATAGGGGCGTGGGACTCGACCGGCGCGGGGATTTGTCGACTACGGAGGCATAGCGGGTAGAAGGTGAAGCGTGTCCGACAGTAGATGAGTCAACTAGGGAAGAAGAACATTGTTCTTCTTTCCCTTTTTTTTAATTCTTTCTCCCCCCTGTCTCCTCACGTCTCCTCCATCTCTGTGTTTCTTCGGTTCTTTTTTTCCCTCCCCTCCAGCTCTCCCTGTCTCCCCTAGGTTTTTCTGCGAAGATGGGCGAGGGAGAAGGCGGCATGGGCCGGGCTAAGGCGAGATTTGGCTCGACCCTTTCCACGTTTTTTTTCTATTTTTTGTTGTTTGTTGTTTGTTGTTTTTGTTTTTTTAGTGACTAATTCCTAATTTTGTACATAATAAAATTGTAAAATTTAGGTGTCAACAGACAACCAACGGGTTGCTTTCCCACAGGAAGGGTAGTAAGCTTCCAAGTGCGATTCTCAATGAGTGCTTTCATTTCATCCTCCATGGCTTGTCTCCAACCAAGATGAGCAAGAGCTTCAGTAACACTGCTAGGCACAAACATAGAGGACAATGACGAGACAAAAGTAGAGAAGGTAAGAGATAAATGATCATAAGATAGAAAGTTGCTAATAGGATGACGAGTATGAAGACAATCAAACAATCCAGAATAAAGTGTATAACGATCTACAGGACGCCCAACACAAGATGGTGTACCTTTTCAAGTAGCAATGGGTTGATCAAGATCAGGATCATGGGATGGCACAGCAACCAATGAGGGATCGAATGAATCATGTGATGGCTATATTTCTGTAATGGGAACTGTTCCTTGTCTATGATAAGTTTGATTAGCAAATTGAAATCCTGTTAACGATATTGGAGGAAGTGAGATTGGTGGAGGAATCAATAAGACACACTTGTCATTGTCATGAGACACTGTAGAGACTGTTTGAGTACTATAGTATGACTCGGCGACTAGTGGGATTGTAATATTTATAGCCCTTCTAAGTTCGAGAATACCCAACAAAGACACATTTATTAGCATGAGGAGCCAACTTATCTTGACCTGGAGTCAGAGAATGGACGAAACAAACACATCCAAAGACACGTTGGGGTAATGCAAAGGGAGGATGATTTGGATGTAAAATAGAGAAAGGTGTCTCCCGAAGAATAGAAGTTGGAAGCCGATTAATTAAGAAGCAGGCTGTAAGAATAGCATGGTCCCAAAATGTTTTTGAAAGATGCATGTGAAATATAAGACAACGAGCAACGTCAAGAAGATGACAATTTTTACGTTCAACTACACCATTTTGTTGCGGTGTATATGAACAAGAAGTTTGATGAATAATGCCATGGGAATCAAGAAAAGGTTTAAAACCGTAGGCAACGACAAGATACTCTTTGGCATTATCGACCGTAGAGTTTTCACGAAGTATTATATTAATTCGGCACCTCAAAATAGAATTGACGAAAGCAATGAAAAATCTCAGGACGATCTTTTATTAAGAATACCAAGTCATTCCAGAAAAATCATCCACAAATGTAACAAAGTACCGGAAACTAGATGTATCAGAAACACGGCACGGACCCCATACATCTAAATGAACCAACGCAAAAAGACTAGACACATGACTCGAAAGCGAGAAGAAAAAGAGACTCTATGGTGTTTTCCAAATTGACAAGCTTCACACTCAAAAGTACTCACGACTCGGACTGAAACAATCGTCGAAGAATGTTTGGCGGTGGATGACCAGCATGACAATGCATCCAATAGACATTAGTGGATGTGTGCTTCATAGCCGCTGCAGCTATCACCTTTTTGTCTAGATAGTATAGGCCATTTGATTCATGTCCCCACCAATCATCTATCCAGTCCTTAGATCCTGAAAAACACAATGAGAAGCAAAAAAGGTTATGGAACAATTTAGTTCTTTAGTTAATGAACTAACGGAAATCAAATTATATGGAGAGTTGAGATGAAGGACGAATGATAAAAAAAGGGGGGAACTCAAATGGGCATCTCCAGTGCCAGTAACTTGAGAAATTGAATCATCAGTTAATGTAACAGAGTTGGACACCCCAAGAGGTGTGGAATTTAACGAAGACAACAATTTAGAGTTACCAGCTATATGATGAGTAGCTTTAGTATCTATAACCCAAGAGTCTGACACTGTAGAAAGTAAATAGGATGAACTACCTTTTGAGCTATGTGTTAGAGTTGCAAAGGGGGAGCTGAAGTTCCTGTCACCTGTTGGGAGCGAATCCAAGCCTCATATTTTGCATGTGTCAATGTAACTGAATCTTTTGTATTCTGCACATTAGTAGGATCGTATTGAACTGGTGATGAAGAATCTTCCTTTTCAGCAAATGCAGCAACTGTGGGTCGAAGCTCTGGATGAAGCGTGTAGCAGTAAGCTTCAGTATGTCCAGTCCTTCAAAAATGGTTACAATATCGAGAGCCACAGCTACCAATAATTCTATCATGACCACCACGACTTCCACTTTGAATAAACCCACGTCCATGACCCCGATAACCACGACTGTTCGTGAAATTCTAAACGCAAGTGCACGTGTCGAACAAGTAATATAATGATGAGGAAAAGTATCGTCCCACGAAGATCGATGATTAATAAACCAATTAAATATTAAAATAGACTAATTCTAAAATTTATCTAACAAATCAAAATATAATTAAGAATAAATTAAAAACGAAAATTGTAGACTAAATGTAGTAAATCGATCGATAAATATGTTAGAGCATCCGATTTCACCATAACTACTAGATATGAATTTCAGATTATTATGAATACAAGAACGATATCAAACATGTGATAGCGGAATTTCCTAACCTATTTACTATCCTATCTCTAGGTATAGCAAATCTACTTAGCTTATTAATCCACTATATCTCTATGTGAATTAAAATAAACATGAGTGCATTAAAAACTATGAATATTCCCGGCTTACAATGAGTCTTTTGGATCACTTTATCACCGAAAGCTACACAAATAACGCGGTATATTTCTATCCACGTTTAATTCATGGTTATACATTATAATGAGCAATTGTATATTATCACTTCTCGCCTCAAACATGCAGATCGATCATCTAAGTGGTGGCCAGTCACTTAAAAGCATTAAACACAATAATATATAACTCACATGAATGAAATCAATTGTAAAACATAAAAATCATGAAATTCACATCATCATGGTTAGGCTACATCGTAGCCCTAACAAAAGAAAATTAGAACATAGTAGAAGAATAAATAAAAATATAAATCAAACCGAGCATCTTGAATCAAAGAACAAGAATTTTGTCACCACTTTTGTCTTCTCTTCAAAATACTTTGAAAAACTCTCCTCGAAGAATGAAAAACGACCTAACCCCTCTCTAAAAACCTAGCTGCTCTCTCCCTCTTTCCTATTTATAGGAGATCCAAATATCTATCTCCCAACGCTTGCAGATAACATTAGGGAACAAAATCAAGAATTTCCTGATTTGATATCCATCTTCCACTCTTTGCTTTTATTTGAATTCCTGATATTTGCCATTCTTTTCCTTATCTTCTCCATATCTCATTATTCTGCATAAACAAAAAAAATTCAAATAATCAGAAGGAAATCCAAATATTTTCTCTAAGATATTGCATTAATTGTTGCTTAAAATAGGTAAAATAACTCTATTTTTATAGAGTTATCAAACCCCCAAACTTAACATTTTGCTAGTCCTCGAGCAAAAGTAAGACATAACACATAATCAAACTAGCAACCTCCTCCATGACATCTTTCCATAATTGCTCAAATTCACAATTCAAAGAAAAAAACAAACTTCATCCAAACATTGAAATCGATTTATAAGTTAAGACCAATTCTAACTATATGATCCAAGTGTGTGTGTGTGTGAAAGTCCTCATCTTTTTCGAATTATATGCAATCCAGATAAATTCACATTAACATGTAACCTCTAAAAAATTCTCAATAATTATGACCAAATCTCATAGGTTTGCTTTTCATTCCTCTCTCCACTAATGTAAGCTAATTATCCAACCAAAAATCAATAGGACTTTTCTCGGGTTGCAATGTAAGGCTGGGCTAAAGGTGAGACAATGGAAATTTTAAGCTCAAATAACCCATCAACACGTTGATTTTTAGGATCTAATTAGAGCCAATGTCACTATCCAATTTCACTCCTTCAAGATAATATTTCTGCCACCATATATCACCATTCCTTTTTTTTTTTTTTCATTCTTCTTTTTTTTTTTCTCTTTTTTCCTTTTTTTTTTTAATTGCTTTATGGTGGAGTTTCTCCCAAAGTCCCTCCTAATATAACATGAAAATTTCCAACCCATTGAGTATCCAAAAGGCTCACTCAATTGAAAGTTAGATAGGGAACCATAAAAGCAATTTTTTTTTTATACACCCCAACAACCATAGCAATCACTTTTTTTTTTTCATACTCCATCATTCCTCCCAAATTTCTATCAAGCTCAAATAATTTTTTTTTATCCCAAAAAAAAAAAATCAACGTGTTCATAGGGCATGGGATAAGGATATAATTTGATAATGGCTAGGCTAAATATATATGGGTGCCAATGAAAAATTGGGTAATAATTAAGGCTCAACGGGGTGACTAGGGATAAATAAACAGGGTTAGCTTGAAAGGCTCAATCGATCCAAAAATTGCCTAAATCATTTTCTCAGTTAGATTTAGCTTAGGATTTCGCCTCAAGAGAAAATCAAACAAATTCTAAGATTTGGGTGAAATTTAAGAAAATCACATACTTCACGTGAATGTTCTCTAAATTAACACACAATTCAAAAATTAAGGACTTTTAGTGCTCGGTAAGTGGATCAACATAATCAGAATTAAGATTAACTCACACATCAATTGCAAGTTTAAATAAAATTTAAGTTTTCCTAAGAATCGTAAAAATTCACAATTAGGACAGCAATCATGATAAAAAAATAGATTTAGACAAAATTTTTTTATCTCCCCCCCCAAACTTGAATGAAGCAAAGTGTCCTCAATGCGAAAAATAGAATAGGAAGAAGAAAACTCCCTAGTTGTAGGATAAGTCTATAGATGACCTTGATGATTAAACTCTTGAAAGGTGCTCCCTAAAAGGTTAACCTGGATAAAACAGAGAAAAATTAATCTTTTTTTCCATTTTTTTGCAAAACATAAACTTAAAAATAAATAAAAACATAATTAAAATGCTTGGGTTGCCTCCCAAGAAGCGCTTGCTTTATAGTTTTCAGCCAAACTATCTCGAGATGTCACTATTTTGGAGGATGAAGTTCAATGGTGGTCTTCTCCTTGTTGTAACCACCTTCGAAGTAGGGCTTTAAACGTTGACCGTTCACTTTGAATGTGCCCTCAGTGTCATGCGCAACTTCAATTGTTCCATATGGGAATACCTATGTAACTGTAAAAGGACTAGACCATCGAGACCGCAACTTTCCTGGAAAAAGTTTAAGACGAGAGTTATAAAGTAAGACTTTTTGACCAATTTGAAACTCTCTTCTGAATATGTGCTTGTCATGCCATCTTTTTGTACGCTCCTTGTACAACTTAGAATTTTCATAGGCCTCATTGCGAAATTCCTCCAATTCATTCAATTGCAATAATCTTTCTTCACCTGCAGACTGCATGTCAAAATTCAGAAATTTCAATGCCCAATATGCTTTATGCTCTAATTCCACTGGTAAGTGACAAGCTTTTCCAAACACTAGCCTAAAAGGAGACATCCCAATTGGAGTTTTGAATGCTGTCCTATAGGCCCAAAGTGCATCATCAAGTTTTATTGACCAATCTTTCCTAGAGGCATTCACTGTTTTTTCTAAAATTCTCTTGATTTCCCTATTTGAAATCTCTACTTGACCACTAGTTTGAGGATGATAAGGGGTTGCAACCTTATGTGTGACTCCATACTTACTCAGAAGTGCCTCAAATTATTTGTTGTAAAAATGTGTCCTTCTATCACTTATGATTGCCTTAGGAGTGCCGAATCGGGTAAAAATATTTTTCTTCAAAAATTTGACCACAACCTTAGCATTATTAGTTGGCAATGCTACAGCTTCTACCTACTTAGACACATACTCCACAGCCACTAAAATGTATAAATTTCCATAAGAAGGTGTAAAAGGTCCCATGAAATTAATACCCCAAACATCAAATAATTCACACACAATAATGTTGTTTAAAGGCATCTCATTTTTCTTGAAATATTTCCAGTTCTCGACATCTATCACATGAAGCTACATAGGAGTATGGATCTTTAAAAAGTGTAGGCCAATAAAATCCAGATTGCAAAATCTTAGCTACAGTTTTGGTGGCACCAAAATGGCCACCTGTCTCTCCATCATGACAATGATGTAAAATATTTACCTTCTCTTCGTCTGGAACACATCTCCTTATGACTTGGTCTGCACATACTTTAAACAAGAAAGGTTCTTCCCAAAAATAATTTTTAACATCAGAAAATAATTTTTTTCTTCCGTTGATATGATAATTCTGAGGAAGAACATTACTTACCAAATAATTTACAAAGTCTGCGTACCGGGGAATTTTTGTGGACTTAATGGAAAATATTTTCTCATCGGGAACTCTTCCAAAATTGGTCTTACATCTTCCTTTGAATTTGGAATTCTTGATAAGTGGTCTGCAATTAGATTTTCAGTCCCCTTCTTATCTTTGATTTCCAAGTCAAATTCTTGCAGCAGAAGAATCCACCCGATCAACCTAGGTTTTGATTCTTTCTTTTCTAGCGATACTTAAGAGCAGAGTGGTCGAATAAACTATAACTTTTGAGCCAATTAAATAAGAACGAAACTTATCAAAAGCAAATACTACCGCCAAAAGTTCCTTTTCTGTTGTTGAATAATTCAATTGTGCACCTGACAAGGTTCGACTGGCATAGTATATGGTTTGGAAAATTTTATTCTTCCTTTGTCCCAAAACAGCTCCTACTGCATAATCGCTAGCATCACACATCAGCTCAAAAGGTAAATCCCAATTTGGTGCCGCCATAATTGGTGCTGATATTAACTTCTCCTTTAAAGTTTTAAAAGCCTGCATGCATTCAACAGAAAAATTAAAAGGAGCATCTTTTTCCAAAAGATTAGAAAGAGGTTTAGCAATTTTGGAAAAATCTTTTATAAATCGCCTGTAAAATCCTGCATGTCCCAAAAATCCTCTGACAAGTTTCACAGATGTTGGCGGAGGCAATTTTGCAATGACCTCCACTTTGGCTCAATCAACTTCTATTCCGTTTTGAGAAATTTTATGCCCGAGCACTATTCCTTCTTGCACCATAAAGTGACACTTCTCCCAATTCAAAACAAGGTTAGTCTCCTCACATCTTTGTAAGACCAAAGCCAACTTATTTAAACAAGAATAAAATGATAAGCCAAAAACGGAAAAATCATCCATGAAAATCTCAATATATTTTTCAACCATATCAGAAAAATAGCCATCATGCATCTTTGAAAAGTAGCTGGTGCATTACAAAGACCAAAGGACATTCTTCTAAAAGCAAAAGTACCATAGGGACAAGTGAAAGTAGTTTTCTCTTGATCTTCGGTGCAATAGGAATCTGATTATACCCTGAATATCCATCAAGAAAGCAATAAAACTCATGTCCTACAAGTCTTTCTAACATTTGATCAATAAATGGTAAAGGAAAATGATCTTTTCTAGTGGCATCATTCAATTTTCTATAATCCATACATACACGCCACCCAGTAACTGTTCTAGTTGGAATCAATTCATTGTTATCGTTTTTCTGAACAGTCATACCACCTTTCTTTGGCACAACTTGTACAGGACTTACCCAAGAACTATCAGAGATAGGATAGATGATACTTGCATCAAGTAGCTTAATTACCTCAGCTTTTACTACTTCTTGCATCTTCGGGTTCAAACGCCTCTGAGGTTGGATAGCGGGTTTATATTGTTCCTCCATCAAAATTTTGTGCATGCAAATTGAAGGACTAATTCCCTTGATATCAGCTATTTTCCATCCAATTGCACCTTTATGCTCTCTTAATACTCGAGCAATTTCTCCTCCATCAAATCTGTCAAAGAAGAAGATATAATTACCGGTAAAGAAGAAACTCCATCTAAATAAGCATATTTCAAATGAGAAGGTAAGGGTTTGAGTTCAAGAATTGGAGGCTCTTCAATTGATGGTTTAGGCTTTGTAATGTGTTGTCCCAACTCCTCAAATTTAATTGCATTTTGCCTTGAATATGGTGGAATTGCCTCCATGAAATTTGCGTACTCCTTTATCTCCTCATTCTGAATATCTTTGTCTATTAGTTGAGTCAGACATGCTTCAAGTGGATCTTTAAAAATTTTTTCTTGAAAAACCTTATTCACTAACTTGTCAACTGTCTCAACTCTAAAACAAAAATTATCATCGATGGATATTTCATTGCTTTAAAAACATCAAACGAAACAATATCATCTTGAACTCTAAGAATCAACTTCCCTTGTTGTACATCAATAAGAGCTCTTCCCGTTGCTAGAAAAGGTCGACCTAAGATAAGTGGTACCTCAAAATCTTCCTCCATGTCAAGAACTATGAAATCTGCAGGAAAGATGAATTTGTCAACTTTTACCAAAACATCTTCCACAATACCTCTTGGATATTTAATTGATCGATCGGCTAGTTGAAGTGACACTGTGGTTTCTTTTATCTCGCCCAATCCTAATTTCTTGAAAACAGAATAAGGCATCGATTAATACTTGCACCTAAATCACATAATGCTTTTTCAAAGTAGGAATCTCCAATAGTGCAAGGAATAGTAAAACTCCCTGGATCTTTTAATTTCGGAGGCAATTTGTTTTGTAGGATGGCTGAACACTCCTCATTTAACTTCACGGTTTCATAATCCTCCGCTTTCCTTTTGTTTGCCAAAATTTCCTTCAAAAATTTTGCATAACTAGGCATTTGCGCTAAAGCGTCTGCAAAAGGAATGTTAATGTGCAATTTTTAAATACATCAAGAAATTTAGAAAATTGCTTATCTATTTTGTGCTGCTGGAGTCACTGGGGAATGGAATTGGCGGCACATATGGCTTGGGATTATCTGGAAAAAGTTTACTCTTGCTTGTCTCATTTGCTTGTTTTTTGATCACCTCTTCATTGTCTTTGACAATCTCTTCTTCTCCAACTTTTTACCACTTCTCAGGGTAATAGCCTTTATGTTTTCAATTGGATTTTTCTCGGTGTTGCTCGGCAAATAACCCTGTTGTCTCCCTGACATCATGCTTGCTAACTGACCAACTTGCATCTCCAGATTTCTGATTGAAGCCTCTTGGTTTTGAAATCTCACATCCGTGCTTTTGATGAAGTCATGAGTCGTATTAGCAAGTTTGGTGACTACATCTTCCAAATTTGACTTTGTCTCCTCTAATTGTTTGAATCCTGGTGGTCTTGTCACATTCTGATTATTCCATGAAAAATTTGGATGATTGCGCCATCCCGGATTGTACGTGTTGGAATAGGGATTATTTTGTGACCTGTTAAAATTTCCAACAAAGTTAGAACTTTCACTAGATTGTTTAAAAGTATTACCTACCTGACATTCTGTGCTAGCATGTCCTCCACCACAAAAATCACATGTCAATGTCTGAATTTTCATTGCTGAAACACTCATATTATCTAGCTTTTTGTTGAGTGCTTCAAATTGTGCAGCAATTGCAGCAAAAGCATCCACTTCATGAACTCCATTAACTTTTCGCATTGGTAATCTCTCAGTAGGCCACTGATAACTATTGGACGCCATCTCCTCTAATAAGTTGTAGGCTTCTTCTGGTGTTTTATTATTTAGAGTTCCTCCTGCAGCTGCATCAATCATAGAACGAAGATTTGCACTAGAGCCATTATAAAAGTTTGTACCTGCATCCATACAGGTAGTCCATGATGTGGGCATCTCCTAAGAAATTCTTTGAATCTTTCCCATGCTTCATATAATGATTCATTATCCATCTGCATAAAATTAGTAATATCGTTACGCATCTTCGCAGACTTTGCGGTGGAAAGAACTTACTAAGAAATTTCTGAGCCATATCATTCCATGTAGTGATTGATCCTGCAGGAAGAGAAGAAAGCCAACTCTTAGCTTTGTCTCTAAGAGAGAATGGAAATAATCTCAATCTAATAGCATCATCTGTAACTCCATTATATTTAATGGTGTCACAGATTTCAAGAAAAGAATCGATGTGAGCGTTTGGATCATCGCTTGGTTGCCCACTAAATTGCACCGATTGTTGAAGCATTTGAATGAGTGCTGGCTTGATCTCAAAGTTGTTTGCTTGAATTGCAGATCTTCTTATACTTGATGTGGTTCCTTGAATTGTTGGCGCAGCATAATCTCTTAAGAGTCTACGTGGATTTTCATTATCATCGTCTGCCATCTTCTTAGCGTGATTTCTCTGTTCTCTCGCCGCCTTTTGAATGTACGCTCGATTTCTGGATCAAGCTCAACAAGTTTCCCTTGTTGGCTACGTGTCATAAACCGACGTACACCCTGAAAAATAAAACAAAACGAAAGTTAGATTAAACTTAGAATTATTTGGTATCAACAAACGATCCCCGGCAACGGCGCCAAAAACTTGTTCGTGAAATTCTAAACGCAAGTGCACGTGTCGAACAAGTAATATAATGATGAGAAAAGTATCGTCCCACGAAGATCGATGATTAATAAACCAATTAAATATTAAAATAGACTAATTCTAAAATTTATCTAACAAATCAAAATATAATTAAGAATAAATTAAAAATGAAAATTGTAGACTAAATGTAGTAAATCGATCGATAAATATGTTAGAGCATCCGATTTCACCATAACTACTAGATATGAATTTCAGATTATTATGAATACAAGAACGATATCAAACATGTGATAGCGGAATTTCCTAACCTATTTACTATCCTATCTCTGTATAGCAAATCTACTCAGCTTATTAATCCACTATATCTCTATGTGAATTAAAATAAACATGAATGCATTAAAAACTATGAATATTCTCGGCTTACAATGAGTCTTTTGGATCACTTTATCACCGAAAGCTACACAAATAACGCGGTATATTTCTATCCACGTTTAATTCATGGTTATACATTATAATGAGCAATTGTATATTATCACTTCTCAGTCTCAAACATGCAGATCAGATCATCTAAGTGGTGGCCAGTCACTTAAAAGCATTAAACACAATAATATATAACTCACATGAATGAAATCAATTGTAAAACATAAAAATCATGAAATTCACATCATCATGGTTAGGCTACATCGTAGCCCTAACAAAAGAAAATTAGAACATAGTAGAAGAATAAATAAAAATATAAATCAAACCCAGCATCTTGAATCAAAGAACAAGAATTCTGTCACCACTTTTGTCTTCTCTTCAAAATACTTTGAAAAACTCTCCTCAGAAGAATGAAAAACGACCTAACCCCCTCTCTAAAAACCTAGCTGCTCTCTCCCTCTTTCCTATGTATAGGAGATCCAAATATCTATCTCCCAACGCTTGCAGATAACATTAGGGAACAAAATCAAGAATTTCCTGATTTGATATCCATCTTCCACTACTGCTTTTATTTGAATTCCTGATATTTGCCATTCTTTTCCTTATCTTCTCCATATCTCATTATTCTGCATAAACAAAGAAAATTCAAATAATCAGAAGGAAATCCAAATATTTTCTCTAAGATATTGCATTAATTGTTGCTTAAAATAGGTAAAATAACTCTATTTTTATAGAGTTATCAACAACCACAAGCTCCACGTCAACTAGAGCCATGAGAAATCATGGCACTTGTCTTTAAAGTTGTAGAGGAGATCTTGTCAGTAGGTGTCGAGCGTAAGGCTCGGGAGAAAACCTCATCAACTATAGGATTGGGAGCTTTTAGATGTAATCTGCTGACGAAGGGAGGAATATTCAAGCTCTAGTTCTTTAAGAAATAATATCACTTGAAGATCCTCCTGGTGTTTGACTAATACATTCGGATCATTGGAAGCTGGAAGATAAGCATCTAGCTGTCGGCAAACTGTAGTGAAACGAGCATAATATTCATGTAGAGACTGATCTCCACGCTGAAGATCAAACAAGGCCTCCCATGTGTCACACACTTGTGTCATATTATTTTGGCCAGAATAAAGTAGAGCACATTTATCCCAAACTTCCTTAGCAGAATTACATTGAATGAAGTGAGGGCTAATCTTCGGATCCATATTATTCCATAACATTGTATAGATCATTGCATCTCCAGCAATCTAATCATCTACTTTACTCTTATCCGAAGGAAGTGTAGATGTAAGATAATCATGTTGTCTAATTGTAGTAAGATAAACTTGTACAGCTTTAGACCATGATGGATAGTTAGTGCCATCCAACTTGATATATGTCAATTGGAAATGCGTTGAACCAGTAGATGATATAAAAGCCATCGGAATTAACTCCACTGAACTCCAATAATGCAATTAGCCAGAGAACAACAAACAGAAATAAGGGTTCAATTGGTCTACCATTGAATCAATATACTTCACTGAGAGGCCATAAAATCATACCAACCAGCACTTCAAAGATGATCGGAAACCATCCAACACTTGAAAGATTACTACACACATACCAGCTAGCACTTCAAGAAGCAATATACTTCAATGAGAATCCATATAAGTACATTGGAAAATAACTTTTGATACCCTCAGTGTGGGTCAAAGTTTTCTTTTTTTTGGGTGAAACCCTCGCAAAACGGAACGTAACCCTTACGAAACCCAGAAACCCTTGTAGAACTGAAGGCTGCCGAAATCCTCAAGATATATGAAAAACACATAATCTAGATCACAAGACAAACAAAGACAAACAGAGACCAAATCGTGCAATCGGTCTTCAATCCTATCATCAAGAAAGAAGGCTGAACACATAATGATTTTGCTGGATGGGCTTCAGAGATTAACGTTGGGCAGTAGTTCTGTCCCGGATCTTAGAAAACCAAAGTGGACGATCTGGATCTAGGGATGATGACTGAACGACGATGTGGGCATTCTTTTTCTTTTTCTTCTTTTTTTTTTTTTTTTTTTGCTTTGCTGTCTAGAAGAGAAGCACGTTGCGGTGGTGACGGCGGAGGATCTAGATCTAGCAACGATCTCCGCTGCCGGGCTTTGGTGGTGGTGGGATCAAAGTTTTTTTTAACCTTGCTCTAATACCATGTTTGAAGAGAGAGTATTCAACGTATTGTATTCACTTAAAAAAAAGGATTACAAGAATACAATATATATATATATATATATATATATATATATATATATATATATATATGAGAGTAACCCTAACCCTCTCAACATAAGATTAACTATTGACTATTTTACCCTTATTATTATTTCCTAATAGTTTGTAATTGTGGAAAAGCTTTCCTTGAGTCCTACAAGGGAAATCTCAACTCAAGACATGGGAGATGTGAGGTCTGCTAGGAATTAGTTGGACCATGGTCGACGGTTGACAAGACATCGTAACACATTGATAGACCGCAGAAAGCATCTATCTTCCCCATGTATTTCAAACATATGTGAAAAAATTAAGCTTAGGTTTCTCAGCCAACCAAAGTATCAATTTGGCTACAATGGCTTACCAATCGAGTCCCTAAAAAAGGCCCTCCCCTTTAATAGCAGAAGTTTTAAAGATAGCCCATTGGCAACTTTTAATCTTATGCAACTCCAATGCTTTAGTTATTGCAACATCATCAAGCGCTCTAGGAAGATCCTAAGAAGACCAAAGTGAATATTAGAAGAATCCCAAGGGCAAAAGAAATAGGAAGACGTGCAAAAAAATTTCAAACAAAGTGTGAAAGAGAGCAATTCATTAAGTAAACTCCAGCTCATGAGTAAGAAAAAGATTTAGATGTTGATGACTACCGAAATCACATGGTTGCATATCGTACACATATTAGTCACAATTGCAATTCACTAGACGATAGCAAAAGTAAGTACTTGCTCGTTAGCGAAAATCAAGACAACGGCCCCTTTTAACTCTTCTTCCGGCCAAAACACTTGAACTGTTAGAAGACATGCTAGAAGTTGGTAACATCCTAATCAGTACTTGAGGAGTCATCCATTTCACCAATATGGACAAAAATAAAATGGCATTGGATAATTGAGATTATTTTTCTAATGTCTAGGGTCTAAGCTACAACTTTTCAATGGCAAACTTTGCACATTTGGTAAAAAGAACTTCTGAGCCCTCGAGCCACTACTAAGCTGTTAAAATGTAAGAGGACTAATTATAAGCTAGATTTGCCATGTTTTGAATTATCATAGGTTGCAAATACAAAAACGCTCCACAAATGATCCTTGTGACTCCTAATTGTCATAGAAAAGCAAGACATAAGTGAATGCGCTTTTTAAATTTCCATCCTAGCAACTGAGACTTAACTTTTTCCAAATACTGTTAATGAACCATCAAACCATAGTTTAGGGCTCGGGAAATGTCAAAACTAAAACAAAATTTACCCGTAATCACCAGATTATGTCAGTTGACAAAGCTAGATTTAGGGCTCGGGAAATAAAATCGAACTTGTCTTGCGATCGGGAGAGAGCATGATTTCGCAAGAAAGACGTCAAGGGAGTGCGCTGAGAGAATGCAGATTTAAGGATGATGCCGTCTAGTGGAGAGAGAAAGGCTGTCATCGAAAGGGACTGACAGCCGTCAGAGGAAGCGCTAGACGGGGTGGTTTAGTGCATTGGGGTAGAGTTTGCCGAGAGAATGCAAATCTGAGGATGACGCTAGTGCGTTGGGGTATAGTGCGCAGAGAGAATGCAGATCTAAGATGAGGCCGTCGAGTGGAGAGAGAAAGGCTGTCATCGGGAGGGAGCGACGGCCGTCGGAGGAAGTGCTAAATGGCACAGTTCAGTGCGTTAGGTAGAGTGCCCCGAGAGCGTCGAGCGCCGTCGTCGTCGTCATCGTCGGAAGAGAGAGAAGGTAAGACACAGGAGAGAGAGAGAGAACGCCCGCTCATGCTCTGGTCCGTCAGGAGGGAGCGACGGCCGTCGAAGGAAGCGCTAGACGACACAGTTCAATGCGTTGGGTAGAGAACTCGTTCAGAGCGTCGAGCGCCATCATCGGAAGAGAGAGAAGGTAAGACACAGAGAGAGAACGCTCCCGCTTTGAATTGGAACGACATGGGAGAGAAGAAAGAAAGAGAGAGCAAACATGGACCCGCTAGCGGACAGGTGTCGAAGCTTGACTCGTTCAGAGCACCGATGATGTGGTTCCTTTAGGGTACCTAATATCTTAAATAACTAAGGAAATCAAAGAAAATCTAATTAGATATTCATAACCAAAATAAATATAAAAATCATAAAAAAAATTAAATATCTCTATTATACCAATCATTAGAATTTCATGATTTGCGATATTTACAATGAAGATAGAATATTTAATGGATAAGTACACTAAAAATCCTAAATTTGTTGAGAAAGTGCAATCAAATCCTAAAATCTGTAAAAAAAAAAAAAAATGCAAATGAGTCAAAAAAAAAAAAAAAAAAAAAACTTTTCAATTTGGTATAATTGAGCCATTCGTTAACTCCATCCATGAGTAACGACGTCAAGTCCTCACACAAGAGCTTGATGAGGCCCATGATGACATCAAGTCCTCTTCATCTTAGCTCGATGGCAAATGGAATAAATTATTGTATGATTTCTTTAATATTGCATTTAGGATATTGTCAATTTATAGATTGAACTAGCCTACATAATATGACGATCCAAAGTGCTATTTATTTTTGGAGTGCCAATTTTCAAGGAAAATTTGGTCTGAGGTGCTAAAGCTTTTACTAGTACAGGACCATATGTGCTTTGGGTTAAAAAAAGCATGTTTTCAGCGTTACAATCATCAGCATTAGATCGTAGCTTAGAGAAGACTATTCCTTTTTCTCTTTCGGGTTGCCAAATTTGTTGCTTGGAGCCCTTCAGGCAATGAGATAAGAACCTGGATAAAATGTGTTTGTTTGAGTCTTAAAATTGGTCGAGTCAGTTCTTTGTTGAATCGAATTTCAGTAGGACCAAAATGTGGTAATTAGGTCTCCTTCATCTGTTGAGGCCCAAAAATGGCATATACAATGCTACGGGCTTGTTGACGTCGCCGGTTTTTGCAGGCCAAGATGAATGCTACAGGAGAATCAAGCAGGTAGATGGTTAGGCGTGCAGAGGACAGCATACAAGAGCAAATGCGCATACTAGGAAAGGTGAACTCCTTTCGCCGCATTCAAGGTAACTTCCCGTCGGTAGACTACCCGTATGCCTGAAGTTTGAACACTTGGCTTGGTTGCATTCGGTGGGACTGTACTGAAGTTTGAATACTTGGTTCATTAGTGTTAAACTGGAGTTGAATTTCGTTGGGCTGAGGAAAAGTAAACAATGAGACCTCATTGTAATGTGATGGCAAAGACTGCAAAGAAACATAAATGAATCAAATTGATTCATAATCTTATAAAGATTATGGAAACCCTTGAACCATCATTAATTTGATCACTTAGCACAAATCACAACAAAAAGGCAAATACTTCTCACAGATGGACTTTGACCATTTTCGCAAGATCTGAAAAAATTGTCGAGACGTACTAAAGGACGATGGTTCAATTTTACCTATGTCCATTGCTGCAACAAAAACACTATGTTGCTGTGTTTTCTCTACAGCTCGAACATACAGCTGCAGATCGCTAACATGAGGTTCAGCTGCACATGAAAGAGGTTCTATCTTCACTAGAAAATATTTTCTAGCCTCGTACATTGAAAAAGCAAGAATTGTACTAGTTCTTCCAATGAGCCTTCTTCAACAATGGGCACAAGTAGTTGTTTAGTTCTTTTTTGCTAGACCTAAGACATTTATGACAAAACCAAATAGTTAGAAGGCGGGCTCTACAATGATCACTGTACCTTTGGAGATAACACTCGACGATGGAGAGCACAAAATGATGTTTAGAGATCTCAATTGCCTGTTATGATGGTCGTCATCCTACTAATCAAAGGAGTGTGAAAGAGCACTAAGCATAATGGGCACGAAACTAGTACAAGAAATCATGTCACTGATCACTTGAACATTACCCAATTAAACCTTCCATAATGTGTATTGGAGAAGGATTTAGAGGCAGCCTAGATCACCGAAAGTAATAAAATTAATATACAGAGGGGCTCACAATTAATATGTAAAGCATAGCAAAACATAGGCAAGATAAAGCTTATTTCTTTAAACAGAATGAGCAAGACGTGATCAGCCACATCTTCCATCACTTGAAAAAAATGCAGAGACATAAACAGAGGAGCTCCATTCACTTCATTGCAAAAACATAGTTTTGAGTGGCCAAAGCATCAGAAAAACACTATAACCAATTCTGAATGGCTGTAAACCAAGAGGCGGACTTCACAAATCACAATCATTGTTGCAACCCAGTAAACTTGAGAAGTTCAATTACGAAAATAGAAGCCTAACCTTAAAAGCAAGAAGAAGAAGAAGAAATGGATTGAGGGTCAAAAGTAGAGCAGTGTAAGATAATCAGCATATGGTATTAGGTAATCTAGTAAACTCATACATCAACAGAGACCATTTCCAAGCATTTTTTGACTGTGTCCCTAACCACTCTCAAGTGCCAAAACGAACATTTCGACATCCCTTCATTATAAAAGATGCTATAACACTCCAAGATCTATACTGAGAGGGACAAGAGAGCTTAACAGTGACTATTTGGCAACATGGAAAGAAAGAGCAACACCCAGCAGTGACTGATAAGCGCAAAACCTAGTGAAGTCATAAATACGTACGATTGCCTTTGATCCTTAACTCTGCCTCCTATCATGTACCAGAACTTGGTTTAATCAGCATAACTGAATGAATTGTATCAAGAAGATATTCAATATTTCACACTTTCCGGTGAAACAGGAAAAGATGTCCAGAGATATCAAATTGAGAAAGTAATCACATTCTTTCTAACTATAGTTGTTCCTTGCTGATTTGTTATATCACTTCATTGACCAAAACCATATGAAAACACACACTCGGAAGTTAGACTTTAGGTATTAATTTTAGACTATTTATTCTCGTAATGAAAGTCCATTTAATATTGACAGGTCAATTAAAACAATCCTAAAACAAGATTCGTACCTTCCTTGTTCCTTTCCTTTGAACTCGAAAAGGTGACGAGATTTGTGCATTGATCTCTTCTCACTCTCTCCAACAGATTCTTCAAATGATACGAGAATGATTGAGAGCTACCATAGCGAGCAGCTGTTAAATCACTTTTCCAATATCTACATTTAGGATCGTGGAATCCATTTTTCTGTAGTTGGTACGAAGATAATCATGTTTAGACAGCAAGGAAATATTAATAATGATGTCAAATTTATTTAAAACATGAATGGAATTTCATGCCAGAACAAGTTTAACTACCTCTACAATCCTAATTATAGTGTTTCTCATATACTTGGTAATTTGCCTTCAAGTTGTAAACAATGGTGTTAACTCGCAAGCAATGGTTCCGAGAAACTCCCAAACCTCCAGTAGGTTGCATTTTGTTCCCTAACTTGACAATGATGCATTTCCCAGGAGAAAGACTGTATACACTCCATAGATATGTAAAGCTGCACTTCCTTTTTCTGGTGGCAGCTACTAGACAAGAAATTCTAACTATTGAAAGATGGATCTAATATTATCAAACTAGATCAATACCGGACCATTTTAGTATATGATGAAAAATTACACACTATATATGTAAGTAGGTCTTACCTTATGCATTCACATATGTAGTCTCTTCTTGAGGCTACTCAATTTCAGTCTTTGAATTAGAACGTAGCTCATCACCATTGCGTAATTTTTCAATCTTCTCTTCTAATTCAAAGCTTATCTGCACTGCGCGTGAACTAGCACGAATGACCATGCGTCTTGTGTTTCCCATGGATATAAATCACCAAGACAGGAAGTATTAATAATTCTTAGTAAGAGATCGCAACTCGATGAAAATGCTCATCTATTATCTTCATTTGCTGTAGGTGAATGGTCACGAGAATATCTGATAAGATCGTCAATGTAACAGAAAATGGCCACAATAAGAGAGGCAAAGCCACGAATAAACAGACTTAAACTCCTTCAAGCGAAACCCAACATGGAATCCTTAAGAAAAAGCTCTCAAAAGTTCAAACCCTTACTCAGACCGAGTCTTGTTATTCGAGACCAGGAATGACCGAAGAACAGCAGCCGCCTGCCAGTAGAATGAACAAAGAAGGAAAGGAGATATAGGCAGGTCAGAAATGCTTGTTACTTCTCCTTACACCAAGTCTAAATCACAGAATTGAGCACACTTTTTGTGCTCTACCCTTCTTTTGCTTCTTCTTTGGCAGTTGAGCCACAAAACAGCTGCCTTCCATTTAGTATTTGACGGTTAGAATAAACCATGAGAATATGTCTGAACACAATTCGCGGTGTTTCAAATAGATGCAGCCACCTGCTGTAACATTGACTTCACTCTCAAACTTCAGACCTATTTAATCCCCAAGAGAAAACACCTCAAATGAGTTTCCATACCTCCATCGGAATGAAAGCAGAATACAAGAAAGGGGATTAAGCTCAATGTAGTGTCTAAGAACACTATCGTTCATGCCGTTGGGCTTGGACGAAGAGGACTCGACGTCATTGTTGGCTTGTCAAGCTTCTGTGTGAGGACTCGACCTCGTCGCATTCGATCGAAGAGGAAATTTGGGGACTCGACGAAGAAGAAGAAGAAGGACACTTGGACGAAGAACAGGAGGATCAACAAATAAGAAGCGAACTCCACGAATAATATGGACACTCTGGACGAAAGACAGGACGAAGAAGTAAACAAAACCTGGGAAGAAAACTCAATTATGGCTTGCAAATTTGGGCTGAATCTTAAACAACGACATTGTTGCACACGGGCTTTTTCTTTTTAGCTCCATGCCAGTAAGAGGGAGAAATAAAAAAAAAAAAAAAAAAAAAATGCCACATCGGCATTTTTCAATGGCTAAATTGGACAAAATTAATAGAGAAATTCAATTACATCATATTAACAAATTTTAGAATTTCGTTGTATTTTTTTTGTAAATTTTAAAAATTAATTGCACTTTCACATTAAATTTAGATTTCTAGTACACTTTTTTTCAATATTAAAATAACCAAATACTCATTACACAAGTAAAAATAAAAAATACAAAATTCTAGGGGAGGTGTTTCAAGAACACAAGTACAAATCAACTGACTTATGTCCTCGATAAAATTGAGCGTTCCTTGAATTTTGCGTGTGGTTGGGGTCGGCCAAGCAGGATACGTGCTCCAGAAGCACCTAAAGTACTTATTTAATTGGTGGATGATGTACTTCTGCGTCCTCCCCTACCTTTTGCAGTTTGATTTAAAGCAACTTCAGATAGGAATTAAATAAGTCGATCCTCCAGGCATTCATTCTTTTAGTAGGGAAGGTTTCATTTCGAGTAGAGTACAAGGTCACTTTCCGCTACTTATTTAACTTTTGATGTCGAGGTTGAGTATCAGTTTTAATTTCTTCTATAGTTTAGTTGATTGTGTCCATGAAAAAATTCTTAATTTAGCTAGATTGGAACAAATCAGTTTTCATCAAAGTTGTGATATACCTAAAAACACAAAATGTATTTACGAGTACGCGGATTCACATAGACGAAATTTCATCAACCCGCTTCCATAACTATGCTAGATAGAAAGGGAGGAAAAGGAGGAGGAAAGGCTTTATCTATTTTTTTTTCTTTGTTCGAAAGGCTTTATCTACTTGATTAACTAGTCTTTTCATTTTCTGGTAATAAGTTATTTCTCTCACCCAGAAGCTTATATCTTAGGCAGCTAGAGGGTCAAGCCCATGACATGTATTACTAATCTCATGGACAAGGTAGGGTATAAATTGTCTACATTTGCTGGTGTGGAAAATTGAACTCCCGTGATGTGCTCAATCCACACACACAATTCCTTCCTTTAATCACTATGTGAATCTCGCAAGATTTACTATATATTTTCACATGATATTGTTTCATCTTATGTATAGATCCTTTCTCGTATTTTAATATCAATGAATGCAGTTAACCTACATATTTGACTTTCGTCAATATCCATTTTAGGAAATTAGAAGGTCTTAATCTAATCTCTTGTATATAGAGTACATTGGCAAATAAATTAAACATGGTAAACATTAGTTGATATGCATTACTAATTGATTTGACTGCATAATTTGATCATGCTATTCCTTTGCTAAAATTTTCTCGATAGACTAATTGTAATTTTATTTTTCCTGCTCTCATCGGACTTGTCCATGTTTTAGACTCTAGGGTTGCCTTCGGCAAACCGGATAAAACTCCAAATATGATAACTTTTATCCTATCTAGTGTTTGGAGTGACGCGAAATCAGGATATTACCCGATATACCCCAGATATAGTCCAAATAAAAAAATCCTACTTAGGGGGTGGGATAGACCCAAATAGAATATGTGAAATTTGAAAAATAAAATTTCTCTCTCTTCCTCCCCTCTTCCTTTGTTGCTACAGTTCACATTTGGCCAAAGTTGTGGCAACCTTGGGAAGACAGAGCCAACCATATCTGGTCCGTGACGCCGCTGGTTTGTGATCGACGAGGTGATATTTGGAGCTAGGGTCCATGGTCGAGCCACCATATTAGTCGTGGCAGCTTGCAGTCATTGGCCTTCCATGGCTGAGCCACCTCTCCATGGTTGCTCTCATAGATATAGAATGAGAAAAGCAGGGACGAATAGAAAGGACCAGGCAAAAAGCTCAAGCGTTGCCCGAGATTGTTTCAATAATCTCTAAAAAAAAAAACTACCCCCATCCCCTTCATTTCTCCAAATAGCATCCCGTGCTCTCTCCTCTGTTCAACACATGCTAAAGACCCAAATTTGACAATATCATTTTTTAAATGATCGACCCAGTAACTTGACATCTCTGGCAAAGTGCAAAGCTGGGTTTCTTCTCGAGTTCATTTATTCATCGAAGATCCACACGATTGTCTATCTCCGATAAAGAGATTTTCAGTTCGCTTCACTTTCCGGCAATTCTTTTGCCTTTTCTTAGAGTACTATTTTCTTTGTGGAAAGTTGAGTTGAGCGCTTACGGCCTCCTCCTTTGCTTCATGAGGAAGAGAGGTTGTTTTATTTCCCTAGTTTATTTTTAGTTTTAATTCTGCAAATCAAATATTTATTTGGATAATATTTATTTGAATTCATATTATATCCAAATGTCAACAAACATTGGATTGGATATTTAATCCTGTTATATCCTTATCTTATCCAACACTATCCTATCTAGTAAAAATGCTCGGACGACCAAACGCAACCCAGAGGCTTGTGAAGATTTGAAGACCACTAGCGTCACTCTTGTTGGCATATGAGGAATGAAGTAACATATCATTTAGTGGATCAATGCACTAAAAGTGCCTAAGATGAGATACTTCACTATAAAAAAAAAAAAAAAAAAATGCTATAAAGGCGCGATCAAGCTATAAATTCATTTGAAGTAGTTTGTTGATGCAAAGTTTAACTTAATGTTGATGGTTTGATATTGGATTGTGAGTATGACAAAACTCAGTTTCTCAATCCCATGCTCGAGCTGAATTCTATATAGCATATGCGTTCGAGATTAAATTCAATTAAACTCGATTATTGAAATGTTGCCTATGTAATTCTACATTGCCAATGTGTTGTATCACATATTGATGATTTATATTGACGTAATAATTTAACCATCCTAAATTTTGATTGCACCAATTTGATAAGTTGTAAGACTTGATTGTATTATCTAAGAGTAAAAACTTGGTTACACTTTCGCCATAAGACTTAGGACTTCAAATGCACTAATTCCAAAATAAGAGTTAAGAGTTGAGTCTTATTGCTCCACAACATCAATCCGTCCTGCCCCCTAAGAAAGATTAAAAGGATATGAGCACCCTTTGCATGGAACGAGTGTATTAATTCTTGCCATTTTTTGTTCTTCGATTTATAATGATGTTGTCTTATCTTTAAACAAAAGATTTGAAATATCGAGTAGTGGTGGATGCTATTATAATGAGCAACGTTAGGTGTCTTTCGGAATAATGAACTCTAGAATATTGATTCAAGAATCTAACAGTATTTCATCTCCTTATTTAGCTCAAAAATATTTTTGATCGAGTAAATCCAAAGTATTTTATTCTTCACTTTTATACCACCATCAATGAATTTAACGTATAGTCGGTGCTCCTTTTAGAATTATATGTTTCAGATTTACTTACCTTTGATAAGCTTTTGTACTATTTTCAACGATTTGTGTACTATTAATTTTATTTTAAATTAAGGTTTTTTCAGTACTTGTTCTATTTTGGTTGAGTATTCAATTTTAGTTTATTTCTTAATTACAGTTATTTCTTAATTTCCATATATATTTACTAATTTATTAAGCTAACTTCATTAGAAATACCTATTAGTAGCAAATATTAATTAAAAAATTGGATGCATCATAGTGAAAATTTCACTTCTGTCACTCAAAATCCTAACTTGCTCACTGCTTTTGGATAAGGATTTGGATCCACAGTATCGTTGCCCCAGTTTATATATGCCAAGAAGCATAGAATGAGCTTTCGGTATTGTTTATCTGGCTTTTGTGTGGGTTGTATTTGTAAACGTGCATTCTCTTTTATCTATTCTGATACGAGGGGCCCATTTCCGTATGACGGATGGGAAATTGTAAGTTGTTATAATACAGAATGCAAGTAAAGATTTTCTTTGAGAGTAAATTTAATACAAAATGTAATCTAACTGTACTAATTTTAAGTCTGTTCCAAAATAAATAATAAATAAAAAAGCAGAAGGAAAGATACTATAAAAGCTCTCACAAAATAGTTGAAAGAAGTAACTTCATTAAGGAGAAACACATTGGGTCTTCTATATATTTATCATCCATGATTATAGTCAGATTTATACTTCTCTCCAAATATTTTTCTCGTATTGGTTTTAAAATCAACTTCGCAATAGTTGCAATCATCATTTATGATATAGCTATGAAAAATTTATTTTGGTTGGTGTTTGTAATTTATACAAATCACCAAGCAACCACATTAAAGTTATTTGCATTTGAGTGGATTAGGTACATATGTGGTAACTCAATCCCCACAACTGGAGCGTTTCACTTTGCAACTTGACGTGGCT